>OX104070.1:64021556-64163976 GCA_944474145.2 Dicrocoelium dendriticum | reverse complement strand
GTGAGTCATGTTTCAGTTTACTAACTACAAGATCTTGATAATACACCTGCTTGACTTGTAACCTCAATGTATTAATACTGTCGGTCCTATCCATGCTGTTGTATTCTCTTCACTTATTGTGAGTAATTGAGACCACTAGCAGGGCACAACATTGCGTCCTCGTGTTAAAATAAAGAATTGGACCCAATGTATCAACAACGATAATTAGAGTCCAAGTGCTCAATAGCATTTCGCCGCTTTAAATGATCATATTGGACCCTGCATCCCAAGATTAAGCGCTCCACAAGAGCAGTGAAAAATGGGCAGCATCGGCAAGTAACTGACTAGCGATGAGCGTGATGATGTCGATGCCTCATGTTCTGGTTCCCATGTTAGTCATGAGACTGAGTGTATTTATATTTTCCGTGGTTCGTCCGACAAATTGAAATTGGCTGAGCGTATGAAAATTATTGGTTTTTTGCATAAGCCTACTTACGTACAACAATTTCCCAAACAAAACAAGGTTGCTCACTCTGTTCAGTTGGTCATTCGTTCCCCGATCTTGGCGATCTGGTTACATAGTTTCGCCGCCATGTGATTTGGCATCGTCAGCCTAGTGATATACATTGTGCAATCTTGCCTCATCGTCATTCGATCGCTAATGCAAAGTTGCTGGGATATAGTTTCACTATAATATGACTAACTGCTGATTTTTATCTCATGCCCTATCTCTGCTGCGCCCGTTTAGTACGTAACAACTGCCTTTCGGTTCTGGTCTGTAAGACCATAGGCTCGGCGTAATTGACTTTAAGCCAACCCAATTTCTCGGCCTGGACAACCGGGAAGCTCACTACCCACACAACACTTGAACATTCGTAAACCTTCGCTTGAATGCCTTTTCTCTTTTTGTTGTTACCCGTGTGTTGTGGCCCTCTGCCAATTGTTAATTCGTCAAGCGCTATATATATATGTATACCTGTCCATTACCCACTACCTCGTCTATACTGGCTCCAGGAGACAGTTGGTCGTTGCTAGAGGGGACGGAGTGCACGGTCCTTGTGGTCGTGTTAGGATCAAAGAGTGGTTCCATGCACTCAGTGTGGAGCGGACTACGGTCCAGCCACCGCCTTGTGTGCGCTCGATTCCCCAAATACAGCGTGCTTGTGTTTGCCTGTGAGGGAGTGTGGGCCGGCTCAGTTGACGAAACGTGGTTCCCATCCGCATGCCTCCCGGTCTTATTCCTTGGGGTTTACACTGGATATGGGGTGTGTGGTTGGAGCTGTGGGTGGTGCAGCGCAAGCCACCCATGATCCCTTTGTAGGCGCAGGCGTCCTGTTGCTGCCCACAGTGACAGGCAAATCCGAAACGGGATGCCGCGAACCATATTTCTTCGAAAAGCATTTACGCCCAGCGACATTTGTATAGGAGCGACGAATAAATGCAGCAGCGATGCAGCAGTACAGATAGTAGTCAAATTACTTATCGCAATAGCAGAGGACGCAGTTGTATCTGCCAACGGCTAAATACTTAGGTGACAGCTATGCTGGTACTTGGAATTTGCTTAAAAGTCAGAACATTATAGAAAGCCGATTGTTTAACTTTGGCCAGGGTGACTTAATTGATGCATTTTTGCTGTGATTGTGCCAATGAGACCATCATCGAATGTATAATATTATGACTTGTCACTGTTTAAGGTTGAGTGATAGACGCCCTTCGGGAATCCGCACGTACCTCGAGCAGACGATGATCGGACCGGTCCACTCTAATAGGGCGGCGGCACGTAGAGAATGTAGTTAACACCCCGTCGCGTTTTCACCCTGCGCGACCTCCATCAGCTCTGCAAGCCCGACTTCACATATTGGAGACGGCATCCGCAAGACACTAATGATAAGTCATTATTATTTAACGGTATCTCTTATTTTTGTATCATTTCATCTGCTGACCGTATTGATGGCATCTGATTCTCTATTCCCATATCCGTATCTAGTTATTGTTGATGCTCACGCTTCTGACTTAGTTTAAGGCTATCATTTAAGCTCATTTCTAAACCAAAAGGAACTGCTAACATCTCTTATTGGTTAGTGGTTCTCCCACTTACAATTTCCCATAACTTGATGAATATAGCTGTTAGCATTACCTCCAGTCCAAACTCACACGTTCGTATTATTATGCTTTATGAGGGTTAATATTTATCCATCCGGTTTGCGGTAGTTCATACACAAATGTGGACAAATGCATCTGATTTTACGTGGTTACGGTGGACTCCTACGGACATCGTGCAAACGCCAAGATCTTTTTCGACGAAGTACATGATATCCCTTGTTTTCTTATATTTACTATATTATACACAATCTGTGGTACAGATATTGTGCCATCGGAATCATGGCTGAATAGGAAAACGATATGAATAATAAGAAAAGAACAACAAAAATGCTTTTTTTGTCTATTTTACCACTCACAGTTTTTGAAGTTTTTTTCAGTTTGTTTTTTTAGGGGGAGGAAGAAGGGACACCGCAACAAACCGATGCACACGTCCGCCATTGACATCGATCTTGAGCCATGGCTTCCAAGGTCTTCAACCAGCAAGTATCCGCATCTCTCGGACCCCAACCAGGTAGTCGACAACAACCGGCTGAGGCCAACTGTTTTGTCAGCTTTTTCATGCGGCTTCTCCATGTTTTAGGCTGTCCACCAGACCGTCTCTTCCAGCCCTGTCCAGCAAGTGCAAACAACGCACCAGGGGGGTAACGCTGGATAGGCATGCGCGATACGTGTCCCAACCACCGCAGTTGATGCAGTGAGATGAGCTCCTTGAGCGAGTGGCTTCCACGTCCCAAGACACGCTGTCTAACTTCCAAATTGCTTACGTGGTGCTGCCACCACACATGGGCAATGGATCGCAGACAGCGGTGCTCGACTGACTGTCTGTCGGACATGCGGTTGACACATGAAATCTTCTGTGTGATGTGCAATTACTAAATATGCCTTATGTGAATGTTGACAGGGTGCCTATCTGACTAGCACCCTCCACCTCTATTACACCGGCAGCAGAACTCTGTGAATCGCTGCTGGGTGGCGGGGTGCACCGTCTCCGTGATTGTGCTGGGCTCACAAAATAGTTCCATGCATCCGATGTGAAGCAGGCTAGAGCTTAGCCATCGCCTTGTGTACACCTGGTAGGTATGACTCTTGAATTAGATAAACAGGAGTGCTAAAGATGCATGAGGAATTTGTGCGGGTCGGTTCTGTTGATGGAACATAGCTCCCGTTCATATGTCTCTCGGTTTTATTCCCTTAGGTTAACACCAGATATGTGGTGTGTGGTTGGAACTGTGGGTAGCGCAGCGCAAACCACCCATGGCCCCTGACTAGACGCGGGTTCCTGTGGCTTTCAGTGACAGACAAATCCGGATACGGATGTCTCCTATTATATATATATATATATATATATATATATATGTATATATGCATATATTTATGCATACACACATGGTTCCATTATGTTGATGGTACGGGTTTTACGTTTGCTAATCCTTTATGTTCGGACTTCCATGATCATGCCTACCTAAGCATGCCTCCTATTGTCGAAGATAACAGATTTTTATTGTTTTTATATTAGAAATGGGTTTTGCCTTTTGTCTCAGTTGAAGGCAATGCAAGTTGATTTAAATCTGTCAAAGATGTTGCTAAAGCTAAATACATGAACTACCATCATTGGGTTTTTCGGTGTAATTGACAACAATGAAATCAAAAGATAGCATTGCTATTTAAGAACCATAAGCACTGCTTCCAGGTACGTGCTACTGTTATTTAAAGAGCGCATACGGAACAATCCGTATAAATTAAATACAGCATTGCGCTAATATTCGGAGACACCAACCCGTTTAACTGTTGGCAGCTGTACGGTAAAAATGAACGGGTCACTGTCGGCCATGTATCCCTGGACCGGTACCCTTCGTTGGCATCAATCAATACAACAGCATGACAGGTCCCATAGCTAGTAGGAAAGTATCATTAGTTACACCAATGTGTTGGCAAGCAGGGAAATCAAAAGGATCCTTTAATTTGGCAGAAGAACTCGCAAGCCTTCTAGATGCACCTGTAGCTGCGGTGCCTCAATGGGTTTTTCTGAAATGAATAAGCGACTGCTTGTCTGGACAACTAATGCATGTGGTTAATTCTTGCATATTGAGACCGGCAACGAAAGGAGCACAGTACAATTCTAACGCAGTTTTACGTTATGAAAGGCGAATACTATTGAATGAAGTATTGGCGCTTTGCTTAGTACCATGGTAGCGAAAGACAGATTGCTTTGTCTGCTGATATGCGATTGTTTGCCTATAGAAAACACAGCCACAATATTGCTTTTGCCTGTGTGTTTGTCGGTTGAAAGTAGCGCTTACATAACCTAAGGGTAAAATGCTTTACTTACTGGTAACGTCGCCTTCAGGAGAGCAGGCTACCGCCAGCATGAGTCAATAAAAACAAGATCCGCTGAAAATAGTAATTTATTACTGGATTATTTGTCAGACTCAATCGCCCGTTAATCTTTTCCCTTACGCTCATAATATTCTAACTTCATTTCTCTAGGATTTGGTCAAATTCGACCTTTACTTGTTAGTTATCTTCCCTTCTTTTTAGGAAGTACCATATCAGTGAGGACTGCGATTCTTCTGGCTCTTCTGGAAAGCCATGCTTTCCGCCAAGCCTAAATCTGCACTCTATAGATGCAGCATGGAACTGGTCTCCGTGCACAAGATCCAGTCTTATAAATTACCTAAATATTTTAACTGTATAATAACGTCGCTGACGTACTAGGCGACTTGCGCCTGCATTTTGGTTTAGTTTGATGATTTTTGTCAAAAGCTGGTTGTTTTACTCTGTAATAAGCTACATTCATGCCATCACTAGTTTGCGGGGCTACTTTCATTGGTGGTTAGAGTTAATGTCATCCTTCTGTAAATCTCCGTATTTCTTTCAGCTATTGCACATTTAGAAAACATTCAATATTAATTTTATTATTCGATTATATCCACATGACACGGCGCAGTATGTGCTTTGAACCATGGTAAACAAATGTGTTAAATTGAGGCCGCTATGGTAGCAGAAGCTCAAACTAAACACCTTATTTGCAAACAAACCATCAGGTTTTACTTCTGTTAACCCGATGTTGCTAGAAGCCGTCCACCGACTTGTAAGAGGAAGCTCAACGATCCTGTAAAGGTGATGTCAGGATCTTTTTGTTTTAAATTTGATCAGCCTCAGTGCGTCACTTGTTTGGCAGTCTAGTAATGGCGCCCAGTCTGTCAAGTCTTCCCTAGGGTTGGAGCAACTCGCTCAACTAAACTGAAGAAAGATAACATTGGTCAGCAGAATTTTGTATTTTACAACAGAGCCAATTTTCAGGGTAAATTTTGGGGCAGATGCTAAATTTATCACCTCTAGTTTTAATATCCAGTCTATTTACGACATATGGGCAGGACGCAAAAGTTACTGATAATAATTTAAGAACCAGCATGTAAGATAACAATGCTCATAACAGCAGTAACATTGGTAACGCAAACACAGCTTCGTGCCACTGAAGTTGAAACGGAACTTAATTCGTAACTTGGTCTGCTCACCTGATACACTTTCAGAAGAACTACAGCGGATATGTGCGATGCTGCGGAAAAATGGCCATTCTGATCGCTTCATAAAAGTCCAAATGGAGTAGAAGAAGAATATGCCATTAGTTTTAACGGCTAACAAGAAAGCACTTTTCCCACAACTTCCGTACAAAGTGAAAATGGTGGCAGAAATTCTTAACCATCGTCTGTTGCAGCTGCTTAGAGGTAAGTTCCTGGCAGAAAACTTACAGGCATACTTCACCAGCACACCGACGGGGATGCTCAGTCTCAAGGATGGTAGATTTGTTCGTGACAAATCCGTGTGTATCTATTCATTCTCTTGTTCCTGTGGGGAAGGATACATTGGTCGTGCGACTAGGTGTTTATCCAGGAGGGTGGAAGAGCACCTTCGCGCATAGCTAACGGCTGGAATCATAAGAGTAGGCAATGCTTCCATAGCTACCCATCTAGCAGACACAGGGCCCAATCCCAAACCAGCTGACATATTCAAGATTATCTACAGGACCACTGATAATCCATCGAGGTATCTGCGCAAACGGAAACCATAAGCCGCTAAAGCAATCGTGATTATACTACAGGAACCGAGTCTTTGCGTTCAGAAGTGATTCATTCAGACTTTACTGCTCTCTTGGCCAGATCGATCTGTGACCATTACTCAGTTGGGTCACATGCCGGCCCAGATACTGACCTGATCAGTAGCGACGGCTGATCTTTGCTAATCATTGGTCGTACCCTCAGACCTCAATCGTGTCTGATTGAGTTGACTGAGATATAAATGTACTAGCCTGACGAAGAATTAGCGTAAACATATATTTACTAACAAAGTTATTTTTCAGTAGCACAAATTGGAAGCGTATGACCTCAACTAATTCATTTTATGAAGCACACGGAATCACTACAAACGCCAAAAACTGAGGAGTCTATATCAACCGGCAGAATTACTAGGTCCGACGGGTTGATAACGCACGATATGGATCTGGCGAAGAGGTCCTTTCACAACTCTAAGCTGCTTTACAGACATGTCAACTAACTGCAGACTGTGTTGTGGCATCCCTGCTTTAAGCACCGCATGTGGGCAGCATTATTTGTACAAGAAAAATGCAACCATCTCTGACGACAATGCTATTTTAACTTCTAAAGCTTACCGCCATCCTATTGCAATTTCCCACACAATGCCAGCTATATTTTGTTACATTTCTTTCCCTGCCGCGGAAGTGTTGAAGCGAATGAAGTCATAAGACCAGTGCAACTTCTCCCTTACCGATGAATTGGACCCTAAATCTTTGGTTATTTGCATGAGCTGGGTTAAATAGTTTTCTATATACTACAGCCCTGTTTTGACAGTATGCAGGCTACTAAAATGCGGAAGGGAGGATAGGCCACTTTAACCCACAAGACGCTAATGGTGCTTAATCCGCAAATCTCTATTCGATACCCCTCTTCTAGCGCTCTGTAAATTCTCGGGAATACCAGTGCGGAAGCACCGGGGTATTTGGAAAGATGCCGAGGCGGTATGCTTGTATTCAAAACCGTTCACGCACTAAAACAATCCGTTGCTACACACCAGTTGTAGTGAATATGTTGTTGCGGAGAAATGACTCGATACTCTCTACTTTAGTTGCTTGAAGTATTTAGCCACTTGAATCACCTTACACATTTTCACCACTCTCAGATCAGTGGGATGAGGAATTCAATAGCTTGTGAGAACGTGTGCCGCCTTGATTGATCCGATAAGAGTGTACTGTGACCTCCCACGAAAACCACTAGCGTTAGTAAAAGGCCCCACATGGGTACTTATTTTAACATTAAACTATTTGTTATTAATCTCAAGATAGAACAATCAGTAAGAAATTAACTAACCATATAGCACTATCGGTTGACATTCCCTGGGTTTACACATGCTTAGCTTGAAAACTCACCAGTTTAAAACTGTAGTTTGCAAACCATTGTTAATAGGCCTCAACAGCCCCTGAAAATATGGGCGCAAAGTACATCTTTGGAAGCGTATCCCATGAAAGGATCCTCGGCATAGTTATACAGGACAATATCGTTAGATTAAGACGGGCTGAAAAAGCGGCGAGAGAAGACATCAAAAAATTAACTCATATGGATGTCGCTTTGGTGGTTCGGCCCTACCATTGTTCGCAACTGCTAATCGCTGAGGTGAAACTTAATGCGGATTTTGTCGCTTAGATACGGCAACCCCGTTAACGGTACTAGTAATTCCGTTTCCTTAAAGACCACAACGGCGAAGGGATTTTCTATTAAGTTATAGCACCATGTCACGCATCGAAGTGGAGAGTTTAAAGCCAACAGTATTCTTGTCCGTATGTTGGTTGTATAATGGTGTTCGTTTCTCAAAACCTCAAATTACGTGTCTGGTCATTTGCTTTAACCAAGCCACATCTCCATGAAAGCCATCAAGTAATGTCGGTCAAAAATTGTAACCGGTTAGAATTCCTTTGGATCGTTTTCTGTCTCAATGTGTATCAGTCGTGGAACTTTTCTCCAACTTCTGATACTTCCCCTTTTGCCTCACCTTAACTCGTAAGGTGATGATGTTTCACGTGTGATAAGCCAAGTTAGTAACACAAACAAAAAATAACAACAATGCTCAAGTTTCGGCTTTTACTGCGAGTCCACAGCCCATAGTCCTTTTAGGTTAGCATCGCCTTTTGTTTTGCGCAATTTTCACGCATTTTATTTTTATCTATTTGATCCGTTGCCTTATTTTTCCGTTTTTATGTCATTATTGCACCATGGGTCTTGCTCCTTAGCTTTGTTAGCAATTATAGAATTCTAATGGGACTCAAATAGTGCAGATGTATTCAGTACACGTAGCATTTTCACGTGTTGATTGGAATCCAGCTCATACTTTAAGCCACATAGGACTAGTATGTATTTAGAACAACTTACTGGTTTCTGCATTAAGTGATTGACCTGATTCTTTAAAAGATGCCTGGATGAACAGCAGGTTCTCAACTTCTGGGATTTGATTATCATTGACACGATTTTTAAGGGTGGTAGCCGTTCGGAGTCCGTCAAATGTCGCTTAGTGATTTTCCTTCAAATACACTCAAAGGTGATTGAGTCGACCATGGCCAAGGAACTAATAGTTCATTTATTAAGTGACAACTTCACAACGCCGGAGCAACGCGGATTCCTTCAGCATCGATCACGTACTACCAATCTACCGATCGCGTGGCAGTTGGACCGAAACAGCTGACAGTGGGACCGGCAGTGAGGTCATAAATTTTCTGATTATTTTTAGACCTATTATATCAACTCAGCCTTCTCCATGACCTGGAAACACATGGATTTGGGAATCCTATCTTTCGGTGGATCTGAAATTTTCTTTCTCAGTGGCGGCTTCGGGTTCGAGTCCGTCGCTCATTTTCTAATCAAATTGACGTGGACTGTGGGGTTCCACAATCGCCAGAGCTTGGGCGGCATTTACTCTTGGTCTTCAACAACTACGTTGTGTGGATCATCGAATCAAACTTCTTGTACTTTTCCATTGGCATCTATATGTGGTGGGCGACGAGACGTGGTTTTGTATGATCATGAGCATATTTATTTTGGTTCAGCGAGAGAAGAGCGAAACGGTACGTGTACGCCACAAGCCTACTTACGCATATAAACGCGGAGACAATACCATGAAGACTGCTTTACGACGGCAAAACTATGTGTGGTGATGCAAGATGGCCTCGAATGCTCGGCGCATTCTATAGAGGTATCCAAAACCGCAAACCAACAGGTTGTTCTCTTAAGAAGAGTGTTAGATTGGTTTGATCAATCTAACCTCCCTTCACCTGCTGAATGCTTATGTGAGACCTCATGTAGAGTACGTGGCACAGGCGTGGCAACCCTCGCTATAAAGAGATCTGATTTCACGGGAGACCGCACTGCGAAGGGCAACGAAAACGTGAAAGGATTATTTCAGTTACTATACCATCTGCGACTGGAAGCTCTAGGAGAATAGTCCGGAGGTTAGCGCCGCCTATAGTCTGATGACGACTGCCGCCACCTCCTGAAACGCAGCCACAAGACAAAAATAAGGGGGTCTCCAGCCGGAACTCGCCAGCAATTTGTGTCGGATGGAATGCTGCTGGAATTAGCTTTTTATTCGAATTTATCGTCCGTGGAAAAACATATGATTTTGTCCTTTCTGATCCACACTACCCGTTAGTAGAAACTACTCGGCAATGCATAACGTCCCGTGAATTTTGTGGTATGATTCTCACTTATCGAAAACACAAGAGTTAAAGGTATGTTGTGCTCACCATCCCCAGAATATCTAGGTAGTCGGAGATACGTGTGCTTCATAGATCTTATGGTGAGTCCACAGATGCGCGTTTCAAATCAATGTAACGTTTTCAACTTTTGTAATGCACCTAGACAATA
Source organism: Dicrocoelium dendriticum (assembly GCA_944474145.2). Classification (NCBI taxonomy): domain Eukaryota; kingdom Metazoa; phylum Platyhelminthes; class Trematoda; order Plagiorchiida; family Dicrocoeliidae; genus Dicrocoelium; species Dicrocoelium dendriticum. The sequence continues at coordinate 64,153,966 of OX104070.1, read as the reverse complement.
ACACGGTTTTTATTAAAGTTTGGCTGTTTATCAGCAATGTACGGTTGCTTCAATGTTCCATTGCAATTCTCTTAACTATCATACATTACTTTGATAGAAATATATGTTTACTACTTGGTTTCTACCAAGCACCAAAACAACATAGTTGATACACATCCGTTAATTTAATCATTTGTTGGTATAGCTCACCGTTAAATTAAGAATAACAACGTCACATACATATCAGCATCAGTTTAGTCGTTTCCAAATCCTCCAGATACTGAGTAGGCAAGTGTTGGATGTAATAATTAGAAAGCTGTTTCAAGCACCTTCGGTCCCCATAAGATTAGTGTTAAAATTGTACTCAATTCTACAAAACCGTTATTGGTAATTACAGCATTGGCTACGGTATTGTCATCTACATATACGTTGTCAACGGGTTTTTAGAATGGGTTAAGGGTTGCTCGAGTTTTGCTACACTCTCCAGATTCAGTGTAGATATCACAGCTATTCACGGAGAGTGCAACATCAAGCAGTTATGGTTGAAGCAGGATAGCGAACACAGATGAACTGGCTGATGGTACGGTAACTGTAGACACTCATGTGACCGAAGGAGAATCAACCCCAATGGTGGAGGTGGAAAAAGTGATTTTCGAATAACACTGTGTTCGACATTGTGCAATCGCATGTACACATGCTGGGGTATAATATAAACTTGGTACGTTGAAATACTTAAAGGATAAGTGAGCATTTCCAAAACAGCTCTTTCAGTTCAATAGCTTATTTTAGGATTCGTGTTGGACACCATTTGTTCTTGATCAATCTTACCTTTCATCTGAAAAGCCACAGAAATAATACAAAATCAATAACTTTAAAAGGTAGATACAAAGTCCAGACCCCTGCAAACAGAAGTGGATGTGTCGAAACTGCCTCGCAAACACACACTAAAAGTAATTGATGTAGTACTAATATAGTTAGTTAAGGTTTTTCTTTGCTGTAGCTTACAAATTATATTAGCATGTTTAGCCCCGAAAAGGCACTTGACGTCCGTTTTAAGAAGAAAATTAAATTTACTTCAAAACATAGTTAAAAACCAGTACACCCTTGATTAAATGTGGCTGCGCATTGCTGTTTTTAGCATTTTCGGTTTCTCCCTTTGGCTACTGATAACTTGTAGTGAACGGCCCGCAAATTAGCAATCAAGTTGCTCGACACGGTTGGCAGCGGAACTAACAAGGTTTGTTCAGGATGTTAGTGTATATCAGTAATACTGTTTTGAAAGAGACAAAACAGATTAATCGGAGGTCTTCCAGAATCTCGCTTTACTTAAAGGGATTCCGAAATCGAAGAAAACTTAGCATACAGATCTTTGATGAGCCCTGAAGCCGTCGTGTCATAAATATATAGCATCATGTTCATCCTCGCGAGGATTGTGTTGAACAAAATGTTGTGTTGCGTCTTGCCTTTAAACCGCGAACGTCACTGGATACATTGCTGAGAAGTTCACTATTTGCCGGCGTGTGTTTAGATTGCAACACGCCATGGCTTAGTGACCAAAGCGCAAACCATAAATCTCTATGTGCTGGGTTCCGTTCTCAGCTCAGGCTTTCACGAACTGTTGAGTCCAAATTCAAGGCGAAACCGGTCGGATGTAGGGCGTAGTGTTTAGAGAGAACAGCTTCGAAACTATCCACTTCAACTGCGGTCCCAGTGATCGAGACAGAAGAGGTTTGCATTGAAGTAAACCCTCTCCTCAACCGATACTGAGTGTAGCAATCCCGACACACGGCGGTTACTTCAAGATTCAAAAACATATCAAATATTACAAACAATAATCAGCGCAGTGATAAAAGTCACGTGGTTCTGTTTGTAACGTTCAACACGGAGGACTGCTATAATGATAAATGTGTCGCTAATTGAAAGCGACCTCATAAATTTAATCTTTTTGATGTATTGTCAGTTTTGTTGTTTGATGTTGGCTTCTGACGTACATGACCAAATCTGCGTGGGATAAATTAAATTTCCACCTTTAATGTCACATTTGCGCATGCGTTTCTGGCTTCTAAATTTACACAACATGGCTGGACGCTAAGTACGTCTGACAATCTACAAACAATCAGATACCTTTCTGCATCACACACCTTTTGAGCGGCTCGTTCAAAGACGAGGAGGACATTACTTGACTGCGGGTACTAAACTTTAAACAAGCTTCAAAATCCATACATATACGCAAAGCATTACGTGCACTTCTATTGGTACAGTGTATAATTAAGCAGTTTTGCATGACGAGTACAGACATTCTAAGTAACTATGCCAAGCATATAGTAATGGGGGGGCGCCCAGGCCATCGCATTCTTAATATTTCAAGGGTGTTTGTTCTAGTATGCAGGATGGGATAAAAGGCATAACAATGCAAGATTTAAAGGATAACACTTAAAAAGAGAAAGGATCAAAATTTTCCAAGTTATAACATGCATTGTCTGTAGTCTAGACGTAGCACATCTAACACTGTTATGTAGCGTTTATCACTAAGATGAAAGTCTAATATTCATTCGAATGACGCGCTATCAGGTGCGTTCACCACATGTGTTGGTAGTGCATTCCAATAGGAACAGTCTCAACGAGAATAAATATACTTTCTAAAATTCAACTGGGAGTGCTACGTCCTTAGATTCGAGCGGTTGCTGCGGCATTGACTGTAAGAGGCTAGGTCAGCAGTGATGTACATACTTACTAGCGCTCAGTTGGTATCCGCTACGTAAGGGTGAGATCTCCGCGAAGCCGTCGGTATTTTGAAGAGAACACGCCAAGTAAACAATGAGGCAGTTCGTAACTGAGACCGAACAGTCCACGTGTTGTCTTGTTGGCTCCGCTTTGGAGTTGCTCCAAAAGGTGAATGTCTCGCTTTAACCTTGAACATCAGGTCTGAACCTCATATTCCACGTGTGGACGAAGCTTTGTATTAATCAGCAATGGTACTAACCGTCGCTCAAATGTGTCGAGCGCTCACCTCAAAAGCCACAAGTTCAAGTTCGCCAGATTTTCAATGAATCACGCGATAAACGGTCTTCAGCAAAGCAAAGCTTCCCATTTCAGTAATATGAATCAATATCAGAAATCAGTTCAGGGTGAAGAATTCTTTTCGGTAAACTCTCATCGGACCCAACCATTTACATAACACTGATTTTGGTGTGTCAGCTCGAGCTTGGATTGACTTCTGGACTGGTTGCATGATAAAAATGGAGAAATTGTGAGAGGGATGGAGATGGTAAACCAAGTGAACTAAATAAACATCATACACACAGCTCAGTAGTCCGATGTACTTAAGTAGGTAAGATAACAACTAAATAACTAAATAGCAGTGTCCGTTGGCCAGGGTAGTAGTTACAGCCGTATGAATCGTCTGTGTACACATAATTCCGGCTTCAGATGGTGAACGTAGATGGCCTCGGCGAGGGATAAGAGCTGTTTGCGGAATCCTTGGGTAAACGTGTTCAGGTAGTGAATAGATGACTTTGAAGTCATTCTCTGAAGCTGTATGGCCACATTCAAGTTGGTGCGACATGATTGGGTTGTCTTAAGACCTCATTTCGCCTTTGTGAAACCATGTCGGGATGTGTTCACGAATCATCCTAAATATGCGCCTCATCGTGCCACCCATGTATCGTGCACAACGGGAGCACGAGTACTGATAAACGATCATTGAACTGGATAACGATGGCAGTCTATCCTTCAAGGGTTTTGTAAGCAACGGCTTGTTGTGAAAAATGATTCTCAGGCAGAGAATTTGCTAAAGGGGGCGCTATTTCGTTGCACGTACACCTTCAATTGTGAAATGTATCGTCAGATTGACGGAGTGGCCATTGGATCTCCTTTGGGGCCGCTGCTGGCTGATAATTTCATGATGAAATTGGAACATGGCCCACTTGCAACCTACATCCGTGAAACCGAAATGTACGCATGGTATGTTGCGGACACCTTCGTAGTTTGCAAATCCGAAAAGCATGCGAAACAGTTGCTGAGTGCTTTCAATGACGCACACGAGAATCTCCACTTCAATTGTGAACACGAACTCGGAAAGCGGTTGCCTTCCTTGCATTTAGAGGTCATCCGTAACTCGGAAGTTTCATGCAGCAGAAAGGTACACAGAAAGCACAGGTGGACTGGGGAGTACACTAACTTTCACAGTGCAGTACCTCTACAGCATAAGCGGAGTTTAATCAGATCTCTCGCCCTCAAGGTTCGCAGCATTTGTACACCGGATACCGTCAACGAAGAACTACAGAGAATCAGCAACGCCCTCAAGGAAAATGACTCTCCTAATAAATTTAGCATGAAGCATTTGAAGGAACGCAATCGAAAGCCACCTACGTGCATTGTTCCTAAGAAAGAGCTTTGCATACATATACCTTTTAAGGGTGATTCTGCAGCTGATACGTTTTCAAGACGCCTGAAAGATGCTGTTGGGAAAACCTAATTCGCGGCCCGCTTGCGAATCATTTTTCACAACAAGCTGTTGCTTACAAAAGCCTTGAAGAATAGACTGCCGTGCTTGACCCGTTCAATAATCGTTTATCAGTACTTGTGCCCCTGTTGTGCACGGTACGTGGGTCGATACGTGGGCGACAAAACTCCTAAATGAAAATATTTTCAAAAACATCCCTATTGTAAGCCTGTAAAAACCCAAACCATTGACAACCTTGCATGCCTGAGCATGTTGCAATGTAAGTATGATGCGTCCCTTTGTGTGCTAGGTTTCTCAGTGCCACAAGAAATATACATTAGTTTCATTAGTATTAATATTATTAGTACTACAGCTTCTCAGGGTTGGTATTCTGACGCTCAGGCAGATGCTCACTTATCGCAAACCAAATCGAAAGCAATAAGAATGATTTCTGCTTGCTTCGTCCTCTTAATACACCCCGCTTTTGATTATTCATTACCTGGCCAGTCAGTTTAACTGGAGATTGCAACCTTGTCTACACTGTTACATCACAAGACACGTTGTTGGGATTTGCTGTCATTTAAGAATCTCTAGCTTCACAATTATGGCGCCAGTGTTGGCAGTTGACATTTATGTCGATGCGTCTGCTGGCCTCTTATGCAAATGTCATGTCTCACTTGGGTGCCTGTCCCTAAACGATAATGAGGCTGTTCACCTGTCAGAAAAGCGTATTCGGAATTACCCTAGTGAGATGCACATGTCTACAGTTGTTCCCCGGAGACTAAACTAAAGGTACCAAAAATAAACCCAAAGGACACCATGGGACTAATGACGAAAATAGCCACTTTGCTCTCTGATTTAACGAAACCGTGGGCACCGGGCTATGCTGAATCTTAAGCGTACAACCTGAAAGAGATGAGGCACATCCGTGGGATTTACAATGATATTAGCATAGCACAGTCAAGACCACGTTTACCCCTTCTGCTCATTACTGCATTTGTGGCACATTTATCCTATAACTGAATTACACTCGTTAAAAATGGTTTCAGTCATATTTCATAATTTTCCCAAATCCCGAAGAAGGTTGCTTTGGGAGTTGTGCTTGAAGACGGACAAATTCGTTGGTAAAGAATACAGCTGATAACTCTGTTTACAACCATGGTTCAAAAAACATTGCGTCCCGAATCTATTCTATTATCAATATGGACATTTGGGGGTTCAAGTCTTGCCTACCTAGAGTTGGAAATGTATGTCCGTTGCATGTGGACTTGTTGTTAGCAAAGAATGAATAGACGATTTTTACCAAGGAGATGGTGCTATTCGATCAAATATCTAATAATGCTCTTTTACCGCTATTGAAGTGTTACCTATTTCATCATGCCTATGGCATTATGTTACGACTGCAAAGGCATTCTTCCTAAGTGCAACAAGTGCATTTTTGACTTCGTTTAAGCTACCCGCTGAAATCACTATATTCGTTTCAAAGTGGAATACACGCATTAATTATACGAGCAGCTGTTCCAGCCTCGTATCAGCAAAATACCTCGGTTCCCTGGGATAATGATATTAAAGTTCGACTAGCTGGTAGAACAACTCGTGGTGCCAGCTGAATAGTTCTGGTTTAATCCGTTCCAACAAATAGTTCTGTGCCAGTGTTCTAGGATGTGGTGCATTTTCGCCTGGCAAGGGTTCTCCCTAAAAAAGCCACAAACATCTGCTTAAAAACACTGCCACGTGATGGATGTGACCCGCCACAAACTAAAGTCACTGCCACGTGGATATCCGGATAATTGTATCCGACACACGGATATCAAGCGTTTATTCTCACGTTCCTGAAGAAATCAAACAGTTAAAATGCAGCGGCACACTTACAAGCACAAGCTACACAGCTACATACATATACAAGTACATACGTATAAACACACATACAGTTACACTCACAGTTATAGAAAACATGTATTTTTGTACACTTTTGAGCAGGCTTTTGTCTTCTTAACCGGGTCATGCCTGTAAAACTGTGCTTCGCTTTGTCGAGAATAAAAGGTTCCTTCCATTCATTTAGCTGTGAGATCAGCTGTTCCAGCATCGTATTCGCGAAATACACCGGTTTCATGGAGCAATGAGATTGAGAGATTTTAAATGGTTAACCACTAACAAAGTGCCACAATTGTTTTGAATGTATACCTGTTAACTTCCCGACTTCCAGACCTGTGCACTTATGGTAATTTTCGTAGTTACTTGGTCGAATGCTTTCTCTCGGGAATGCTCTCAGTACATTTCACGTGTCCAGAATTGTAGATTCTAGCAGATTTTAATCGATATCCACACGCAACTTAGTGTTAATACAATTTTCAAACCTATTTTTGGTCGCACTTCTTAGAGTCTTCCAATGGCGTTCGAACAAATACTTAATCCTCCAAGTCTAAAATCGTGCGTTTGTGTCTCCAAAATACTAAACCCACACAGTCTTACGGCAAATCCACCCTGGTGAAATCCATAGACTCGCCGTGAAATTATCAAAACATCAGGTGATCTGTCTCAAGGTCCCACTACGTATTCGACCGGTACGCCAAGAGAACACACATGAACCATGTGAACTTGCTTTCGGCAGCGGCAACACTAGAATAACGACTTAAAATTGAAGTTGAGTCAGTCTAGTGGATAGTCACATACGCCCAACGCTTGCTACGCCTTGCGTGCCTTAGGTTAAAACTTATGTGACTCATGTGCCAAGGTTGTCAAAGTGTGCGTAGCTTGTTTCAAACGTTAAAATGTTCATTGCATGTGGCATGCTTGAACCTAGCGAAGCGAGAGTTCACAATAACAAATCAGATTCTCTTTGGTTCTGTGGGAAATGTACATCAATCCCACTGGTTTAAGGTATGACCATATTGGTTTAGAAGTACGACAAAGTACTAGTCAAGTTTGGGGGGTTGTGACCACGAAAAGCGCCACAGTTGGGGTAAGCGTAGCGGACTGTGCAATCTAGGGCCCTTTAGTAAGCGAGACTTCAATCCTGAGGAGGACGGGTGTTAACATTGTTAGCAACAAGACACAAATCGCCTAGAAAGTAATGTTATAATGCCACAAGCAATTTACCTTCTACTAGTGTGTTCCTCAGTTCGGTTAGAGTAATTATAGTAGATTCGCCCGATTTTCAGCCTGAGAGTATAGCATGATTGCAAGCCAACAGGAGGGAAACTTGGACTGTAGATGCGGCCAAAAGCGCAGACATTTAAAATCAGCAACACTTTCTACTGGATTCGAAACTAAAGAGCGAAACGGTGTCTTCATGGTACGAACACGACCGGCAACCCGTGATACATCACCGAGTATGTCAATCACTACCGGCGACATGTCGAAAGGACTAACAAGTGAAAATTCATGCTGACTGACCTGTCCTGCAGTGTCCGTCGAAGCAAAGTCGACATTACTTGGAGACAGGTAGTTGGACAAACTGCACCACTAGGAGATCGTCAGTAACCTACTCGGTATTCTAGTTAAAGCATCTAGGTAGTGTGGGTAACGCGGCACGCTAACTGTAAGCGTTACCTAGAGCCAAGACTGCTGCGCGTCATGTGGAGCACCGTCATCGAAACAGAAGCAGTTCTGCTGTCGACAGGCCGACATCGAAATGTGTATTGCTCGATCTGTGTCTTTAATGATTTCCCAAGAGGCGAGCGTTACCAAAGTAACCGCAGCCCAGAAGACAACATAAAAGAAGCCTCAGCCAGAACCACAGGATTCTATAGCTTTCTGGAAACTAAAGTGTATGATAAACAAGAAAATTTCTAAACATGATAAAAAGCAATGACGTTACATCTGTGTAAAACGGCTTGTTTGGCCTCCCGAGGAAATCGGAAGCACGGCTATGTAGTTCACAAACTTATAAAGGATGTAGCTCTAAAGTGTTCAACGTAGTTTTTACAGTCAAAACAAGTAAAATGCTGGTGCATGATTCGTTGCCGGTTGCCATTTAGACTATGGCTAACAGCAGTGAGCAGTGCGTCTGACTAATCCAAACCCACTGTTAATATGTGTGTGATCAGGCACTACGCTGTACATAAAAGGTTATGTTTGGGATTAGTAAGGATGCCGACGCGTATGATTGCAGAGCAGTTGGCCATCACCCAACAAAAAGGATTGGTCGCCGGCCACCTATTAGTCGCCCAAATCTAACGGCAATATTGCACAATCTCCGACGCGTCATTGAAAACCGAGAATCCCTCATCTATGTACCCTAATGCCCAAGCGCCCATCACTAAACGTACCTAATTACAGATATATCAGTTTACACATGTTTGGGAACTAATTCCATTAATGAAACCTGCTTGCATTAAGAAGTTATCGATGCTGAGGTCGAGATATCAGGAATGTCAATCATCCGGACCGATTGTCTCTGCTGGGGTTATGGGGTTTTGCCAAATTACTGCGTTGACCTACAATGTTGAGTAGTTGATGATCAAGAAACCCTATCACGTATTCGCTTTGGTGCCGTCTCCGATTCAAAAACAACGGTGCATGCCTCCTAACTACCGTGTATTGCCCTTAACCCCAGAAATGTATTCACGCCTGGAAAGCTCCCAGAATAAGGTTACATGCCATAGATACAATCATAGTTCCTTAGTCGGTGCCTTCAATGTACATACTCTGGAAGCTCGGCATATTCGATTGAATAGTTCAAAGCAGGGTAGCATGAATTTTGCGTATATAGTCCCCTACACAACCATGTCAAAGCAGCCACTCAATTCAGGACAGCAAACAAATCGACTGTACTGCTCAGAAATGAAGAACCTAAGGTCGAATGATTATTGCCGGACAATCCATTCGGTTTCAGCGACCATGTAGTCTCAAAACGTAACAACGTTTATTGTGGCGAGTAGCCACTTACACATATGGAATTTACTCATACAGTCACGCGCTGCCCCCCTCCTAACTGAACTCGTCGAGGCGACCAATTGAGAGTTTTCGAACAACAATACTTTGAAAGTGTCTAGACAGAATTCATTAAATCAGCCTAGCGGTATGGTAAACAAAGTATCGGATACCAAGCCACTTCGTGCCGCAAAATACCATCAGATCTAAGAAACCGGACACGAGAATGCATGGCTATAAGCGAGGTGGCATGGTATGCATACAAGACCAACGTCGACCCAGAGAATTGGGGAAACTTCGTGACTCACCATAAACATGATAGTTTACTTGTCCGTGAGAACGCAATTTCTTATAAGCAGTACCCAAAAAATATTTCTCGCAAACAACCAACTACTGTACAGATATATCACCAGCCTACGTAAACTAATGCATGGCAACCCCTCACTTTTCACAACAGACGGCAGGGCGCAAAGCGCCGATTCAACAGCCGGTGCCCTACGGCTACAAAACACCATGATTTCCCAACTAGCAACCTGCACATTTCGCATACCCACTTGCAATTCACCGCCGCCGGGGTTACTTTAAGCTATCTTCAATCCATCAATTGTGCAAAGGGGGTTGCTCTCCTGATGCGCATATAGCTCTCCGGGAGCCGAAAACATCCGTCCGAAAGCAACGAGAGCTGCTGCCATTTAGGCAGCCGGGCCTCTGTTGCGGTTCTATCAAAGGTGCTTCAACGAACAAATACTCCTCACTGTGTAAAGACAGAATATCCTCACACCTATTTTCAAAGGTAGCAGCCGTTTAGAGCTTGCAAAGTATCGCACACTGGCTCTCCTACATGAGCTGTCAAAGGAAATGGAAGCGGTCGTCAATGAAACAACGGCACAGTGCTGGATAAAAGCGGATGCTTAGCAGGTCCCGTTGGATGGCCAAAATGAGCATCACACCATGGTCAAGAGGCAACAAAGGAAAAAGATAAAAATGGTTTTCGTGGACACACCACAATTTTAACACGAAGGTACGCAGGAATAGCTAACCACAGTTGCGCAGGTTCATTCTGGTTGTGCAACGCTTGTCTTATTATATCGTCTATCGAGTCACATAGGCTATATCTCGTAGTTTGGGTGGGTTAGGGCAACGTTAAAACACTTTCTAAACACAGGAGAAGTGAGGGCGGAAACAGCGTAATTTGGAAGCGCGTTCCAAGTTTGACACACACGAAGAGAGTAAAAGTTCCGCCGACATTCTAGCCGACTGTATTGCGTGGCCAATTTGAACTGGTGGCCCCCCCCAAATTCGTGTTGTGGCTCAGCTGTAGTAGGTGACGGCAGACGTGGTTACAATTAATTAGAATCTAGTAGGCCATATTAAGGTTACCACGTAGGCGCCGGTACCAGCCACTGTATAATTTTACTGTCCACATTCTAAGTTAATAAGGAAGATTGATCAACCTCTTGATGTGCTTCGTGGCTCGTCGATATGGAGCCTCGAACGCTGCAAGGTCTTGTTTGTGCCAGGGCTGCCACAGTTGGATTGCGTATTCCACAGAAGGTGGCATTTAATTGTTAAGCAATTGCGAACAGACAGAGGGAGCGAACCGCCAGAATGCCCTCCGCAGCATGCCAACCTGTTGGTTTCCAGTCTTTCATGTCCTCTCAGATTGTTCTGAACAGGCCAGATCAGCCTGAGTTAGTACCTCGAGGTAACGCTTATACGTGTCTGCTTGTAGGACATGATCTCCACGCTTGTATGTGATGACCAGCTGTTGGCGAAAGTGAACTGTGTTATGCGTTCACGCATTGAACTGGAGCAGATTGTGGAGTGACCATCCACACGCTCTGTCCAGTCCTCGTTGAATTGCAACGTGATCCCCCTAGTCGGCGACCTGTCCTTCACATCTTAACATCGTCAGCGAAAAGGAAAAAAGTTTAAAGTAATCAAACGCGTGAGCTGGTTAATGAACGCGAGAAACAGGCTCGGCCCCAGCACTGATCCTTTCGGAAATCCACATTCGGCATAAATCGTATCACACAGAGTACTTCAAAGTCTGACCTGCAGTTGCCCATTCTGCAGAAACGTTCTGATCCACCCAAGGATTGGATCATCAACTCCATAGCTTGCGAGCCTGTGAAGCAGTGTGGTGGTCCAGTCGGTCGAAGGCATTGGAGAAGTCGAGGTAAATTACCTCTGTCCCTTTGCCTGTATCGGCCGGTTCCATCCAACTACCACGTGCAATCGGTAGGTTGGTAGTGCATGCACGGTTTTGGCGGCAACAGTGTTGCTCAGATGCGATGATCGTGTAGCGTTCCAGATGGCCTACTAAAGCCTCAGCGAGGAGTGCCTCCATCAGCTTTGAGAGCACATGGAGTAGGACCACTTAACGGTACTTGACTGGTTCCAAACGTATACCGCTTTTGAAAATGTAACGATTACACCAATTTTATACATGATAGGCACAATTTCTCATCCAAGCACGTTTGGAACAAATACGATAAGGGCTCGGCCAACGTAGATGCTGCTAGGTTCATGCCATCGGATGAATATAATCGATTCAGTGAGAACTGTAGGTGCGTAGTGCGGGAAGTTTCTTCAACACATCTGTGGCAGTACAACCAATATTAGCGAGTGTTGAGGTTGCGGAAATGAGTGTAAGTAACTAACACCGGCGAAACTCTTGTTAGAACTATGGGGCATTCTAAATTCGTAGAAGCTTGGCTGCTTCTTCGGCGCTCTGTGCCACTCCGACTGCCTTGTTAATTGGAATGATACCGAGCTTCAGTTTCCGGATAGTGTTAAGATGCCTATTTAGGAGCAATTTTGTTGGCATATTTACAGGCCAAATGTTGTTGGTGTGTCCATTTGTTCTTATGAACCAGCATATTACAACCTTTGCGCTGGGTCACGTAATCGCTTGAGGTTTCGGGACAAGGACGAGCTCTGTACTTGGGCCAAGCTACATTCCTTTTGACTTGCGCTTGCGAGTTCAGCTTCTGATGAAAGACGAGTGATTGGTCTAGCGATCCCACTTTGTTTCCCAAGCAGTTGCGATTAGATTGGTGAAGCGTCCAAATAACTGAATCCAAGCACTGAGGCCTTAATGTGTTGCCTAGAAAATCAAGGATCTTGATACTGGAGCACAAAGACTTCAGTCAACACTGGTCACGCACCACCAACCCGCTAATGGCACTAACTGGTTGGATAGAGCTGGAGGATGGTCGGGTTTGAGTCCACTTCATCTATCTGGAGTTTTATTAAGATTTCGACTGCCTAAATAACCGCATCCTACTTCACAGGTTACAGGGTTATGGAATCAGAGATTCTGTTCTTGGTTGTATTGTCATTTTCTGTACCAATGTAGGCTTCCTTTGAGTGGGATGTGGTCACTCTGCAACCAGCTTGCGGGTAAATACTGGTTTTTCCTGGGCTCAGTGTTCGAATTGCGCTTGTCCCTAGATCTTATCAACGACTTGGTCGATGATGTTGATATATGTCTCGCGATAAATAGCAGTGGAAATCATGGTCTCCTCCCAACTCATTTGGATTGCGTTCATGAATGGTGAACAAAGAACCTCACCCAGTTCAACACAGATAAGTTTAAGGTGATCCACCTCTGTCATAAGCCGGTGGGCTATTCCAAGCTTGGAGACCGCATCTCTTATGGATGTGACTTGGGTGCACTTGTACAGGACGACGTTTGATGCTTAAAACAAGCAGAGAATCCATCGAGAACTGGTACCCAACAAATTGACCTTCTTCACATGTCATTCAGTCAGCTTGACCTCTTCGTCTTCCAACAAACGCTTCGCATCCAAGTGCGACTGTATGTGAAACATCCCATTCAGCCATGACACCAGTGGCAGAAACAAGATCTCGCTGCTCTCGAAAATCCTTAACGAAAGGCATCTAAAAGTTAGGGGCCCTTTCCATACGCCCTATCAGCTGAGCTTATATATATCTGTATATATATATAAGTATTATCAATAGTCTATAAGACTGACAGAGTCGGCGATATTCATGAGGCGGAACTAATAAATACAGAGACCCAAAAGAAAAGAATAAAAGTTACCATTTTTTGTTTTTGAACTTTGACTTTTATTTTGTATCTGCTTTTCACATGCCGTTTTATCACTTTTGTCTGTTTACTGTTTGCATGTAAATCAAACAAATGAAGACAAACATTTGTACACATTTTCCATTAGGCTCGGTTCTGCGCCGTCTCCGAAAGAGTTTCCAGCCGGCATTGTTCTTCATCTCTGATCCCCCAGCCCGGAAGGTACACTGGACCTCCAACAGCTAAACTAGGAAGTCAGCGCTTTAATCGTTTGTCCTCACGTGATGGGCTGACCGCCGTGCGTTTTCTTCCAACCTGTTCCTGTACAAGCGAAGAGCGCGCAGCCGTTCGCATGGCATGCATAAAGCGTGGCTCATCCATCTCCGTTGGAGCGGCGGTACCAGTCTGTCAAATGAAAGTCCCATGTTATCCCAGAAGCGATGTCTAACTTCATCGTTGCGCAGTGGTTCATTTATCACACTCGAGCTATCCTCCGTAGATATCTATCGTCGAAGGCCGAAATCCGACGCATCAATCATACGAATGGGCCAGCACTCAATCTTATATAGCAGCACCGCGCGAACACAGGCATGGTAGACTCTGCCCTTACCAATAGTGAAACGTCTCAGCTGAGATTGAATTTCCCCTGAATACATAGCAGTCGGTATTTGCGCTTGCGGACGGACATCATTAGGGCTCAGATAATTCCGAAGAACGTAAAGCAAATTTGCCGCGCGCTGCTAGAAATAAAACACAATAGCAATCTAGGTGGTCATCCGTTGAGGCCGACAATACAGTAAAGCCTTTATAAACGTCCTCCCACTACGATTGTGTCAGCCACAAAACGCTCTCCAAAAGTAGGTCGTTCCTGGCCCACAAACTAACGATATTAAAAACACCGCTTGAGGGCGCGTGGTCTAATTTGCATTAAAGTTTGGATTTGTATTAGCCAGGGGCTACATAACGCAACCAAACGGTGTATTTCCAGGATTCCAACCAGAGATTTATAATTTTGGCACACGATATGTCAGGTCTTCTATTCATGTATGAATATAATTACTATGATGAATCAACCAAGATACTTTTCGTTTGAACATAAATTTTATTTTCTCCTTCATCTTTATCCCTTGAAACTTAATATGTATGGCTTTTTTACCCGTAATACACCATTGCTGCATTATCCCATGATATGCGTTCAGCGTGCACTTAAATCTCAAGCTGGCAAATTGAGAAAAACGCTGGATTTCACCGTTTGTCAATCTCACAAAAGCTCTAGATATGTATCAATGGGCCGTAGAAGTGCCACTGAGACTGCTGGAGCATTCAGTAGACCTTACGCATATACTTGGCGATGTTATCTTTGGTTTCCAGATTTCACTTATGCCTTAACGTACTTGCCACCATCTATCAAGACAGTCATGTTAGCAAAATTTAGGGCTATCAATGTAAACTGGTTGATCAGAGCAGCAAACTGGAGTGTTATTAAATTATTTTTCCATTACATGATTACCACTCTTGGTAGGATCTCTCAGCAAATATTTTTCTGGCCTCCGCATCCGCTATGTCCATTGGATGTGTGCAAGCTCTAACATCCAAGATAAACTAGCACACCAGACTCACATAATATCCAGAAGGCCAAATCGTACGACTTCACATCCATTTGTTAAGAAAGCTAAAGACAGCCATATCATAGTTGCGCTGAACTCTGTGTGAATATTTTTGGTCGAAAAACTTGTTTGTTTGATTGTTAAGTCCACAGGTACTTTTTGCTATTTCTTTTACTCTATGCAACTTATCAACATAGCAACTATCTCGTGAGTCTTGTGAATCATAGACTCATTAGCTGCCATACATGATCAAATATTAACTGTCAATAGGCCATTGCGTAAGTCCATGAATACTGCATTTATTATATGCGATATTCGCAAAGTAGGTAAATTAAAAATTACCTTTAAAAATATAGATGAGAAGTGTTTTTCCCCACCAATTATGTTTCTTTTTAATCTTGAATAATTGTTCATTGATCAATTACAACGCTCTATTGTTGGCAGCTGATCAGACAGTACCGATTAGTGAATCTACCGATGAGCACTACTAGGCATCCATAATTGCATAATGCGCATGGAATTAATCTTGCATTAATTTTACTAGATGACTTCTGGGTATATCGAAGTAGCATGTGGAGTTCTGCTGTTTTGAACTCTAAAATTGGTTACTCATACAGTCTTTTTCAAAATTTCAGGCCCAAGTTGAAGATTCCTCAACTATCTTCATAATATGTTGCGTCAATATTGGCATGAACAAATACATGTTATCCGAAGTCAAAGCGGATGGCTGGAAATGGCAAGTTTTAGTTGTAGAACCGATAACAGGATACGCGTCAGTGTCCAGTCGTCAATAATGCAAAATTTTAAGTTCGTTTCTCTTGTAATTTCCAAGCACAGTTTTTAAAAGACGCACACAACAACTAATCGGCGTAGTATTATTAGCGCACGTACATCTATAAATAAGCACTCAAAAACGAATCAGTGATTTCCATACGTAAAATTGCGTTCCTTATTGAATACCAGCAAGCTTATTGGTTGAAGTTTTTGGGTTAAAAGTACCCCACTTTATTGAACTTGCAAAACTGATCAATGGCAATAATTCACCATCGGTATTGCTACGGCTCTAAAATACTTTTAAGCAATGCATTATAACCTTGGGCCTACTTGCAATGACGATTCGCTTTGATTTCCTACTCAGTAGAAACGTATTGAATATTCCTCTTTCGAGCGGTTAGTCAACATACACTTATTTTGCATGTTTCATGTTTGGTGACTGATAATTAACAATTTAGTTTGATTTATTTTAAACAAGAAAACCTCGAAATTTAACTACAGCTGTATTCTGACCGCCTATATAATATAACCGCTCTCTGATAGACTGAACCTTCGTCATACAAGACGTGAAATCGTAACTCAGAATATTGACTACCTCTGAAACTTTTATCTTAACTACTCTGGCTATAAAACTGCACTGATTTAACCTATACCACGTGACTATGTGAAGGCTTAACGTGCAATAATTTTCGAGCTATTCCTTTGTTCTAATAATGCGTATCTCGCGCGATTTTGCATTAGGTCTAAATCCCCAGACCCACAATCAATTTATTTTACGGCTCCGTAGAATTTTGAAGATACGGCCAGTTTGGTGTGCGTATGTCATGACAGGTTTGTCCGGTCTCTTAGTGTTTAGCCGCGTGGGTGTTTATTTCATACTGTGTGTAAACACAAACAATTAGTAAATGAGTACAAACTCACTAACCAGTACAGCTTATGCAGTGGGTCAAAGGAAACGCCCACGCTAATGATCTGCATTCGGAAATAACAACGGCTGCTGGGTCAACTAATGCTTTAGACGTTGCGCTTTAAATTGCTGCCGCGTGGCACAGATCTCAACTAGAAACAACACAGAACAATGAACAGTAAGTTTATACGGGTTAACAGGCACTGCTTTACATGGTTCATTTGGTGCTCTGGTGTGCCTACCGAAAAAAGCAAATAAAAAGCAATTATTACTTAAAGTATCAAAAGAAGAACTTATCGTTTGCTCCACTGTAGTCCTGCAATCCGCGAAGATTCACCGCACAAGTTAACATCACATAAATCGAAGGTATATTCCAGAAGTAGAATGGGATGATAGGGCTAAGTAACAACATGTAAACGGATAAGTATGTCACCCAAACGATCCGTAGAATCAAAATGCGCGACAAAATTATTGTTGCAAGGAAACCAGCATCAGTTCTGATACGATTTGAAGCTGCTGAATACAAATCTGAAATTCGTTTTTATCTGTATGATATAGATCCTTTGAAATCGATCATAGGTGTAAGTTTTCACACCTTTTTGTCACATTTCAATAGATCATATTGCGAAACGGCATTTGGCTACAAAGTATCTAATAGCAGTTATTATATCATTCAACAATGCCAAATTTAAACCTGGGATTGGTTTTTTCTATAAGTTTCAGAATTTTTTGGAAAATTGACCCTGAATATGTTTACACCAGACGAAAGTTTTCACAATAGGATCTATGACCCTGTGTACCTCAAATATATAAATGAATGCAATTATATGTGTACATATATGTCCTCAACAAAACAGTTTGTTTACGCATGACATAAGCACAAATCTAGCTACATGACAAGCCTTAATCCAGTAAGGTTTTGAGTGTATAGCTGTTGCGTGGTATTGTTTTTATTATTGCAGTCACGTTAGATGCTCCAGCAATAGTCAGCCTTCGTGCGTTTGTCCCCACTCGTCCCTGATAACATTTTCCATGGTCCTCATACTTGATGACAACGCTCCTCTGTACCACACTTACTGCTCAGAGGTGTACACGGGTTGATCAAGATAGCCATACAAGAAATGCAGCTTGAAGCTTATGTCGCTAATAATAGTTTGTCAAATAGTTCCTCATACTTATCTGATTTACTGTTTCCAAGTAAGTATTGTAAAACCGGCACAAATGACGGCCTCACCTTTTTCGCATTCATATTTAAGAAAATTCTTCACCATGCACCAGAGCGCGAATTTGAGGGCCGTTGCTGACTGAATTGCTGGAGAGCTAAGAACATGCAACAACAGATAAATAGTCATTGAAGCCTATTCATGTTACTGGGCCCCATATGCTTACCCAAGTATATCATCTGCAGAAACAAAAGCTTTACATTTTAGACTTGGTAACTCTTCAGAGAGTTGGCGAAACCTTACAAATGAGTGGTACAGCCTCCGAAACATTGCTTAAATCTTAGAAACTTTCATGTATGTACACTAACGCCCAAGGGCTCCTCAGTAAGATTAGCGAACTTCCACTACGTCAGGTTGCGAATGCTTGAGACCTAATTTCTATTACCGAAACTTGGTTACACCAAGAGGTAACTGATGCTGAGGTTGAGATAGTAGGGATGTCACTCATCCGGAACAACAGCCCCAGCAGAGGAAGTGTGGTCCTACTCTACTTCTGCAGTTATCTACAATGTACAATAGTTGCTGATCTGGAAACACACTTTACCAACGCACTCTGGTGCCTTCATTGACTAAGACACAACGACGCATGCCTCATAGCTGTCGTTTACGGCTCCCCAACGTCCACTCCGGAAATGCATTCCTGCTTGATCCGTGGCCTAAACAGAGCAACAAGCACTAGGTTCCGCCACATTCTCATCTCCGGGGACTTCAATTTATACAATCTAAAGATTTTGGCATCACCTAGTGAGCAGTTTAAAGCAGACTTGCATGGACTGATCGCTAATATTTCCTTGTGCAATCACGTCACCACGTCCACTAGATTCAGGACAGCAAACAAACCGTCCATACTGGACCTTATGCTCACGAATGAAGAGCTCATGGTTGACAAGTTATTGATGGATAGTCCATTAGGTCTCAGTGACCATGTATTAATAACGTTCAATTATGTGTGTTATGCAGGGTATACATCTGAACACTCGGAACTAACTCATACAATCGCACGCTACCACATATTAAAAGAACTCGCCGATGCAGCTGCTTCTGAATTCTCAAACAAAAGTCCCCTTGACAACGTTTGGGCAGAGTTCATTAGTAGATTCTACGTCTCCAACAGAACATCCGAGACCAAGTCCTTTCGTCCCGAAAAAGTGCCCTCAATTCTAAGGAGCAGAACTCGAAAATGCCTGGCGATAAGGGATGCAGCATGGCGTGCCTACAAGATTAACCCCGACTCAGAGACTTGGGGCAATTTCTTGATCCATCGCAACCATTGCACTGCACTTGTCCGTAAGGACAAAGTAACTTATCAACAGTGCCGAGCAAAAAAAATTCATGGCAAACAACAAACTTCTACATAGGCATGTCAATACGCTTCCTAAAGTGAAGCATAGAATCCCTCCACTTTTCACGACAGGCGGTAGACTACAAAGTGCCGAAGAAGCAGCTAATGTCCTGCGGCTGCAATAGGCCCCAATTTTCGAACTCGCAACCTCCACTTGTCCCATAATGTCATGCACATTACCGACACCATTGTTTACAAATGTAATTTTCAACCCATCAATTGTGTTAAGGAAGTTACTCTCACTGCGTGAGCATAGTTCTCCGGGAGCAGACAACATCCGCCCGAAGGCACTGAAGGCTGTGGCCAACAAGCTAGCTGAACCACTGCCACAGTTCTTCTAAGGGTGCTTTGATGAACAACAAGTTCCCAATATGTGGAAGTGTAGCATTATCACCCCTATTTTTAAAGGCGGTAGTCGTTCAGATCCCGCAAACTATCGTCCAGAGGCTCTCCTCCTTGTGCTTGCAAAGGTAATGGAAGCAGTCGTCGCTGAGGCTTTAATGGGCTACATGGAAAAATGGAACATCTTGGTACCGGAGCAGCATGGTTTCCGTCAACACCGGTCATACACCACCAACCTACTGACTGCACGGGGTAGTTGGACGGAGGTGGCTGATGATGAGGTCCGAGTTGACGTCATCTATCTGGACTTCTCCAAAGCTTTCGACCGTCTTGATCACCGCATCCTACTTCAACGGCTACAGAGTTACAGAATCGGAGATCCTGTACTTGGTTGGATTGGCAGCTTCCTTCACCAACGGAAGCTTCAGGTATGTGTTTGGGGATCACTCTCTAACCCGATTGAGGTGGAATATGGTGTTCCACAAGGCTCAGTGCTGGGACCGCGCTTAGTCCTAGTGTTTATCAACGACCTGGCAAGAGTTATCTCCTCAAATTTCCTGCTTTTCACCGATGACATACGGACATGGCGGACGATTGGTAACAAGCCAGATCACCATCTACTCCAAAATGATTTACATTGCATTTACTAGTTGTCAAAGAGGAACATGTTGCAACTGAACCTAGCTAAGTGTACGTTGACACATCTGCGTCACCAGCTGGTGAGCGTTTAACGCTTGAAGATCACACCTTGGAGAAGGTCCCTCAGGAGCGTGACCTAGGTGTATTGGCACAGGAAGATTTCATGTGTTCAAAACAAGCAGAGAAGGCGAGGAGAACCGGCAATCAACACTTCGGCCTTCGCACAACCCTCGGTCGGTTTGAACCCTCAATCTTTCTCCAAATGCTTAGCACTTACGTGCGATCGCAAGTGGAATATGTTATTCAGGCGTCACAGCCGTGGCAAAAACAGGATTTTGTTGCTCTCGAGACTCCTCAACTAAGGGCAACCAATAACGTCATGGACCTCTTTCATCTGTCCTATCAGCTTAGACTGAAATATCTAAGAATCTACAGCAGTTGATATCGGCTTTTGCGGGGGGATCTCATAATGGTTTATCAGATTCTGAAGAACCCAAACCATATTTGTCGTCCGCTGCTGGAATCGAACCACCACACTAAACTAAGAGGTCATCCTCTGAAACCGACAATTCATTGTAGCAGGCTTGAATGCCGTAAAAATTTCTTTTCCCTTTGCGTGTGTCAGCTTTGGAACGCTCTCCCTAATTACGTCGTATCTGCTCCCAATTTGGTGATATTTAAAAAACATGTTGACGATGCATTGTCTCATTTACATTTCATTTGGTGGCTTGTTAGCCAGGGCTGCAAAACGCAATTAAACGGTGTCTTGCCAAGCGCCTAAACAATGAATTTATGGATTTATACGTTTAATACGTGAACGTCTTCGCTATTCCACAAAAGTCTATGGTGAGTCCACCACAACGCTTTCACTTTATCATACAATTGACTTTGCAATAATTTCCGTCCTACGGGGCTTGTTACCTGTAATAAACCATCGTTCCATTGTTCCATTCAATTACAGAGAAACCAGTACGAAAATAATTCATTTGCCGAATTTTCATGCCAATGCCGTTCGTATGAACCATGCACAAATAGCAGTCTCTTACTTGGCACAGGGATTCCTGCCACACCACGAGAATTACATATGGCAAGCCTTTTCCCTTGCCTTTTGTCCAGTCACGGAGCACTTCCTTGTAATACTGGCGCACAGTGTGAGGAGAACATTACTGGTCCTGGTCACCAACGGGTAGTTAAGATATGCCTTATAGACACATTTTACTAATGAATGATATTTGACGAACCATTTGACGAACTAGTGTGTAACAGCCGCACCTATAGCAGAATGCATCAGGCTCATTTACGCATTTCTGTCGACCTGAGTGAACCATGGTCATAACTAAAACCAAAATGGATTGGTGTTTACTTTTCTATTTACGCAAAACGGAAAAATGCCTGAAAGCTACAACCTGCAGATAAAAGGAGTTTCAGTTGAAATGAGCATTAAATTATTATGTGGAATAAGTTTAAAAATCTCTTGCAACAGAAAGTTGAGAAAATTTTGTTACCCCGTGTATTAGATATATCCGTTTATTCGGATGTCCATCTCAATAGTCCGACGTGTTGATTAAGAGTTTTCGAGGCCTTTTCAGCTTTCTATGAATCAGCTAAAACTTCCGGAACCAAGCAGAACCATATCAAGTCATACGGAAGATCAATGTAGCACATGCATTGCATGTAAGTATGAATAGTTGCTCTGCTGTCCTATAGAGAATGCCTTACAATTGCTCATGTTGAATTAAAGTACATTTTGGATTGACCACTGACAATTCTTATCTAGGTCACTTTGAAGCCGATGCTAATCGGCATTCCCCTAATACTGCGACAAAGCATGATGTCGTCGGCAAATTGTAGCACGTTTGATCGATTGACTGTGCGAGGTCAGTAACAACTACCAAAAACAATCGTGACCCTAGAACTGAGCTTTGTGTCATATAACACTCTACTTGTATGAGGTCAGCTAGAGAACTGCGGATTAACTACATTTGAAGAAGAAAGCTGGCGATCCAACCTAGTAGTGCTTCACCGGTCTCGGAAAACTAAATCTTGGAAAGAGTATCCGATGATCGAACGATCAAAAACAATTGAGAAATTCAGGAGGATGACATCACCATCATTTTTAGCGTCAGCTGACCCGGTTCAAGTACACCGTGCATTTATTAAATTGGTTTTGCTTAATCGCAGTCGAGGGAAGTCTTACTCCTCCAGCGTAATCGTGATGCGGTACTCTAGAAAGCATACCATCGTAAAGATAACTGTGGATTCGATGATTTGGGATAACATAGGGAGAGCATGTACTGGACGGTTGTCTATAGTTTTTGTTCCGCTTCCGCTTTAGTGAATAGGAGTTATTATTACAAGCTTCTGCATGGCATGAACCTAGTTTTCTTCGAAACGGCGCTGGAAGGACTGAGATGGTTTCGGATAGCTTCCATGCTGATGCTCCGAATGCCTATGGATTCACTCGTACTTCGAGCATAATGCTGTTATCTTACTCAAAAATCCAGTTTGCATGGAACAATTAGAGAGTGTACGTTGTCAAGAGTATGTAAAAATGAACGATGATTCGACAACCCGTGCTGAACCACACCCAGATACCATTTTCCACAGGTATACTGACTGCACCCACACATACAGGAACATAATAACACCCTACATTACAGAATAAATAAGGGACGACCACATGGAAACCACAGAAACACTAAAAGAAAGTGCTTTCAGGCATCTTTTAATGTAACGAAGTTGTTTGCTGTTTGAAAGTTTACAAACAGTTTAAGTAGTGAAGCCCATGTTAAGAGCACTTCCATCAATTCATTTTAAGATAAGGGAACAAGGACAAACCAACTTTCAAAAATAAGTTATCATGAGGCGAACACTGCGTTGAGAGTTATTAAAACGCTCTATGAATTAACTCTGTTGGCCATTATATTAGATTTCGTTTAATACAGGAGAAATAGGATATTAGTACAAATGAATTTTATACTGTACTACCCACTATGGAAAAGTAAGGTACGTTGAGTTTTCCTACGGGACTTCCACATGTTGACAACCTCTAACTCTACCACGTTGGTCTAATCCTTTGAGTAGTCAACTTCTGGAAGTTTTACTGCATAAATTTCCCTACCCGAAATAGTTGAGATATGTGGTGAGGTTGCAGTGGGGTATCATGGAGGGGGGGTATACGGTCCGCACCGGGCTGCATTTGACAGAGCGCGGCAATGTTAATGGTACAAGCGGACCCTTGTGAAAACTTTAATTAGTCGTGCTAGACGAATTTGCTCCGCTGATTGTCTAGCCGACGAGCCAGAGTTAATTACAACAACACTCGTTGCAAATGGTTATCCACGTAGATTTATAGCGAGACACAGCCAAAAGTAAGGCCCGAAAGACTTCGTGCGTACGGCAGCCAAGAAAAAGATCTATATCGAGTTGTCATTCAAGTGTGACTTTACTGTATTGAAAACCACGAAACGTTTAATCTCTGCTACGCAGAGAAGTTACTGTGCTGCTAAGGTTGTGGTCATCAATAGAACCTGTAACGTGCCTGTGCCTCCAACGAAGGAAGCTTAACCGATAGGGGGCCAACTCACACTGCATATACAAATTCGTATGCAACTGCGGAGACAGTTACATAGGCAGAACCAATCAGTCTTTGACTTGGGAATAAAGGAACACATGCCAAGGTGGGTTCACCGTGAAATTGACCAGCATCTCTGTCCCACTGCAGTTCCGTGCTTGCGCAAGCCGCCAGCTTCCTCAATAAGTAAACACCCAATGACTACGCCTCACCGGATAGAGCTTGGATCAGCGTTCACACTTGTATTACGTCACCCTAATCCCCGCTTCCTCTGTTCCGCCGAGGTCGTTGCAATAAGCCGGATGAAGCCAGGCCTGTGTGTTCAGAAGCAATTATTTATCAGCTTAAGTTTGCCTTGGACATAGGAGTGGAACTTCCGTCACTCATTTTTCACCTCATGCTTATTCGGTCACACGCATAGTTAAGTATATAGTTGCATACCGGTTATTGTTAATGGTACTGAGGAGACAATACGAAATGCATGCCTCCACCAGTTTTCGTCTTCTTACCGTGTTTTTCAAATGTTAATACCGTCGAATTTTCGATACCAACTATAAAGGGCGAAGTTTCCAGCTAAGCTGTGGGTTGAATATTTTACTGTTACTCAGTATGACCAACAACAGATATGAGCCATGTGTCATGTCCGTGTGGACCTTCTTCCTAGAGAGCCCCTTAACTGTGCCATTGTGCTCACTTTTACCAAATTTAACGCTGTCCCAAACGATCACCCATTTCATCGAAGACTAATGCGCACTCTACCCTGAGCAGATAGGCTTTCATGCGCCTACTCCAATCCTATTCCAATTTAATGGCGCTTTAACCGCTAGTGAGTTTATAAGCAGACGTGATCTAATTGCTGCCAACACTACCTTTAAGACCCTGAGAGTAATCGCTGACAGAACACCTTTACAAAGATTACTCCTGCATGGAGATTCTGACCTTATCTCTCGACGCGACTCGTTACCCTCAAATGGGGTCACATCTACAACCGTTGCTAGTCTCGTTCCCAACTGCCAAACTGATACCCCAACATTAAGGTTACCTACACACGATGACACCCATAACCAGTCCATAAGTATAATATGCCCCCTCGACTCTCCACTAACAACGCTACGTGCAGCGGATAATTTAGAGCCTATGATTTTTAAAACAAAGCACCACCGTCGCTATCAACCTGCGACATCGCATCCAGGGGACAGTTATGTACAGCAGCCACAGATCACTAACTCCCTTGTCGATTTAGACTTGACCAGCATTGTGACCAGAGACCTGACTGCTTTCCTTGACGACGAAAGACCTAGAGCAATTGATACGCAGCAAACAAACGAGCCACTAGCTGGAGACAAAAATCCGGTATCTAGCAATCCATCTTCACTGAACGAGGGTTCTTCTGATCCCACCACCCAAAATTTTGACTCGGCTGATACTCAGGATCACCTTATTTCCCACAAACTTACAGCCACACCTGCAGTTCTCGTGGTTAAACCAGTTCAAACCCCATCGCTCAATAAAATTGCCGCCTGCCCCATAAGGCCAAAGAAACCATTAGTTTACAGTCTCCTTGCTTTCAATATTTTTGACTCTACTGATCTTATTGACGTCGTTACAACTTTAGGTAAAGTGGCTAATGTGAAATCTCATATGTTTAATGCTATTAGAGTGCCCAAGAGGATACAGGCCTACCCAGCACCAGTCAGATTTACCTCTGTCGACCAGCCCACGTTGGAATCGCTTGTTAGTAAGCTAAGTGCCATTCGAACAGTTCCTTACTTATCAAACATTTACTTCAGTACGTTACTTGCTCGACCCTATGTTTCTGTCCACCCGAAAACGTCTGCTGCATCCATTCTTGGTGCACCATGTTTACCTATTGACCCTTCCCGCAATGGCAATCCTACTTATATCCCTGATAGACTGAATGAGCAGTCTTTTTTTGTAGACCTGGGGAGGAAACTCAGTGTCATCCCTCCACAACAAGCCTTCAGCCTTTTTCTGAACTTTCTCAAAAGTATTCAGACTTAAATTTGGTAGTTATTCCTGCACCATCATCCATTTCCATTCCAGCTCAAAATTACCCCACTCCTTCCACCTCAACTTATGATGACACATCGTCAGATATTTACCCCAACTTATTCAACCAGTTAGCGTGTCTACCTATCCAGTCACAATCCACTAAATCGCTTCTCTTCAATGCTCGCTCACTTCGAAATAAGATGCCCACTCTTCGCTCCATGGTGTCTCTCTTTCAACCTGACTTTATCCTAGCTACAGAGACATGGTTCACAAGCGAAACTCCGCAGTCTTGCTATCACATTGATCAATATCATAGTTTTCTCGCGTGTCGAACCTCAGCACCTGGTGGCGGTTGCATCATTTATGTATCAAATAACTTCCAAGCATCACTGCTGTGCGCTTCTCTTCAAGACAGCGATATTGACAGCATAATTGCACATGTTACTCTAGGTAGAACCTCGATGGTTTTGGGTTGCATTTACTCCCCTCCGAATCCCAGTACGGATGACTTACGAACATTGGAACGCTTGTTTTGCTACTTAGCAGAATTACCAGTTAAATGTAAAGTATTAGGAGGAGATTTCAATATGCCTGATATTGACTGGAGATCGTGCGCCGCACCTACTAAATATTCGAGACTGATGTCTTCTTTACATATATATGGATGGACACAACATGTCCATTCACCCACCAGGGGAAACCACACTCTCGATTTATTCCTTACACTAGGCCTATCCAACGTTTCTGCTGTTGTTCTAGACAATTTCCCTGGAAGCGATCACAAGATGGTCCAACTCACCTTCGATAAGCCATTTTCTGATCCTACCCCGACTAAACCTGCCGTCCTCTACCGACCATACAACTTGTTACACATGGAATCGCTTTCCGCCCTTCTGAGATCCTTGCACTGGGAAAATTTCTTCCTAACCAATGATCCACAAGTGGCAGTCGATGAGTTCTACAAGAACATTGAGATGTGTCCAGATGCTCTAATACCACTGAATTATTGCCGTCATTCCGGAAAAATAAAGTAGAGTTCACCCCCGATAATTTTTCACGCAAACTTGCACGACTCCGAAATTACTACTTGAAAACAAATGACTTCTCCCTAGTATTGCTACAACAAAAATCCTTGCTCAACTTGACAGACTACGGCATATCAGCCTTATGGACGTAGAAAGACGGGCGCTAAATAGCATGAATAAAAACCTAGAACTCACCAAGCTGATGAAATATAGAAACAAGAATACGGAAACCCCATCCATCCTGATTTCTGGTAACCAAATAACTAACAATCCAGCTAAAATAAGCAGGGATTTCAATAATTACTTTTGTTCTACTTTTAACACTGCTGCTGCGGCTCCCTCGCACATTATCCCTCTGCTTACTGATGACAAGATCTGTACAGTTGATTTTGAACGTCGTGATATAAATCGACTTATCACCTCTACGAAGTCATCATGGTATGCCAGGCCTGACAAATTACCACCAACGCTTATAAAATACGGTGGATCTGACTTCCCTGTACTACTTTTGAATCTTTTTTCTCTATCCATGAACACCGGTACCGTGCCATCACAGTGGAAGACGGCTGTAGTCATTCCTCGCTACAAGTCAGGCTCTGTGCATGAAATGAGCAACTACCGCCCAATAAGCCATACTTCTATCCTCTCTAAAATGATGGAGCGTCACATAAAGTCCAAAACTGTGGACTTCATGATGTCGCGAAATCTTATCAACGCCTCACAACACGGCTTCCTAAGCACGCGATCCTGCATAACATGTCAGATAGACTTTCTCACTCTCCTGACTACTTCGCTCGATGACGGTTCATCAGCGATAGTCATCTACCTCGATATACACAAAGCATTTGATCATGTCCCTCATAACCACCTCTTATCCAAACTAACTGCATATGGCATAGACAACCCTCTGCTTTCATGGTTTGATTCTTACCTAAATAATAGAACCCAGGTTGTTCAGATAGAGCACGAAACAAGCACGCCAAAGCTTGTCACCAGTGGTGTGATACAAGGTAGTGTTCTGGGACCCTTTTTATTTCTACTTTACGTAAATGATATTTTTGATGTCTTTGCCTCCGGCAAACCTTTCCTGTTTGCCGATGACATCAAAATTGTTTACACTTTTAATCCAACTGGGGTCAGTGATACGCTTAGCGAAATCCAGCATGACTTACGTACACTGGACTCATGGAGTTCCAAATGGATGATGACATTCTCTACTGATAAATGCCACGTGGTATCCTACAGATGTGACATCACACCAGGTTCGCTAACTATAGATGGTAAACCATTGTCTCACTGCCACACTATCCGTGACCTAGGGATCCACTACTCGAGCACCCTTAACTTTTCCGAACACGCAGGACACACCGCAGCTCAAGCCCGCCGAAGCATTGGGCTTTTGTTCAAAACATTTAACTTAAGAGAATCCATTAACACCATGTATAGAATTAAAACGCGCCCGCTGCTTGAATATGGCTCCATCACCTACTGTAATTCTAGAGTGAGTGATCGTATGGCATTGGAACGTGTTCAACGATCATTTACTAAGCGTCTTCTAGGCTATTCCACCACTCTTTCTTACATGGATCGTTGCGTTGCCTTAAAACTTGACCCACTGTGGTTGCGAAGAATGAAACTTAACCTTTTTATCTTCTTTGATACAATTACCCAAAAAGTACATTCTTCACGCCCATCCGTACAACGAGCAGAATTATCAAATTATCGCACCCGAAATAACAATCACAATAAAGTAAAAGTGAAAAGATCACGAACGAAACTGTCTGACAACTTTTTCCTACATCGATACTCCATATTGTGGAACAGGCTTCCATCTGAGATACGTGCAATCCAGTCAGGGATGAAGTTCCGACACGTTATACATCCCTTACTAAATGTCAAAACAGCGATCGGTATATTGCAACCTACCTTGACAAGTGAATCCCCGTACGAAATAGGAGCGATGGATATGGTATCAATATCAGGGAATCTTTTCATTCTTCTGTCGCCCGATCTTACTGCCCTCTCCAAATTTATCAGTAGCAATAACGTGTATTCTAAAGGCAAAAATATCCTGATTAACATTGAAGTTCACACTCACCAAGACGGAAATGTGCCCTAGAGTTCCTCTCGAGCAAATTATTTCGCCTTTATCTGCAACGCTAATTATTTTCTACTTATCTTTTCCCCTGGATCCCTCCCTTAGGTACGAGCTGCTGTGTTACGTGCTCAGCGAAATCAATCCTTTAATCCCTCTGCCTTTGGACTGGATTCATTTGATAACACCTTCCGAAAACCTACCATGATCTTCCAAGCTTACATTTACTCTGAACAAATCCCCTCAACGAAATCAGCTTCTCCTCTTACCGCACACAGCTGAACAGTTGGAACGACAGTTAACTTACTTTACTTTGCGTACAGTTTTCTCTCCCTCCCAGAAAAATACCATGCGTACATACAACATTTCTCAGTACCATACAAAATTATTTCGCATCACCAATTTTCCCATTTTGATCTCCGACAACTGCTGGAGCTATCTTACTATTTCCTCCGAAAATGCTTCTCCATTTCTGTAAAAATCATGTATAATAATGAGGTTATCAGTTACCAGTGAAACTTGTACAATCTGAATCGAACAACGTCGGACGAAAATCTAGCATTTCACGTTCATGTACGTCCACCCACTTTTATTTGCTTATTTCTCTCCTTCCAGTGTTGGCCAGGATTGGGCCGATCTCCCGAGGCTATGGATAAATGCTTCGGAAAAAAAGCAGCACACTCATGCAGTATGAGTTAGCACAAACTCACACATATTACAAGTGCTTGATCCTAATCAGCCAAATGATGGCTGTGAGATGGGGTGAGCTTAATATGAAACACAGGCCCCCACAGTACAGCGCTGGAAACAAATCAGATAAAAGATGGCTATACGATGGGGAGAGCTTAATATATATCACAGGCCCCCACATAACTGTATATATACAACGCCACAATAGCACATGACCAGATGAGATGTGGAAGAGAAGTGTGGAAGCATGCCTCCGGGAGACGGTTTCATGATGGGTCGTATTACTCTAATTAAACTGACAGTTTATATCCACATTTATTCTTACTCTCAACTTCTACTACGCCTACTCATTTAATATTTTTAATTGATTTAGCACTGAAACATTCCTGTGTGAACACAATAGATCACGGAATATCCCTCTCCACTACCCGATTTTGTTGCACCAAATGATCAGGCTCGTAGTCTGCCTGTGTCTCGCATGTCGAGAAATAAATCATTTATTTATTTATTTATTATATCTGTTCTCATTCTAGGCGAAAATCCTGCCAACGCACTAAGCGGTGAAAGTAGTAGATACCCCACTGTGATAATAAGTCAACAGATGACCTGCAGGGGTCACGATTCAAAATAATGGTAAGGTGACGAATGCAGCAAACAACTACACCGTTTTCACTTTAAATTGGACATTTTTCAAACCACATTGGACATTTTGCAAATTACATTGGACATTTTGCAAACCACATTGGACATTTTGCAAACCACTTTGGACAATTTGCAAAACATATTGGACATTTTGCAAAACAAATTGGACACGTTGCAATCTAAGTAGCAACTCGCCAATTTCTTGGTAACAAACGAGCAGTAAGACTGCTGAATGATGTTCAGAATATACATTGTGATGACGCTAATACACCGGCATTGTGTAAGCAGCGGGCTACACCGTAAAACATTTCCTTGATCGTGAGCAGCGACCGAAGTTCTGAACTACGCTCCCCTCTCCCCATTGACATTCGCCTAGTTGGTGTGCAGTGCCCATACGCATCAACCTGTGTAGGTGTGTGACAATTGGAAAATCGGACGTCCGAACCGTAACTGTGTATCAATCATTTTGTGAGTGGATTGCGATGCGCAATCTCAATGTGCACCGTTATTCTCATTAGAGGGAACCCTGTCCGATTCGGTCAATGGGACCACGTCGGATGAAGCAGGTAGGCGGTGTCCCAGCTTCGCCTGTCTCTCTATTAGCTTTCGCAACTGCCACGTTATTGTATCAACGTAGGCTGTAATGACCCCCAGCAAAAGCAGTCTAGATCTATAGCCTATTGTTGCAACATATCAACTACTGAGGAGTGGGCCGATTACACGATGTTCAGGCCACATTGTGGTCACGATAGTGTAACCGAACTGCGTACGTAGTGGGTGATTGTGTGAGCCCTTCTCTTGACATGAGTGCCGTTCGCCTCGGTCAAAATCGGTGACCTATTCTCCCCTACACCCCCCATAGGAATTCATGTGTTTTGTCTGGGTGTGTGGACTGACCTATGCAGCGGTAGCACTATTGGAGCGGAGCATACGATAATGGTTCCACACAACACAACAGCTTTATTAGCTCCGTGCCGCACGAAAGGACCAAAATGAGTGATGAACAACAGGATAGCTGGTGTCCGACGCGACGGCACTGCAGGCGAACATCATTTGCGCAAAGAGCAATTCCCATAAACTTGCGCCGGTCGACGGCAAAAGTACTCGGGAAGCCGCTGCAGTCGCCGGTGTTAACGCGAGTACGGCAAGGAACATCATTAATGCCTACAAGCGAGAAGGCTCAAATACACAGCGCACCTGCGGTGGAAACAATAGGGAGAAGCTGACTCCCAATGTATTGCTGCGCGTCGAAGAAGTGGTTGAACGGCACTCTGAGGACAGGTTGGTGTAGCTGCAGATGCGCCTGAGAGAGAATGGGATAAACCTATCAGTGTCCTCTGTCTTCAACGCCCTCAGAAGACTGAAGATAACTCTCAAAAAGTGTCATTATGAGCTCGACCGAGTCAACAGTGCCACGACAATCGCTAGCCGACAGGCGTACGCTCTCGAATTCTCGGTGACCATTCTGCTCTTACACGCTAAGCCAACTGTTAATATTGAAAACGCACATTTTGAAATTGAAATGGTATATTAACAAAAAATAAGGCAGTAACCATATCAAAGATCAGTTGACGAAGGGTTGTCCGGCTGTCGCTTTCGTCAGGTTCATCATCCTACTGAGAACGTAGTTCATGCAGTCCTGCTGCGTTACCATCCCAACGCTGTCCTGAATGACCGTGCTCAGCGTCTGCTTAGGTGTGGGGTTAATAAGCAGGCGTCCCGCCGACGCTTTCGCCTGTGTAAAGACGTGCTCTACCGGGTTAAGCATGTACGAGTAAGGCGGCAAGAACTGCACGTGATAAGACGAACCAAGTATCCTCCTTAGCTCATCAGGCATATGGATCCTGGCATTGTCCATGATCAGCCATGCGCCGTTCATCTCCACTATGCAGCTTATACGCGCCCCCAGTTCCTCGACGAACGCTGAGAACTTCGCACTATTGCAGGTGCCATCCTTAATGATCTTTGAATGGATGACGCCTTGGTTATTCATTGCAACAATCAGGGTTACCATGCGACCTCTGACTGTGGGTAACACGACGTTCGCGCGCGTCCCTCTTCTTGAGCGAGCCTGAGTTCGCCTCAGATGAAGGTTGAAACCATTCTCATTTATGAAGATGCATTTCTCCTTGTTAGAAGGTGCATGTGCCGAGAACTCGAGAGCGTACGCCTGTCGGCTAGCGATTGTCGTGGCACTGTTGACTCGATCGAGCTCATAATGACACTTTTTGAGAGTTATCTTCAGTCTTCTGAGGGCGTTGAAGACAGAGGATACTGATAGGTTTATCCCATTCTCTCTCAGGCGCATCTGCAGCTACACCAACGTGTCCTCAGAGTGCCGTTCAACCGCTGCTTCGACGCGCTAGCAATACATTGGGAGTCAGCTTCTCCCTATTGTTTCCACCGCAGGTGCGCTGTGTATTTGAGCCTTCTCGCTTGTAGGCATTAATGATGTTCCTTGCCGTACTCGCGTTAACACCGGCGACTGCAGCGGCTTCCCGAGTACTTTTGCCGTCGACCGGCACAAGTTTTTGGGAATTTCTCTTTGCGCAAATGATGTTCGCCTGCAGTGCCGTCGCGTCGGACACCAGCTATCCTGTTGTTCATCACTCATTTTGGTCGTTTCGTGCGGCACGGAGCTAATAAAGCTAAGTTGTGTTGAGTGGAACCATTATCGTATGCTCCGCTCCAATAGTGCTACCGCTGCATAGGTCAGTCCACACACCCAGACAAAACACATGAATTCCTATGGGGGGTGTAGGGGAGAATAGGTCACCGATTTTGACCGAGGCGAACGGCACTCATGTCAAGAGAAGGGCTTACACAATCACCCACTACGTACGCAGTTCGGTTACATTATCGTGACCACAATGTGGCCTGAACATTGTGTAATCGGCCCACTCCTCAGTAGTTGATATGTTGCAACAATAGGCTATAGATCTAGACTGGTTTTGCTGGGGGTCATTACAGCCTACGTTGATACAATAACGTGGCAGTTGCGAAAGCTAATAGAGAGACGGGCGAAGCTGGGACACCGCCTACCTGCTTCATCCGACGTGGTCCCATTGACCGAATCGGACAAGGTTCCCTCTAATGAGAATAACGGTGCACATTGAGATTGCGCATCGCAATCCACTCACAAAATGATTGATACACAATTACGGTTCGGACGTCCGATTTTCCAATTGTCACACACCTACACAGGTTGATGCGTATGGGCACTGCACACCAACTAGGCGAATGTCAATGGGGAGAGGGAGCGTAGTTCAGAACTTCGGTCGCTGCTCACGATCAAGGAAATGTTTTACGGTGTAGCCCGCTGCTTACACAATGCCGGTGTATTAGCGTCATCACAATGTATATTCTGAACATCATTCAGCAGTCTTACTGCTCGTTTGTTACCAAGAAATTGGCGAGTTGCTACTTAGATTGAAACGTGTCCAATTTGTTTTGCAAAATGTCCAATATGTTTTGCAAATTGTCCAAAGTGGTTTGCAAAATGTCCAATGTGGTTTGCAAAATGTCCAATGTGGTTTGCAAAATGTCCAATTTGGTTTGCAAAATGTCCAATGTGGTTTGCAAAATGTCCAATTTGGTTTGAAAATGTCCACTTTGAAGTGAAAATGGTATATATAGTATGCATTAAGACAAACGGTCGATACTATTATCCTCTAATCAGACTGTGTTTTGAAATGAACGGTGTGTCCTTTTTATATGAGGGATGATGAATTGCGACGTGATGCAATCAAGGATGGTTGGGATTTGAAATACGTTATCAAAAATGGTTGTGACATACTGGAAATCTAACTATTACTCGACTGTGTATCGGCAAGCAATTCGTGTGGGTGTTGCACTTATCCATTTAATCTGCTGTGTCAGAGGATTTTTTCTGAATGCACGGATAATGAGTTGACGTTCATTCAAAATATGCTGCGCGCAAACGGGTATCCTGATCGATTCATTCTTAAGAACATGCAAGACAAACTCGACCCGGTGCAGGTTCTAACAGCTGAGAAGAAAGAACTATTTATAAGATTACCTTTCAAAGGAGACGCAGCTGCCGAACATGTGTCCATAAGCCTTTCTGCAGCCATTAATTCAACTTTTCCAGCTGCTAAGCTCAAGGGTACTTTCTTAACGGAACCCCTCATTCGCATTTGAAACAGAGACAAGTTACCGATGCTGACCGCTTCTATGGTCATTTACCAGTTCGAGTGCGCCTGTGGCGCTACTTACAACGGTCGAACAGCACGGCACTTGTCAAAGCGCATTAATGAGCATCTTCCAAGCTGGTTGCGTCGAGGCGGTACCGGGGCTATAACTAGCTCTGTTATGGCTCATCTAGTTGATAGTGGGCACGATGTTGATCCAGTCCGCGCCTTTCGAATACTCTACAAGTTTCCGTCACACCAATCGAAAGGCCTGCGCCTCCGCACCCTCGCTACAGCTGAGGCGATCAGTATTCTGTTGTATCAACCGCTTTTGTGTTCATCAAAGAAACTGATCGAAGCTCTTAAGTTACCCTGGCCAGATAACCTGGACGATTCGGAGGCCAGAAGCAATCATTTGACGACATATTTGCCCTAATTTGCGCTTATCGTTTACGTTTATTGATGGTTTATGCCCCTGGTTGGCACGTGATCCAATTTCATTTGAACTGATCAAAACCACTGTTACTTCCATTGCTCTTTACCCATATGATTGTATAGGTCTGACGATGAATTCATCGAAAACAATTGTTTACCTTCGGTCCCTTGTTCTAGAGGGGAATAAATTGATAAATTTGGTTGGTCCATTGCAAACTCAATGTAAGCAAACGTTAACCCACTAGGTAGTTCACCCTGACTAATTATTGGGTTAAAGTTTTAAACGATCATTCCAGCTGAATCAGTATATGCAAAACGGAATCAAATTTACCATTGATCTTCATTATGGTTGATAGCTAGCATCCAGGATAATTCAAAATACTTTTGGAGCTACCAAACTTCACGAGAGTTTAATGTATTTTCTTTCTATTTGCTCGTTACTGCTAAACCCGACCATTTATGTCTAAACTACCTGACAAGGTTGCAGTGATACGGTTGTGACATTTAATAAAGCATTTTAAATAGTGACAGTATTATATGGTTATGTATTATATAACCAAGCTAACTGTTATAATGGCATACGTGCTGCATCGGGTGTTAAACTGTCGGTGGCATAATGAGCGTTTGATGATAAGTGCCTTTTTGAATCACCAAATATTTCTACTAAGCATGATGCTTTAAAATCCCATGTATTTGAGGGGTTACTAATGGCACCGTCACATGTGGTATGTAAAACAGTCTTACCTTGAGTTAAGCACAAGGGCAACAAAACAAAAGGTTACATCTTTTAGAGTGATCGTTTTAATTTTTTCACAATTGTGTTGTGCCCTGTTATGTTCCAGTGTACAACATCTTAAACTTCCATGTTAACGCATTTGTGCTATTTATTTGAAATACGTGCCTTTAACATTGGTACCGCCTGCTGGGAAATCGCGTGATCTACACCGCCTGATCCACACACAGGTGAGAAAACAGATTCCGACCTCTATCTACGAACACGTAGTGTGCTAGGAGGTGACAATCATGAGGATTGGGGAAGCACTCTAACTCATGCCTATTCAAAAACAGACATAACATGCGGAATCAAGACTAAGTTCATACAACTAGACGACTGGACAACTGTCTCTCACGACTCCATCCACGTTCTCAGGACTTAACGTTCTCGTCGGATGCCACCTCACCAGACCAGAAATAGACTCACAGCCATTAGAAATAACCGAGCTATGAGCCCATCCCTTTTACGTGTCATTATCGTGTATACAATAATTAGTTATTTTGGTATCTAACCTTCGGCTTTTGTAATATCTCAAATTAAATAGCATTAATATTCGGGGACATGACGTGAGCCACTGTAGTATTCGAAATTTTACTGGCTTTTGCTTTTATCTAAAACTATGTCTCTTCAGTCTCGAATAATCTGATTTCACACACTCTTCACTACCAAACACTAACTTAGTTTCCTTGAATTTACCGCATTTGTAACACCATGACTCAAACTTAAATTTTATTCAGCTCCGTGGCGTCTCTTTCCAAGTTTCCCACAGATACATCCACTGGACTGGATCAATTCTTCAACGACTGAATGGTCCATAATTAGCAACTTTGATATTGACCCTCGCAATGAAAATACCGCTTCATTGAACAGAATTGAAACACAATGCGGCCACAGAATGCATCATCCACTTGAGGATGGAAATTAAAAAATAGC
Source organism: Dicrocoelium dendriticum (assembly GCA_944474145.2). Lineage (NCBI taxonomy): Eukaryota > Metazoa > Platyhelminthes > Trematoda > Plagiorchiida > Dicrocoeliidae > Dicrocoelium > Dicrocoelium dendriticum. Next base: position 64,117,447 of record OX104070.1, on the reverse strand, counting down.
TGACTGCGAGTAATAGCATACGAGATCTGCTTCAGGTCATACCATTCACTTAGAGCAAATTCCAGTATCAAACATTGTTTTATTTGATTAAATAATCTGTTTCAAGTGTGGGGTCGAACAGTCATCACAAACTTATATCGCTTCTTCCACTTTCAAGTGTCAACATCAAAGATGATCACGTTTGATTGTTACAGATTTCATTTTATCTATTTGATCATGTCTTGGTAATGTGTCTCGTTTAACACCGGGAATACAAAATTTATTTATATTTTTATTTATAAATACAGTTTGCTCTTCGGACTATTACATACGAATAAACCATGTGTTATCATTTACGAGCCGTGTTACCACCAGACACAGCTGTTGACCCACGATTCACTTTGTTTTCACCTGAAGTTGGAACACCTTATTCTTAGCTTAAACAAACAATTATCCACAGAGTTTTGAACCGCTGCTTAACGGCTAATCACAGGATGGGCACACTACTTCTTATTTCCTCAGACGTCTCTTAGTCTCTATTATGAGACCTTAAACTTAACGAAGCGTTACTCAAGTGGTTACTAAAGGAGAGTTTATTCACACAGGTACAGGCTACTTTAGATCGCAACCCATATAGAGTCCCTTTGACACAAATTAATCGTATTTTTATGAACTTAGAAATCCAATCTGAGATATCTAACATACACATAATTCTAACGTACAGTGTGTCAAACAAATAACAACTACTTGGACGATTTGGATAAGCAGACAGTGGAACATTGGTTAAATCGATGTACACTTCGCCGCTATCCTAGTATTTTTGCATGCCCTCATTCAAGAAGCCCTTCTTCGCCGAGTACTTTTGCTGTTTGTTGTTATTCCAATCGTTTCGACAACTCAGTCCGTAAATGCACCCAAGGTGATCTTCCTGACAAACGTAACTACCAGAAGTCCCACATTATGAAACGAACCTTCCAGATTATAAAGTCGAGTACCGCTTTTGGCTAACAGCCATTCAACTCTCGCCGACGGATTGTATAAGATCAGACCGTTGTTTCCCTTTTCCTTGTCGATACTGATTGCAGAAGATTCCCAGATGTCTTATCCTTTGCCGCCTTTCTACCACCCCCTGGCTCCTGGTTGTGGTTTCTGTTACCATTTACCCAACACCTTTCCCTGTCCTAACCTATCCATATTCAATTGCCACTATTGAGCGGGTAGTTTGTATACTACCAACCAGCATACAGTCCAGATGGGAAGGAGTGGCTGACTCCATTACTTAGGGTGGAATGGAAGTCGACTTCAAGGATCTGGCGGATTTACTAGCAACCGAAGCTCGAGTTACACGAAGCAGGTTCTGCCAAATTGCCTCCCCACTTTCGTTACGAAAATATTCCTCCACGAAAGCACCAAGTTTTGATGATAAACGAAATGAAAGTGGCCTTATCCTCTATTACAACTCGAAAGATTCTCCGAGACAAGTGTGTTTGGCCTGTGGTGATGCACATGAAATAGCCGCGTGCCGGAATTTCTGGCTTCAGATGTTCGTAGCAGGTAAAATCTCATAAAATTCAAAGGAGATACTGCAAGTGTCTGAAAGTAGGCCACAGATCCGTCTACTATCAAGAAAAATATGATGCATATGTCCATTTTTTAGAGGAGCACATCATCCACTGCTCTATTCAGATTCAAGCCACATCGCTTTCCCAATCAAGGAAGGTAGTTGCGCTTGTACCTCCAATGCACAGCAGCAGGTGTGTTAAGGATTATTACCAGTCCGCTTAAAGGGTCTATTGGGATTCTTTAACACCTACGCTTTGTCGAATACGAATTCAAATGTTACCTCAGTAGAGGAAGGACTTCTGTAACTAGCCGGAACTCGAACCACAGCAAATCTTTTGGAATTGAGGACGATGCCAGGTTCTTCCTCACAGTGTGCGGGATGTGCCGATTTCACAAATTCATCACTGAAGGTAGCACACACGCTTTCTGTTAGATACACCTACTGTTTGCCAAACTTGCCCTTTAAACCCAGTGTAACTCCAGTTATAAAGTTGGCGCGCCAGTTGCCACACATGATGCATGTGTCCTCTAAAGAAATTAAGGACAGTCATGTAGGAATGCTCATAGGCGCAGACGTACCGGGAGCACCCTGGCATTTGGAGCAGCGATTGGAGAGCAGGAATCAACTGTTGGTCATAAAAACCTTACTGGGTTGGTGGGCGTTACTTGGGCCAATGGGAGAGTGTAAAACCTTCATTAATTCCGTGCATTACTTCCTAACTGTCCATTATAGATAGCTGGATAGGGTCTACAACGATGCTTTTGCGCATGTGAACGCAGGAAATCGTGGACCTTCAGCGGAAGACAAAGTTGCACTGTTGCTTGTGTAGCATTCCTTGTATTTGATAAATGAGCACTTTCAGATCGATCTTTTATGGCGACACGCGCAGGTATGAACAATGAACAATGAGTTATACCAGGTACAAAAGCAGTTGCTTGTTAAGTCCCGCAAGCTGGTGAGGTAAAATCTACATTTATCAAAAGATAAGTGAGAGGTCTGTTTTAGCGTTTATCTAGCAGATTTGCTGCTGAATACTAGTAGTGTAGGTAGGATTTTAATGCGAATGATAAGGCATCAGAAGGACAGTAATAATTGTTGTACTGAGTGATAAAAGTAAAAAGTAGAATACTCACTTATGTACAGCCTGTTTAGGTTTGTGTAACATGTTAACCCGGTTTGGAGGGATAATTAATATATCCCAATATCGCGCAGTTTAAGCAACGAAGTGATGAGGATCAAGGAAAGCGTCTAACAGTGTTTTGTAAAAATCCAAGGTGGGGAAAAACACGAAGATTTTGTGCGTTCCAGCGTTGGCAAACCCAAAGAGAAAAGTAATCGCGGCGGCATTCCAGGCGGCTATACTGTGCATATAATTTCAGTGGATTACGTCAGAGGTTCATGTTATGGCTGAGTTTCAGCAGGTGACGGCATACATGATTAGGGTCACTCAATATATGATAGACTAATATGAGAACTTCGTACAGCCTTCGGTAGCGGCTATTGCATACTCCCAGTGGCTTCAGTGTTTGATGGTAGGACAGATTTCATAGGCCTTCAACGTTATTTATGACCCTGGTTTGTGGTTTCTCTAGCACTTCTAAGTTAAGCTCCAACCCGGTTTACCAAGTTTGGATGAGATATTCAACATAAGGGCGCAGTTAAGTATTGTGCATTTTGGGGAAGATAGTTCTGGCGAATCTTCCGAATGCTCTTTGCAGCATGCCGACATGCTGGTTTACTCCCTTCGCAGCTGCCCATGACAAATTTGAACGGTTAAGGTCGCTTTGGATCAGCACACCAAGGTCGCGTTTTGGGAAATTTGTTTGCAATACATATGACCTAAGTCTATACACTTGGTCATGCCTATGGAGCAATGGAACAGCATGCCATATTTCCACATTGAACGGCAGCGTATTCAGGACTGACCCGTTTGAATTCGTGTTGATGGCACGCTAAAGCTTTTCGTGGTCGTTTGGTTCTTTGATTGCTCGCCATCACCTGACATCAGCCGCAAAGAATAGGAAATTGAAAGTACGTTCGCTTGCCGGATCGTATTTGAAAATCAAGTAAAAACGGGGCCCGAACACCGTAGCTTTTGGTACGCCGCACTCCACCTCGATTGCGTCGGCAAGCAATTCTCTTGCTCTCACTTCCAACCGACATTTGTGCAGGAAATTGCATATCCAACGCAGCAGTGGGTTACCAACGCTATAGAGCTGCAGTTTATGGCGAATAATTCGGTGCTCTAAGCGATGGAATGTTTTTGAAAACTCCAGGTGAATGACAGCAACTACTGCTCCACCATAAACTGCTTCAATTCAGCTATTGCGTGCGATCAGCAGGTTCTCAATGCATGAGTGCTTTTGTCGGAAGCCAATTTGCGTTGGTAATTGCAATTTTCCAATTACTGCATGAGTGCCTTAGCGATGATAGATTACATAACCTCGGAAGGCACAGTGGGTAACGTTGTAGGACGGGAATTGGTTGGATCAGCGCGACTACCTCCCTTATGAATAGGAGTTGTGAACCCTCGTTTCCGTAAGGTTGGAATATGGTTCTCCTCTATACAGCTCTGAATGACTATAGTCACAGGTACTGCCAGCTCACTGGATGCTGCCTATAAAGTCTTCTGTCAAATGTTATCGACACCAGGTTAGCTGTGGATACGCAAAAACAACAGTTGCGTGGACACACTTTCTGCAGTAAAATTAATATTGAACAAAGCTGATGGTGGGACAATGGAAACAGTGAAACAGGTATAAATGCAAACTAACTATGACTTAGCTTTGCAGTGGTTACATGCTTCGCGAAAAATTCTGGAAGCGAACCTATCTCTCCGTGCGAAGTAAGCGGAGTTTAGAGATGCTATTATTAATAACGGGTGTGCTGTTTCTGTTCCATCGAATCAATTGCAAAATAGTTATGCTCCCAGGTGGTATCCATTTCATCACGCTGTGATAAGTCCTATAACACTGATATATTTTCTGTCATTTTCGCTTGCGTTTCAAAATACAATTGTCTCCCTATGAAGGATTTTTTGTTACAGGTATAAATAGTTGGTGTAGTCTTATAGGAGGCTTGATGTGACTTAAGAAATTTAGTGTCGCCGTTGTTCCAGACATCGAGAAGTGATGTATACAGTTGAATGTCCCAGTGCCCTTGCGTTTTCTGTGGTGAAAAGACAGTAATTGCGCCCCTCATACTTTAGAGTAGCAAAGGATCGTTTACCCATTTGGCGCGACGTACTTTCCTTATTGTGTTTTAAATCGGACAGTGGAGGAGTAGGTATATCGATATAGTCGAATTTTGTCCGATATCATCATGAATATTTTTTTACGTTGAGGATCGTTTGGTTTCATTGCCTTCTGTGTTTGAAGCTGTCCTGTTTGTTGCATGGTTTCGGGAATTGCTCCGTAGGGCAGGATTAAGCTTCAAGCTTGCGTATCTAATAGCAGTGAGGTGCTTAAGACGGTGCCAACTACTGAGCTCGAAATTTTGAGTAAGCTACTTGGAGTCCTTAAACCAACACATTGCACTCTTTGTATAGTATGGAACTCGGTGGATGACACATTCCGTTTCCGGTTTGACGGAAGGAATGTGCTGAAGACGAGGTCAATTTTCAACCAATTCATCTTCGACACTACCATATTTGTCAATGGTATCTTCCTTGCACGACTCCTAGGATTAGTTACTCCTAGCTTCATGCCCACAAAAATTCTCCTGAAGTAACTGTGCAGAGGAGAATTAAGTTGGGACTAGACTGTCGAACTAACAGACTTTCGTAATCATCCAGCTTTTACGCCGAATGTTTCACTATTACTTTTACCAAATGCTGCAACTTTGGCTCCAGCGACAGTGTGGAAACTGGATGCCCGGGGCTGGCGACAGACGAACCACAAAGGCATATCATTTTGTGAAAGCTGGAGTAACGAATAACTTGCGCTAATGCATACTAGAGAAATATGAATTAAACTGCAACGCAACTCTAGACCAAGAATTGCCTCGGATGCCTTCAATTTTGACAGTTGGTCGTTGGTGGTGATGGAGAGTTGAAATACGTCCAAGGAAGGAAAGAAAGGTAAGGGTTAGACTGAACACGTGCGTGTATGAGCGCGATATCGGAATGAGCTGCATTTCAGAAGGCAGAGAATGGTAAGAGGACTCGGTCTTGGGTGTTGGCTCTCCGCACTTAAGTGGTGGGTCTTCGGAGCCGCCGTCCCATGAAGGACAACTGTGTGTTCGAGATGACGAAGTGGTGGCGTGCGTACGTGCCGTTGAAAGTCTTGTAATTCGCCCATAGTTGGTGGAGTAGGCTAGGGTGAATCAAAGAATATGGAAACCCAGAAGAAATTTCGGTCGACATTTGGTCGGGAGTGTAATAGATTCCCATATGTCCTATCCATTGCTGCCTTCCTACCGCTCTCTGGCACTTGGCTATGATGCCCTTTACTATTTAGCCAACTCCTTTCCCTGTCCCAACCGATCTTTATTATCTGGCTCCCAATGGAGATTTTGTTCGTGCCAAGTTAATAAAGTTTAGTCGCGCTTTATACACCTAGGTGACCTGCATGCATTGGTGCATGCACTGGTCTGAAGTTCCACGTTCTGATTAGCCCACATTGTCTTTTCACATGACTTTGTGATGTTCCGTATAACCCCCTAGCCGTGGCGTTTGGATACTGGCAAGCGAGACATTCCTCACGTTACATGTGACCGGAAGATGTCGCGCGATCATGTGAGTAGTGTTCGCATACATAAAACCGCCTGCTTCGGAAAGTCGATTCTAATATTTACTCCACCTGCTATTAAAACAAGTGCAATACCATCACAGTGTGTGGGTGTAATGCACTGATCAAACGCGCACGTTTCACGGCAATCTCCCTTTCCAAGTGGTCATGTGCAAGCCTGTTTAGGCCACAGTACTTTGCGATGAGCTTATTATGCGTGAACTTGCAGCGCAGCTTGCTGGCTACCTTGGCTTATTGTCGTTGTTTAATCCGCCTGTGCTGAAAGCACAAACGGTTGAGGTATTCTGGGTTGTTGTTTTAGTCCTTTGTTAATAATACCGTATGACATTTCCGGCCTTGTTTTGTTGAAGTCGGTGTAAACGCGTTCACTCAAGGCGTGAAAGTAATTTCTCGCTTACACTGGTGTTGATATTAGCGTCATGCATCCCACTGTCTCTTCGGTTAAGCACACATCATCCGCATTGATTTTAACACCAGCTGATGTGAGTAGTATCAAACATAAGATAAACACAACTAACAACTCAGTCTCGGCATATGGCAAAAATTCCTTTGGCTATTCATCAGCACAAATATGCATGAGCCATAATAAGAGGGTATTTTCGAAAAAATTGCAATCCCAAACATAAACTAGAAGTCAACTGTGCGAAGACTCAGTTATTTCGTAAATGCTTGCTAAGCAAAAAACATGCGACAATCAGGAGCTTTATTTCTTATAACTACTTCGAACGCAATGCTCTATTAGAACGTCATGCGTGAGACCGAAACGCTTAAAAGTATGCTCTGAACCTTACCTTGATATGTGACATAGAGCGAAGTAATTATCCCTTATACTAAAATATATTGGGCACACGGCGATCGGATAGTTTATTCAGAGGGTCAGATTACCGAGAAGTGATTTGTATTTTCGCCAATATACAACAAAAACTCTCTGTCATCCATACGCTGTTTCATCTAGCCTATATGATTTGCATTCCGGGCACATTAGAAACATAAAAGATTTAATAACTTAGTCAAACGGTTATCCGATGCATCTTATTGAGCGCATTAATGACATAGCCAAGCGAAGTAGTGTACCGAAAGCTTAAAAGATGCCGGTTATTGTCAAACCGTCCTTTAAAGCGGATCGCATTATGAAAATCACTACGAAACGTAACAGCGCTTCAGTGAAACATGCTTAAAATACAGCTGAAAACAACTGCTAACGTCAACGAGCCCTCTGCCTATGTGTTCCCCACGAAACTGCTAACGAAACGTTGCATGTCTCATTGTTCATACAAATTCAGCCGCAGGTACTGCGACAGCTGTGTCCGGCGTACTGACAAACGTTTAGGTGTCAACCTCAACGCACATTTTCTCAAGTGGTTGCGCAGCCGGATGGGAACAATGTTGGCGGAATCGGGTGAAGTAGAACCGTGCTGCCATTGGAGTCACAAGCCATTTGCTGAGCAACGGTCAATCCCGATGGGTCATTCACCGCCCTGAGATACAAGCCGTGACCCAACGTCCACAGGCGGTTAGAATCCATTGACACACATTAAGAGCGGTCAATTATTTGTATGGAAGAACAGCTGACGGTGCACCTCACATTTCTGTGGTTTTGTGAGGCATGACAATTGCCAATTGATTTGCTGGCGAACTCAGGTTCCGACTCACATTCAGCTGAGACTGGAACGAAAGGAAAAGCTTTTGCATGTTCCTTCTGGAGCGAAGAGTTGAGCCAGGAAATGATAAGGTGCTGCGAGATTTTCATGGATTTAAAACGAAACCTCCGAATCAAACCCTGGTCAACCAATTACTGCCAATTTTCTCTGCACCGGCAGTCCCCTCTGTGTAGGTCACGTGAAGTAAGGAAGAGGTAGAAAGCAAGTGGAAGAGGAAGAGTAAGGAAAGTCATTTAAATGAAGGCTAACACTCAAGAGTAAGGAGAATGTGATATTAGGAACACCAACTTGGAAAATGGATTTGATCAGGAGAAGGGAAGATGTCGTGCTACCACCCAAGGGCGTCTAACTGACGCTCGAAGCCCTTAACTTAGGTTCACTGAGTACACTTCTAGGAATCGAGTTCCAATACTCGATACAACTGCGCGACAACCGAGTTTTCTCCCTGATTCAGTCGGAAGGCGGCTTGTTTAGCATCATGGGATGACCGCGAAGACAAGGCAACCTAGCAGAGCTAAATAGCCAGCTCAAGTCCGGTTCAAGCTTCCCTGTTAAAATGCGGTAAGTATTAGGTCTCCTCCAAACCGTCGGTAGTGCATTACATACATACGCAAGCTAAGTAGACGCTCGGGGTACGATTGCCACGTAACCCATCGACCAATTTGGTAACTATTCTTAAAACCCTCTTGAGCTCCATTTTGTCCCGAACATGGCAAAGTGGGCAAGCCTGGAGGCAGCATTCCAGATGGAGCAGAACGAAAACTGAGCACAGCTTCATAAATATGTCAGCGGTTAAGACCTTGGAAAAGCGGCGTATTGACCACAAGATTCTGTAACCCCTACTTACGGCCATCTTCCAGTTGTCACCAGGATGCAACAATGAGGAATGGACGAGGTCTAGATCTACCTGGTTGGGGACAAGCGGGAGTTCGATCCTACCGAGCACGCGTTGTTTAGTGCTATGATTGTTGCATGTTTTGTGATTGACGATCATTCAGGGATTGACGGAGTCCCTTCACCGTTTAGGCCCACTAATATTTTCTGTTTAGAAACTGAACGCTAATTTCCCGTATCACATATGAATTTATTTGTCTATTCGATGTCAACCTCAGCGTCCCGTTCCTAGTACTACGGTGTGTACGCAAAACACTCTCCTCCATAACAGTTCTGTCACCGGTTTTCTCACTACTGCAACATATTTCATTGATTTCCACCCCTACTAAACCCTAAGTTCCATAAGTCAATTTGCACACGTAGCATATGTAACCACGACGTCACCAGTAGCATATCGGTTTTTCCCGTCCACGATATTTACCTTCGCAGAAGCTAAAATTATCTGTGGCTTTGTTACAATCCATGCTTCAGTTAAGAACAATTCGACCGCTTTATATGGTTACCAGGGAAGCAGCATCCGATTGCAGACCTCGTTCAGACTACAAAGCACTTTAATTGCGTCACCATCCCTGATGAGTGCATCATTCCACACAGTCGGAACTTTTTCTCTCATCTACTTGGACTTACTATTTTCCCATATTATCATGCGTGCTTAGCACCATGTCCCTATTGATCCAGATGATATACTTAAGAATGCTACCACAACAACATTCCGTTTGCACCAACGTTTACATAAGCTAGTTGTCTTAAGTAACCTTTCATAAACATTACAACTTATTATTAAGTAGGGAATTTTAGACCTCCCGATCTTTCTTGCTTATAGTCTGGCATGTTGGTTCTGAGTGCTAACAAAAGCAAGCACATCAAACTTCTAGGGATTCTGTTCACACATCTCGCTGACTACGGTTCGGCTATCAGCTGTGACAAATCTGTCTGTCTAAGCTTAATGGATTTTTCTTAGTCGTACCCTTGATGGTAACGATATCACACAAACTGCAGATAAACCTGATATTATAAGACGCAGTCACACGCCCACTTTCGTGAAACCGTTGGAAGGTTTCTTAGGCATGGTCACCTGCTACTGATGCTTCATTCCAAATGCCAGTAACCAGAAACGAAGTATTTTGTGATATGCAAACTTGGTCTAACGTATTGAAAGTATGGTTGGTTTGTACAAATTGTCAAGATTGGTAGCATTCGAAATGCGGCAAGATCTGTAGAACCGACTTAACGAAATCCAATACGCCGAGTTTACTTTGGTTCCACTAGTAAGATGCGTACTAGGTTTGATATAAAAGTACGACAACCTACTCGCCGCAAGTGAACATTGTTTGAAGGCAAGAACTGCATCGTTCTTGGTGACAATAGTACGTCTGGCACTTCATCCCTCTCCACAATTGCCACATCGAAACAAAGGAAACGGGCCAGGCGTTCCCCCAGCTACGCAGTACTAGAAACCTTGGGAACCACAAATTAACTCGTCGCGCTCGCTAGAAGTATGCCTAGCTCCACTGCCCACATTATATTATCAAATTTAGCGACTGGTGCATCATCGGTAACACCCAAGCTTTTGCTTGACCAAAGGAATCATAAGCGATTTAAAGACTGATTCACCTATGCAACCGTTGCTGCTGGGTTTAATAAAAGTGCCACCTCGTTAGCCTCACCTAGTATAGCCGCAAAATGGGTCAAGGACTAGGTGCAACCTACAGGTACGCCACTAAATCCCGCGAAAACCGTGGTTTTGAAATCACCAAAGACCAGGCGGAACCACGGTGCCTTGACAGTTATATGCATCAACGTTCCTGAATCTTAGACAAACTCTTTAAGGGATAAAGTGGTAGATGGTTTAAAGCAATGTAATTTACTTCGTGATAAAATCCGAGTTCAAGCCAGTCCGGCTAACATACTGCGTATCACTAAACATCCAACCTCGATGCATTACAGGGAGCCCCGGCTAATGCAAGTAAAATTGGGACCATGCCAAGACGGTATTTTTGTCAGCATACCGGCTGTAGGTTGAAAAGAGTGGGATATACATATTTCGGTTGTTCCATGAAGTAAACGTCAGCGTAACAAAGATAATTCAAACGACCGCCACACGGGGGTAGCAATATGATTATTTTGTTTATGGCGTGCCTGAGTTACTGACAACTAACAGCTAAGGAATCCACGCTCTTGACTCGAAAGAATAACGTTACATCCGTGAAGCTCTGCATGCTGGCGACATCATACTGCAGTCCATTACACGGTTAGCCGTGCCGTCAAATTACTGAGACAGTTGCATGAGGATAGGGAAACTAACGGTATTGTCTCAACAGATGGCGGTGGACTTGATCCATAGCTGGCAGTTACTACGCAGCACCCTTCGGAACTATGATTGAATACAGAAGTTGGAAGATTGCAGCCACGCGCTATTCTAACGGAAACCACACCAGCCGCGACTCAAAATAACCACAACAGCGATTCAAAAACCCGTACTCTCAGACCTGTAGCTATCGAGAAGTCTGCCGACGGACTACATACCACAGGTGCAAGCAAGACCAAAAACAAATTGCATTCCTGTCGAGACTTGGTTATTCACCAAAAAACGCGCAGGTGCCAGCCGCTTATCGGTCGGCAAAAATCCACATCATTCATGTGCCCGTAGTCAAAGATTTTGACATCCGAGAAGCTGTCCTGTATGTACACCAACGCTTAAGGCTTACTGACTAAACTTTCGGAAATGCGGCTGCGTCAAGTATCAAATGCCTGCGATCTCATAGCTATAACAGAGACATGGCTGTGTCCTGACGTAAATGACATGACGATCGCACTGCCAGGCATACCCAATGTTCGGCACGACCACCACGGCGAAGGTTGAAGTGTGGCTCTGTACTTCCGCAACCACCTCCAGGGTGAGCTCATAGAGGATCAAGTCAGCACAGGACAAGATTCCATTTGGTGCCGTTTACGTTTAAAATGCGAGGATACTTGCATAGCGGCGGTCATTTACCGCGCCTTTCTCCACGCCCGAGATGGAGTTCTATCTAGCATCCACAATAAGTAGGAGGATAAACACAACTCACAGTCACATTCTCATTATTGGCAATTTCAACATCCATGCTATGGAATCCTAAGCAGCTCCCGGAGAACAGTTTGAGGCGGAGCTACAAGAGCTTGTCTCCAGTTTCCCGCCATGTGGCCACACCAACACTCCCACCCGATTCCGAGAAACAGATAAGTCTTCAATACTGGATAGGATATTCACCAACAAAAAGCAATGGTCAGAAGGGTGATCGTCGACGTCCAGTTGGGCTAAAGCGCTCATATAGTACTACTGCTTGAATTTGTTTATTACCTAAAATACCCCGTGAAAATTTGCCGACCCAACGAAAAATATCATACGCTACGATATATTAGCTTGGCTAATTGAGACAGAAAACTAGATCTTTCTGGCAGACGAAACACCAGCTATTGCATGGGAACAGCTCATCAGCCAGTTTAACTCTCTGATTGCCGAATCGTCAGTGACTAAGACCTTCCACTCGAAAAATGTGGTCTTGTTTCTGCGAAGCTGAACACGTAAACGTAAAGCGGTGCAAAACTCAGCCTGGCATATCGGCAAACTCTCTCCGAACACTCAGATCTGGATGGCCTATGCGACCAAACTTAATCAATGTGCTCATCTTTTCGCGAGGATAGATTGGGGTACCAAAAGAAGCTGGCAGTACGTATGGTCTCGAGTTACAAGCTTCTGTATCTACACGTGGACAGTGTACGTAAGGTGAAACGGGCAATTCCTCCTTTTCAAACAGCGCACGGGCCCACATGGACACCGAATGAGGCGGTGAATACTCTGCGCCTAAAATGTGCTGCTAAATTTCACTGCAATCACTGGCTATATAACCCCAAGACCGGTTGTTTCACACCAAACTCACTCATGCATCCTTTATGGAAGAAGCTATACTAAAACGTTCTTGAATATGCGCAAGTGCAGCTCTCCCGAAATCGGTTGCGGCGATAAGGAAGAGTTTATCTGAGCCTTTTGTTCGATTAACCCAACATTCTTTTAAAGAAATGTACGTGCCTGACAAGTGGAAACACGGTATCAAGCACCTCACAAGCTTGAACTGCCTTCTTTAGGCGCAAGACATCAAAAGGTGGAGGGCGATCAATACACCAGATGCTATCACAATAGTTCAAGCTGATCTAGATAGAGTATAAGCGTGGTCAATCCATAATGTACTCCTAATCAATGTAGAAAAATGTAGAGTGCTGCACTTTTGGCACAACTTGATGTACTCCTACACAATCGGCAACCAGGAGCTCAAAAGTTCTTCTGGCGAGGAGGATATGGGAGTTTTGCTCCTGGCCAACCTTGGCTGCTCGAATCAAGTTGAAACGTTGTCAAGGAGCGACATCCTGAAGGGTGCGTTTAGATGATCCATTCCTTCACTTGTTCCACAACTAATCGGTTCATACGTACGTCTAATGCGGAATACACAGTAAAAGTCTGGCAGCCATGGCTGAGGAGAGAGCTCATAGCCTTAGAGATAGCCCAAAGCTGGACAAAAAAGAATGTCAAGGGGTTGTATAATTTGCCGTATGAACGAAGGCTACAAGTGTTCGGGGTCTTCAGCGAATAGTATCGGCGATTGCGCGGGGACCTCATTTTGAGTTACCAAATATTGATGGATCCCAAGCACACGTACTGCACCTTGCTAGAGCTCAGTAACAAAAGCAATTTGAGAGACCACCATCTCCATCTGGCAGAGCAGCACAGTTGTTTGGATTGTCGTCGGTATTTCTTTTCTGTACGCGTTTACTCTACCTGGAATGCCCTAGCGGAATCTGTCATATATGCTCCCATGGTGGCAGATTCAAAGCCCGAGTTAACTGTGCACTTGTTTAGCTGCACCAACTTACATGTCTCCGTACCCATTGATAAACACAAGTATCTGTAAGAGATTTTACTGGCCGTCAAATCCCAGATTTCGTTTCATTTTTTGCACTTCCTGTATGTGTACACCAGGAGACACAATTCGTACCAACATCCTGTTTGCCGCCATTCCGTATGGATTGACCTTGGATTTACAGTCTATACTACGTATAGCTCACTGAGTGTAAAGGTCAAAGCCCAATTTTGCTAACAATATTTATACTTTGAATTTTCACCATAACCATTCAACTGGGCTTGTCAAGCAATATTATTTTACTCTTATAAAACCATTGTTCCAGTACTTCAATCACGAACCTGTAAGTGGTAATCGGAAACATTACAATTTCATTGTCATGAATGCACGAATGTATGAAGCAATCAAATCTGCCGTTGCGCATTTCCACCTGAAAACCGATGCTCCACTGTCATTTTATATGGATGCAACAAATACTGTCATCAGTACTACTTTGCAACAAACCGTCGATAACCTCTAACACCGACTTATATACATTTCCCATAAGCTCAAGCCAACCGAGGCCCGGTACATTAATTTTGGTATCGTGTTAAGCACACTTTGTTCTTAAACGTTCTTGAAAGAAGAAAATTCGCTGTATTTACAGATCACCAGCCTTTGACATTCACTCCAAAGTCTAAGCCAGACAAATAGTTATCTTCTGAAATACGTTAGCTATATCTTATTTCATTATACATCAATGCTAACTGCCATTTTCCTGGACGACCTAAGAATATCTCAGGTACGCAGTCACGCTTGCAAATTCATTTGATGAAAATATCTCCCATCGACCTGGTACGCACGACTCAAATGTAAAAACTACTTCAGTCGCAACTAAATTAAAACCAACTTTCGCTGAAGATGTAATCAGTACTTCTGCATAATACACAGATATAAGTTATTTTGATGTTTCCACCGCAATCCCTTGACCATTGGTTTTTGTTTTTACACAAAAGATCAAATTTCAAGGTATCATAAAATCTAGCATCCCAGTATATGTGCAAATGTGAATCAGATCCCCGAAAGTCTTGTATGGCTGAAAATAAACAAAAGTTTCCGCACATGTTCAAGGCATTCTTTTGTATCTACACGTTCGAGAGATAATCGATATACCCAATCGCATATCGGAATGCTAGTATAACCAAACAGCAGATTGGACCAAATTCACATCGATATCTTCTGATCCTTACCACATTCCATTGGTAATTCGCACATCCTGCAAGTAAGGATCGTTTCAGACGGTGGCCCATAGCCATTCCCATTGCAGACACATGCAGAAACCATCGCGTGTGCGCTTGTCACCAAGTGACCAGCCAGTTTCATTTTCCCTCCTACATCACCATTGACCGCGGTCCTCAATGCGAATCCCTCCTTTTACAACAGTTGACGGAACTGTTGGGCAGCAAATGGATTCTCACTACTGCTTATCATCCTCAAGCGACTGGCTTAGTCGAACGCCTTCGTCTACATTTAAAATCTGCGATCAAAGCACATTCTGATCTGACTCACTGAACATTACACTTTCTATGATTTTGCTCCATTTGCGTACAATGTTCAATCAACCCTTTAATGTCCATCCTCTGAACTGGTATCCCGAACCATATTACGCATCCCTGGTCAATTTTTCCACCCCATTGGTTCACACTAAATTTCACACACTGACTTATGCTGCTATACTGTAGAATCACATGATCAATAGGTTCATATTGCATACCCATGAGTGCAGCAAAATCATCATACTGCTGACAGCCGTGCGCTGGTCGCCTTTTGCTTGCATCGCCATCGGGCCAGATTGCGTGGTCATTTACACCTTTGATGTAAATCCCCATCTCTACTGTTGCTGAATTACCTCAGCACACATACAAGCGGTAGTTCTTCCTACTTCTCCGGATTCCACATTACTCCGCTTCAGTCGAATCGATTACCACTTTTTGAAATGCCGAAGCACACTCCTTGTGATAGTGTTCCTAAAATCATTTGTCATCGCGCAACCGCAATTACGTGCAGTTGGTGAAACGCAGTGTTATATCTCGTGCATTGTTCTATCCATGGTGTAATAATCTTCTCACTAGACGCGATTCCTTACTTTGTTACTTTCTCCCGGACACCTAGACAACCCACGCATTATTCGGAAGATACATCAGGATTTGCAAAAAGCATTTCAAACAATGCCAGTTGAAATTTACGCCAAGGGAAGGCGAGATGCCCAGTAAGTGTATCAGTAATGTGAGGCGCTATGAAGTGCGCGGCTCCAATTTTCTACACCACTTGCAGTAGAACAGAAACGTAGTATGCTAACTACTTTATCTGTAAAGCAAATTGCTGTAGCTCTGGAGAGCTCGGCTTCGCCATCTGCGTTTTCTTCGGCTGACGCTAAATATTCGGTTTCCAGTAGGCTAATTGTCGACGACCAGTGGAAAACCCGACGAGCAAAGAAGTCGAGAAATTGTCCACCGAACTGAGAAGCCGCAGCCTAACGGTCCTTCACTCATCCGAATCCTCCGATTCCAGTTTTGAGGTGCCTAAGAACACGACACAGATCTATGCTAGGCTTTAATTGATGGACACTTCGACGTTGCTGATGACGGGCTGGAAGTGAAACCAATCGTCCACCTCATAAAGAGAACCATTGCTAAATGGCTAACAATGGTCAACAAATCAACGCCAGCAGTACATCAGCCATTTGAACCAATCGTTCGCTGCCATCCAACCATGATGACCCATGGAATAAAGATTAAGAAGAGAAAGAGAAGGGGGACTTACCTGAAAACGTTAATGCCCTAAGCAAACATTATAGGTCAAGGCGCCTACATTTTGTGATAACAACATACCGTCACAAACAGCTGTCTAGCGTGCAAAGATAACGCGACATCGATGAGATAGCTTCCTTTTGGCTTTAACTGCCCAGCGTCAAAATCAGCCATTGCCATGCAGATAACTCAGCAACAAACACACTTTAAGCGGACAATCCGATTACGAGACGGCAGCAGACGCGCCACTGGTGTTGGTTGCGAGCCATGTCCTGTAAATTCTTGAGCTAGGCATAAGGTGTCACGTGGACTCCAGCCCGGAAGACGAGAAGGACCAACGGCACCCCGTTTGGTCTTCAGTGATTGCATTTCCCGCTGTCAGATCTTCTGTCCACCTCGAGCTTTGCGCCATCCTACATCTGGCAGACTAAACAAAGCTCTCTTAGGTAAGCGGTGACCAGACATACCTAGCACGTGCCCGAGCCAACGAAACTTATTTAGTTCTATCTGTTGATTACCACTATCTAGTACTCCCCTACGCACATCATCGTTGCGGACACGCTGGTGCCATCCGACAAGAGCAATGTTCCGTAGACAACAACGATCAAGGACTTGAAGGCGCCTCAGATCTTCAGACCGAAGAGGCTGTTTCAGTAACATACAGCAGGACGGCCCTCACTGTGGTATAGTATACACCATCTTTCAGACGGAGAAAAACGTCATTCTGTCGCCAAAAATGCCGCAGGTTCAAGATGACAGTTCTGGCCTTTGCAATGCTTGCACTGACTTCAGTTACTATGCGCCCATCATTGCTGATGCAGCCAGCCAAGTTAAGTGAATTGAGCAACCGCATCGAGCTCCTCGTTAGCAAGGGTCAAGGAGACATACAGTGGTTGGTGGTCCTGCAGCAACACTCTCCACATTGAAGGTGCGAAGCGTATACCAAATAATGGGACCCCTCTAGACTGGCTATTCAGGGTTAATTGTGTTGCCACGAAATAGTCGAAAAGCAAGACGATATCGTCTGCAAAACCAAGATCAACTAACCTTTTACCAGACAGGACCTCAACACCAAAATCGTGAGATTCCGCAAGTAAACACTCCATGATTTAGTCCACAACGGATGTTAGCAAAAACAGGGAACTCGGACAACCTTGACGAACACCATTTGTGGTCGAAAGCTATCCGACAGGTCACCGTAAACCCTGACGAGGCCTGTAGTTTTCGAGTATAGAGCACGAAGGATGTTCACGTATTTCGTGGGAACACCTCTCCGCGCATTTATTTTGAATAAAATTTATCGATCGACTGAATCGAACGCATTCTTGAAATCAAGGAATACAGCTGTTGTCGGTCTGCTGTATGTGTGGCGCTGTTTTAGCCCCTGCCGCAGAGTGAATACATGGTCTATATAGCCACGTCCTGAGCGGAAACCGGCCTGCTCTTCCGTACCCCGAGATTCCCGTTCCACACTGAGGTGACGAACGAGAATCGAGGCCAGTACTTTGGTCACAACTGGCTTTAGTCTAATACCACTGTCGTTAGAACAGACTGTGTGACTGCTCTTCTTGTATATTGCCACTATAATCGATTCTCTCTAGTTAGCCGGGACTACCTCTTCCTTCCAGATATGTTCGAATAGGGAGGTCAGTGCTTTGCAGAGGACCTCACCTCTATCCTTAAATAGTGCAGGTAGAAAAGAATCCGGGCCAGCGGCGGAAAACTATCGACAGTATTGATCGCGTTTCGGACCTCGGCCTCCGACGGAGACTATAAAATAACCGTCCATGGCTCGTCCTGCATCACTTGAGTAGGAAGAGGTCCGGAATCAGGGGTCAGCTGAACTGGTATTGCAAGTATTCTGCCCAGCGAGCCATACGGCGCTCCTTATTGTGTATCAGTGCACCCGCACTGTCTCTGTCTTACTGACGCTTGGGTACCTGAGACCACTGGTGCGGATCAGCTGGAAGAGCTGGAGCTAATTGCCTACTGCTTTTACCTCCTCCATTTCTTGAGCCCTACTGGTCCTCCAGGCTTCCTTTTCAGGACGTACGCTCCGCTTCAGTTCGCACCATGTAGTCCGTCTGGTCACATTGTGCTCAGAGCCAGCCGGGAGTTTTCTTCCAGATTCCAACAGGTTCACCGACCTCTCGGATATCCAGTGAATGGTGCTGTGACCATTGATAGTGCCACAAGCAGATGCTCCTGCGTCGTGCATGGTGGACGAGATCCTATTCCACTGCAGCTGGGTGTCATTAGAACTAGACAGCGCAACTTCCATACGCAGTGCGCCTTCATAGGCTTGTTTGACCGGGGTTGAGACAATTTCTTAGTTGCCCATCGGAGGAGACGCTTGGTGCGCCTCCAGATAAATTTCTTGGAGGAACGCAGCGTACTAAGGCACGATCAGAAGCGAGGCAGGTATTCCAGCACGGAGGTCAACCTGTAACTTATGGCAACGTGGCCAATTTGGGTCCATCGCTGGCCAGCTACAGGAGGACGCCAAGTGGCACTTCGGCGCCAACTGTGTCTAAAAGCAGTGCTACTAAGAAACAATTGGTGCTCCGCACAAAGTTGTAGCAGACGCTCGCCGTTGTCAGTCCGTTCGGAGTTAAGTCCATAATTACCACCCATCTGACCTTCTGAAGAGTTCATACGCCATACTCGTGCGTTCATATCCATGCAAGTACTATATTATCTGAACTAGTAGTACTGCGTAGTGGCGCGTTCAGTTCGTGATAGAATGTGTCCTTGACAGCATTAGAACTGCAGTCGGTGGGAGCATAAACGGAAATCACAAACAAACAGCGTTTTTTACTACTTTGTGAATCAACCTTAGATGATGTCGCCAAACGTGCTGCACATAAATGGCTGTTCACCGGCATCCAATCAAGCAACGATGGCTCAGCCTTGGAGCTTAGAATGATACCTACACCAGCTTGACCCGTGAGTGCTGCATCGGCGTCTCCGGATGCAGCTAATTTCACCACCCCATTTGGGTCATTGATGATAATTTCGGACACACAACACATCAAAACCCAGTGTATACAAGGTGCGAGCGAGTGCAGCCTGTTGACCTATTTGTATTGGATTCTGTACTTTGAACGCCGCCATGGAAACTGAACAGCGTGACCATGTAAGGGTATGCATCCGATAGGCGTCCGATGGTGTTCTGGGAAGGTGGTTGAAGATGATTCTACTCCATTGGCACTTCGGTTACTGTTAATCAGGCTGGGAATTACGGAAGTTAGGTTACTAGTGAAGATCGGGATAGGAGTAAGAGAAGCAGGTGGAAAAGATAGAAGGGAGGCGCCAGCATTATCATGTTTTCGCCTATCCGCCCTGCTGTATGCAACGGATAAGGCGACCTTTGATAATCTGCGCGGCGGATGCAGGATGCAATTTATGTTTGAAGAAAAACTCATAATTGTACGTGGGCTGAGATACTGTCGGCCCCCGACCTAGACAGGAGGACGATTAGGGTCCTCATCCAAAGCCTTTGGCTCAAAAGCCTGTCCGCAGAACA
Source organism: Dicrocoelium dendriticum (assembly GCA_944474145.2). NCBI lineage: Eukaryota > Metazoa > Platyhelminthes > Trematoda > Plagiorchiida > Dicrocoeliidae > Dicrocoelium > Dicrocoelium dendriticum. The sequence continues at coordinate 64,097,391 of OX104070.1, read as the reverse complement.
GCGGGGAGGTGGCAATGATTTAGTTTTACAGAAATGGACGCCATCCCATTCCAAACCTCCAAGCTGGAGGACCAGGAGACTGAGTTTGTCTGACCTCTCACTATTGACAAACTTGGTAAGAGTAGTTCTCAAGGGGCTGGAGGCACCACCCAGTATAGCTCAGTGGGTCAAGGAGTTACGCAAACTGTCGCACCACGTTAATGTCCAGACTCTTTTCGACGGTCTCGAACTATGAGGGTTATGTTTGTTGAAGAAGCTAACCTTAGATTGCAGTTATCGCGCCTTGGTAGACTGAAAGGTTCAAAGATTGACATGCGTATTGACTTGAGTCAAACAGCTAGAGACAGAAGCGTAGCGTAGGGAGAGGCGGCCCTCTATGGGCGGCATGTGGCAGGGGCGGGATTTTTAGCACGAATGGCTGTTCAATACCGAATGAAAATTCATCCAATTTTATTCCATGGCTGAAGTGGATGATTATCATATTGCGGCCGAAGATGAAATTGGTATTACAGACGTTGATATCCGGGCAACAGACAGCGATAGTAACAGCATGGATGCAGCGGGAAATTTTGTAACGCTAAAACAGCAGAAGCGGGTGAATTTGAAAAATTGGGAATGCAACCACCTTTTTCATGCCCATCAACCAATTATATGGCTGTCTGCCACTGTGGAGCGCCGCCAGGTTTCTTGGTGACCCACTGTTGTTGAGTTTCTTGACGTAAAAGGTACCTTCGATTCAGTCGATCGACGGGCCATTTGGGAATTTCTGCTGAGGAAAGGTGTGTCTGACAAATACATAAACATTATCAAAGCGCTGTACGCTCATAGGTTGGGAAGGGTGAGGGTTTATGGCAAGCTGTCGCCACCCTTTAGTATCACCAGAGGTGTAAGACGGGGTTGCCCGCTGTCACCTTTCCTAACTTCATAGTTGACGAAGTCATGGAAACAGCTAGACACTTCGCTGGACACTTCCTTGTGATTGACTTCTTGACTTGGAGTATACGGACGACTTTGCCCTAGTCTGTGATTGCTCCAAAACATGCCAAGCAGCACTGGCTGTCTATCCTTTTAGGTTCTGTTTGCTCCATCGAAATGCAAATTACTTCCCAAGATGACCGGGGAGCTGCCCCGGCGCTAATGCTTTGTGGTGAAAAGCTAAAGTCCTTCAGAAATTCAAGTACCTGGGCAGCTATATTAACGCCCGTGGGATCGAAGATGAGGTTACGAACCGTATAGCAAAAGCTTGAGGTGCTTTTGCCAATCTCCGTCAACTGTGATGCAGACACGACATTACTCTCACCCTAAAGGGCAGAGGTTATAACACTCCTGTCTATTCAACTCTCCTATATGGTCGTGAAATCTGACCCATAGGTCGACAGACATAAAGAGGCTCTTCACATTCGATCATCTCTGCCTTCGCAGCTTAACTCAATTCTGGTGGGAGCACCGCGTGAGCTATGAGCGTTTTCGGCTTCGCGTATTTGGTGCAGGAAGAGCGGTTGAACCGCTCAGCACCATTATATCACACACCAGGCTGCGATGGATGGGCGACGTGTTGCGCATGCCAGCACACCGACTCCCGCGACATGCATTGTTTGCCCGCCGGGGATGCGGTTGGTAGAGGGGAGGCCAAGCGAAGACTTGGCCGAGAGGAATGAAAATCCTCACTTCCAAACTGGCGTCGGTTGCTGCATCCCGACTGCCTGGCTGGGGTGCTAAGGACGATGAACATGCTTGGTTGTACACACTTGCTGATATGGCGAAGAGCCGGCCCCAATGGCGTTTGTGTGTTGTGAGTTTCCTTGTCCACCCCCTCCCATTGTGTTTTCCTCCAACCCCGATCTCATCCAAAACTCATAATATGATATTTTTCATCGTATTTTTGTAGTGTAATTTGTGTAATTTGTAGTGTAATGTTTTAGTCTCCTATCCTTTTGTATTGCAACCCATTAGCTGAAGTATGTTTCTCACCCTCAGCTAACGTGTGCTGATGATGATGACTCACTGTCACTGGTCTGTTGAGGTCGCTCATGAAATCGTTACCATGCTTGTCCAGCTATCTTACAGCATGTCGATTAAGAATTCAATAAGTTGTGCTACCTGGATGGTATGCGAAGCTGAAGCGAAGATGCTAACTAGGTACTGTTTCGTTTTCGGGATTTGCCAAACGGTTAGAAAAGCTTGCGAACACTGATGGCGTATTTTACTTCTTCAAAAGAGGCCATGTTCGGTTTAGGCTGCAGCATATTTTCAACGGGATAGTCTAGTTTTCGACTGGAAGAAACTAAATCCAAAACATGTGAACACGAATTCAGGAAATGGCGTACTTAGACATTCCTCAACCGCGAGGAACAAACGATCGGCCTAGTTGAAGGAAAGGCACTTGACAAAATGTAGCAAGTAGTTGTAGAAGAGTTGTGGTATGAACTTTAGCTAGGATACTTGATATCGTCAGGTTTCTCGTTGGACAAAGTGTGACACTGCGTGGTCACCGAGAAGACATCCAGGATGACTAGGTAGGTCGAAACAGGAAATTTTTCAAAGTATGAACCTGTTCTTCCCAAATATTTGGTAACAGTTCATCTGGGAAGGCAAAGCAGCAACTTCACTTTGTCGTTCTACGTTCAAAATGAACTAGTGAGGATGTCGTTAAATCAGGTGAGAAAGAAAATTATATATATGGTCAAGGAATGCATGATTTTTAAATATACGATAGCACTCCTGATGTATCTCATAAAGATCGGATGAATGAAAAGGAAGTGTCCAGAGAGGAGTAGTTTCGCAGCTTCGCTGAGACCAACAGCAGAAGAGCAGAGGTTTTTTCTCGTTTCGTTTTGAGAGAATGGAAGAAGGATAGAATTCAGTTTGACGACTGTCGTGGCCAAGCATTTGACAATGGTGCCGTTATGGTGCACTAACGAATAGGTGTTCTATAAAAGCAGCCCAAAGTTTACCTTTGTGCAATGCATGAACTAGTCTCTGTGTTCATACAGCTTCTGTGACGGTACATTTTGTTGCATTTTTAGTACGAAAGATCGGCTATCAACATTTCTTTTTCAACTAAACACTTCTTGAATGCCTTGATTTAAGTCGTTGGTATAAGTGTCAGGTGACTGTAAAATCTAGATGAAGTAATCGAGCAGGTGCTGTAAATGTTGGGCTGAAGAAACACTCGGAACTCCTTACTTCTATAAAATATTTCACAGAATAAGGAGAAAATTCCACCACAAGATCAGCTTCAGCTATCTTTCTCATCTCGGCATTGTCGTTTCCGTTTACCTTGTTTCCGAGAATTTAGTGATATGTTCTCATTGAAATCAAGAATGCGCAGGTATATCAAAACAAATGACGTGGATCTGCAGCGAAGTTCTGTCAAGCTTACAGCGATAAGAGTTTGCTTTGCTCAGAATAGAGAGAAAATGGTGTATATTGCAACGGATGGATCCACCAACGCTACGCCGAATTGGGGGTAAGACTGAAACATGGAATCCGCCAAAAGCAACTAATGGACGGGGAAGAATTGTTTGCTGTATCGATGGAATTTGATGCTGGGTTTAAATGGGAAATATCACCCAGATAACTTTTGACTGACGAAATGCTATAGATTTCAGCAAACTCATGATCTTACGAACAGATATGCTTTGTTACAACGTTAAATCTGCCTATGAATAACTATGCTTGTCAGCTTAGTGAATTAAACAGAGAGATAGCAAAGAAGAATTTCTCACTTAAAGGAGATTGCAGTATCCGATGAAAGCCTCAGAACACGAGCAGGTAAATGGACTTCCGGAGATTTTGGGCCTCATGCAGAAGTATCACCTTGGGGAGTCTGCTGCACGAGTTTCTTACCCGAACAACTGACAACCTCAGCTGTGGGAGCGCATTCTCAAAAAGCAAACTTATAACGAACTAACTTGAATCATCATTGAACAAGGCTAGGTTCACGGATTGGCATTTGTCAATCTAGAAACGAACTGGACGATGAAAAATGTCATCAATACTGTTGATTTAAGTGTTGCGCAAAAGGTTTTTTTCTGAAAATCTTGTTCATGAGTACTATGGCAATAAGCATGTCAGCAGTAACGGCAGCACCCTAAACTAAGATATTTGCTTATTATTATATGAAACGAAGTATTTAAGGACTGTCCAAAATTGTGAGGGTTTGCGGATTTACAACCGCAAGGGTGGCGGCAAATTTATGTCCCCCTGTGCGGCAAGAGTAGTTGTTACGCCCCTGGATAGAGAGAAACTCAAGTCTGCTAGGACCGAATAAAAGCGGCGCACGGACGATGGAGATACCAATCGCCGCATGGTGAATTTCGGGTAGTTAAACACATTTTGCAAATCAGGATCAGAAGTTTGCTGATGCTTCTAGCGTGTCTTGAGGTTTATACTTTGGCTTACATGTAGCGTTTAGTAAGTTTTTCAGTCTGCTGAACAAACGTGACGGAAATTACTGCTTCGTAGCCTCTCAGTGACCATATGTGCTATGTCTTGCTGTAACATTGTTAAATGCAGACCTAGTGCACAGGAAGTAGTAACCAGCGGCAAGTCATTCTTTCGCTGTGATTGACCATCAAACGATCGTGGCGATGTGATGCTACTCATAAGAGATTTTTTGTGCTGGACACTCGTGATCACTTACCTAAACCCTGATGATGTAGTGAACAGCTGTGATGTTAGATGCACCTCAGAAGCTGCGATCTGCTCGAGGGCGTGGTCTATCACAATCTACTGTGCAGCTGCTTGGACCGGTTGTTGCATGCCCAAAAGCATATGAGTAGTCCGCAGTTCTTGCTCATGGGCGATTTCAGTTTACCTCGACTACAGTAGTCTGGCGATGAACTTCTTCCCGGCCATTATGAAATCGATAAGAAGTTCGCGAAGATGACATTCGAAACTGGGGCCACACAGCACATCAACCAGTTGACGCGCATAACCGCCACCACTAAATTTTGCTTAGATTTGCTGTTGAGCAGGCGCAAACTACGTGTGCATGACATTCCGATCTTGGAGCTCCTGGGAGGGAGTGACCATTCGATGATCTTAGCCAGCACAGAGCTACCACTGCTGTATTCTTCTCCACTGGAGTCAGCATTTAATTATTAGAAGGCGGGCTTTAATAGCCCCACTCGTGCCTCGAGCCAGATGATATGGTCTTTACCAAAGGATTCCTCAGTTAAAGCCAGTTAGACAATTATCAATGATTGAGTAAAACTGCTGTGCGCCCAGATTGTACCCCTCAAGTGTCAAAAGTTTGGGCCTGTCAAGCCACATTGGTTTGGCAAGTTGTACATCAAAGTGGCTAGATGGCGACGCAGAGTTATCATAAATTCGTGTTATCTGGCTCTGACCAAGACTATGAAGGGTACAAAAGGGGCGAAATATCCGCAAGTACGCGAAAAAGGGCTCCAACCTGCGAATAGCAGGTTGCAACGATAGTAAAATACCTCGTAAGTGAATCTTTGTCTTCGTGAAGCGGCGCTTGGGAGCTGCAAGCAAGGAGCCAGCTTTGAAAAACTCAGATGGACAGCCCCTAACCTCGAGCACTGATCGTGCGACTGCATTGGCGTTGCACTTTGCTTCCGTAGTTGCAAACGACCATGTGTTTGTATCGAGTTAGAGGGGTACCGCCCTAACTGAACAAGGCAGTATGGATTGCAGCACTGCAGATATACACAAGCTGCTGACCAACCTTGACGAGTCCAAACCTACCGGGCCTGAGGTAACCCACCCACTAATCCGCAAGTTTTTATAAGTCATCATCAGGCCTTCTGTGACTAAGATGTTCAGCAGGTCACATTATAGTTGTTCATTACCGGACGACTGCAAACGCTCAGTCGTAAAGCAAGTATCGACAGGTGGTGGGTGACGCAATCAAAGAGGACAGCTACATGCTGATCTGCCTGAAAGCCCTTTTGGCTAAGACACTTGAGAAGATTTTGAAGAAAAGGTTTTGCAGCTTCTGTGGTAGCAAATTCGCTGGACGCCCACACTGCACTCTATGTTGAAAGACCACCTATGTCTCAACAATCAGCTGTAGATGAGGCACGAAGGATTGCAAGCGCTGAATCCTGGGAACTCGATCGGTGTCATTTACGTTGACTTCACTAAGATGTTTGACAAGGTAAATCATGAAGTCCTCCTCCACAGGCTGTGGGTATGCAGTGTTGGCGGCTCGCTGCAACATTGGAATAGGAATTTTCCCCTTGGTCGAAAGTGGAGGGTCCAAGTCGACTATCATCTGACCGATTGGTATTCATCGCTCAGTGGCGTGTCCCAAGACACGGTATTAGAACCCATTTTTCATGGTCCATATAACTGATGTGCCATAGCTTTTCCGTTTATCTTGTGCGTGGTTTGCAGATTACGTACAGTGGTGGGAAGTAATCGGCGCACCCGTGACTTGTTCGCTTCTCCATATGGTATGCTGAGGTTAACCATCCGACAAACCCGGTCAAGTCACTATTTACAAAGGAGAAGTAGGAGTTGTATGGTATAAGTAGAAATCCCTCTCATCTGGACTCAGTCAGCTGTCACACACCCGGAAATGCACCGTAGGTGCGTTTCATCTTTTCGGGAATCGGTAGCATTGCGCATTCCATCGGACCCTGGTAGGACTCGAACCCGCAAATCTACTGTTGCCATTCCGTGCTTAGGACCATTGAACTATGGTGACGATCATCGTTAATTAGTTACCAGATGTGATATAGCAACACTCACTATCCACTGACTTGCACGTTACTGTCGTGCAGAGGGCAAGGTAGCCCCTGGATAGTGCGCGGTGCTATATCACATCAAGTAGCGATTAATCAGTCTGGATAATGGTGGACACGGTCGAACCTACACTCTGGCGGGGCAGTCATTGCATCCGCTCTTTTTGCGAAAGCGCTCAGAGTACCCTCATCTTGCGAACTAAAGTCAGTGAACAACTCGAATATGCTATAAGGAAACTGCCTTCGTATGCTTTGGCCCACAAGTACAGCTTCAGCAGATTGTCCGAAGAGACTGTCGCTCGCATCTTCGCCACAAGCAAACGACGAACGATAGATTAAGGCTCAACGGCATACTGTCCTATCACTCGGGGCGAGGTAGAAAGGATTGAGTAGGTACAGCATTTGACCACCATACTCAACCATAATTCAATGTTGTCCTAGGAAGACAAGCACAAAAGATTCGAACTTAATACCCTGTCTTTTCGTCGATTTCGGCTTGAATTCATCGTGACTTACCGGATATTACATCATGTTAGTTGTCCTATGTTGCAAGTACTGATCCATGTACGCACACCAAGTAAACAGCTAAGACACCGGTACAAGCTTGCAGTACCGCATTTAAAGCCTGCCGTCCATGAACTTGTTTCAAACGGAGAGAGGTGCATACATAGGACAACCTGCCGCCGTACGTTGTTAAGGCAAAATGGGGAAGGGATTGCAAAATATTCCTAAAAAACACTTTGGGGACATGTAGTACAGAGAATGTTCTCCAAAGTAACTGATCAATGTACCATAGGGATGGTTGATTCCACTTCATGGTCATATCTCTTCTTGCGTCTTCCATGTAATCTCAGTGTTGCTGCGTTCTCTTTGACCCGTTTTCGTGCACCACTGTTTTCATTCACAAGCACCGTGTGAAACAGTCTTTGCAATCGTCATATAAGGGCCAATTTCCCGTTCTTACACGATATCCTAAACACTTTACTCTCCGGTTGCGCAACAGAACGGACACTGTTAGCACTGATTGATTGAAACCTGCTTATATTGGTTTTCAGGGATCCAAACCAGCGGATAACACCGTAACTGACATGGAAAGGCCATGGACGTCTCCAACAACAACTCTTTCAACTGCGATTTACACCAAGGAAACAATACGTATTACCAGGTACTGACGACGGATGAATTTAGCTGACCGATTTGTTGTCCAGTTAAATCAGTAAAAGATAATAATCAAAAGAAAAATTGGGAAAATTATTTTCGTTAAATATTCCCAGGCAATTACCATTATGAGCTTTATAACATTTGTGTAGTAGCTATTGCTAGTGAAGCAAAGTGGTGATTGGTGTGACCGGGTGAATGGTATCAATCTGTATATTTGAACCCACTACCATTGACCACTGTGCCAGAATTCAGATGACAAAGCTAAAGCCACGGCAGGGTTAAACTCAGCGGATTTACACGCTGTTTACACAGTTTCGGCTTCAGTTGCGTAATCGCAATTCCTTCTACTTTGATCAATAGGCGCTTCTGAGTACTTTTGGGAAGCGTTTTGATGCTGCACACACAATTTTGAAGGATTCTTTCGTATGTATGTCATGTTTAAGATCTACTATATATTTTCGGATGGAGTTGTGGACATATCTTGTGTTACTATGCAGTATTGAGGCAAAGCAGGCTTCCACCATCCTCTTTGACAGGCATGTGGTCGTGTGTCAGAGATATCTCGCATCATAGATGCAAGTGAACTGGTATAGGACATAGGATTCGGACTGGGCCGGAATTTTGTCTTTTAGGCGGTGGATGATAAGCGGAAAGGTTTCAGCGCAAATGCGGACTGCGGCGGCAGGGTACGTTTCTTTTCCCTCCAAGTGTGCCAAACCTGGAACACCCTCCCTAATCGGCTCCTTACTGCTTCCAATCTGGCGATATTTATAAATATAAATAACTAAAATTAAATAAATAACTGTATATTTATCGACGGACGGTACACAGCCCAATAAGTGGAAGCGGTCACTTGTATATTGAATAGGTTTCATGATTTATGCGGTGTAAATTATAATAGTAACGAAAACTTTATTAATATAATTTCGGATCATAATTTTTTTCTCGGGTCCTAGACCCGTGTACCTAATAAGTACACTTTACGGATGTTTCTATCATCATTTTCTAGTTTGCGGGGCTCAGGAGTAGATAATAAAAGGGAGGGGTTACTAGGCTGCACAGACACAGGATTTGGTATTTTAGGTAATGACATGTAGTGGGTAAGCTAGTTGTAAGCGAATATTTGCTCATATGTTTTTTATACCAACTTATGCCAATGTTTCTAGAGTTTGCTGTGAGGGAAATATCTTTAATACATTTGGTATAGTAAAGAACGTCTGAATGGAATTTCGAAACCTGACATAGCTTGTACACATGCGTATCTGTAGGGGTAGTTTGTTCCACAGATCAGTGCATCTCACTAAGAAGAAATTCGACAGTTTTATGACTTGACAGGTTTGTGGGTATCAAGTAGCCGCAGTTACGTGTGGGGTAGACTGCCGTCTTTCGTAGTTCAAGTGCGGTGCTGTCTGCTTAAATTCGTTGGTTTATAATGTTGTAGAAGACAACGACGTTGTTACTTAAGCGTCTCAGCCAAAGTGGAGTTGAAGATGCGTTGTCTCATTTGCATTTCAGTTTAGGACTTTTTAGCCAGCGGCTACAAAACACATTCAAACTCTGTCTTACCAAATTCAAAACCAACGGGTTCATGGATTTTACTTTTAATACGCGAACATCTCCGCTATTTTACATAAGTGTATGGTCAGCTCATCATAACGCTTTTCACTTTATCATGCATATTTTCCGAAATAATTTCCATCCCATGGGACTGTTTAAGCATTGCTTCTTAACCGGAATACACAATTGTTACATTGTGCCATTGTCTAGTCTAGCGCGGAAGTTAATTTCCTACTCAAGAGCTAAGCACTTGACTCTTGACATGCCTGCATGGAAATTTCTAAAGTGAAGTACAACAAACTACAACTTAAAGCTCTGCAAATGAGACCAAATCTCTGTGCGCCACAACCAGGTAGGACGCAATTGCAGTTAGAGACACAGTTCTAGATTTATCGAAAAGAACATTCTTCGCAATTTTCATTTTAACATCAGGATGAGCTTAAGATATAATAACCAGTTTTATTTTCGCAAGCATATGCATTTATTTTCATTATTTTATTTTCATTATTTTCATTATTTTCATTCATTTTCATTCCTTTTCATTTCATTTTCATTTCATTTTCATTTCATTTTCATTATTTCTTATTTACCATTTTCTGAACATGCTTGTCGTTCATTATTATACAATTTATCATCTATATTCCTTTAACACTGACACCGCCTGCTCAAACAACACGTGGTTTGCACCGTCTGATCTGCACACCGATGACAACACAAATCTTGACCTGTATCTACGAGTACGCAACGTGCAAATCATAGGAGAATGAGCACGCACTTTGTCTCATGCCTATTCCACAGCCAACATAACATGCAGAATCAAGACGCACTGCAAACAACTGGACGACTGGATAACTGTGCCACACGACTTCATCCACGTTCTCAGGGCTCGACGCTGTCGTCGTAAGCAACAGCACCAGACCGAACGTGGACGCACTGGTATTGGAAACCTAAAAGCGATAACTGCCTCTTGAATACATTATTATCAAATATATAATAGTAAAATTTATATTAGTGTCAAAGCTTCTGATTGTGTAGCATCTCGAAGTATGTGTCAACAATAGAGTATATTAAAGCACCCCTGACATTCTTCATGTGCTCTTCACCTGTATTGGCAGGTATTTCTTTGGATATTTTGATACATTACTTATGATTAATGCTGTATAGTTCCTGCTTTATTGATGCCATTAACAACTGTTTCAAATGGCGACCAATTGAATTTAAAATTTTAGGCCTCACGGATAACTGACCAAGAGCTCAGAATACTACAGTATGCTGTAAAATCTAATTTAGAAGCGTTATAGTGTACATTTGTTGACATCCACTAAATTGTAAGCTCGTTTATGATGCAAAACATAATCATAGTATATATTTTCTTGCAATATCTGCTATTGTTGTGGGTTATGCAGAGCTTTTGGTGTAATTCGATTTCGTTTTCCACATTTATCTATAGTCTTAGTGTCAAGCACTGTCTAATGCCTCAACGTGTGTTGCTCAGACGGCATGTTTCATAAAATTTGTCAGCTTCTTGTTGAAATATGGTTGAAGCAATTACTATTTTTACTAAATGCCAAATTAGAGCGGGACTGATTCTTCCACCGAATGCATGGACTGTGTCCCTAACTTGTAGAATGTTCGTTAAAACAACTGCATAAAAAGGTGTTTTCTCACCTCTGGTCCTTGTGGTTATTGGCAGCTGACAATGTTTAAATAGCTTCTTTATCCTTGACGATATAACACTGAATGGATAACATCTATGAAATAATGGTTAGCGGTATTTATATACTAATATTACCCTTGTTTTTAACGGCAACGTATGCAGACAGTCTATCTCTAGTGTAAAACGCTTTTCAATGTTAATATCATTTTAGGTGTTTTCTATAGTAGCAAGAACAAACTCGCAATTGTACCGTTACTTATCAAGATATCTGAATTTTAAATTCTTGGTGGCGGACACAGTTTGCCAGCTGCTCATCGCGTTTCGGATCAGAGAGTATCCGTTAAAGCAGCTGAATCATGGTTTAACATTCTCAACTTGAGATACGCACTAACGCTTTTGACAATGGGGTTGTACTCAAGAAACATTGCTTTCAACGATCTGAATAATAAAGATTAATCGCGTAAAGTTAAAACTGACCAAACGTGGAAAGAAACTAATTTACTTGATTTATAGTATTTTCTGGGGCATTTGTAACAGTAATATTAAGAGCTGTGTTAAAAGAACGCGCTCAATGCAGCTGTTCTGCAGACGTATACCAAATTCACCTCCTGGTTAACTGTACTCGGTAAACTGGAAATCACTGCGCACACATAGCTGGCAAACTACCTCACATAAGTGCAACCTGCGGCAGAAAAATGACAAACTTTTCATTAGTAAAACTGTTAAAACATGGCTACTTGAACCTCTCGATATAAAAGCACTTTAGTGCTGACTTGTAGAAACCTTATGTGTTGTTTTCCTGTGCAATTTATGTCAATTTTCGGCAGTATATCTCAGCTTACGATCTGCGAAAATGTTGTCAGTGGCAGAAAGGTTTCTTCTATATGTAAAACTACTGCAAACCCAATAATTATTGAAAATTCACCCTGAAACCTGCTACTATGGAACGTATATGGAGGTGAGGAACTTCAAACTAAAATGATAGAAATAAGTCGATTTTTTGTGACGACTTTTGCACTTAGTTGACATATCTATTAAAATGCTACTGAATATGCTTTACTACTAGTGTGATGAGATAGCTCAGTATTAGCTATGAGAGTTAACCAACAGATGTTCTTCACACTATTTTACTGCAAATTACTCAATTTGCTTAATGAATTGTTTGAGTGAACCTTCCAAGTGATGTGAAAGAGCCATCCTTCATAGAAATGATAATCAAGGGGACATTCTGCCTAAACACACTTGCATTGCCTGCAGGAACGAAGCAATATGGACGAAGCATGCGCAGATAGGTAAAATTATCACAGCTGTTAACTGTGAGGGGAACCACGTGTGTAACTTGGAAGCTACGGAGTATTTATTTCACCAGTGTTATTTAAATGCAGGAGCGAGACCTCACTTTTGTCGAGCAAAGAAAGCGAAGTGGATACGCATGTAAGTTGCATTCGGAAATAGGATATAATAAAAGGCTTTCCATATTGTTTACTTAATAATATCATATCACAGTGCGAATTTCAGGGTATTTAAGCAGGAACTTTATGAACTGAGTTTGAGTTAATTTTCTAGTCATTAGACTAAAGGACCTAAGTGTAGCATTTGTGTCGCTGTCTGAGCATCGCTGAAAAATTTTACCAGAAGCAAACCTCGAAACGGTCACTTCAGAGAATGTACAAAAGTGATGGAAAATGCCGAGTTTAATGTCAAGGTTTGCACGATCGTCGCCAACCATGCGTGCACTTTCTTGTCAACCTTGTCCAACAAATTCCACTTGCGAGCTGGAGTGCTTGTGTCACGAAAACCAAACAGAGCATGTCCAGCCTGAACTGGTCCCCGAGTTATAAACACAGTAAAATAAGCACAAGAAAACTACTCGGAAAACAATTCATACGGAGATAACGCTCTTAATTATACGCAGAGTAATAGGCCTCGTTCACTGTCTGAGTAAAGAAAGAAGAATGAAAAGGTGCAAACTACTTGCCTTCAAACAACGTATTCAATTCACGCATACTCAGACTCAATCAATGCACCAGCAACTTTACCTAAAATTACATGGGACTGTGAGGTACAAAAGCTTAGTCCATTTCTATAGCAAATATCTTATTATAAAAGTGAATGTTTGCAAATTCTATAAGATTGGTTGACGGGTTAAGAAAACAGGCACGAACACCGTTACGAGGTTATGTTGTGTAGCTGATTTAACGCCTAAGGTTACCTTTCCACCAGTTTCAAGACTTGAAGTCAGGAAGATACCGCGGAGTTTAAAGGGTCTATTTTGTGTAGGCCATCATTATTTGAACTAAACAAACTGTTACAACGACGTATAGGTTGCAATCAAATAAGTGTGAGCAAAACGACTGGGACTGGTCGTGCAATCACGTAAAGAAAATGATGACCGGTAATACACAGTCGCTTATGACAACCGGAGAGCATATATATATATATATATATGGTTGGCGGCATCGGGTTTCGGATTTGTCTGTCACCGTGGCCAGCCACAGGAAGCCTGCGCCTAAAGAGGAATCACGGGTGGCTTGGGCGTTTGTGTCATTTCCGTAAAATATACTTTCTGACCTCCTGAACTTACTTCGGATCCTTTGTTAACAACTTATTTCATATGCCCATTAATTTAAGCTTTTGTCACGTTTCCTTATGCATTACTTGATTTCTTTTCTTTGTTTATCTTTCTCTCAAGTGATTGGCTGTTGCTTGATATCCCCGGTGTGGCTGCGCTTGATGTGCATGTTGACAAGGTGCCTACCTGTATATTACCCACTACCTCGTCCATACTGGCTCCAGGAGACAGTTGGTCGTTGCTGGACGGGACGGGTTGCACGGTCCTTCTGGCCGTGTTAGGCTTGAAGAGTGGTTCCATGCAGTCCTTGTGGAGCGCACTACGGTCCAGTCACCGTCTTGTGTGTGCGCTCTATTCCCAAATACAGCGTGCTTGTGTTTGCCTGTGAAGGAGTGTGGGCCGGCTCCGTTGATGAAACGTGGCTCCCATCCACATGCCTCCCGATCTTATTCCTTCGGGTTTACACTGGATATGGGGTATGTTGTTGGAGCTGTGGGTGGTGCAGCGCAAGCGATCCATGGTCCCTCTTGTAGGCGCAGGCGTCCTGGGGCTGCCACCAGTAACAGGCAAATCCGAAACCGGATACAGCTAACCGTATGATTGGCCCCGAATCGACGGATGTTCAGCAATCTGCCTTCAATACCGTGTGCCACATAAACACCGTAAGCACAAGCGTAATCACAAGCAAAAGATACGATTGCAATTAGATAAATATTAAGCAGGGCAGGAGCTAACGCACAGCCTTGCTTCACTCCAGAGACAATTACAAATTCAACTCACTCAGCTGCACCCTATCGCGCCATATATATATATATATATATATATATATATATATGGGGGATCCCATGGTTCGCTGAAGCCTGTGGTGGCTAGATGCAGACCGATGGCCTACCCACTGATACTAATTTTGTGCCATGTGCTCAAGTCTCGGACGCCCCCACAACAAGTTTGCTGAACTTCGGATAAGTCGGGCATATCGGACACTCTAGAGCTGCGAGTTAAGCCCAGGAATGATAGATGAACACTTTGGCGGAATATACGTAAGACCATTTATTCCAGAGTAGTGACGCTCCGAGTTAAGCCGTATTGAATTAGTTAGCGATTAATCGTGTTTCGCGCTCCAGTCGGTTTCAGACTACACAAAGTGTACGTGTCTGGTGTGACAGAGAAGTATCAGTGGATGTAGATAAAGGTATGTGTAATACCCTCAAAATCTATCCATATATCCAATATCCGTATCCATAACGTGTTTGCACGTAGAAATTACTGCCGTTAAGGTCGCGACAAAGAGCATGTCCCTTGCTTGAAGTGGTGGTCCATCAACAGATGCGCGGCATTTCTCTGCATCCCCCTTCGTATGTGGTGCATGCAAGTAAGCGACCTAAAACTGCTGATCACAAACTCAATCTGCTGCCACCAGGATCCGACGGCACAAAACGCGACAAGCCTTTGTCGTCGGCTAACGTCCAATTCGCTGATGGAGTGCTGTCTTGCGTCCCCTTTGATAACGGTTCGGAAGGCGAGAATTTGCCATGCTCGCATCTCAGAGGACCTAAAGTTATTAGAATTGTTAGTTTCGAGAAGCCACATTCGGTAACTCAAAGCCGACCTTTAACGGTATATTGTGTATGATACATTGCCCGGCCATAATAATTTCTGAATTAGAAACTGGTGATAAACACACCATAAATGCGTAGTTTAGTGTTCCTAACTGTTTAGCTAATGAGCAAAATGACAGTGATACGGAGCTGTGCAGGACTGATTGATCGTTCCCATAGGTATTATGATAAGATTTATTGTGTAGTATATAAACAGAAACACAATTGCCTGTGCAATCCCACATTAGCGGTGCCAACATCAATTCTTACTGAACGCCCCTTTAAACTTTTCGAAGATAGCTGCGTTAATATTTCCTGGATTGAGGTTGCCTACCAATTCAACAAGCTGATCATATCTAGTCGAAAAACCAGGACAAGTTTTACAACGGCAACATCCTTCATTTGCGGTAGAACTCGGAGCTGCATGAGCATAAAGGATGCAATATGGCATAGTGAATGCTAACAAAAATGTTGTAAAGTAGAGCACATATTTAATACAATATGATTAGTATAACAAATATGTCCGTGAAAACGAACGTAATACATCAACAGCGTCTGGTGAGTAGCGTTTGTACGAACTGCAAGCTACTGTAAGTCATGTGAATAGCATCCAGAAAGTGAAACGAGGCCTTTATCTGTTGCTGTCATCAGACGGATGGACACCAATCTCGCAGGATTCAGTTATGTCAGTACGCCCACAATAAATGCCAACATTCTGATGTATCAACAGTTGTGCGACCTGGGTGTACAGATTTTGCAGACACTTGAATATACGCATGTCATACTTAGTTCTATATATATTAATGCTGTTGCTATCCTTGCTTTTCACGTATTTCTTGTTGATTTGGTCAAATGCACTCGAAAGCGCTGGAGCTGTCCACTGTCAGAACAATGGATCAATTACCGCGATTGAGTAACTCCAACTACCTATGGCCATTTGCTGAAAATTAGCCTCATGTCAAAGAAACTGTCTGAAATGGAGTGCGTAATATAGTCATCTAGAATGACGACGGAATTGCATATCTCTTCGGGTTTTGCAACCTTAGAACTATCTCCCATACTTTTAGTTCATCCCATACTTTGCATATCTTCATGAAACGATTAAGTGTTGCTATTAGCTTTGAGCATTTCGTAACGTAAGCTTTACCACCGTGGAATACTGTATCATGTTGTCATACCGGGTTTATGCATCACACGGCTCCAAGTAAATATATGAGTAAGTAAGCTTAATCTGATATTTCGCACAAAATACCCCAATTGCCACTGCTTGCATGTTGTATTGTTTGCTGGTGTTTAATTCGTATTTTAGACTATGGTTATTCAGAAACCCATTAACCCATAGACGCCGAAACTGATGGCTCGCAAATCGTTTAATTTACAGTCTCCACCCAAACCATCCCACGAGTGTTGACAAGCACCTGCAGTTTGCCCAAGCTACCTAACTGATCATTGTGTAAAAGCAGTTGATTGAACGTGGGTCACCTAAAATGTGATTTTGTGATATCATTGCTCCGATATTTAAAGACTAACGCTATTTGAAACGCATAAATTATTGCCTAATGCTTATTCTCACAGTACTTTATATGACGGTGGAAACAATATTTGCTGATGTTTCAATACGAGGTTTAGAAAGATCCAGTATAAAACATTGGAAAAACAAAACTCGCTCTACACCGGTTATCCTCTGATTACCTGCTGATTGCGACAGTTGGTTTGACAAAAATATAAATTAGTGGAATTTGAACCACTTTAACTTATGCAACCCATTCCAAAGCATACAACCGCTTGAACAACTGCAACGTTCTGCACAACTTTTAAACCCAATAAATTTGGTATGCTCTCTTTGAAAGCATAGGAAACCTCCTTTTCAGCAGCGGATTCAGCTACATGTTTGCGACTAATTATCTAAGATGAATGAGGTGAAACGCATGTTCCTAGAGGATCAGCCTTGGGACCACGCTTTTTTATGTCTTAAATGCTTCCAGCATGTCCGAGTCTAATTCCTTGTTTTTATCGTTGATCAGAAAATATGGCAGACCATCGTTAATCTGAAATATCCGCTGCAACCAGACCTGGTCTATGCTTCTTAAGCATTATAGTTGAATCTAGTGTCGCGTAAAGAGGATAAATTCTATGGTTGGTTTATGTGATCAACCACAAACATTTGTTGGCAGATAAAGTGCCTCCCCTATCTGGCAGAAGCTTCATCTTAAAGTAGTGATTTATGAAGGGTTTATCTGCTCAAAACATTGCGAGGAAATGTCAATTACTAGGTGACAACTTGTTGGTATGTTGCGGAGAGAATTTAGACTTTTCAATCCTTTAGATTCAATTTCCAACTATGCTTATGGGTAGTACGTAAATCAGGTTCGGCAGCGATCTGGCTGCACTTTTGAACTCACAACACGGAATAAGTTAAATTTATTGAGGATGTTGCACCTTTCATACCAACCATAACTGAATGCCCTAGGAGACTATGGTGGGTGGCATCACAGTCAATGGAGAGGCCTAGAAGACTAAATGAACCCATACCTCTTGCTCAGCGGATAGTGAGTGAGTCCTAACCACAAAAAGCAAACTGCAGGACCACTGACTGAATCTGGCTACGCATTACATTCGACTCCCATGTCACCGGAATGCTGTTATATCCTCTTCCGAACCCGGTGTAACACGTTTTTGAACGATATTACTTCAAAGCTCACATGTTACGCAAAACGCGACTGATGAGAAGTTTATGTGCTTCTCACTACGTGCTCTAAACACCGTTAGTTAGATGAAGACAGAATGCCAACCCACACTGAGCTCACCAGACCCTCGATTATGCGGCTTTACATATGCGTTTCCATGAGTAGCATAATGAGTGCACGGATGCGAGAGTGACTGTTGGCAAGATTCTCCTTTAAATTTATGTATTTCACCCAGTCTATTCGAAGATACTTGTTAAGGATTAAGGTATTCTAGGTATTCTAGTTTACCATACCATTGTTTAGTTTCCCGAGTTCAGTTCGGTCCGGCTTATTTGCTTGGTGTTGCATATACTACAGTTGCAGTTACATCAAGTTAAAAGTTTTGTTTTACTCTCCAGGCAAAATTCTTCATGCTCAAGCTCAAACAGAGAAAGCGTTCTCTGCATTGACTTAGTGGCATTCGTATGCAAAGGCCTAAATACCAGTCGGTTTTGCATCTTTTATGCCATCCTACATTAAACATCTGATCACGTGAAACCAGTATGACACTCTTGTACCCTGACATCATGTGGGTTACGGTTTACTCAATAAGCGGTAGTTTGTACATAAGTGTAAGGAGAATCCAAGAAATGTGCCCCAATACTATGCATTGGTGGGGTGAGACTGCCGTTAAACTTCAGCGGACAAACTAAACCTTACTGGTAATATTAGGAATGCGCACTTCTTAACCGATGGCTGTGTCTGGAAAAGAATCCTGGCCCCTTTAGACACACATGGAAGCACTACCATAACTAATTAGCCAATTTCGGCACAAGCTGTCATAATTGATTAATTGTCCAGAGCGACAGTATATTTCATTACTTGTCCGTAAAATTCATCTAGTCAAATCATTATTTGCTGTTACCGCGTGTGTGGGGGATAAATAATTCATATGGCTTCAACCTACCGATTACATGTAATCCATCTAAGTATTTCAACATTTGAAGGCAAAAGTAATGTGCTGGCTGGTGTACTTGCCAGCCTTTTATCACACACGCGGACACATTTACAGACTATTTGTACCGGATTTAAAACGCATTGCTCACCCTCTAGATGTGGAGCCTCGAGTGGTAAAAAATGATGTCGCAGACGTTAGTCAAGGGGAAAGCCGTGTCGCAATTTAACAGATTCCTAGAGTCCCACCTTGCAGATTACAGGTATGGGGAAACTACGCAAGCGCATTAGATATAGTGCAGCTGAACTATGCTGCAACCGCACAGGAATCTGCAAGGTTAGTCCGCTCAGTGCCCGATTCAGTTACGATGGAGCAACATAGATTTTTATCATCGTTCTCTATTTTCAGTATTCAGAACTAGTAAAAAATTGTTAGACTTAACCCTCTATTTCGAAGGAATTTCATTTTGGTAAATGTTAAATAGGCTAGACAATTGATGTTCAATCCACTTGCGTTGAATCTTTCTTAGGGAACTGTGCGTAGCGCTAATTTTGCTTTAACACAATTTATTACATGTTTGTGTAGTTCAAAATCTACAATCGACATGTGAAGTTGTTTTTAATTCACAAGAAACAATGGTCAGCTTCAGTATACAAACCAGTAGCCGCTTGACATTTTAACTCATCGTCTTACAAACAACGTCCACTGTAAAGAGTAGCCTGTTCGATTGCGAACGGCCTCAAGTCCAGTTTAGACAGTCCACATGGTGAGTGTTCTCACTATCAATGTGTAGTTATTGTGAGTACAACCAGTATTTGTTCCACGGAATATGGCACCGATTTGCTGCATCTACAATATCTTGGTTGATCCAATTGCAGCACCTTAAATAAGTTAACATGTAAGCAGTTGACTTACTTTTTCTAGCGCAGGGGTACTTGTCCATGTATTAAGCTACACATGTTGATCTGAGGTATAAACAGATATCTAAGGTATATGCATAGAATATTTTGTACATATTTAAATGAATGGTTTACATATAAAAGGCTATTTATTTCTCATATCCACACATAGATATTGCATACCTCAATATTAGCATGTATCTACCTTGTATACACATGCTATAGTGAGAGTTAAACTAAGCAAATTATTCATGTGCGGCTATTTCTAGTATATATGGTATATATATATTCCAATTTAGTTGCTGTAGGTTACACACACAGGTATATACCTATACCTATACGTGTATGTCTTTATTCATAAACTGAAATCGTTCTGCCAAACATGTCGATTCTCCTCTTTCACGCGGCAAATAAACATACTTTAAACGAAATCTCGCTAGCAAGCTGAACGGATATCCATCCGCCATCATTGTTTACGAAACCTCGCTAATCCGATGGAAATAGTGAGTTCGACTGTGCAGCCACCGTCTTTCAAAATTATCAGCACTTTATAGTACGTACTATTAGCATTCTTACCATCAGCTACAATGGGTACTTTTGAATCGGATGAAATCCAGTTTCGCTTTACGAAACTGCAATAAGTAAATAATGTTTATTCTCGACAGTGCGAGGCACGAATGTATATGGATGATCATAGTAATGCAAAGATGATTGAAATATAGTTATAAAAATGTAAAATTGCTAGTAACTTGCGTGATTTATTTGCGTAGGTGTGTATGAAGATACGTAATTTGCGGAAAGGCAGTGTGGATTTCGTTCAAGCTGCGGCACCAGATATTATGTTTGCGGCTCTTCAGTTGTAGGAGAGTTGTAAAGAAAGACACCAGCCGTTGTACTCGCTTTACATTGATTTCACCAAGCATTTGCTACAGTGAACCACGAGGCAATGTGGCTGGTGCTGGGTAAGTATGGTTGCCCAAGTAATTTTGTAAGTTTAACTGTATGTCTGCACAATGGTACACGAGCGACGGTGCAGCTGATTGGAGAGACCTCGGATGACTTTGCAGTTGTCACTGGTGTGAAGCAAGGCTGTGTCTTAGCTCCTGCCCTGTTTAATATATATCTTCATGTAACGATGTCCTGTGCTTTTGATTCCTCTTGTGCTTACGGTGTTCGTGTGGAGCACCGTATTGATGGTGGGTTGTTGAACATCCTATAGTTTCTGAGACGACTATCCGTAGGTTGCTGTTGGCTGACGATTGTGCGTTATTTTTACACAGTGCGGATAAGTTGCAGCGCATGATAACTGCTTTGGTTTCGACAGCTGCCAAATTCGAGCTCACCATCAACACAAGCAAGACTGTCTGTCTCTTTCAGCCTTCATCGGAGTGGCAGTGTGCAATTGTGCCACGAATTAGCATTGGCGATGAAGTATTAGAAACCACCATTCACTTCGCCTACCTTAAGAATGTGGTTTCGACTGACCAGCACCTATACAGTGAGCTCCATGTCCGTGTCTCGAAATAGAGGCGGCATTCGGGAAGCTAGAATGCCGAGTGTGGAACAACCATCAGCTTATCGTTAACACATAGCTGATGCTGTACAATTCCATAGTGCTCTTGGTGCTTCTATACGGCAGCGGAACATGGACGACGTACTAGCGGAATGCGTGATATTTCCAACTGTTCCGTCAAGTGTTTGCGACGGATTTTGCGCATCGGTTGGTGAGACAGAATTTCGGATACGGAAGTGTTGCGTCGAAGTAGAATGTATGCAGTGGACTGCATACTTTGCTGTGACACCTGAGGTTGTTAGTTCATGTGTGGCGTATGAATTCGACGCGGATACCGAATTAGCAATTATCTGGTCAGCTGAGTATTGAAAAGTGGCATGAGGGGAAACCGAATTTACTTTACCAGGACATGATCAAAGTGAGCCTCTCACGTTCTACTCTTGACTGTGGGTCATGGGAATAGAAAACCGTTGATCGGCGTGTATTGTGCAATCTGATCACGAATGGCATTGCCGAGTTGTAAGAGAGAGCTATTGTGCATGCAGAGAAGAAGTGGTATTTGGGGAAGCGGCAAGCGCTAATGGGTTGTACTCCATGCGCATGGCGCTGTAGCGCATGCGGTTGCAAATGCGTGAGTCAGGCAGGCTTACTGGGTATTGAGCGAGGCCGCTCGAGGTCAACACCCAGTGTCGATTCCTGCAGAGAACGCAGGCATAACTGGTGCAGCGTTTGTAGATATGCTGCATTCGCTTTCCTAACGGCGTGCCTGCATACTGAGTCACTTTACTCCGGGTGGTGGTTTTGCTATATTGCTCTAATGCTCTTTTATCTCATATTAATATTTGCCTGAACTATCGTATATTAACTTGCACACATCGTTTATGTCAATATAAATTGATATCGGTAACATTTTGTTGGTTATTGCCTTCTTTTTTAATTTATGTTCTGATGTCTGGAAAATATCGCGGATTTGTTGCAACCCATTTATTTCATACTCCAATTTAGTGAAAATTTATGTCACCGTATTTGAATAAGTTATTCGATTAATTTTATTTAATAGCGTTCTTTCAAGTGACTGGCTGTTGCTTGACATCTCCGGTGTGGCTGCGCTTGATGTGCATGTTGACAAGATTCCAACCGGCCTATTACCCATTCCCTCGTCCATACTGGCTCCAGGAGACAGATATTCGTTGATGGAGGGGACGGAGTGCACGGTCCTTCTGGCCGTGTTAGGCTTGAAGAGTGATTCCATGCAGTCCTTGTGGAGCGGACTACGGTCCAGCCACCGCCTTGTGTGTGCGCTTGATTCCCAAATACAGCGTGCTTGTGTTCGCCTTTGAAGCAGTGTGGGCCGGCTCCGTTGATGAAACGTGGCTCCCATCCACATGCCTCCCGATCTTATTCCTTCGGGTTTACACTGGATATGGGGGTGTGTCGTTGGAGCTGTGGGTGGTGCAGCGCAAGTCATTCATGGTCCCTCTTGTAGGCGCAGGCGTCCTGGGGCTGCCATCAGTAACAGGCAAATCCGAAACCGCATGCCGCCAACCATATCTTTGAAACGTAACTTTACATTTACCCAGCGCGCATATTTATAGGCATATCAAAATCTATATTCACAATGTTGTGATCTTTATCATTGAATATATTACGCTGTATTAAAGTTGATCCCATGAACTATTGTAAGTATACATCTAGTACAGACTCAAATACGTGCGTTTAAATAAAATATATTTGAGAAGGTACATTTGCGTTACTTTGGACATTCGTCTAAAGTATGTGACCATGTATGATTAATGCAGATGTTTGTAGCGATATACATAGTGTTATACATATCAGCATCATATATATTTGCTGGTATATACTAATCTTGGGTCAATATTTAACTTGCGTACCCGTAAACTAAGAGACATATATATATATTTATGTTGATACCTTGACAGACACTGTTCCCATATGTGTAAATTGCTTATGTATGTCTTTCATTAATCATGTCTGGATAGTGTAGACATATGTGAATGCGATTGTATGGTAAATATATAATGACATAGAAAAATTAATATATATCTAAACTAGTACATCCATATGTCTATATAGACATCTGATCGCAAATGCATTTACTAAATATTCTGCTCCATCAGCTGTTCTGTGGTCGAACATGTTATGCTACTTAGAACTAAAATCAATTTACGCCTATATGCCTCTTGCAATTATGCGCCTTTGATGTAATACATTCTTAGAAATTCTTATACAATCAAGATATATCTAGTCCTAGACACTTCAAATTCATCCGTATTTAGCTTTGAGTACAAGTATTAGACTGACGATAAGGTGGCCTCAGACCGCTTTCAGGAATTTTATCTTCACGTTTGCATCCCGCATGCTAAATCTGCTTACCGACGCCGGTCAAAACAAGTTTATTTTCCCCCTGCGTTTTTTAAAACCGTGTTTGAAATTGACACACAAAGTCATTTAAGTCTAATCAAAATAACTTTAATGAACTCTAACAGGTTCCTTTTCAGAATTTTCACCACCACTGGGAATATCTGGATTATAAGCTAAATGTACATGCTTGGGGAGAAAAGTGGAAAAATGCAGAAATGTTACTCCAACCACAGCTCGCGCAACATCTTAGTGACTTTTGCTTTGTCAACGAGCAAACGGATGAGATAAGGCCAAACGATAATACAACACCATGAGATGCGGGAGAATAAAATTCTAAAATTCGGATGAGTAGAAGAAAAAGAGAGCATTTTGGATAGCCCACTTTGAAGTGGATGAAATCGATCAGTTATTATCTTATAAAAAATATCATTGCAAACATCAAGATCAAGAAATGATCGAATCAATCAAATAATCTATAGCCATGCCACAGAATCTAGCAAAATAAGGCTTAGTCTTTCTGAGTCAGTCCAGGGAAAATGACAGAAGAGCAGTATAACCAATGGAGAATATTGAAAGAAGTCACAAACCAGCATATTAAAGTTATAGGTACTCAAAGCAACTTAAGACTGAGGGCATAAAAAGAACGTTTTCTGACTTTTATGAAAGTTTTACAGACATGCGTAGACCAAGCAAGGTACTGGGACAAAAAGATGTCGAGACACTTGACGGCGGAAGAGCTGGGTACAGCATTATTTTTCGTAGTAGGTGCAAGGGTGAAATCTACGATGGACTGCAACTTATCGCCAATGACAAAAGAAAATAGTACATAACTGCATTTAATGCAGCGTAAAGTTCCACAATTCGTATATTGGTCTGTCTGTGGACCAATACCGCGTAATGTAAGGGATTCAGCATGATTTCTTGAAGATCATTTATAAGCAATGTCAATCTAAATTTGGGCAGAATGGAGCTGAAAAGCCTGAGAAGCAGATCAGTAGAGGGAATGCGCCAAAACGTGAAGCTCGATTTATCCTACATCAACATCAGAGAAACAGCCAGCGCTTAGTACAACAGTGAATCTATCCCGGAAGCAAAGTACTAGCGTTCCAGCAGGTTCGATTCAAGGCCTAAGATTTCCTCATATAACACTAAAGCTCTAATTTGCAATAAGCAACTTGATGATAACGAATGTAAAATGCAAATACCAAAGAAACCAAGAACAATGTCCAGCGACCACAGGCGCCGCAGCCTCATAGTCTTTCACGCACCTGAATCATGTGATTCCAATCCTCAGGTGCGCTATGAACATTATGTCGGGTTTTTGCAAACTCTGATTAATAGGCTGCTCGAGATGGATGAGGGCGTGCTCAAAGTGAAGCAGATGGCTCGATTCGGAAGGAGATCCGAGGGCAAAGTCGACCTACGAGGGCGACTTTTGTCGAAGAGGTGAATCCTAAGTTAATATTGCCCCGTCGTCTTAGGCTGAAAAGTCTAAAAATTCACATGCGCGATAACTAAGAACCAGCAGACAGAGAGAATCTCAAGTCTGTGATGATTGAACTAAAGCGACTCACGGACGAAGGAGAAAGAAATCTCCGTAATGTAAATGTTCGGGTAGTTATTGGGATTCCTCCGCGAAGCCGGATCAAAAGGTTTCTGATGCTTCAGGAGTGCCCAGCGGTTCCTACCGTGTCATACGCGTAGCCTTTACTAACTTCTGTAGACTGACGAACCAGCGCAATGAGCTGTGCTACTGTAATCTCTCAGCGGCCAGACGTTTTAGATCTTGCTGAGACATGGTTGAACATCAACGTAAGCGCCCAAGAAGTAGAAAGCAGCGGCTATTCATGCTTCTATTGTGATAGATCATCAAATGATCGCGGTGGCGTTCTGCTTTACTTAAGGCCTTCCTTATTGGGTAGACTAGTGAGCACTTACCGAAGCGCTGATGGTCTTTGTGAGCGGTTTTAATGTTCGATTCACCTTAGACGCTGTGAGATGTTCTTAGGCCTGGTATACAGCAGTCCACTGAACCGCTGATTGGACTGTAGTGATTGCCCGGAAGACAAAAAGACCAGGTTAATTAAGAGTTATCGAACGACACCCGGGCCGGTCAGAATGGGACGCGTAGAAGCGGAGCTACGGGGGTGTAATCAGCGGGGAATACCCCGTCACGAGGCCCCCAAAGTGCATGGTGGTGTCGCGAGCGGAAACTCGGAGAGATGATGTGTCGTGGGTCGGAAAGTTGACTTATTAATGTACGTCTGCGTGGGTGTTGATATAGCTTATGTTGGAGCCAATGAAATTTGTCCTTCATTGCCGCGTCGTTCTTGTTACAATAAGACCGAAATAAGTGGGCTGGCATGTTTTGCTGGATAATCAACTGCGTGGGTGAACAACGCGGCAAGGAAACATTTTACTACGATATGTAAAGAGGGCAGGAAAGCGATGATGAAATTCTCGGAACTTTAGTGGAGAATGCCTACACTTGGTCTAGCATGGTAGGAAAATCATGTATAAACAAAGGTGTAAGAGGACTACACAATTGTAGAGCGATTTTCAATTTATTAAGAAGACAATACGCGACAAAGACTTGCAAGTTCGATGTGACAAATGCAAAGCGGAATTTTCTATGGCTCACGGTGGCAGATCAGATATCATGAAGCACTTAAAAGCGGATAGTTCTAAGGCAGCGGTGTCTGCGACAGCATCTTCCGCCCCTGCAAGAATTATTTGCGATGGGCAACGTTTGGAAACACAGAAGCCAAATAAGTAGCCGAGGCAGGTGCCTTCTCTTATCACCCTGTATTCCATAACTACGGTTTCCACTCCAGGAATTGTATCAGAAGTTGGTAGAGAAATTGTTTATGCGAAACTTTGCGTATGTGCGCACATAATGGGTGGCATTGATAATAATAATAATAATGATGATAATGATAATAATAATAATAGCCAATGTACTGTGACCGTTTGCCAGATAAACTTCAAGAAAAAAGGCTAGTAAAATCCGAGTCAAGGTTCACAGAAGCCGCAAGTGCCAACGAAGTCCCGAAAGCTTTTGTGGGCATTCGGTACTTGACACGATGTACTAGATGTGCTAGACGTGACCGGTTCCAAAATGCCGCTATCTGCAGTAACGTTAAATGCCTCTCCTATCAGTAAAACCAAAAGAACGCAACTACCTCACGACGGCGGGACGTGCGAATTGCAAAATTTGGTTTGCTTTTCTATTTGCATTGCAGGATACTAATGTCGAGTTATTGGTTCCCTAACGTGGGGACGCATTGAAAGATCGGAATGCCTAATGTTAATTTTCCAAGGGCATTGTATTACATTCCATCCGTCGATGACATCTTGCAGTTATTCGCAATTGTACGAAACTGGTGTTTTTACTTTTTTTCTTGCTCTCAGCACCTTTGACCTCGGTAGGACGTCAATAACTTAGCATACAACAGGAAAAGTTCTAAGGACGAATCAGAAACTTATATTGTGCAGCAACGAAAAACAGAAATAAGCAAAAATAAAATGGAGCGAAGGTATCGGTTACTAGTATCCTTCGGCTTCTTGCCAAATTTTTAGTGCAGCACAGAGGGCGGATTTGAAAGGCAAGCCGGAAGCACCGTTCTAATTTAATTACAAATTTAGTTCATGCACAAATCTTTCAATCGTTCCGTTCAATATGTCCTTTTATCTGGAACCCTGATCGGAAGGGTTTGGACGAACATGAATATATCCGATCAGATCCCGTAGGTAAGGTTGAACAGGTAACCTCTTATTGTTGGAGGTTTAACTTTTGAAATAACTACTCTTTTCTCCGCTCGCCTTAATGTTTCAAAGCTTGATGGGTAGGGATCCTGAACATCAACAGAGACTTGACTCGAATAAAGTGGTAGTCGGCATGGGTTGAGTGCCTTACCTATCACCAAGGCCGTCATTAATCTGGACAATACCGTTAAATTACGTTAGGCAGCACCAGTAAATAATGGTACATCTACGAATAGCGGGTCCGCGAAAATTTACGAGCTGGTCGTCTCTCCAGCACTGCACTACAAGTCCAAAAGGCGCACTTTTGCAATATATCCAGGTAAAACAGAATTCTTAGGGATGTCCTAAGTAAGGCATAGTTTTTGTCAAAGCGTTCAGGATGTTCAGCTAACCGAGCTGACAGGGCTATTCTGACACACGGCTAAAGTTCAGGCTAGTTCAATTAATTAGGAACCAGTGGCGAGCAAGATAACAATAATGTCTGCAAAATGCATGTGGACTCTCCGTCTGCCTATCTGCAGGTGTTTAAAACAGTGAGGGGCGAGCGTTCAAGTTTGATAAATCTAGAATATGATTTTAGCCAAGATGAAATTAAACCGAGTGACCATATGCCTGGGTCACCAATGTGCGTCGCACAAAAGAACGTTTGCCAACGAGCGCATCCGAAGGGCAGTTTAAGCGGGAATAAAAACTTGTAACATCACTTGCTTCCCCGAATTAAATTACCATTGTCACGCATCAATACTAGTGGTATGTGGACAAATATATATCCATATGTTGCCATGTGTACATGACAAACCACTGGTCATCTTTTTATTTACACTTAACTGTGTATAATCGCTGGTCATTGTACGCGGCTGGCTTCCACATTAAATGTGAAAACAATAAATAAGACCACTCTATTTATCTTGGCATAATACTGAAGTGTGACAAATCGATACCTTTAAATGCTTTCTAAAATATTAGCTAGTAACCTTTATCCATTATTTGTGTGAAGCTATGTTTGAGTGAATTTCTTTTAGTTAGACAAATGTTTCGTAGCAAGTTACACCAATTGCAGTTATCTTGCACCCGCTGCCAAAATACGTCCAAAACAAACACCGCCAGCTTAAGAAAATTAAGTACGGTCAGGGCCCCATTCACCCTCCAAACTGTTCCAAACTTTCAGAAGGATCTCCACATTGTTGATGGTTGGAACATTATTTTTGCCAAAATCAACCCGAAACTTAGGTCTTTACTTGTATCCACTGGGTCTAAAGTAAATGAAGAAGGTAAAGTTGTAATTCTCTAGCCTAAATCGGTTGTATGCCGGCCAGCTCAGCAGCTGACATCAATCCGATCTACACACATTATAACATCGGTTACCTACACCAACGTTTCAGAGTCAATCTCAAATGTATTAAAAGGCAAAAAAGCTCGATGCTGTGAACCCGTGAAAAGCAATGTGTGATATCATAAGTGTTGTAGTTAAGCCTGCTAGATTGACACACATCACGCATCACCCAAACTCATATAACTATGGTGAACCGAGAATTCTCTGCGTTTTACTGACTTCTGCCCGTGAAGCAGAAGCTATGCTGTTATCGACACCGCGCCTTCGGATTGTGTCATGTTCTGTAGGCATCTTCCCGGATATTCCGTGGAGCAAGTGCAAACAGGTGAAGCATCACTTGGAGGAACAGCGAAAGTAATCAGTGACAAACATCAGCCTTCCGCAACTTGTTCCGGAGACTGGAGGTTACGATGAGTGCAGGGTGAATGCAAGAGTCCAATGACAGTGGCGATATATTCGAGAGACTATGTCCCTAGTAAATATCATAACGCAATCGATCTCGAGGCTTTGTAGCGCGGCAAATTACAAAGAAAATGGCCCGAGGATTGTGAACCTAGTGCTTCAGTTCAGGCAAATGTCAAGTAAGGTTTTAGTGAGCTGATATGCAGGCCGTACCAGGTTTCATTCTAAGCTCTAGATCAAATCAACTTCCCCTAAGCAAATATAGGGAAGCAGCCGCGTAGTCGGATCACCTTCAGATACAAATTCGGGTAACTTCACTCAGCTATAAAATGAAACTAGCAAACACGCCCCATCCAATATATAAAAAGTGAGGAGCAATGTGGCAATGGAGAGATTTGGATTTGTTATAGATGAATTTGTCATTACCGTACCCAAAAAGCGATTAGTTGCCGACCTTTCCCTGGTCGGCACATCAAATCTAAAAAGCACAGCCCACAACTCATTGCTAAGAACATGGGAACCTTCTTGCTATTGTACAAATGCACAAAGTCTACTGAGCAATCTTTCCGAACTGCACTTTTGTCATTCATCATACGCCTAGGGCCACATATCCATGACAGCAACTAAACTGCATTTGGAAATCACTGACGCCGTAGTCGCGATAAATGGCATTCTCCTCATTCGAAACGATGGTGTGGTACTTTTATATTATCGTATTTACCTGCAGTGTGAACCCGTGGAAGATCAAAAAAGGCTTCTCAGATATACCCTATGCTGCAGTCTGCGCCTAACACGCAAGAACGCTGCTTTTCGGCAGTTGTTTGTGGTTTCCCAATATCCACCCCAGAGATGTGTTCCCGCCTGACACCAGTGATGGCGAGTGTACTACGACGACGATATAGCCATGTGCTCATCTCCGGCGACTTCAATGTTCATGAGTTGGAAGTTCCGGCCCCACCCTAGGAACAATTCAAGGCAGACCAGAAGAGGTTAATTTAGGCAATCTGCTCTTTAACCATGTTAGTTCGCCAACCACATTCCGAACGGTACATAAGCCAACTGTGCTTGATATAGTGCTTACGAACAAAGAGCTCCTGATCGAGAAACCAAACAGGAATGGCCCTCTGTGGCGGGGTGATCACGTAACAATACTTTATGACTATGTATGTTATGTGAAATATCCACAAGAACACAATGAATTGGTTCGAACAATCACACACTACGAAACACACAGAACTTGCTGGATGCCAATTGTTATTTTCGGACAATTACTCCATTGCTACTGCATGGACGGCGTTAGCCAGCAAGTTCAATTCTGATTAATTCAGCATCTGGAAACGGACCCATTCGTTCTACAAGTGCACAACCAATTTATAGGAGCAAAACCCGAAAGCGCATGACGTTAACTGACGCAGCGTGGCATGTGTATAAAGTGAACCCTAATCCAGAAAACTGGGGGAATTAAATAGAGCAGCATAATTATTGTACCAAACTTGTACGTGAGGACAAATTAGTTTATCATCGGAGCCTATCAGAAAGGTTTCGTGCATGCAACAAGTTTCTGTACAAATATCTGAACTGCCTACGGAATGTGAATCATGGTGTTCCCCCACTTATCTGAACAACCGGATGCGCACAAACTGCAGCCAACGTTCTACTGCTTCAACGTGCTTCAATATGTCGATGCTACGCCAGCATATATGACATACCTGTCCCACCACCAACCCAGACGCCAATCTTCACACATGTCACGTTTAGTTCAGCGAACGTTTTTAGAAAGCTTGTATTATTGCGCACCCATAGCTTTCCGGTTTTGACAACGTCCCACCAAAAGCACTTTAGGTGACAGCTACGAGGATAGCTGATCAAGTAGCTTGCATTTCCCAAAGATGCTGGGATGAAAAGCAGGTCTCCAACATTTGGGAGCAGGTCAGCATTACCCCAATTTCAAGGGTGGTAGCCGTTCGGAGCCCGTCAACTATCGACCAGTGATTCTCCTCCGGTTGCTCTCAGAGATGATGCAGTCAATCCTAGCTGAGGCTCTAATGGGCTAATTTGAAAAGTCTAACATCATAGCACAGGAACAACACGCATTCCGTCGGCATCGATCACATACTATCAACATGCTGATTGCGCTTGGCCGTTGGACCTAAAAAGCCAACTATTTTACCGGCACTTATCTACCTCGACTTATCGAAAACTTTTGACCGCTTAGATCATCAAATACTTCTACAAGAGCTACAAGTGTATGGGATAGGGAACACACTTTTTGGATGGATAAGAAATTTCCTTCTTCAATGGCTGCTTCAGGTCCGGGTTTAGGTGTTAATCTTCTGATCCTATCAACTTAGATTGCAGATTCTCACAGGGATCGACGGTAGCGCCACTTCCATTCCTGGTCTGCATCGACAACATCCCGCGTGTCATCGAGTCGAATTGTCTGCATTTTGCTGAGGACTTCAAGTTATGGCTGGTTATCGGAGACTTTGACCGCGCCTTTCAATGATCTAAGGCAAAACTACTTACGTATAACGCGGACAGGCGCAAGACTACACATGTACATCCCAATCTCACTTATGCACATCAGTTTGGAGACTACATGCTGCTAACCGCCTCACAGAATTTCGATCTTGTGGTGGTGCTGCAAGACGACCTCGCTTGTTCGGCGCAGTATTTGAAGGCGTCCAAAACTGCCAATCACACGTTGGTCACTTCCTGAGGGCATTTGCTGTTTTGGCTCTGCCAATTTCCCTCAAATGCCCAGTGCGTATGTAAGGACCCAAGTGGATTATGCGCTTCAGGCCTGGTAAGCCTGGTTAAAAGGCGATCTGGTTGCATTGGATACCGCTCTGCTATGGGCAACGAGAAACTTGGAGAGAATGCTCCACCTTCCCTAACATCTACGACTGAGGACTAGGAGTGTAAAGCGGACGTTATCGCTTTCAACGGGGCGAACACATGCAAGCCTACTAGATATCGAAAATCCCCGATCACTCTTACCGTCATCTCCTAAAGCTAAAGCCCAGCAAAAATCGGGGGGTCACAAGATAAAATCGGCTACGTAATACAGTCTGCTGGAATGCCGCCGGAATTATTTTTCACTTCGTATTTGTCACCCCTAGAATGCTCTTTTGACTTTTGTTATTTCTGAAACCATGCTGCCTTTAATTAAAAAATACTCGATGATGCATAACAACGCCTGCATTACATGATCTGTTTTCTGTTCACTTAATGATAACAGGACGCAGACAAACACTGTGGTATCTGGCCCTCACGAAATCAGTGTAAACGGATATATGCACGTGTGTAAACAGACACACATGTGTTATCAAACGTCACTTGAATTACCGTGTATTTACACTTACGGATATCGCGGTGAGTCCACCAGTTGAAATTAAACTTGATGACCATTTGTCTTATACTTGCATTTTCACTAGGATCATCCTGCGGGACCTGTAAGACTTCAGCTCTTTTGCCCAAATAAGACCATCGTTCCAATGTTTCGTTGAAGAGAACATGATATTTTGTATGCAGGCATAAAGGTGCTTCAAAGCTCTGGAGCAAAGGTAGATAGCACTTGTCAACTGTAAGTAAACTCTAGTTCTTATGAGGCCTGCAACTACTCTTTGATTTACTAAGTGGTCGATATAAAACTGCCAGTCCATTCCTACAAGCAAACAGAAACCTAGAGTAGCGGATTGTATTTGGCAAGCTGTTTTCATGTCGAAAATTGACCGTTTCATGTTTTCCCACTAAGAAGATCTGTTGGATGGGAAGCTAAATCTCTCTGAAGCTATACACTTTTAGCTTACCGCTGGCTGGTGTTAATCGCTTTTGGGAGTAAACCTGAGAGCAGCTTGCACCTTAGTGGGCTACACTTCAAGTGATTTTGCTGCCATATATCAGAACTGACGCACAAAGTACATCACTCCATGGCCACATGATTTGTAGCTCGGTGTCATGATTTATTTTCGACAACCCCGTTGTCAAGTTTATAGGGTCTCTCTGCAGTTACACCACGGTTGCCAGTCATCAGCTTACGTTTCCCTTACTTCATAAGTTTGAGTATCAACTATGCCAAAAATAAAGATAAATTATTTTGAGCTAGGGGATTTTAGCTGAGATTTGATTTCTCTATTGAAGTGCACTTCAATGAACTGGAAAGAAAATCCCAAGGCCATATAACAAAGTGTGAAACCGGTAACTGAGAGCCCATATGTAATTTATCCAATAAACTTAGTGCTGCCCAGCGAAGCGTTCAGCGTCGCATTTCGCAGTCATAATTTCGTTTACCAAGGATGCTTATTAGCTTAGATATGGAATTACACCCACCCAGTTTACCCATTGATGGTTTTATTTCTACTTTTCGTTGAGTTCCGGAAATTTAAGGCTTAACGACATCAATGACTTGTGCGTTCGGCTGCAATCAGCCGGTTTATTATGGATGTGAAACGAGGAAATTACATGTAGTAATATTTGCGAGCACATGGTCGTATCATGTGCAATCCCATAGATCGCTCCGAGACCGTTGGGTGCGACAAAGGTGATAATTCAGCAAGAGCCTCTATACTTTTCCAGATCTTTCAGATATCTTGTAGGTAGGTGGACGTAGTTCATAGTGCTATGTTCGCTGTGTCCTCCTAAACGGCGTGGACTAGGAGATGACACGGCAGCTGGTACGCGTGGTCAGATGGATGTTTCTTGAACTGATGAGCACAGTTAAAACAGTAACACGGTGTAGCGCTAGTCACAAGACACGTCGGTAAATATCAATAACACAGACAAACGAATTTATATGACTAAATACTACAATGAACTTTTAAACTGACCCCAAACTAATCTTTAAAACTAAGTTCGGATAAAGCTTATGTTTTCCTGAAAACGATATTTTCATGCATTTTGATATTTTACATAAATGCAAGCTATGTGTGCCATGTTAATTTCGTTTCAGATGACACCATATATTGTGCAAGTATATTCAGCTGTGCCAAGAGCAACAATGAAAATCAACGTTTATACATCAGCAATTTGCGCTGATGCTTCGCTGCGGGTCAAATCCAACAAGTTACGGAAAGAAGAAAGATATGAGGGAGCTATGGGGCGGTTTCTGAAAAACTTTAATACACTAAAGAAACATTAGGACCAAGATGCCTAAGCCTTGTGTCAACAGCATATCATCACGTACAGCTGGCTATCAGGCAAAGATGAGTCGGCTTCAGCAAGACGGCTTCCTTGCGACTTTCACTGCCCCGCTTGATAACCGTCTAGTAGCCCGCAAATAACTCAGAACCAAACCTGCTTCGAACATAGAGTCCGGCTAAGAAACGGCATCAGAAGCTCCGCTGGTATCGACTGCTGACCATGTTCTGTAATGTCTCGAACGGAGCACAAGGTGCGTCACATGGACTGCAGCCTGGAAAGCGAGACGAACAAACGACACTCAGTTTGGTCTTCATTGAATTCATTTCACGCCACCAAGTAAATTATTGTCCACTTCGATCGATGCACTACCCCACATCTACTAGACAAAACAACTCCTTCCACTGTAAACGGTGAACAAACATACGTAGTATGCACCCAAAGCAATGTCACTTATTCATGGGTCTCTGTTGTTCTAATGCACCAGCATGCTTCCACATGCCTAGTAATTGCTTCCGTACTTCATTGTTGCGGACACGTTGGTGCTACCTGACACCAACAAAGCGTCGCAAACAAACATGGTCAAAGATTTGAAGGCGCCTAAAGTCCACAGATCAAAATAATAAAGCATTATTACTATAAAGCAGGACGGCCTTCACCGTGGCCTTGTAAACACGGCCTATTAGATCCAAGAAATGCCCATTCCAACGTCAAACGTTTTTCACATTAATAAAGCCCGATCTGGATTTTGTGGTACCTAAGCTGATTTCAGTTGCGATGCGTCAATCGTTGCTGACGCAGATGCCGAGGTAAGTGAGTTGATCAACCATCGCGTGTTTCTTGTTATTATGTGTCCTGGAGTCATCAAATGGCTGATGCTC
The DNA here is from genome assembly GCA_944474145.2 of Dicrocoelium dendriticum. NCBI lineage: Eukaryota > Metazoa > Platyhelminthes > Trematoda > Plagiorchiida > Dicrocoeliidae > Dicrocoelium > Dicrocoelium dendriticum. The sequence goes on along the minus strand of OX104070.1, from coordinate 64,062,195 downwards.
CTGCAGAAATATTTTGCACTTTAAAGGTGTAAAGCACAACGCCAGTAATCGAAGCACACTAGCGAGACTATTCTGGGTTGATCGCGCCTCCTTTGCATTGTTTAATAGCAAGACGATATCGTCTGCAGATGCAAGAACTACTAGTCTTTCACCAAGTAGCATCTTAATGCTCGCATCCTGAGCTTCCGTAAGCGAACTCTCCATGATGCAATTCACTAAGAGATTGAACAAAAATGGGAAACTATGACATGCCTGGCGAACGCTACTTGCTGTCAGAACGATATCAGAGGGTCTCCATAGACCTTAACGTGGCAGACGTGTTCTGGTATAGAGCGCACACAGTGTTCACATATTTCATGGGAATACATTCCACGCACGTATTTCAAAAAGATATATGAATCATCTGAGTGAAAAGCACTCATGAAGCTGAGGAAGACAGTTCTTGTCGGTCTGCGTGATACGTGACGAAGCTCTAGCATTAACTGCAAAGAAAACATACGGTCTATACTGCACCGCCCTTGGAGGAAACCTGCCTGCTCCTACCTAACCTGGAATCCCCGTACCACCGTGAGGAGATAAACGAAAACTAAGAATTATAATTTTGCCACAACTGGCGGAAGGCCAAAACCAATGTAATCAGCACAGTCAGAGCGATTGCCGTTCTTCTACACTGCCATCATTATCGACTCCTAGTTAACTACGATGGTCTCTTTTTACAGATCTGTTCGAACAATGAGATCGATGCTTTGCAGAGTGTAGCACTACCATGCATAACTAATGCATATGTAAGGGAATCCGGGCTAGCAGAACGAAAACTATTAAGGACTGCGATTGGTTTTTTAACTTAACCTGCGATGGAGACTCTAAACTGCAACCTGCATCAAATAAGTAGGGAGAGGTCCGGAACCCGAGATCCAACTGAAGCTGTCTCAAAAGTGTTCCGCCCAACGAGCCAAACAGCGTTCTTTGTGGTGAGTCATTGCACCCACACTGTCGCTGATTGTCTCAGTAACACTTCTTGTTCTGGGACCATAGGGGAAATCAGTTTGAAAATATATCGATAATTAGCTACTGCTCCTGCCTCCTATATTTCTTGAGCCAGACCGATCCACCAGGGTTTTTTCATCACACAGGCTCCTCTTTAATTCGATCTTAATAGTCTGCCTGGTCACATTTACTCATAGCTATCAAGGTGCTTTCTTCTGGATTACAATGAGTTTAGCCATCTCTCGGACATTCAGTGACTGGTGCGTTCAAGGCTGATGGTATCAGAAACAGAGGCTCTCGCATCGTGCACTTCGGTCGATATCCTATTCCACTGAATCTTACTGTCGTTAGGACAACAGAGCCAAAACTCAGGTGCGCAGAGCATCCTAGTAGGCCTGTCTGGCTGTCGAATGAGATAACGTCCCAATTAATATTCGGGGAAGACTTGGTACGCCAACCGGCAAATTTCATAGAAAAATGATAGTTTACTAAGGCGTGATCTCAGACGACGCAAATATACTGGCACGAGCGACCATCCGGGATGGAATCACGCCACCTCTAAATTACGGCAACGTGATCCACTTTGGTTCATCACTGGCCAGCTCTATGGGGACGCGAAGCAGCGTTTTGGCGTCCGCTATATATAAAGAAGGACTGCTAAGAAACAGTTGATGCTCCGCGTAGAGTTAAAACAGATGCTCGTGGTTGTTTCTTGATTAGGAGTTACGCCTTTAAATGCCATCTAGCTGGGCATTCACATACCATGCAAAAAATATGACATATAAACTAACAGCTTTTTGAAACAGCGTGTTTGATTCATGGTAGATTATGTCTTTGGTAGCATCAGAACTGCAGTAGATCAGGGCATAAGCGGAAAGCACAACTAAACTGCTTCTTGTACTACTTCTTAAATCAACATTATTAGGTCGGCAAAATGGACGCGCACAAACGGTTGCTCATGGGAATCCAAAGAAGCAACGATTAATCAGTCAAGAGGCTGAGAACGACCCCGACCCCAGTTTGAACAGTGATGGCCGCATTATCATCTACGAATGCAGTTACTTCAAATGAGCATAACAATTCACCAGCTCTCCAGAAAATCAGTCAAACAGAATTAACATATTTATTACGCACTCAGTCTCACTATTAGTGAGACTGAAATAATGATCACGAAACCAGGTACAAATTCCGGCTGAACTGCACAAACAATGGTTTTTTCTATTACAAAACTTGCTGACGGTATCCTATCCTTTAGTTCAAAAGAGTAAACTTTTGTATTCTACATTATGTTAGAGGTTAGTTTCAGTGACTAAGAATTGACTCTTAGGGTCCCGAAGATAGAAGGTTATTTGTTATAATTTAAAGCATATGCCCAAGTTGGTTCCATTTTATACCAGTAATATAATGGTCCATTCCAAAGGATTAATCAGTGCATATGAAGATTAACTGCCCACAGCAGGTAGAACAAAACAACTGGAACATGCGTGTTAATCTGAAGATGATTAGCTTCCTTCCTGCCATGCTGACAGCCTATATGGTGTTCCAGTTTCATGTACGTATGTAAGACAACCGACCTCAAACCTTTAGTACATAGACGAAGTGATCTAGACCTGAAGCTCTGGAGTCCTGCATGTGAACTATTGTTAATAGTGGAACTACTGCAAAGGAAATATCAAATACCTCTCACTGTACTTAAAGCTTGTCTATGAAAATGTTTTGTGAAAATCTGAATATTAAAAGGGAATATTTCAGTGGATTCTTATGGCTTTTCTTTCTTTAATGTGTTGTTAATTACAGGGTAGGTTTTTGACAGCTCTCAAAATTCCAGCATTGATGTGTGATGACGATTCACTCTCTAAGATGAAAGCCAAAGTGGGGACTGCATGACAGTTACACGAAACTTTACTAAAAGTAAAATATTAAATAACTATGAACAAAGGGTTAACAAAAGGTTTTCGTTTTGCAATCTTTGGTATGACAAGAAGGTTAACCAGCATAATTAAAAATATATATATATGGTTCCCAGTGGATTCTGGGGCAGTAATCAAGCTAGGAGATTTTGGTTTGCATTAGAACTGGCTGACAATGGACGAAGGGACGAAGGGACAATGGGACTAACTGATGATGTCTGACTCGTGTTGGATCATCAGTCGTGACTGTCCTAAGAATATATGTCAATGTAAGAAATATGATCTTAACTTATTTCCAAAGTAATGCTCATGGTGCATCTAGCTGTGGGCGGATGTCGAGCGACATGATGTCGGATTGGTGATGAATATGTTTACGACAAGGTGGCGATTTAAGATATGTTGGATCACAGATCATCATGTTGAACACGTACAAGCTTTACGAAAATCCCCATGGAATTTTTTAATCTGTAGCAGAAAAAATACCAATATCATACATGAACTCAGAATGCTCAAATTAGAAAAGATTAATCTGTTACCACCAATGGATCTCGGTCAAGACTCTTTGAAAGTTAACCCAATCTTCCGCAGACAAACTAGGTGAACGGAATGTCCTTTTAGCTACTCGTGTGTCAGTATCTCATGGGATGTTGGAGGTTTTATCAAAGACAGCGATGCAACGCCCCTTCGCCTCAGTAGAAACGCATACCCGAGTTGAGAGAAAATACTAAGGATATCAAAGCTGCTGATCTTTTAAGGCCAACTGTTGCCGCCCTACACGAATTAACTGATATTAATACTGACCAGCCTCGTTAGGGTAAATTTTCCTTGACTGAGCTGGTAAGGGGAAATTCGAATCGTTGACTATCCCTGAAAGCACAGTGTTGCTACACAGTTGAGCAAAATGTATAAAGCCGAATATCTTGCTAGGCAACATAATTGTCAAAGCAGTAATGAGTAGGCAAACGAAGTTAAAAGCCTTCTTTACCCTTAAGCATAGCATCGTACGAGGAGTCGGGTTTCTAGCCCCATAATCCAGTAACTTTTCGTATGCGCATTTGCTCTCTGGATGACGGTGCCTAGGGATTTAATTTCGAACGCCAAAGTGGCTAGGTGCGGTTTCTAGCTAAGTTAGACTCTGTGTGGAACTAAGAGTTGAACAGACTAACTGGTTATGTGGAGATGAATATAACTGAAGGATTATTTTTCATGACATCTAAGTGACAGTTCATCATTCGTCGTATAGTGCGAATGATCAACTGGAAGTAATCACTGGACAGGTAGATAAAATAAGTCACACTAAATTCTCTTTCACAAGTTGGATATCCCAAAAAACATTCTGGTCGTCCAGACCAACAGAGGTCGTATCCGTTCTCTGGTTATTCTAAAACACCATGGTTTATAATGTACTCTGATCAGCCATCGTCACTAATTTCAGAAACCACCTAATGACAAAGGTAAGCAAAATGTGACTTACTGCCTGTGAATCTGACACGTTACCAAATTATACGGAAGCTACTGATGACCTTTGTTGCCCCATAAGTTACTTAAGAATATTGCGTTGTCTTTTCCTTCCGTATTCTTGGAATCTTCTCAAGTGCCAAAAGCTACAATTGAACATATCTTCCCTCACAGATTTTAACCGTGTTACATGTGGGCATCACGCCGCGCGACGTCCAAACTTATATCTGATTCAGTTGCAGACACATTGTCACCTATTTGTCTTGACTAAAGTTGTATTAAAGCGCCGCAGTTCCAAGAACTTACCAATGTCTGTTTCTAAATCATTGTTCATTTCATTGTCGTTGTAGCAATTTACTTTTAGCAACTGTTGTTGCTTTACAAATCCTAAACTGTCAAACTTTACTTACTTAATGTTGTACAAATTAATGTCAAAAGAGCTTACTATCCGAGAAGATATTTGTGGCAATTGCCTGTTTTTTAATTTGCCTTGGTAAATACCTGAATATTTTATGTTTCCTAATTATGTTACTGGGGTTGTATTCGATGCTAATCAATGCTGCACTGTACTTCTTGTCGAAACAACAGAGTATGCGAATGTTTGAAAGGATAATATCACTAAATAATGTGCTCTCGTACTAATAGTTGCTACTTATGATAATAAAACTCTCGCGTGACGTATGCTATGCAACATGTAAAAACATGTTCAATATATTTTTGTAAATTTATTGATTTGTTTTAAGGCCCTCATTTGGTACGGATTTCTAATTAGTGTAAACTTTCAGGGAACGGACAAACGCTGTCCGACGCAGAAGATTAGCTGACCGAATTTATTGTGCTAGGCTCTGTGAGAATTGGGCGCCCAACCGTTTTGAGACGGAAAAAGCCTTGCATGAATACCCGCGACCCAAATGCGACAAAATCATGACCCTCAGCGGAAGCACATATACAGGATGTAACAGAATACAATGCAAGTTCTGTGTACCGTGGTATTTAGAGCACTCTAGCACATGATGCACCTCTGGAGATACTATATCCAAGCAGCAGAGTAAACAAATAACACTTCCTAGCTTATTACATGCATGGTCCTCAGTATCTAACTATCGGAACTTTCCTCTTTACTTCTTCAACCACATGTGTTGCCTTGGTGTCGGTATGTGAGTGGTTTGGCTCTAACACGAACTGGTGAATCCCGGTCCTGCGACAGGACAATTCAAAATAGCGACTGTGTGAAATAGTGTACAGTATATTTGGTCGAAACAAGATGCAAAACACATATTTTAAGTCAGCCTTAGTACATCGCATTGCAAGACAGTCTATGTATCTAGCAGTCATTGAGAGAATGCTTCGAGTAGTTTAAGTTAACTGGTTGATTTATTCAAGAATGATTAAGCCAAAATACTCGTTGCATAAAGAAGGTAGTGTCATGGAGGTTAACAGCCTGTGTGTACTTGCCAATCGACTACATATATGTAAATTAGTAATCAATCAGGAACAAGCATACGTTAAAACACGTCTTTTTAATCATGGGTTCCTAGCAATATATTAAAGGTGCTATTAGATGGTTTAGATAGTTATTCTAGTCATTCAATCGCTTTTAAGCTTAAAATTGTGTATCTAAATAAGTAAATGGTATATTTTTCGATGGTGCGAGTCTGACCAAATATATGTTTTGATAATCTTGTGCAACGGAGTGGGATAGTAGAGAACCATTTTTAAATTTTGCCAAGCAGCTACCCGAAGAGCATTTAGAGGACTTTATTCATTAAAGCTGATAAATGTACGGAGTTTGAATTGCAGAAAGTAACAAAGGCCTAGCCAAAGGTTCCAAGTAAATGGACGGTTATTCCGGCTCAGGAACAAGTTCAAATTTGACACATCAATAAATATTGTATTTATGGGCAAATGACTTTTGTTGAAACCGGCTAAAATGTGTGAAGTTTTCAATGAATGTTTATGATTGTTTCACAAAGCCAGGCATGTTAGCGTTGGTAAACATCCCTGCTGAAACTACGGATTCCGGCAGCACAGTAGAATTTGAGTTCAATGAACAATGAACAATGAACAATGATTTATCACGGGATAAAAGCAAGTGCTTGACACGTCCCGTAGGATGGTAGCAGTGAATATGATGCAATTAAAATATCTCTGGGTCATCTATCGAACGTCTGCCGAGATGAATACTTTGATAATTAACTTCAGTGTAAAATGAAAAGGAAATATCGCGCGTAAACGTTCAGAAAGACACTGGGGTGCAGTGATAGTTGAGGTAAGGAGTGAGAAAATAAAATATGGTCGCTCAGTTAGGTCCATTTGATACACTAGTCCTGTTGAAAACATGCTTGGCGTAATCCACAACAGATGAGCTTAGGTAACAAAATGATGGGAGCTGAGAGCAACATCTAATCGTTTTTGAAAACATCCAGGGTAGGAGAGGATACAACTGAGTCTGGGAGTGCGTTCCATGGTTTGTAATCCAGAAGAGAAAAGTAATTCCGTCGACACACTAGACAACTATATTGTTCCATCAAATTTAAGCAGTTACCCCTGAGCTGCATGTTGTGGCTAAGTTTCAGCAAATGGCGGCATACGTGGTTGGGGTCACTCAATATCTGATACGCTAATATGAGATCGACGCGCAGCCTTCGATAACGTCCGCTGAAAATTCCCAGCAACTTCAGCCTTCGGTGGTAAGAGTGATAGCGCAGGCCCTTTACATTTTTTGTTGTTCTTCGTTGTGGTGCCTCCATCGCTTCTAGGTCGCGTTTCAACCAAGGTTGCCAAGCTTGGATTGCGTACTCAACATGCGGGCGCACGTAGGAATTGAGCATCATTGGGAAGATTGATGGGTCAAATCTCCCGAATGCCCTTCGCAGCATGCCGACGTGCTGGTTGCCTCTTTTCGCAGCTACCTCAGTCTGTTTTGAACAGTTGAAGTCGCTCTGTACGATCACACCAAGATCACGTTCCTAGGAGCTATTCTGCAATTCGTTTGTCCCAAACACGTAGGTGTAGTTATGTCTATGGCGTACTTGTACTGCGTGACATTTGTCTACGTTGAACGGTAGAGCGTTTTGAACTGACCAGTTCGACACTGTGTTAAGATAGTGCTGGAGCCGTTCATGGTCATCCGGTCCTCTGATCCTTCGCCATATCTTGATATCATCAGCGAAAAATAAGAAATCGGAAGTAATTGATCTCGCCAAATCGTTAATGAACACCAAGAATAGACGAGGTCCAAGAACCGAGCCTTGTGGTACTCCACACCTCACGTCGATTGCGTGAGAAAATGATTATCGGACTCTCACCACTAGCCGTCGTTCTTGTAGAAAATTATTAATCCAACTCAGGATTGGATTGCCAATGCCGTAGTTCTGAAGCTTCTGAAGGAGAACTCGATGGTCTAAACGATCAGACGCTTTTGAAAAGTCCAGGTAGATGACATCGACTCCAACTCCATCATCAACAGCTTCAGTCCAGCTATTACATGCAATTAATAGGTTAGTATTACACGAATGCTTTTGACAAAAGCCATGATGCTCTGGAGCTATTAAATTGTGGCTTTCCAAATATGGCATCAGCGCGTCTGCGACGATTGATTTCATCACTTTGGATAGTACGGGAAGTAGTGTTATTGGACGGTAGTTTGCAGGATCAGTGCGGCTACCTCCTTTATGGATAGGAGTGATGACCCCTTTCTTCCATACTAGTGGAATAAGGTTTTCCTCTAGACATCGCTGATAGAAAACTGCGAGTGGTTCTGCTAGATCACTAGCCACCGTCTGCAGAACCTTTGGCCGGATGTTATCAGCTACGGGAGAACTGTGGATACGCAAGCATAACACCCTCTTCAACACAGTTTCCGTAGTGAAGGTGATGTTTTCTAAACCAGGTGGTGGAGTATTATAAATGAGGTGAATGTTTGGGCTCGACACTTGCTGGAACGTTTGGGAGTAATGAAGCCGTAGGAGATCAGCTGCTTCCATTGCTGACTGCGTGCATCCATCAGCCGTGACTAGCGCCGGAACCCCTCGCTTTACCTTACGAAGGTCGTTAATGTGCCTGTGCAGGAGTTTGTGGTTAGTGCAGAATCGCTTCATTAACTTCTGCTGATGTGTTATCTTGTCTTCGCGGATCAGTTTCACAAAGAATTTACGATGTGTCATGTATGCAGTCCAGGTTTCGGCATTCGGGCAGCCCTGGTGATTTCGCCATGCCAAATCCCTCCGGGATATACATTTACGTGTTCTGCTCCTCAGAAATGACTTACTCTTGTTTTTGGGTTGGAAGGAATTCTGTTCCGATGCTTGCGCTACCAGTATGCTCAAAGTCCTTGTAAACATGTCTCAGGCCAGATCTGGGGGGCATTCGATTAAGAAAGTCCAAGATGTATCCTTAACAAGCTTGGACAACACATGGTAGTGCGTGACAGTGTGCATTTTATCCTCCTCCTTTTCCGGGTACTCGGCATAGCATATATAATCAAAGAGTAGAGTGACATGATCACTACGACCCAGTGGTGTGCTTGTAACTATCCCGCCAACCATGAGTTCTTCGTTAGTTAGCACAAGATCCAGTATCGACGGCTTGTTAGAAGTTCGAAATCTGGTGGGAGAAGTAACGTGGTTGTAAAGAGGGTGGCTAGCAATAACTTCTTGCAAACAGGCTTTAAACTGCGTACCGTCAGTTGCCGGCGTTTCTATGTTGTGCACGTTAAAGTCTCCTGCGATAAGAATGTGGGTGTAGGACTTGTTCAAAGCAAACTGAAAAAGTGGTACAGTTTGGAGTCCATTTCCGACGTTGAGTTTGGCGGGCGATAAACCACGGCTAGCAGACATGTGTCCTTGTTTCGCAACCAAAGGCGGCACCAAAGCCAATCTGGAACTCGGATTTCCGTGTGATCGATAACTTCACATCGGAGGCTTGTATTATAGTAAAGAATCACTCCGCCACCCATTCCGGTTCTATCGGTCCGAAGCAGCGACATACTGGTCAACTTGATCTCACAGTCAGTTATCTCAGGGTTTAACCATATCTCTGTAATCATGACGAGGTCCCGCGGTTGGGAGGCATAGAGTTCTCTAAGTTCGGCTAACTTGCTTCGAAGGCCTTGAGCGTTTGTGTACATGCAAGATAGGGCTTTTGATGTTAGGAGTTCATTGGTGGATGTCAAGTTTGTGTTCGTTTTTAAGCCGGCCGTTAGGTGGCCGGCAATTAATCGTTTTTTGGTTTGTGTATTTCACTCGTGTAACATGACATTATTGAGCGTTCCTGAACTGATGGTTCACTCGTGCTTTGCTCTGGCCTGTTGTGTGTGTGCCTTGGGCCCTGTTGTGTCCGTCTCTCCGAAGGACTGTGCAAATAAAGAATTTGCAGCGTTTGCAAGTTCCAGCGAATTTCTTCCGACATTTGGTCGTTCGGCTGCTGCCTTTAACCGTATTTCTGTTGGCAACCTAGCTCGAAACTTTAATCAGCTATCCAACAGAACTTGCGTCATTCCCTCGGAGTGTGGTATTACCATCATTAGCCTTGGACCGCAGCCCTTAAAGTTAGGTGATAATGGAACTCATGTTAGGGATTTGGCAATAACATTGTTAACTGAGAGTGCTTCGCGGATGTAGCACCACTGCTCTCGGTCATGTGTTTGCGCATCGTGATCAATAGCATGCAGAAGCTCAGGAACACCATGAACAAATATTGTATTCTTGCTATCACTATTAGCAATACCGCGTTGCTCCACTGCTACTTTTGCGCGGTCTTTCCAAGGTAGATCAGGTAATATGCGCACTCCACTCGGTGAGTTGCGAAGACGAACTGCTGACAGCAGGACAACCTCTGTCTCATTTGCTGAGTTTAGGGTTACTCGAAGAATTCGAGGTTCACCAGAGTGCACTGAGGTCGGGTGACGTGCTGCGCGTTGCAGCATTAAAGGCTCAACCCGAATGCCAATCGCCTCGCAGATGGAACTCCACGAAGACAAAAACAATGATCAACACAATGAACTCAAATTCATCCAATCCCAGATGGAATAACGTCTGCTGTGCTTAAATGTAGATTTCCTGATCTCCACTTAATGCTTAAAAACATTCAGAGTATTGAAATGAATCGTACAATCACACACGCCTAAATCCTGATCAACACGCGTTGCTTTCTAAAGCTTGAAATTTCAAACAATGATCTTTTGTCTATTAATATTCGTCATCTCTCTTTGCTTCAACTTAAATGTCGCTCACATAGCAGTGACTAGCGCGCACAACATTGCAATACATTATGTAATATTAGCTATTGTACTTTTATGAAGCTTCTTGTGATTAAAGGGCTGCATACCCCGTATCATTTTATTGAATGCGATTGATTTTTGATACTGAAACTATGTTCCCCCAGAGAACACTAGGTAGTTCTGGATAATGCTTGATTTTTGTGCCGGCCAGCTGCTACTGCGTGTAACGTCTGCACTAATTTTTGAAACGTGGCGCATGCGAAACAAATGTGAGGGTTGCTGTGCCTTATGGGTGACAAACTAGCGCAATCTGAGTCCACACACAACATTAAAATTTTAGCTGTCGCTGAATCCGTGACCCTTATGGTTAATTGAGCGATTGGTCACTATTTACTGTGCTTATTTTTGCCATAATTAAAATGTGTTATGGTTTGATCTGTGACTTCTGATGCATTAAAAATTCTCCCTCACTTTCTACAGCCTTGCCTGATAGCTTGAAGAGATTTGTGAAAGTGAGAAACTGGAAGGTGCTTGGCAGTTGAATACAATACTATGTTTATGTTACAAACCATGCATACTAAGGATAAAAAGGTAGTGCATTTCAAGATCTGTAAGAGAGTTGGCGCGCAAAATAAAAATATCAAATATTAAAAAGTTGTCTTTAAGAGTCTACCGAGTTAAAAGCCTTGCTAGATATCGACGTATAAAATGGGAGTTGAAAGGAAGCATACAGTTTCACACGGGGCGGCAATAAATGATGAAACTAGTGAAAAAATGTAACAAGCAAACTTGTTAATGTACTATCGCCTTGTGTCCATGTGATACATACACCCGGTACTAGGGCAATATTAACATATTCCCCCGTAGGACAGCTTATTTAAAGAAGTGCTAAGAACTGAGGGCCACATCCAATTGTTTAAAAATTCCGAATTAAGTGAGAAAATTCCTAAATATTAGAGAAATTTCTGTAATTGACAAACACAAATATAAAATTTGTTTCCTCTGAATTCTAGACGGCTGTGTGCTTCACACATTTTATGCAATTATCTCTGATCTTGGTGTTGTAGCTGTTACAGAAAAAAACGGCACACCTTCCGTCGATCAAGCTATATTTGAGCAAATAATATGCAAGTATTGTTTCGCCGTTAGTAGAGTTGGCTACAATCTCCAAGTAGCTTCAGTATTTGTTTTTAATAGAACCTACATGTGCCATTAATATCCCTTACTGCCCTGCGTTGTGGTAGTTCTAGAACCAATATGGTGCGCTTCAAACAAGGATGCCAAGTCTGGATAACGTATTCAAATTGAAGATGCACGTAAACATTGTTCACCATCAGAAAGATGTTCTGGTTAAACTTCCCAAGGTCATAGACAGTAGGCGGAAGCGCTGGTTGCTGCCTATTGCAGTTGCTTCAGCCCGCTTTGAACAGTTGAATTCACATTACATAGGCAGACCAAAGTCGCATTGATAGGAAATAGTTTGCAATATTTTGACCCTTACCAATTCATGGAGCCATCCATTTTGTGTAATTTAACAACTCGACATTTTTCTATCTAGAATGGAGGGGCATTTTAAAATGATCAGTTAGGTACGTGTTTAGATCGCGCTTTAACTCTTCATGGTCGTACTGTTCCCTGATCGATCGTCATATCTTCATACCACCTGTAAAGAATAGAACAGCGAAAGACTTGCCCAAACCAGAAGACTATTACCGTGTGTAAAACTGCCAACGAATTCCCGAAAGCTCGTGTGGGCATTCCGGTAATTGACACGATGTACTAGATATACTAGAAGTGACCGGTTCCAAAATGCCGCTATCTGCAGTAACGTTAAATGCCTCTCCTATCAGCAAAACCAAAAGAACGCAACTACCTTTCAATGGCGGGACATGCTGAGTGCAAAATTTGGTTTGCTTTTCTACTTGCATTGTAGGATACTAAGGTAGAAAGTTATTGGTTCCCTAACGTGGAGACGCATTGAAAGATCGGAATGCTTAATGCTAATTTCCCAAGGACATTGTGTTACATTCCAACCGACGATGACATCTTGCAGTTATTCGCAAACGTACGAAACTGGTGTTTTTACTTTTTTCTTGCTTTCAGCACCATCGATCTCGGTAGAACGTCAATAATTTAGTATAAACAAGACAAATTCTAAGGACGAATCAGAAACTTATATTGTGCAACAATGAAAAACAGATATGAGCAAAAATAAAATGGATTGAAGGTATCGGTTACTAGTATCCTTCGACATCTTGCCAAATTTTGAGTGCAGCACGGAGCGCGGATGTGAAAGGCAAGCTGGAAACATCGTTCTAATTTAATTATAAATTTAGTCCCTGTACAAATCTTTCAATCATTCCGATCAATATGTCCTTTTATCTGGAACCCTGATTGGAAAGGTTTGGAGGAATAAGAATATATCCGATCAGATCCCCTAGACAAGGATGAGCAGGTAACCTTGTGTTGTAGATATAAAAATTTTGAAATAACTACTCTTTTATCCGCTTGCCTTAAGGCTTCAAAGCTTGATCGGTAGGGATCCTGAACATCAACAGAGACTTGGATTGAGTAAACCGATAGTCGGCATGGCTTGCGTGTCTTACCCATCATCAAGGCTGTAATTAATCTAAACAATACCGTTAAATTACGTTGGGCGGAACCAGTGAATAATAGTGCATCTACGAATAGCGTGTCCGCGCAAATTTACGAGCTGGTCCTCCCTCCAGCACTGCGCTACAACTTCAAATGGCGCACTTTTGCAAAATATCCAGGTAAAACAGAATTTTTAGGGATGTCCTAAGTAAGGCATAGTTTTGCCAAAGTGTTCAGGATGCTTAGCTAACCGAGCTGACAGGGCTATTCTGACACACAGCTAAAGTTCAGGCGAGTTCAATTTAATAGGAACCAGTGGCGAGCAAGATAACAATAATATCTGCAAAAAGCATGTGGACTCTCCGTCTGCTTATCTGCCGGTGTTCAAAACAGCAAGGGAAGAGCGTTCAAGTTTGATAAAACTAGAATATGACCTTAGCCAATGTGACATTAAACGGAGTGACCATATGCCTGGGTCACCTATGTGGGTTGCACAAAAGAGCTTCTACCAACAAGCGCATCCGAAGGGTAGTTTAAGCTCGGATAAAAATGTGTACCACAACTTGCTTCCCCTTATTAAATTACCGTTGTCACGTATCAATATTAGTAGTAGATGGACAAAATATATATCTATATTTTACCATATGTACATGACACAAACCGCCGGTCATCTTTTATTTACACTTACTATGCAATTAGCTATGTATAATCACCGGTCATTGTACGCGACTGGCTTCCAAATTAAATGCGAAAACAATAACTAAGACCGGTTGAATTCTCTTGACGAGTATAATACTGAAGTGTAACAAATCGATACATTCAAATGGTTTCTGAAATACTGTCTGTTAACCTTCATCCATTATTTGTGTGAAGTTATGTTTAAGTGAATTTCCTTTACAGACAAATATTTCGTAGCAAGTTACACCAACTCCAGTATTCTTTCACGTGTCTTACCGCACATTCACATAATTAGATCACATCACCAGGAAATGTCTTGGTAAAACTCAACAAAACGTGGATGAGTTGGTGTAGAGAAGCAAAAAATATCACAGATTACTTCTACGACCGGAGAAGTGCAGTTTACTCTTACCACAGCTTAAATACCTGAGGTTTATCATTGATTCGACCGGACCTCGTCCCGATCCAGGTAACACTTAAACTATGGTTAACATGCCAACATCAGCAGAAGTCGAAACCACAAGCTCTTTCCTTGGTACGGTTATTCACTACTTTAGTTTCCTTTCGGAAATGCATCAACTACGCGCACCTCTGAACGCTCTACTTACAAAGAGGACAAGTGGAACTGGTCGACTGAGTGCCAAACAGTGGATGATCGGATAAAACCTCCGTTGAATTCCCATCTCCTTCTCAAACATTTTGATCCTAAACTTCTGATTGTGGTAGCTGAAAATACAAGAAACTGTGACATCGGTGCTGCATTAACCCACATTTTCCCCGACAGCTCTGAGAAAGCAGTTGTTTACGTAGCTCGATCATTGTCAACAACTGAGATGAGTTACTCTCAGGTGGAAAATGTAGGTTTGGCCATCTTATTTACTGTTAATAAGTTCCACAAAAGCTATAATGTAGATGTTTCAACTTACGTACATATCACAAAACATGGCTGCCTATATTCGGGTAACATAAAAATATCCAGATAATCACGGCCATCCGTTTACAGAGTTGGACTCTATGTGTACTGCTATACAATTTTAGCAAGCCAGTGAGCAAGCCAGTGTCTTGTTTCCTTTGATTGTTGATCATCCGGCAGACAACAACGAGACAGCGATTGCTAGTATTAAAGTGGACCAGAAGATCAATCGGGTAATCCTCGACACCGCAAAATGCCTACCAATCTAGCTAAAGTTCATCCAATAACACACAGTCCAGGATGCCATGCTTCTTAAAGTGATGAAGCACGTAAAAGCAGGTACAAGTTCAACTTCATGTGGGACTGAAAAGATAGGATAATCCTGTGAGTGCTCCTCCTTGAATAAATCTTTGAGCCAAAACTTGATGGAGTGCTCGCAGTTCCCTATGGATCTAAAACGGCAAACCCGCAGCGCACCCTGACCAACCAATTAATTTTCGCATGTCCTGCCCTAGCAGTCCCTGTTGTGGCAGTCACGTGAAGTAAGAAAACGATAGGAAGAGAAATCAAAGGTACATCATAAGAAAGTTCACTTGAGGTGTGTGAATAATATATATGTATGAAGGAAAGTAGAAAAGGAAATCGAAGGATGCATATGCGAGTTAGTCAAAACAAGGGGATGGTTTCTTGTTGCCACACAAAGCGTCAAGTTGACGCTGGAACTCCTTAACTGTAGCTTCCCTGATAACAATTAACGAAAGCATGATCCAGCGCTAGATGACTCGGCATGACAGCGGAATTCCTAATCCAATCCGATCGAATCGCGGTTTGTCCAGCTTCCTGGAATGATTGCGGAGAACATACACCCAAATGGAACCGAAAAGCAAGATAACTTCGGACAAACCTTCCCATTTAAGATACAGTAGGCCAGGATTATGTCTTCTCTAAGCATTTCAAAACTATGTGAACGCCTGGGGTACGTCTGTCTCGGTACTCCATCAAGTAACCTAGTGGCTGCCCGTAAAGCCCTATCTAGCTCCAGTTTGTTCCTTACGAGGCAGGGTGGACAATCGTGGACGCAGTATTCCAGATGAAGCGCATTTGCGGATAACAGCGAGAAAGAAAACTGTGTTAAAAGCGTAATAATGTGAAGTAGCCGGTGTAGATTGCAGTCACAAGCGGGGTACCCGGAGGAATAGGCTTCAGTGTGTCGCTGCAGTGTTAACCAAGTATGTAGCTGTGAAAGAAATAAATACTCAGCCCCTACTACCATTCGAATCTGGAAGTGCGATAGAAACAGCCAGCCCCACAGACAAGAATCCTCTATTATTTCCAACCCATCATTTCAATACTCATCAAAAGTAGCTGATTACCAAAGCTGCTTTATAACGCCGTCAAACGACTGCAGCTCAATTATGTCGGTCTTTTGTTTGTCGAGAATAGAGCATTATGGAATAAAATGCCTCATGCCCTCACAAGTATATCTTCGCTTCGAGGATTTAAGTTGCAATTAAAGGAGTATCTAACTGTTAATAAATTTAAAGAACTGTTTCGTGTCAGTTGTATAGACGAATAGGCGTACAAAAAAAGGGCCTGATAACGTGTAAGTACTTGCGGAATTCGCAATATAAAAATACAGACACATGTAGCGAGAAGGGCTTTTCGAACCAACGTGGAATACAATGTTCCATTATCATGAATTTTTCTTGCTGGATAAGTTAGCTTTTTCTCTCATTCCGTCCCCTTCGGTAGTACACGAACTGATGACCAATCTGTTGCCTGTGAAAACGTTATTACGTCGATAGTTTGGATAAATGAGATCCATCTCCGATTTTCTCTTAATCTATACTGTTATATTCTTCATGTTATTCAGATTGATGGTCCGTTGGTGACCTACGAAAACGTGCATAACGACGAGTTAGATAGGGGGGTTTATCTTCGATTTGCTCTTCATCTAGGCAGCCTCTTACTACACTCTTACTTAACTTGAAGAACCATTGATGGCATTTGAGAAACATGCGCACATTGGTGTGTTGGGTAAGCAAACCTTTTCCTTATCCTTCATATATTCCTACCTTTCTGGTACACATCTAGGTGAAAAGCATGAATGCATGCAAAACGTGGACCTACTAAGGTTGGATTGCTGATGACTGCAACTAACCGACTACATTTATGTATGCAATTATACTTGCCCTGTGTTATCACCTCTTACTTCTTGTGTAATTCGTTAGTTCTAAGTGATTAGTTTCACGCTGGATGCAGTTCTCAGCTTAACCGTTTGTAGTGTCATTATGAAACAATGGAACAACCGTTTTATATAGGTAAAATAGCTAATACTTAACATGTTCCACAGAATGCTTATGGTAAAACTACCACATATATATAAATATAATCTTTAGCGAAATTGGGTTTACACCAGTTAACTCACTGAAGTATACGTAGCGTAGACTGTAAATTCAAGGTAAATCCATAAGAAATGACGACGAATGTTATATTGGTAAAAATCCTGTTTGCATTTGGTGTATACATAGAAGAGGTGGAAAACGTGAAACAAAGTCTGTGTTGTGACCACCAGTGAAATCGCTTACGGACACCTGTGTTTATTCATGGGTGATGGGTCATGTAAGACTGTGCATGGGAAAAAAGTGCACGGTCAACTCGGGCTTTGAATTCTTCCAGCGTGGGATCCCATAAAATAGATTCCGTTAGGGCATTCCACATACTGCAGACTGGTTTGGAAAAGCAATTCCGACGGCATTCTAAACAACTGTGGTGCTCTGCTAGTTTAAGATGGTGACCTCTCAAATTTCTGTCGTGACTGAGCTCTAGTTAGTAGCTGCACGTGCAGTTGGGATCTCTCTAAATTTGGTAACTCAAAATGAAGTTCCCGCGCAATCGCTGATACTGTACGCTCACACATTTTCACTGTTTAAATTATGGTAATAAATCAAAGTATGATTTTAATTACATTTTCCCTGTACATATTGTCACTCACAATTTAGAAAGTGATTCGTTTGCTTTTCTTTCCCAACCATCCGCCAAAACGTATCTGAACGTTTCTCAATTTTCATGGATTCCAAGGAACTGGGAAATGAAATCAGTGGTGCTAGAAGCAATAGAATTGTAGCCACAATTGTTTTAGTGCAGTAATTTTGTAAAACAATTCTGCATTTCCTTTGTAGCTTATGATCGGACCAGCTTAGATGGGCCGTCCCTCACCTTGTTGAGAACACACCAATTAATATATACTGAACTCTATCAAGGAGAATGAGAGTGGATGATGATTGTCGTTCTGTTTCGTGACCGTCTTAATGGAGGGCGACTATAACCGACGTAATCTGGGAAAAAAATAACCAGAATGCTCGCTCAAACACCGCCTCTTATGAATATATGCTACCTAAATCCGGTTGGCAAGCATTATTGATATATTCTTTAGTAGTGCAGTTTAGGTAACGAAGTCCTAGGAGCTAGGGAACATAGCAAATCCATTTTCGGAAATTCCTATAAAGTGGAGGAAGCAACTGAAATTAGGAGAGAGTTTTCTCAGCTTCGTGTTGTGGTTAATTTTCAGCAATTGACGACATGTTATTGGGGTCAGCGTGTAGTTGGTATATTATTGTGAGATCACCAATCAGCCGTCAGTAAAGTCTGCTGAAGAATATAATAACTTCAGCGTCTGTTGGAAAGAGTACTTAAGTATGCCCCTGCTTTTCTTTGTTGCCCCGCGTTGTAGTTTTACAAGAATCTTTAACTTCCGTTTCAGCCGAGGTTTCCAAGCTTGGATGGCGTACTCAGTTTGAGGGCGCATGCTAGATCTGTGCGTAGTAGGGAAAATTTCATGGGAAAAGTTCCCGAACACCTAAGCGGGCAACAGACACTTGCCACTCAGAGCATCAACTTAGCAGTTTTGAACAGGCAAAACCACTTTGAATGAGCAAGCAGAGAACTTTTTCACGGGAAATAGTTTGCAATATGGGCAACCCAAGATCATACAAGTGGTCATGTCTACTGCGCAGTTGATCAACTCGAAGCGCTTCTACGTTGACTAGTAGGGTATTCTCAAATTATCAGTTCGACATCGTGTTGAGTTGGTTTTGGATCTATTCGTGGTCGTCTGGTTCCCTGGCCGCTAGCCACAGCGTTATATCATGTGCGAAGTACAAGAACCCGGAAATTAGTGACCTACGTAGGTGGTTTATAATCAGGCAATGGCATTTGCTTCCGAAAATTCGATTCTTTTCTCCAAGCTACCGATGCTGTGCTTGCAACTGCTGTTGAAGTTCCGAACGTGTTGTCAATATTCCAGCAAATGGTACAATATGCTAAATGTGATCACCACCACGTCCAGCTTCAAAACGGCGTTATCTGCAGAGACAGCAAATACTTCCTTTGTCAGCGAACGCAAATGTACCCTTCAATGTCACGTTGGCGAAAACTGCTGCACGGAGAGTTGGGCTTGGCTTTCTTACTTACAGGGTATGATACCAATGGCGAACGTTCTTGTTACGGAAATCGTGCTGGCGTATTGAAAAACCGGCTTGCCTAATCCAAAATTTTGTCAGGAAATTAGCTATTGCATTCGCACCAATTAAATATCACTTGCGGTCATATTTGCAATAGTATGAGAAGGTTGGTTTTATTTGTTTCCCTTTTTGGCAACTTCACCATTGCTAAGCCTATCCATTTTCAGCGGACAGTGGGAAAAATTTGATGGTGTAGCAGGAACATATATTATGCAAAGAGTAGTCATTACAATTAAAAATAAGTATAAGGAAAAAGAAAATGGAACGAAGTAACGATATTTAACTTTATCATTGTTGTCAACCTTTGTGCAGCATAGCGCACGGATATGAATGTCAAGTTGGAAACACAGTTATAGCAACGATTCAAAAGTGATTCGCGCGCTGATGTTTCCATCTTGCTGTTTTTAACCTGAACCCTGATGGCTATTTCCTGGACAAATAAAGGTATATGCAAACACGTTCACAGAGCATGAATTAATATGTAGCCTCAGGCTTCTGGACATCATAATGTTGAAATCACTATTACTTTCTCCACTTATTTCAATGTTTCAAATTCTGAGGTGCATGCGATCGTGAGCCTTAATGGAGACTAGGATCGAGTATTCGGTAATCAGCAGGGTTTAAGTTCCTCACTTGCTATCATGTTTATGAATTTTCTCAACGAGAAAGTTATATTATGTTAGACAGGACGAGTGACTTATAGTGCGTCCAAGAAGAGCAGGTTTGTCTACCTTAGGAGCCGGTCGTCTTCCACCCCAGAGCCAGAGGTCCGACAACCGCACTTGTTGACCATTGGAGCCAGATAGAAAAGAATGGTGATGCGCTTCAATATATATCTTGACTATACGAATTTCCGACGTATAATACATCAAGTTTACAATTTGCTACTTGAGACGGTACGGAAACCACCGGTTAATTGTTAAAGAACCCTATGCTACTTTTAAATCAGTGTGCTCTCTTATCCTTGTGCGCGGCTAGCTTCCTGATTCCATGAAAGACAGTAAATAAAACCGGCCGGTTTCTCTAGATAGTAGAGACTTCCTGGAAATGTCCAAAGTAAGACAAAAATGTCAAAAAGTTTTGGATATCCAGCTAACAGAGGTAAGAGAGTTATTCTGACACACGGCGAGGCTATCATAATAGTTATTTGAATATAATTAGTGATGATTAGAATAGCAATAATGTCTGCAGGAAAGTCATCTAAACTCACCTGCTGTCAATCTCTTAGTGTTGTTAATAGTGACGGAGGAGCGTTCAGGTATGATAAATCGAAGATATGATGAGGACCAAGATGAGTTTGAGTGAAGTAATAAACATGTCTGAGTCACATATGTGCTCCACCAGATGAAATGTTTGCAACAAAGACATCCTAATGTTAGTTGAAACGGGGCTGAAAATCTGAAACATAACCTGTCTCCCCAACTTTAAATACTGTTGACGAGTCTCAAGATATCTTTGAGTATATGAATTTTCGATGTATATTACACTAAGTTTACAAGGCTGTACTTAGGATGGTACAGAAACAATCAGTTAGTTGTTTTTAAATAACTCTACGTTTAGTTCACTGTACTCCCTTATCGTTGTGCGCGGTTATTTTCCTGATTATTTGAAAAACAGTAAATAAAATTGATCGGTTTCCCCAAGTCAGAGGTCACCAACCTAAGGCCCGCGGGCCGGATCCGGCGCGCGAATTTATTTCATCCGACCGGCGAACGACACACGATTTTACACCAAACGACCGCACCTGCCTATTCTAGCCCTGTGTTTACGGCCTTAATAATGCATCCTTGCTTATGTCATTGCATGACCTCATTCCGTTTGTACACGTTAAAGCGTTATCACCGCGGCATCACAGCAATGTTTGGTCCCTTCATTTCACCAATCAGCTTAAACAGTTTGAGCGATAATTTGCGTATAGCCAATAGAACGTATCAGTTCTCGCCGCCATGCCACTCTTCGTACTGTAAGCTCGATTGCGTTTCTCATTCTCTGACCATGAACACCCGTTTAACCCATTAATCTGCAATCAATTTAGTGTGCATGTGACCCACACAGTCGTATCTTTCACTCGCATGCACCGTGGCGTTTGTGCGGCTGTGCATGAGATTGATCCATGTGACTTAGGCAAGACACATTGGAGCTTAGTAAACTGCACAAAAGCCTCTTGTGAATGTGAGAATGTCATTTACTCGTGATAATTTTTGAGCCCATGACGTCCACGAGAAGTGGAACCTAGTAAAGACAATGGGAGGATACTATAGGCGCTTCAACGCAGGTCAGAAATTCGCTTACTATCGATACGGCGAAGTGTGCGAAGCGCCCTGGATAAATCAGGTGGGTGACAAGTTGTTGTTGAGCGATTTCGGTGTCTCTGCGGAACGACCGGTTGACCCTCTCGGAACCGCAGCTGAAAAAAGATGTCGTATGCTGTCCATTTCAGCAGACCGTAATCATATATTTTGCAACGGACCTTGTGTGATATATGTATGGTATGCTTTAAACGTTATGATATAAGCTTAAGATGCATGTTTGGCGAACCGTAACTTCACTATCAAGTGTTAGTTCTATGGTTTGCAGGTTTTCTAGTAGGATGCTGAATACGTTTCCAATTCTCATACATTGTGAGCTACCAAATGTTTGGAAATGCCTAACATTCTGTTCAGTTTCTGCATCCTGCATCAAAAGGTACTCTGCGGGAAAGACTTAGATATTACTTGTGCACCCAAATTAGTCGTTTCTACCGTCAAATTCAGAAAGGATCATGCTCAAAATATTCGCCATTTTCAATCTTTTCTGGAAGACATGGATTTCGAATTATGTGATTTACCTTAACACACATCAGTACAATAGTTCAGTTGCAATAAAGTTCTATAACATTTTACAAGCTCCGAAAAAATATAGCTGCGTATTTTAATGAAAAACATAAAGCTGTCCCATAGCTTTCAGATCTTACGTGGCTTTCAAACTTTTTACGGTTGACCGATATAACATTCTAGATGAATGAGCTAAACTTAACACTGCATTAATCAGACAACCTCATCTGTACTCTGTACTGAATCATCAAAGGATTTTGGCGAAAGTTATCGTTGTTGAGAACACAACTGGAAGGAGAAAATCTTTCTCATTTTGACTGATTCAAGGAGTTTTGCGCTACGATCGCCGAAGGCGCCTTGCTCGAGTTTCCGATAGCAATTATTCGCGATCTGAGAATGTCTTTTTAGAGAGCTTTTCAGATTTTAAGAGAGTAAAAAGGGAAATCCTTCTGTTCTATATTGGTCGGCCGGTGGCCGAGTGGTCTGCACGTTTGCTTTGCAACCATAAAGTCACCGGTTCGAATCCACGTAGGGGTGGGCGTCCTCGCTGTATAGTCAGCCCGCGAGTGACTGGTGGTGGTCGCGCGGCAGCAAAGTGCCGTTACGGCGTACAGCTGACCCATTATTTATTAATTTATTCCAGCCTCAGTAGGATTACAACCTTTATGATGATCCAAATGAAGCACAGTTAGCTGTAATTGACTTGTAGGCAAATGACTTTCTCAAACAAAAGCACAGAGAAGGACAATTAGTCGGATTTTACCTCTCTCTACCTGATGTTGAACTTCTGAGAGGAAAAGTTTGGTAGCTGGTATAGCATCAGTGTTTGGAACAACTTATCTCTGTGAGCAAACATATTCAAAAATGCGATGCGTGAAATCCACTCATCGAACGAGGTTAACTGATGAACATTTGAAAGTAATTCTCATGGTCCGTTGCACCCATTCGAAAGCAAATATTGATGAATTTGTGGAAGCTAAACTTTAATTTCAAAATTTTTCGAAGTCCTTTGCAACTTCCGGATGTATGTGTATAAGTGAGGAAACTAAGTTTTAGTTGGCGTCCCCTCCGTTATTATGAATTTCGCTTCATAAATATGTTACATTCTTTCCATTGTTGTACTTTCCACGTCACTCACCCATATTTACCACAGCTTGTGCAACACAGTTTGCAGTAATTTCGTTAAGTATCTACGTTTTGCTCTTAGAGCATTGTGGGAATTCCAATCAGACCCGTGGCCGTCAGTTCTTTCACAATCCGACCCGCCAATAAAAAAGGTTGGTGACCCCTGTGCTATGTTATCGTAATACCGAAATTTAACAAGCCGATATATTGCAATAGTTTCCTTAAAGTAGTTGATGACGTTTACCATTGATCAGCATGAAGTGGTGTTGATGTCCATTTTTTAACTTAACAAACCTTATTTTGCATTAAATAACAACACCAGTCTCGCTCCATGTGCCCAAACGTACAATTCTACAGCTGGATAATGTTGCTTATGTATTGTATTGGTAACACCCAACGAACGTGGTTTGTTTGGTATGGGAACCAAAACCCTCAGTTACTGATTTGCAAAATCAACCATTAGCCTCTTCGTGTCGAGTGGCTGTATACCCAGAGTAAATATCATGATGAACAATTCCATAGGAGACTTTCTTTTTTAGTTTCATCATAATAATTGCCATAGTTTTACTATGGCTAGAGGTATACTGGCATTTTCATTAATTTCAACACGTTGGACTGCATTTAGCTGAAAGCGGAACAGCTCGATTTAGTTGGGCAGGAAACAAGTGTAGCACATATGTCAGGTGGGTGTGTGGTATACTGTAGGTTTCATCTGATGTACCAGTTGACCATAAATAGATAAAATATCTCCTTTAAAGCTCACACTCCTTTATGCAGGATAGATAGAAAAAGCCGGTGTATGTGCTCTCATAAATGATCGGACCTTAATAATGCTCATGTTAACCCGTAGAAGAAGTGGATATCAGTATGCGTGGAATTAGTAATGATGTATTAGACAGCTTCCTAGTTGCGTAGTGAAAGTAGAAGTCTGTTGGTAACTAAGGTGTAATTTGCATTGTACATAAGCAGACAAGTCACGTTAAAATGATTGGTGCGCGGAAGAGTATGCTAGAAATCAAAGCTGTTGTTATGAATCAAATTTGGAAGGAAAGATTTAAGAAGTAGTGGATAAAACCGTATGGTAACATCAAAAAGAATAATTTTTGGCACACAGATTTTCTGTTGTATTCGCCGCTGACTGATTGCTATAAGGGAGACGCATGCTTAAAATCACATACGTAATCCAGTGGGTAACACATTGAAGTCCGCCGTTCGTCGTCTCTAGGAGCCAGCAATCGATCTGACATTATCCATCAACATTGGGTGCCCCTAATGACTGCGAATAACGGAAAGTTGATTCAGCCGCGTATAGGCAACACGCAGTTAAACACAACCTGCCGACATCGAGTAAACTCTCCTTGCGTCAGTGAAACCATTGAAAAATCCTGTTTCTTAATACTGACTCGTCGCATATATCTATGGGGCTTTGTCCTATCATCCTGCCACAGAGGCATTGACCGCATTTGTCAATTATCAGATTATAGTCCAAAATATTTAATTAAAAGGCAAACAAAACATTACTTTTTGTCAATTTTTGTCCAGCATTCAAACCTGCTCAACTTATGGTTACATTTTGCATGTTTTCACCTAAGTGGTCATGCCTTTAAGGTGGGGTCTAACACAGTCGAGAATAAAGGTATTTATTTATTTACCCATATTACCTGAAATCAGATTTAGCACCAAACTAGCATCACAAATTCTTCCGCATCATCTGCACGATTCAGAACAACAAGTACTTTTCACTTAGCAACTCCTACTACACCTTCGAATGGACTGCTCCAAAACTATAGGCTGAACGCAACACGCGTAAACAAAGAGTAGTCAGAAATTTTCTTTCGCTTTGGCAACCCGGCCGAATACAAAGACAGCAATCGTAACAGCACGAGATAGCGGACATCATAATAGTACATCCATACTGATCCGATAGGAACTCGTGGATATGCTCATGGTTGCGATGCTTCAGCCGACTTAGATTTATTGTATTAGCGCCTGATGTGGAAAGGTTAGTTAAACTAAAAATAAGACAGGCACTAAAGCATGTTGACGCAATAACGACGAGAAGCAACCTGGATTAAAAACGTAATAAAGAGAACTCGTAACACGTAAACAGCAAGCACTGGCGGGATATCCGGAGGTGATGCATTACACCGTCCTCCCCCTTGAAGATTCGTCGTTCGCAACCTACCAATCGGCTCAGGATTGTTAAGAATCGGGAGATTAGCCTGAACGTTCAGCTGCTTCTTCAGTAAAGCTTAAGCAGTATTTACCACGTGGCAAATCGCAGGTGGCAGGTGAAAAGTGCCAACGAAAACATACGGCTAATTTCGCTAACCCACCGTTGTAACATAATTTGATACCGGGAATGTTGGTTTAGGTATAATGTTGCTCTGTATGAGGTTCATTATCAAAATCAGCGGATCATGACCCGCCTGTTTGTATGCGGAGTCCAGAAGAATGGCCTCGTATGCTCGGCAAACAGCTACAAATCGTATTTCCAGTAGCCATGTAATGAAATATTAAAAAATCCAAGGCAGGCTGCGCACTCGGAATAGTCCCATTTCCACACGCACTCCAGAGAAGTGTAAGTTTGTGAGAGCTGAACGAGTTAAGCTGTCGGTCCAACAGGCGTGGGACGGAACAGGAACTTATGCGCTATGAGAATGTAAATCTAGTGTGTATTATCTCCAACATCACCATCGGACACTTCACATGCACTGGCTGTAATTGCTGAAAATGGTCAACGACCGCAGCGTTTATATCACGTAGTGTAGGCAAAGTCCTTTTACTATGCAGTGTATCAAGTTGGGAAACTGTGGTTGTGATTGTAGCTGCTGACACACTTGTGCTTCATTTAAGACCTGAGTGACAAGCGAATAAATAGTCGTCTTCAGCACGATTGATACGTGGGCTGCTTCATATCTGTCTCATGGGCCGTGAGCTTGTTTGTATCGTGTCCGCGCTCATCGGTTGGCATCTGCTTTTGGCAGTAAAACAGCAAAACATGCTTAAGCACTTGTTCAGCAGCGCTTTAGACACTGAAAACTGGTCAAGTTTGTTGACACTGCTTATGATCATTCCATTCGGCTCTCTGTTACAGGGAACGAACAATGGGTAAATTCGATCTAACCTAAGTGGTTCCTAAGTAGAATCGACACAGCTAAAACGTTTAACACGTAGTTGTGCAGATGCAAAGACGTGTGCGCATTTATGTGCGTCGCTAACCGCAGAGAGAAAAGCCTCCATCGTTCGCCTTCAAACAGTCAGATTACATTTCTAAAAAAGAAAGAGGGCGGGTAAAGTCAAATGCTGTTGTAAGATCCTACGTCTCATCAAAATTGAAAAGTCCAATAGTACAGTGTCAAGCAGACCAATCCAATAAATAAATAATTACCTGAAACGTGGTACCGGAAATGAAGTCCAGCAATATGGATGTGGAACCAAAAACAGGAAGCCAGAAAGAGCGCAACACATTCACCCAATGGGTATTTGGGCGAATATTGATCACATTCGTTCGAATCAAATGGAATAATGGAACAATGGAGTATCCGACGTCCTAGCGGTACATGGCAAAGTTAAACAGATGATATTGTATGGTTGTGGAATAATAAGACAAGTAAAAACTGGGTTAAAAACAACATAATGGGTACTAGTCCATGTAGATGGCAGACACAGGATAGATATCCACGGGATTATGATACAGTGGGTCTCAGTAAGGTAGACTTAGTACGCAGCTGCGAAGTTAAATGTTCTTAATTACCAAAATTATCCTAAAACGTCAACAAAAGTTGGCCGGTCAGTTAGGCTGCTCTTGCTGCTGCTCTATCTAATGAAATTCAGCAAAGAGTATGGCACTGAATGATAAGTATCGCTCTGTTTCATAACTCATCAGTTGTTTACGACAGTGGCCGGTCTTCTGACATGGTTCAGCGTTCCAAACCACAACTTTGCAGTACACGTTTTTGGGCGAAAGCTACAAAGATACTGGATTGAATCCAAAACACTGACAGGTCCTGAAACCTGGATGGGGTTTTGTTGCTTTGCGGATTGTATTCGTTATCTGACTGCATGTAACAGTTAAAATTTTATTCAATTTTAGCAACGTTACAGGTCAACTTTATCCCCACGTGTTCAGCAGTCTATGCAATTATTGTCACTCCATGGGCGACATTGAGAAATAGACAAACATTTTGCGAAGCTTTTCTTTCAGCCGTAACGGGATTTCCCCTGGTAAAGGTGAACGTATAGGGATTGAAGAACACGTTGACCACCTGCCAGAGCAGATTTATGGTCTAACTCCGTCAACCGCAGACGCAAATAGTTGGTTTAAAACCAAGGCCAACCAATTTTACATCACGGACGCTGAAACTCAAAGTTTATCACAGCGAACACTTTGGTTCGTTACAACAGCCACGCCGAAATAAGAACGACTTGCTACTGAGACTTGACAATGGCTCTGGGGTTGTACTCGTGGGTATAAATGATTACATTTAAGATGTAATCGTTATGCACGAATGAGGGTAGATTCGTTAAAGATCTAACGAGGTGAGACAGAACGAAAAAGTTAGAAAAGCTGATAGTGCGTGAGCTGCGAACGTTAAACCAATAGGACTAATCGACGCAAAAACTATGGCAGAACTCTCCCCCGAGGCTCAAAACTTCATCGACTGTACGAATTATGCAAAATAACATAAACAAGAGGTTTCACTGGGCCCAAGGCCTTTAATGGTTTCCGGACACTACCAGAAACTAGCACGATGGTTGGCAATGCAACTCGAGCCTGTTCCTTCCTAAATTGTCAATCAAGACTGAATTGCGGTAGATTGTGTCTACCCTACGCACTAACGCCTATCCGAACAAATTTGTCGTCAGGCATGGGAAGGAGGTTGTCCGGAGAGAAAAGCGAGTAGATGTCTCACATTTATTCATTACGCTATCATTCAAAGAGGAACATAACGGCAGAGGGTTTTTCTGCAAATTACGTCAACCCATAATAAGGTGGTTTAACGTAGCTAAGCTTGCGTTGCAATATCAAACCAAGTAACTCTTCCATGAATCCAATTTCGATAAACAATATAAAGTTACCGCCTCAAGATTTTATCAATTCACCTTTACGTGCATGGCACATACATTGTCTGAACCGATAGAAGGCCATCAACTAGTGTCGTTGAATAAGTTCCACCGAACATGGCAACTACTAGCTCTAAACTTCTTGCCAGCTCGATCACTTAGCATCCGCTCGAATGCAGCCTCTCGGAAAACCCACGTTACGCATTCCAACTTATAAGCAGACATAACGACCCGAGCTTTCTTCGTTCTGCTAAAGCCTCCGTCATCCGGCGAATGAAGGCTAACCTATGCAATCAGCTTGACTTCGTGGCCCGTCTTGACTTGCACTGGTAAGACGAAAGTTCCATCATGACGGTCGGTGGTCTTGATTTTCTCAGTTTTATTAAGTCCCTTATTGATTCAGTGTGCAATTACATTTATCTACATTTCCCACGATTTGTCTGTAAGAGATACTCTACATTTATGATGGAATTTAATGATCAGGAACTTCATCTTTGGAAGCAAATGTCGGGCACAGGTGGATGACCACCTAATGGAATGGTACCCATCCAGCAGCGGCTTACCCGAAGACACTATACTGTGGCCATTTTCCTCCTGCTCCCCATCAAGAAATTACGCCAACTTCTTCAGTCGCGCTGAGCAATTTTTGCAGACGAACTGAAGATTTGTAGAGTTAGGGCTTCTCACGAATACTGTGAATTCCTTCAGCCGAACCCGACCGTCTATCCCGGTGGTCTGCATAAGTTGATCTGCTGGTCAACCTGGACAATTCTTTATTTATGAGCCTTCGGATGAGTGGTAATAGGCATAGGTACACCATAGCCAGCGAACAGCTGCATCCCACAAGCTCCGTAAAGTATCTAGATGTACGGTCATGCTGTGATCTGAAGTCGGTCAACAACACGAACAGATTGCAAGGAAAAGTACTGTCTGATTTGGGCACTTAGACGCAGCTTCTGCACTTAGCCTGAAGAGATTTACACTCGCCTGTTTTCTTCCATGATAAAGCCGGTGCTTGAATACAGCCCAATAGCTTATTGTCCCATTACAATAAGTGAGCTTCAGGGACCAGAAAGGGTTCAGCAAGTAGGTACCTGGCTCATCCCCAGTGTACGTGGTATGTAGTACGAATACCGACGCAGAAGAATATGGCTGTATACCCAGTCAATTCACCGCGTTTAAGTGGATTTTATTATGACGCACCGTACATCATATCGTGGTCACTTCCCCCATACTGAGGCTGCTGCACGTTCGAGCACCAGGCGGAACACGCGGATAGAGTTACAAACTAATGGTACCGAATTTGAAGCGTATCACGCTCGGTACTTTGAGCTTCCAGTGGTGAAACATTGAAACAAATTGACGCAGATGCTAGTCAAGGCGAAATTGGTGTCGGAATTTAAGCGATTCCTGAACTACCACTTTGTGGATTACAGGTATGGTGAGCGTATCGCATCCAGATTAGATGTAGTGCAGCTGTAATCTACTGCCACTGCGCATGATTAGCGAGGTTATTCCTTGCAGGCGGATGTGCTAACTACGACGGGGCAACAGAGATATATATATTCTCGCTCTCTAATTTCAATATTCAGATTATCCCGCCCACATATCCATTCTTGCTTTCTCTCTTAAACATGCTGAAGGGAAATGGTTGCATGAACTTCTCCACATAGTGCTAATTTGTTAGCAAAGTTCCAGCTAGATTCGAAACTGGATTATATTATCCCGAAATCAGCTGTACCACACAGATTCTGCCTTCGCATAATTAATTCTCTGTCATTCTGTACAAACATTTGCATCAGTTGCGATGTCGAGCAAAACCTCATTCAGTAACCGTGCAGCAAAGTCGAATTTACGGACAGCCGTACATCTATTTAATCGTAAGAATAAAGTTGCAAATTAAAGTAGGATTGCAGAGGCCTATTGTTTTTCGGGATAATAGCACGTGAATCCCGTTACTGATTAAATGTACATTCCAGTTTCATCTAGAACTCAGTGAAAAGAAGAGAACAATGACCATTTACGGCCATTCCAATATGAAGCTAATAAAACTGCATTAATATCCAATATTAAAGAGTGTACTTGGCAGTGATTCATGTATATCTATATACAAATTAAACGACAATTTGCGATAAACGACTATTATTTCAAATCCCGATTAGTAAATTTATCAATACTTATTTCTGTTGAGTTGTTGACGTGAAAAATCATTCTCCTTTGCTTGTGCCAAACATTCTTAGACAGCACTCATCAGTAACGTTAATGGGTTGTTCACAAGATTAGCATGTAAAATAAAAATACTTTTCTTACTGCGAAAGAGTAACAACCTTCATTTCATCAGTATATCTAGGGCTGCCAAATTTAGATCGCATTTAAGCAATCTTAGATTGATGTTGTCTAATTCTGTGTAAATGAAAGTTAAATAATGAACAATCAACAACCAGTTTTCACTGCTAAAAAGGAAGCGCTTGATAAAAAGAAAGGATGTTTATGGTGAAATTACAAAAGCACGACATTTGTGAGTCATTTGTCTAATTGGCTGCCGAGTTAAGTGCTTTGTTGCATAGCGATATTGTTAACTACCTATTGCTTGAGAGCATCGTGAACCACATAGGGTGCATTAATTGCGGTTGTATTTTGTGAGAACAACAAAACTAACCTCACTCACTGAAATATTACTTCCTTAAGTCCACGCGACAAATAAATTCATACGTGGCCATGATCACTGTAATCCACAGTGACACAGATAAAGCTAGCGAAGTTTGAAAACTAAGTGCAAGATTCAATCGTTTATCTAACTTATTAAGAGAAGAAGAGATATTACAATTGCTTTACAATTTTTGCAAATCCGAAATGAAAATTATTCCATCTACATTAAAGATGGCTCTATTTTTCACTCAGTTTTTGACAGTTGTCTCTAAACTTGGTGTTGTGGCCAATTCGGCAAATGATAGTATACATTATGGGGTCACTTAATATTTGTTACAAGATTATACATTACCATTTAGAGTCGACGGCGCCTGCTGAGATCTCTAACTAATTTCGGCATTTCCCAGGGAACAGAAATTGAGTAAACCTTTGATATTCCTCCCTGCCATGCGTTATGATTTCTATATACCCATTAGATTTTGCTCTAGCTGAGGTTGCCAAGCTTGGATGGCGTTTCAAACGCAAAGGACGCACACATGAATTGTGCAGCATTGATAAGAATGAGGACTCAACATTCTCTTGCCGCTCTGTGTTTTATTCTTCTATTTACGTATGTTCACTAGAGTTGAATGGACTTGAAATGACCGAAATTGCATGTCTTTCGCTGGCGGATGTTATGCAGTCATTGGAAACCGTACTTAGACTATCAGAGTTTAAAAAATAATTGGCTCCTATGTATTCATGAGTAGGGGGTTTAAACGTCGCGACTTTCGGGATCAACGCTCTCCTCTGCAGAGTTCATAACGCGTGGCAGTTGAGGATAAGACGCGATATATCACGGTTTGCTTGTACAACATGACGGTTCTAAACTGTCCCTCGTGGCAGAGTGGCATAAGCTACTGAATGACGATGCAACCCACTGGTGGTCAAGGGTTCAAATCCTGATGGATCCGATGGAAGCGCACAAGTGACGACACCCAATAGACCGAAACTGCAGTCTAGTGATTTTCTGGACCTGTGGAAACTATCTACTTTGGAAGTGGGCTGTGACGAACCGCAATTATCTATAACTGGCTGTAATTTAAACAAGAACCGAAGTGTTTTATTTATGCGTGCAAATGAGTTGAGTAACATTCTTTTGCAAGCGGTTCGCTGCTAAGCGTGCAAAATGATAAGTGGGTTTTTTAAAGTTAATTCAGAAATTCACATATGCCACTTCCAGCACAGAGTGGCTACCGATCGATGTTCTCTTTAACTTTCGGCATTCAATGGACTAATGAAGTATGATGATCTAAAAACCTTCTACAACCAATATGTCTGGTGTTTAATTTATAATTATAGATTGTATTGATTAACTGGATTTAGAAATTTACACTGCAATCAAAGTCTTATTGTTTTATGCATTGCAAGGATCAATATTAGGAATTCCTCCTTTGCACCCATTAAAAAGCCATTATCAATTAATATTAAAAACGCCGGATGAAACGGATATATACAAACAGTCTTGTTATAACTACCTTATTGTTTGGTTCATTTTACATTTTTACATCCTTGCAGAAAGCCTGTATACCTAATTCAATATTTTCTTCTTTTCCCAGATTTAATGTGAAGAACGGAGCCTTTCTTCCAAAACGTTTTCGGTTATCTAGTTGCAAATTTAACCCAGGTATCAGTATGAGTGGTGCTCTGATCTATTAAATTATATTGTTAATACGTATCATAGTCGTTGTCCTTTCACTGGAATAGTTTTTACGAGTGGTGATTTCTTCTTCAAAGTCATGCAGCGTAGTATGG
Organism: Dicrocoelium dendriticum; assembly: GCA_944474145.2. NCBI lineage: Eukaryota > Metazoa > Platyhelminthes > Trematoda > Plagiorchiida > Dicrocoeliidae > Dicrocoelium > Dicrocoelium dendriticum. The sequence continues at coordinate 64,029,463 of OX104070.1, read as the reverse complement.
TTGTTTGTATATGACCATGGTTTGAATCCATCAACTAGGCAGTCCTCTTACAATTTATTCAGTTGCAGCATACTGTATTATCTTCGGATCTGTTTGTAAAGGGTATACGCTAAACAGTGCTTCCAAATGCTTGATACTCGATGTGGGATTACTTGGTTTGATTGCCTGCATCACATCTTAATGACCGTGGTTGCCACGGGCCAGCATCTAGGGCTATGAAGAGCATGTCCAATAAGCGTAACCGATTTTGTTCATCTTTTATGTGGTGAACTTCACGTGGACAAAAACTATGTTGCCTACATTAATGGCTTATCATTTCTTAAATAATTTGCGAATGACAAAATTATCATCTATATGACATATCTGTGACCTGAGCTCCTTATTCAGCATGACATTTTTTCACTGTTAGAATAATGAATTATTTAGCAGTCATTACAATAGAACTTCCACTCGTTTCCCAATAGTTGTTCGTACGCTTAGCCGTTGGATTCTCATAGCGGTATTTGCATAAAATAATTTCAAGCACCGCAAACCACATTGCAGAAATTTTAAAACCAGTTCTCCCTGAGAGAATATAAATGCAAAAGCGAGGACAACATTAACTGCTAAAGTGTTCTCAATAAGTTTCAATATGTTTAGATATATCTGTCTTCACATGCGTGCAGATTTTATCAGTAAAATAACTTTGATGATGTTCGGATGTTCTAAATAGAGAAAAGTTATTAAGGGAATATTTGGGTCAAACAGTAAAGAATAAGCCTTTGCGCTATACGCTGTGTTTACAACCGCGCTCCACCCACGTTATCATTGGATATTGGATTTTATGCGGGATGTCGGGAACCGGGCACTTAAACCGCAAGTTGTTGAATGATATGGTGACTTGGTTGTCAAAATGGATATGTGAAAATTTCAGGCTGGTTATCTGATGTTAGTTTCATAGCTGATATTGCAGCGCTAGAGTTACGTCGAAAGGTAGGGTTTTAAATCTACAACATGGCAACTACACAGCTTCCCTTCATATCATGTCCAGTTAACTTTGAGTAGATTCACCTCACAGAGAGAGTATACTGTACATCAATAGTTGCAGCATGTGTTATTGGGTACGTGATCCACTAAGCTGTTAAAACTCGACAACAGCTGTGGCTTCGCGGTGGAAAATTATTCCGGCAGTGTTATGTTTTTAAGGTAATCCACAATTTGTAAGCAGTAGGGGGTTTATTTGGTTATGTGTACGTTCGTTACAGTTAGACACAGGCCGACATCCACCACACATAGAGAAAAGCGCTAGACGGCCGTTTCGTCCTATTGGGACTCGTCAGTAGCGCGCGCCCGCCTAATCTTGCCGGATTCAAACCCACGACATTACACTTGCGAGTCCACGATTGACTTTTGCAAATAAGCTGTTGTTTCTTGTTTAAGCTCCTTACTTGTTCAATTGGCTACTGCCTAAAAGGTTTGTTAGCCTTTTTACCGGTTTTCTAACTAATGAGAGCCTTTGTCCAATGGGACATATTCAACTCTGTCTAATTACCGTCAAGTTGCATTAAATGAATAATTGCAGTTGAAATTTCCATTATAATGCCAAACACGAAAACCGGAAGATATAAACTGTCGAACTATTTGCTTAACAAGCACTCATAAAAACATATCAAATGCAATGGTTTATTTATCTCCAATCTAATGTAACGGGAAATTTCAGATTTTAGGCTGCAACATTTTGTCTTCAACATGTTATTTAGAATTTTATTCATAAAATCAAGTGAAATACTGCAAGTTAACATCCGAGTTTAACTGCATCGGTTGCTTCGTACATATTAGCAAATCAGTGATTAGCAATTACTTGTTTGAAGTCCAGATTTAGGTAGCTACTGACTTTCACATTTACTCTAGATTAAAAGTCTTTTCCTTCTTGTTGAAGAAATCAAACAAACAAAGCTGTTTTCTGTGCCTAAAAGAAATTGCGCTGATTTAACTTGCAAAATGCGCCCGCGAAAAAAGGAATGTTATACATAGATATGCATGTGAAATTTTACTGCGATTTTGCTCCTCTCCCGAAATGCATTATAGACTTTAACTTTTGCTCCCAATATGTGAAACACATTCGCCTCTGCTACATCGATTGAGATAATCCGATTGAGATAATCGCAAGTGAATGTCTGCATGTTGCCTGTCTGCGACAGATGGCAGACCGTGTAATTCATTTTACTGCAACGCACTTCATGGGAATAACATTACTTGTTGCTTCAAGGATGAAAATTGAATGAGACAAGTATAGTTCTAAATCAAAAGCAAATACACGAACAAAAGAAACAATTAGGAGACAATATGTTGCTGAATATGGCCAACTGCTGATTGTTTAGTTTGGAGCAGGACAAAATACACCTCACTGTCTCATTTTTGGTGATGCTGCTGATGAAGGTTACTTAGTAGACATTTTAAATATTGTCTATTGGCAGTAGTATGCAACCAATGACAGAACCGTCTCACATATGGCAGAAAAATAAGCAGCTATAACAAAATGCAATCAAAGCTCCATGGCGTCCTAAAGTTGCTAATCAACCGAGACTTCGTGGGTTATTAGATGATGTTGCGCACCTGATAAAAAGATTGACACTGCTTACTTTGAAGTGTACCTATAAAATTTTTAAATCCGTAACAGTAAACAACTTATGAATCGCCTCATTCGAATAATAAATTGTAAGAGAGTTTGGGGACATAAGATTTTACCATTTGCCTCCAATTCTAAACATCTACTGCTGGCAAAGTAGCAGCTTACGTGTGGTCATTTACCTGCCATCTGTGCTGCTAAAATTTATTCTCCACCGATAAGTTTTACTGATCTTTGTAAGCAAATATAAGTGCCTTCCATGCAGTTATTTCGTTTGAACCTACATAAAATGGCCAAGTCATTTTGCTATCAGCCGTGATTAATGGAATTAAAGTAACGGCTTTATATTGTCAATGAACTGCCGAAAAGCCTTTTATGTCTAAAAGAACTCCAAAACAGAACAGTTGGCAGTGACTAACTACGTAGCCAACTTTGAACCATTAGTGCGGAAAATTTATAAATTATTTGGGTTAAATGCTGATGTATCCTAATATCTAGCACTTTATGCACATTATAAAGCATGATCTAAAAAACAAAGCTTTTATTACCGCCTCGGCAACCGACCCCATGGCAATTAGTGAAGCTTAATTCAAAGTTTTGCCGTTAAAGTAAGCGGCTTGAAAGCATAACCCAAAATATTTGAGATGGTTAAACCGTACTTTAAGCACACCCTATGCGTTTGACTGTAGTACTAGTTAGGAGGGTTTCGTGAATAATTTTATGGATGCTATCCTGTGAGTATTATAAAACTGCCACTTGTTATCCCCTCGAACACTGTGGAAATACCAAATATTATCAGTGCATCCTTTCGTGGGTTGATTCGTAGTTGTCTACGAGGATTCATGAATCAGGTTTTGAAGCTTATACTGATGATATGGCGCATTGGCAGCGAAAAGTTTACAACCGAAACGTCCACCTTCCTCATGCGGCCAAGGTGGACTGAGTACATGTATAGTTTTTGATAGATCCATTTAACCGTTTGCTAGGGATGATGAACTGACTACCCGCAGTATTGATGTTTTGAGTACCTTGGTGGTTTAATGAGCTACACCGGACTGCATCTACTAAATGAATTTGTAGTAGTTGTGCAAAATGTATCACGCAATAGAGACGGACAAACTCCGATCCAATATTCGTTTTACGGAAATAAGTGAGAGTTAGGTAGCTAGTCCCCCTAGGTATGAGTAACAAACATACGCTCAAATAGCTTCAGCTGTGGTCTTTAACGGTGGTCACACATATCCGCTGCCCAAAGATTTTCTAAACGACAGTAATGGAAGAAAACCTTCTGTTCAACGTGATACAAATCCGCGACCATCTGAATACAGCAGCTGGTGGTTCCTACCACATTGTCAACATCATGCTCTGTAAAGTCGACATTTTCCATGGTAGCTTGTTTCCGGCCTTAAGCAGATCCCAGTGGCATTCTGAGGTTAAAATACCAAGTTGTGTTTTAATTTCTATGTACCTGGGCTCGTCTAGATGAACCACAGAACGTAGGTAGATTTTCGGAGCACATTTCATTTATCTAGCCAAGATGCACATCAAAGCTTGAATCGGTCATAGGTGGAAAATTTCGAAAAAAACATCCTCAGAATCAGCTTCTCGTGGAATTCAACATGGATATCAGGTCACGGCTTGAACTTACCCCTAACTGCATTTGCTTTTATGAATTATTACTTTATAAAACCTTGTAGCTGACTTGGCAAATGATCTTAGAGAAATGGTAAATCATCCTGAAGACCGAGATGTCAGCGTCACCTTCATACTTTCTATATTTGCACCCTAGGCGAGATCGTCCAACTGGTGATATTAGTGCCTACCGATACCGTCTAAAAATAAACATGTGTCAACTTTTTGCAGGACGCTTAGAAACATACTTTTGACTCTGGCGACCGTCAGTGACCAACATTATTCCACTGCTTAAATGTAATGCCCCATATATTCTATTAGATAGTTGTCTCGGGATTTATGAAGGCACGCAAATATCAAACGTCCACACTAAACAAAATGAATAGTGTTGCCAAGTTTGCTTTTAATGGATGCGCTCTTAGTTGCTATGGTTAGCATACTGATTGTGTCATGAATAAGTATTGAGGCTAATCCAATTCAATGCGACCAGTGAAGCGATGCTTGGGCGGTGCTACATTTCGAAATTGCACGGAGGCTCACTGGCAATATCATTTCGCCACTGCCCTCCATGTCACAACTAATGACATATTTTTCAGGGTCCAGAAAAGACGACAAATATCGTTACTTATATTCTCTTTTATATAGGGCCAATTCCATGAAAGCTCAGATACCTAGCTTATCTGATTCAGAACGACTCATAGGGCCCTTTAGTTTGCATTTCATGTCCAATAGCAAATAATGACTGATGTCGTCAACCATGCGCCTAACACAATCGCAATCTCAGCAACACTACTTTACAGCGCAATCGTTCATATCAGTCGACTTAATACCAACTGCAAATAGGGTAATCACAAATCTAAAGTTGTCACACGACCATCAGCTGTAGGTAGCACATGTTAGTCCCGGATAGCTGACAGACGCGGAGTGAATGACTGATTCCCAAACACACAATGACATAAGTTCGTGTGAATTTTGCCTACGATTGCACAAGATAGATACAATTTTCAGGTACATTATCGTCACCTGACCATGGGGTCCGGAATCCAGAATAACTTGAGTATACTTCCATCAGCTGTCATTAAGTGATTCATTTTATTGAGCCTAGATCAGTTTGAACTCTTAGGCAGCACTTAATAAAGAAAGCATTTCAAAGCAAATTATCTAAGAAATTTAAAATGTTTAGATTCACATTGCCTTTCCATTCGTCAAATGACTTTTTGAACATTAAGTTATTACGATGGTTGTTCAGTTTCTTATGGCCTAAGAATTTCTGAAGCAGTATTTTACTAGAAGGCTTGAATCTGCTAAAGGTTTGTACGAATATATGTGGAGGATAAGCTCAGTGTCACTAAAGACAATTAAGCACTGACCCATTGTATTAGCGCACTCGTTCAAGGAAGCCATCAGATATCGGGAAGAAAGCTGATCAATGGGAAGTTCGAATGTTTTTCCAAGTTTCTAGCTAGATAGTTAGGTACAGTGAATTACCAGCAATTCTCTTTGTATAATGTGAATCCATTTGTTTACGAATTACACATAAAAATCATATTTCAGTTTCGGCCTTACAAGCGCTTCCATGTAGAGAGCTGAAACAATCTAAGGCGCCATCATCAGACAGTTTTCCTTGAATATAGTTAAGGTCAGAAAAGGCTGATTGTTTTTGGTGTAGCTGCGCTATTAAGTAATGTGCAGAGCAAAATAAAAACAGTATTAACTAATTAAGTCTATTCAAAAGATGTGCCACAGTAATTACTGATAATTTCATTATCGTATTGACCATATTGCTGCTGCCTCGAGATTGCCCACAGACAACGTATTGAATATGATGCGTGATGCTTGTGAGAGTTGCGGTTGCAATTGACAAGCGCAGATGGCGAACTGACTGTCGTTTCGTTTCGTCTAATTGCAAAAACCTGGTAAATTAGTTTGATAGCTTCTCTAAGTGTGATAAGAAGAAATTAACACAATGGATTTCATGCTATATAAATCATGATGACAGTTAACTGTAGTTCCATGTGTTATCCCTAGCTTGGGGCTGATAACGGTTGAGGGTAAGCATATGTCCCTTCGTACTTAGACGCATAAACAAGATAACATCAGAACCAGGAGCTATTGATGGCCTACGCAAGTCAAATGGGACCCGTGCAGGCGCGGTTAGAAATGGCCTAAAGCGATTCAACCTAGAGTACGGTATTTGAATCTGTACAAACCAAAGGCTCTTTTGCGTATGTATAATAAAGAACACATGGAGAATGTAACGGGGTTTAGGAAACCAGTCCAGTTTGCTCGACCTTACCACCTAAGCGCAGGTTACCGGAGTCAGCGGATCAGTTCGATCGAGAGAACTCTTGAACCCACCAAAAGACAGCGATGGTTGGACAGCGAATCACTAGTGGCACACGTATCCAGAAATCGACAAACCGGATTGGACAATAGAACATAGAGGGCGCACTGCAACTCGAGAATCGCTATTAACGACAAGTTTCAGAGTGCAAAGCCAAATATGAGCGGTCCAAAGAAATACGGCCAATCAGATGCCAAGCACGAAAAAGGTGATCAATTCGCGAGACAGAAAGACGGCGACCGAAGAGGAATAGCATAACCCAATGAAATAAAAGGGGAACGCAACCAATGAGGCGAGCCGAAAAACAGGAGACCCACTGAGAAGGCTCGAAGATTAACAGTGTTTATTTCCTTTAAATAGGCTACACACTACTGAACAAACGCCTGTTTTCCGCCCGCCGCCATCGTGGCTTTTTGATCGTGTCCGTGGCACTTAAGAGAGAGGAATAAATTGTCGCACTTGATTGGTAATGTTCTACCTTATTATAATAAAATTTTAATTTTTTCCGGAACCTTATTGCTTTGGAATAATATATTCCCGACTTACTACAGGTAGTGGCCTAAAGTTTTTGATGGGCCAATGAAGCGTTTTTTGACTTTTCATCCACAATTTATGTTGCAGTGATTTAGCTGCACTCTGCTGTCTCCTATGACCAATCTTTGATTTTTCGGTTCACTTTTTCCGATGAGAATAAAAACAGGAATGCAAAGAGAGGAAAGCATCCGTAACTAAGCCCTTAGCTTTATGGGTATGACGTCTTTAGGTACAGCAAATCAGTGACGAAGCACAGCGTTCATCTCCGAGCGATCTTAGACAGGATTCTGCATTCGGGATCCCGTAAAAACGGTCCGAAATACCAGCTCAGGAAGACTTCCCTGACAATGTGTCATAAAATGTGGCAAGTGGAACTGAAGACACTGCCTGAAAAATATTTACAATACAAAGCACTCTAGTTCGTACCTCAAAGCATACTCTTAGACAGTTCTTGGGACGTGCTAGGTAATACAGCAAATTTGCCTAGGATTCCACAATTTGTAATCACTTCTTACGGGCTACCGGAAGGGAATAAAAAATTCACTTAGACTGCAGAATTCGAAAGGTTCTTTGACCACATGCAGCAGGTATTTGAAAGATATAAGTTTATACTGAAGTTACCCATTATGGAAGAGATTTTTCAAGATGGCCACCGATATAAGTCACGTCGGAATTACGGCAGTTGTTAACAAAGCCAAAGGTTAAATCAGTATGCCAGCAGAATGTTGACACCAGCTAAAAAACACAAATACTCAACCGCAGAAAAGGAATGTTTCGCAATTGTTTGGG
>OX104070.1:63952943-64021241 GCA_944474145.2 Dicrocoelium dendriticum | reverse complement strand
GGCACTGCTGCAATATTTGACTCTGTAGTTTCTTTGGCACTACCACTCGAACTCCAAACATCAGTCAATGGTCCATGACTGACAGAGATCCAATACTATTGTATAACGGCGGCAACTCCACAGGCCTGCCTCCATTTGGCCAACATATTCGTACACACTTGCATCGCTTTCTCTGAAGTACACTCCCTTGATGTCACCATACGAATTGTCTCGGCTGTTACTGGTAGTCTTCTCACATTATCAGCCAAGATTCGTTGAAATTCTGATTCGAAACTGATGGCTGCAAATACACAATCATCATTCTCCTTTGAGTGTGAATTGATAAGAAGAGACAGGGCATCCGCTCGACCGATTAGTTGCGTAGGTTTATACTGTATAATGAAATCGTAAGCCAGTAGTATATTTGCCCACCATTTCAATAGGTTTGCCGTAAAAACAGTAATTCCTTTCTTTGACCCGATTATCGACAGAAATGGTTCGTGATCAGTCAGGAGTGTGAAATGCCTGCCATAAAGCCTCTTGTGGAACCATTTCATTGGGAAAACGATCACTGGCAACTGATGAGCAAGGATAAACTGAACAGTCAAGTACTTACGGTTAGTTTACAACGATAGTCAATTGGATTACAGTATAGCGTGAAAACAGTGTGGTTGACACGATATCGTAATTGACGCGAAACCTTTATCCGGGGAGTAATTAAAGAGATGGAAGGAGCGTTTGTCATCATGTGCAAGTATAGACGCATGGTTACTGGATGGTTCTGGTGAGGGTTAGGCGAGCGATTTGCAAAAGCGTTGCTTCAATATCGTTTATACGAACGTAACAAGCCAACTTTCCGGGGTGCGTGGTCAGTCTTAACGAAAATTGGTTCCAAGTTGGCATTGTGTACTGACATTGCATTAAACATTACACATCCAGCAAAGTGTTTGCCACCAGCGTCATCGTGCCCATCGATGTCAACCGTGATCCACATCAGGCGTAAGCCGTTTGTTTTTGAGTACCCTGTGGTCTGGTTTATTGGAGTGACTATTCATAACAGAGCTAGGATTTCGCTCACGATCGCGTGAAACGTGTCCTCTCAGGGGCCGTTCACTTCTGAAACAATCTCGCTTGCGTCGTAACTATGTTGCCTCACACAATTGGGTGGTTGCAGCCGAAGGTATACCGGGCTCATTTTGCGCACAGTCTACGGAAACCAAAATGATCTGGTCAATAGCTATGCTTTACCAGTTTCATACTGATGGGCCACAAGCGTGCACTCGTGAAAAGCTTGTTAACTCGTGCCAGGCGTATCTGCTCAAGCGATTGTCTGACTGAGGAGGCAGAAACGATAACCGGAACACTCATGGAAGCCTTCTACCCTAAGGGCCTCATCACGAAGCATAGTTAAATCAGACCGCCGAAAGAAACGGTGTTAATGACACTTAAGGAAAATGTATTCCTCGAGCTCCCAGTTAAGGTTAACAGCCGTTCAACGACAGCAACCAAGCGCTTCATCTCCGACACTCAGAGGATCTAATGCACTGCAGATGCTGTGGTGATAAACAGATTCCTGAAATTGTCGCTACTTTCAGTATAGGAAGTTGAACCCATCAGCGCCAAATCACACAATATGCACTAATTCGATTATCCCTGCGGCGTTAGTTAGATATGCCAGAATGAGGGGGCTTTGGATTCCAGAGTGAATGAACACTGGACAAAATGGGTTCAAGGTGAGGTCAGCCATCTCTCGCCCAAAATTCTGTGTGCGCGCAAAAGCAAACATGTTTCATTGACCCGTTATCGGCTTGACACCGGCTCCGCATTTAGGCTACTATTACGTATTACCAATCCACGCTTATTTCGGTTCGCCTAAGCCGTGACAACAAGCTAGCTAAGATATGCCCTGTGAGTGCAAAGACTGTCAGTTTTTGACCTACGGATACCCCGGTCCTAGGACGATTGCCGCCGTTCGTTTCATGACATTTGACTGATTGGGAACACCGTTGGGACTGTATAAGATAATTACTAGTTATTGTATTGGTACTGATGAGACAATGCGAAATGTACCCATTTATCAGTGATGGTCTTATCACCGTGTTATTCAAACTATTGGAGGGAATTAAGTGTTGTAAAAAACAAAGGTTATTTCTCGGCGGTGCGCGAGACTATGACGGCATAGGGACAAATCATTGCTGACATGAATTTCCTGAGACCGGTCACACATGCAAGTGTAGTGTCCCACTGACACAAACCGAACTTTAGCGAAGTATGTGAACCGATGGTGTGCATCCGTTCACACGTGAGTTATACTGTGCGGCCAGATTCAGCAAACGTAATGCCCCAGTTACAATGCTCGCCTGTGTTCACCTGTGGCCACGGTACGCTATGCCACGTAAGGACAGGCTCTCAGTACTTGTAGCAAGTGTCCATTCAGTTTCACATGTGGCCACTAGCTCTTTCCGCTACTTAGCCCTTGCTTCAGTCGAGCGGTAGATCAGGTATCAGTCGCCACCGTGACAGTGCAGTCCACCATTGCTGACCCCGCAATTACGTCCGGTCTGTGGCTGCGGAGTACGAGGTTTGTATGCATGACCTGCCGTCCGGTTAGATCAATCCGCCTCACCTTCGATAGCTACACCTCATCCAGTCTATTCATATAACCATGGGCTTTTGCGATGCATACTGGATCAGCGATCAAAACTTCGAGGGTTGACCGTAACTCCTGTCTGCTTTCCATGACAATATCCGAGTAAATCACATGCACTCGAGGCGATAGCCTTACGTCCCGATTTAGGCGAAACAGTCCCGCATTTAAAGCTGCTGTCCCGCATTTTTAGAAATGATGGGCGGGATGTACGAATGTACGGATTTGACGTCGTATTCCTCAGAATGTCCGGCTTGAAGCATGTAGAATGTAGGTGAAAAAACCAGCACCAAACAGTGGCGGTGCGGGCACACCATAATGTAGGGAGGCAGAAGGTAGTGATTGCCCGGAAGACAAAAAGACCAGATTAATTAAGAGTTATCAAACGACACTCGGGCCGGTCAGAATGGGATGCGTAGAAGCGGAGCTACGTGGGTGTAATCGGCGGGAAATACCCCGTCACGAAGCCCCAAAGTGCATGGTGGTGTCGCGAGCGGAAGCTCGGAGAGATGATGTGTCGTGGGAAGGAAAGATGACTTATTAATGTACGACTGCGTGGGTGCTGATATAGCTTATGTTGGAGCCAATGAAATTTGTCCTTCATTGCCGCGCCGTTCTTGTTACAATAAGACCGAAATAAGTGGGCCGGCATGTTTTGCTGGATAATCAACTGCGTGGGTGAACAATGCGGCACGGAAACATTTTACTACGATATGCAAAGAGGGCAGAAAAGCGATGATCAGATTCTCGGAACTTTAGTGGAGAATGCCTACACTTGGTCTAGCATGGTAGGAAAATCATGTCTAAACAAACGTGTAAGAGGACTACACAATTGGAGAGCGATTTTCCATTCATTAAGAAGACAATACGCGACAACGACTCGCAAGTTAGGTGTGACAAATGCAAATCGGAATTTTCTATGGCTCACGGTGGCAGATCAGATATCAAGAAGCACTTAAAAGTGGATAGTTCTAAGGCAGCGGTGTCTGCGACAGCATCTTCCGCCCCTGAAAGAATTATTTGCGATGGACAACGTTTAGAAAAAGAGAAGCCAATTTAGTAGCCGAGGCAGGTGCCTTCTCTTATCACCCTGTATTCCATAACTACGGTTTCCACTCCAGGAATTGTATCAGAAGTTGGTAGAGAAATTATTTGTGCAGAACTTTACGTATGTGCGCACATAATGGGTGGTATTGATAATAAGAATAAAAAGAATAACGATAATGATAATAATAGCCAATGTCCTGTGACTGTTTGCCAGATAAACTTCAAGAAAAAAGGCTAGTAAAATCCGGGTCAAGGTTCACAGAAGCCGCAAGTGCCAACGAAGTCCCGAAAGCTCTTGTGGGCATTCGGTACTTGACACGATGTACTAGATGTGCTAGAAGTGACCGGTTCCCAAATGCTGCTATCGGCAGAACCCTTAACTGCCCCTCCTATCAGCAAAACCAAAAGAACGCAACTATCTCACGATGGCGGAAGGTGCTGAGTGCAAAATTTGGTTTGCTTTTCTACTTGCATTGCAGGATACTAAGGTAGAATGTTATTGGTTCCCTAACGTGGGGACGCATTGAAAGATCGGAATGCCTGATGTTAATTTCCCTAGGGCATTGTATTACATTCCAACCGACGATGACATCTTGCAGTTATTCGCAATTGTACGAAACTGGTGTTTTTAATTTTTTCTTGCTCTCAGCAACTTTGACCTCGGTAGGACGTCGATAACTTAGCATACAACAGGAAAAGTTCTAAGGATGAATCAGAAACTTATATTGTGCAACAATGAAAAATAGATATGAGCAAAAATAAAATGGAGCGAAGGTATCGGTTACTAGTATCCTTCGGCTTCTTGCCAAATTTTTAGTGCAGCACAGAGGGCGGATGTGAAAGGCAAGCTGGAAGCACCGTTCTAATTTAATTACAAATTTAGTTCATGCACAAATATTTCAATCGTTCCGTTGAATATATCCTCTTATCTGGAACCCTGATTGGAAAGGTTTGGACGAATATGAATATATCCGATCAGATCCCAGGTAATGTTGTACAGGTAGCTTCTTGTTGTTGGATATTAAAGTTTTGAAATAACTACTCTTTTATCCGCTTGCCTTAAGGCTTCAAAGCTTGATGGGTAGGGATCCTGAACATCAGCAGAAACTTGGCTTGAGTAAACCGATAGTCGGAAGGGCTTGCGTGACTTACCTATCATCAATTCTGTAATTAATCTAGACAATACCGTTAAATTACGTTAGGCAGAACCAGTAAATAATAGTGCATCTACGAATAGCGGGTCCGCGGAAATTTACGAGCTGGTCGTCTCTCCAGCACTGCACTACAAGTCCAAAAGGCGCACTTTTGCAATATATCCAGATAAAACAGAAGTTTTAGGAATGTCCTAAGTAAGGCATAGTGCATGTCAAAGTGTTCAGGATGTTCAGCTAACTGAGCTGACAGGGCTATTCTGATACACGGCTAAAGTTCATGCTAGTTCAATTAAATATGAACCAGTGGCGAGCATGATAACAATAATGTCTGCGAAAAGCATGTGGACTCTCCGTCTGCCTATCTGCCGGTGTTCAAAACAGCGAGCGGCGTGCGTTCAAGTTTGATAAATCTAGAATATGTTGTTAGCCAAGATGACATTAAACCGAGTGACCATATGCCTGGGTCACCAATGTGCGTCGCACAAAAGAACGTTTGCCAACGAGCGCATCCGAAGGGCAGTTTAAGCGGGAATAAAAACTTGTAACATCACTTGCTTCCCCGAATTAAATTACCATTGTCACGCATCAATACTAGTGCTATGTGGACAAATATATATCTATATGTTGCCATGTGTACATGACAAACCACTGGTCATCTTTTTATTTACACATTTTATTCAATTAACTGTGTATAATCGCTAGTCATTGTACGCGGTTGGCTTCCAAATTAAATGCGAAAACAATAAATATGATCACTCGATTTATCTTGGCATAATACCGAAGTATAACAAATCGATACCTTTAAATGCTTTCTAAAATATTAGCTGGTAACCTTTATCCATTATTTGTGTGAAGCTATGTTTGAGTAAATTTCTTTTAGTTAGACAAATATTTCCTAGCAAGGTACACCAACACCAGTTTTCTTTCACGTGCCTTACCGCACATTCACATAATTAGATCACATTATCAGTAAACGTATTGGTAAAACTCAACAAACGTGGATGATTTGGCATAGAGAATTAAAACGACAAAATCACCGATTACTTCTGCGACCGGAGAATTGTAGTTTACTCTTACCACAGCTTATTTACCTGGGGTTTATCATTGATTCGAACGGACGTCGTCCCGATCCAGGGAACATTTAAGCTATTGTTAGCATGCTAGCATCAACAGAACTTGATACCCCGGGCTCTTTCCTTGGTATGGTTACTCACTAATTTAGTTTCCTTTCGGAAATACATCAACTACGCGCACCTCTGAACGTTCTACTTACAAAGAGGACAAGTGGCACTGATCGACTGAGTGCCATACAGCGGATGATCGGATAAAACCTCCGTTGAATTCCGATCTCCTTCTCAAACATTTTGATCCTAAACTTCTGATTGTGGTAATTGCCAAGACAAGAAACTGACATCGCTGCTGCATTAAACCACATTTTCCTAAACAGATCTGAGAAAGCAGTTGCTTCCGTAACTCCATCATTGTCAACAGCTGAGAAGACTTACTCTCAGGTGGAAAATGTAGGCATGGCCATCGTATTTACTGTTAACAAGTTCCACAACAGCTATAAGGTAGACGCTTCAACTTACTTACAGATCACAAACCATGGCTGACTATATTCGGCTAACATAAAGGTATCCAGGCAACCACGGCCATCCGTTTACAAAGTTGGACTCTATCTGTACTGCTATACAATTTTAGCACCTACCACCAATCGATAATCAATTTTGGACAAGCCGATGTCTTGTCTCGGTTAATTGCTGATCATCCAGCAGACAACAACAAGACAAAGATTGCTAGTAGTAAATTGGACCAGGAGATCAATCGGGTAATACTCGACACTGCGAAATGCCTATCAACCTAGCTAAAATTCATCCAACAACACAGCCCAGGATGCCATGCTTCTTAAAGTGACGAAGCACGTAAAAGAAGGTATAAGTTCAACTTCATGTGGAACTGGAACGATAGGAGGATTCTGTGAGTGATCCTCCTTGAGTAAATCTTTGAGCCAAAATTTGATGGAGTGCTCGCAGTTCTCTGTGGATCCAAAACGGCAAACCCGCAGCGCACCCTGAGCAACCAATTACTATTCACATGTTCAGCCCTAGCAGTCCCTGCTGTGGCAGTCACGGGAAGTAAGAAAACGATAGGAAGAGAAATCAAAGGTACATCATAAGCAAGTTCACTCGAAATAAGCAAATAATACCAATGCGTAAAGAAAAGCCGAGAAAAGGAAATCGAGGAATGAATATGCGAGTTAGTCAAGACAAGAGGAAGTTTTCGTGTTGCCACAAAAAGCGTCAAGTTGACGCTGGAATTCCTTAACTGTAGGTTCCCTGATAACAATTAACGGAAGCATGTTCCAGCGCTCGATGACTCGGCGTGACAGCCGAATTTCTACTCCAATGCGATCGAACCGCGGTTTGTCCAGCTTCATGGAATGATTGCGGAGAACATACACTCTAACGGAACCGAAAAGGCAAGATAAATCCGAACCAACCTTCCCAGTTAAGATACAGTAGGTTAGGATTATGTTTTCTCTAATCATTCCAAAACTATGTGGACGCCCGGGGCACGTCTGTCTCAGTACTTCATCAACTAACCTAGTACCCGACCGTAAAGACCTATCTAGTTCCAGTTTGTTCCTTACGAGGCAGGGCGGACAATCGTGGACGCAGTATTCCAAATGAAGCGCTTTTGCGGGATAACAGGGAGAAAGAAAACTGGGTTAAAAGCATAATAATGTGAAGTAGCCGGTGTAGATGGCGGTCAAAGCAGGGTATCCGGGGGAATAGGCTTCCGTGTGTCGCTGCAGTGTTAACCAAGTACGTAGCTGTGAAAGAGATAAGTTCGCAGCCCCTTGTGCCAAGCGATTCCGGAAGTGCGATTGAAACAGCCCGTCCCAAGGACACAAATTCTGTATCATTTATAACTCATTATTTCTACACCCATCAAAGGTAACTGATTACCAAAGCTGCTTTATAAAGCCATCAAACGGCTGCAGCTCAATTATGTCGGTCTTTTGTTTGTTGGCAGTAGAACATTATGGAATAAATTGTCTCATTCCGTCAGAAGTATATATTCGCTTCGAGGATTTAAGTTGCAACTAAGGAGTACTTAACTATTAATAAAGTTAAAGAACTGTTTCGTGTCAGCTGTACAGACAAATGGGCCTACGAGAACGAGCCTGATAACGTGTAAGTACTTGCGGAATTCGCAATATAAAAGTACAGATAAATGTAGCGAGAAGGGCTTTTTGAAGCAAAGTGGAATACAATGCTCCATTATCATGAATTTTTCTTGCGGGATAAGTTAGCTTTTCCTCTCATTCCGTCCCCTTCGGTAATACACAAACTGATGACCCACCGGTGGCCTGTGAAAACAGTATTACATCGATAGGTTGGATAAATGAGATCTATCTGATTTTATCTTAGTCTAGACTGTTATATTCTTCGTGTTATTCAGATGGATAGCCCGTTGGGGACCTACAAAACGTGCACAACGACGAGTTAGATAGGGAGTATTTACCTTCGATTTGCTTTTCATCTACGCTGCTTCTTACTATACCCTTACTTAACTTGAAGAACCATTGATGGCATTTAAGAAATATGCGCACATTGGTGGGTTGTGTAAGCAAATTTTTTCTTTCTCCTTCATATATTCCTACCTTTATGGAACATATCTAGGTGAAAAGCATCAATGCCTGCAAAGCGTGGACCTACTAAGTGTGGACTGTTGATGACTGCAAATAATCGATCAAAGTCATGTATGAAATTACACTTGCCCTGTGTTATCACCTCCTACTTCTTGTGTAAGGTAAGTCGTTAATTCTAACAGTTTAGTTTCACGCTGGATGCAGTTCTCCGTTTAACCGTTTGTTGTATCATTATGGAACAATGAAACAATGGTTTTATACGGGTAAAAAAGCTAATGCTTAACATGTTCCGCAGCATGGTTATGGTGAAACTACCATATGTATATGTATATATATAACCGTTAGCAAAATTGGGTGTATACCAGTTAGCTCACTGATGTATACGTAGTTTAGACTGTAAATCCAGGGTAAATCCATAAGAAATGACGACAAATGGGAGATTGGTAAAAATCCTGTCTCCATTTGGTGTACACATAGAGGAGGTGGAAAACGTGGAACAAAGTCTGTGTTGTGACCGCCAGTGAAATCGCTTACAGACATCTTTGTTTATCCATGGATGATGGGTCATGTAAGACTGTGCATGGGAAAAAAGTGCACGGTCAACTCGGGCCTTGAATTCTTCCAGCGTGGGATCCCATATAAGAGATTTCAGCAGGGCATTTCACGTTCTGCAAACTCGTACGGAAAAACAATTCCGACAGCATACTAAACTACTGTGCTGCTCTGCTAGTTTGAGATGTTGACCTCTCAAATTGCTGTCGTGACTGAGCTCTAGTTAGTAGCTGCACGTGTAGTTGGTATCTCTCAAAATTTGGTAACTCAAAATGAGGTTCCCGCGCAATCGCTGATACTGTCCGCTCACACATTTTCACTATGTTTAAATTATGGAAATAAACCGAAGTATGATTTTTAATTACATTTTCCCTGTACATATTGTCACACGCAATTTATAAAGTGGTTTGTTTGCTTTTAATTCCCAGCCATCCGCCAAACCCTATCTGAAGGTTTCGCAATATTCATGGATTCCAAGCAATTGGGAAATGAAATCAATGGTGCTAGAAGCAATGGAATTGGAGTCACAATTGTTTTGGTACAGTATTTTTCTAAAACAATTCTGCATTTCCTTTGTAGCTTATGATCGGACCAGCTTAGATTGGCCGTGCCTCACCGTGTTGAGAACACACCAATTAATATATATATATATATATATATATATACCGAAATCTATCAAGCAGAATGCGAGCGAATGATGATTGTCGCTCTGTTTCGTGACCGTCTTTCTTAGAGGGCGACTATTACCAGGGTAATCTGTGATAAACATTATAACCAGAAAGCTCGCTCAAGCACTGCTTCTTATGTCTATATGCTACATAAATCCGGTTGGCTGGCATTATTGATATATTCTCTAGTAGAGAAGTGTAAGCAATGAAGTCCTAGGAGCTAAGGGGTTTACCTAATCCTTTTTTGAAAAATCCGATAAAGTGGAGGAAGCAACTGAATTTAGGAGAGGGTTCTCTCAGTTTCATGTTGTGGTTAATTTTCGGCAACTGACGGCATGTTATTGGGGTCAGAGTGTAGTTAGTATATTATTGTGAGATCACGCAGCCGCCAGTAAGGTCTGCTAAAGTATCCAATAACTTCAGCGTCTGTTGGAAATAATACTTGAGTATGCCCCTGCTTTGCTTTGTTGTTCCGCGTGGTATTGTTACTAGAACCTTTAGGTTCCGTTTCAACCAATTTTTCCAAGCTTGGATTTCGTACGCAGTTTGAGGGCGCATGTTAAATCTGTGCATAGTTCGGAAAATTTCGTGGGAAAAATTCCCGAACGCCAAACTAAGCAGGCAACGTGCCACTTGCCACATTGGTTTTAAGCTTAACAGTATTGATTAGGTAAAACCACTTTGAATGAGCAAACAGTGAACATTTTCACGGGAAATAGTTTGCAATATATGCAACCCAAGATCATGCACGTGGTCATGCCTACGGCTCAGTTGAACAACTCGAAAAGTTTCTACTTTGACTAGTAGGATATTCTCAAATGACCAGTTCGACATCGCGTTGAGTTGGTTTTGGATCTATTCGTGGTCGTTTGGTTTTCTGGCCGCTAGCCACAGCGTTATATCATGTGCGAAGTACAAGAACCCAGAAATTAGTGACCTACATAGTTGGTTTATTATCAGGCAATGGCATTTGATTCCGAAAATCCGATTCTTTTCTCCAAGCTACCAATGCTGTGCGTGCAAATCCTGTTGAAGTTCCGAACGTGCTGTCAATATTCCAGCAAATAGTGTAATATGCTAAATGTGATCATCACCACGTCCACCTTCAAAGCGGCGTTATCTGCGGAGACATCAAATAATTTCTTTCTCAGCGAACGCAAATGTACCCTTCAATGTCACGTTGACGAAAACTGCTGCACGGAAAGTTGGGCTTGGCTTTCTTACTTTCGGGGTATGATAACAATGGCAAACGTTCTTGTTACGGAAAACATGCTAGCGCATTGAAAAATCGGCTTGCCTAATCCAAACTTTTCCCAGGACATTAGCTATTGCATTCGCACCAATTGAATACCGCTTGCGGTCATATTTGCAATAGTATGAGATGGTTGGCTTTATTTGTTTCCCTTTTTGGCAACTTCACCATTGCTAAGCCTATCCATTTTCAGCCGACAGTGGGAAAAATTGATGGTGTAGCAGGAACATATATTGTGCTACGAGTAGCCATTACAAGTAAAAATAAATATAAGGAGAAATAAAATGAAACGAAGTAACGATAGTTAACTTTCTCATTCTTGTCAACTTTTGTGCAGCATAGCGCTCGGATATAAATGTCAAGTTGGAAACACAGTTATAGCAACGATTCAAAAGAATTTCGCGCGCTGATGTTTCCATCTTTCTGTTTTAGCCTGTACCCTGATGGCTTTTTCCTGGACGAATAATGATATATGCAAGCATGTTCACAAAAGCATGAATTAGCATGTAGCCTCATGCTTTTGGACATTATAATGTTGAAATCACTACTACTTTATCCACTTATTTAAATGTTTCAAATTCTGAGGTGCGTGCAATCGTGAGCTTTAATGGAGACTAGGCTCGAGTAAATCGGTAATCAGCATGGTTTAATTTCCTCACTTGCTACCATGTTTGTGAATTTTCTCAATGAGAATGTTATATTACGTTAGACAGAACGAGTGACTAATAGTGCATCCAAGAAGAGCAGATTTGTCTACCTTAGGAGCCGGTCGTCTTCTACCCCATAGCCAGAGTTCCGCCAACCCTACTTGTTGACTTTGTAGACAGATAAAAAGGAATGGTGATGCGTTTCAATATATCTCTTGAAAATACTAATTTCCGATGTATAATACAACTTTACAATTCGCTATTTGAGACGGATCGTAAACCACCGGCTAATTGTTAAAGAACCCTACGCTACATTTAAATCAGTGTGCTCTCTTATCGTTGTGGGTGGCTAGCTTCCTGATTCTATGAAAGATAGTAAATAAAACCGGCCGGTTTCTCTATGTAGTAGAGACTTTCCGGAAGTGCCCAAAGTAAGACAAAAATGTCAAAATATTTTGGATATGCAGCTAAGAGAGGTAAAAGAGTTATTCTGACACAAGGCTGGCTAACAGAATAGTTATTTGAACATCAACAAACCTGACTTATTATGATCGCTGTCGAAGACTGCAGCTGGATCCACTTTGGCTGAGACGCTTAAAAAACAGCCCCGTTCTCTTCTACAACATTATAAACCAACGAATTTACGCAGACAGCACCGCACTTGAACTGCGGAAGACTGCAGTCTACCCCACACGTAATGGCGGCTACTTGATACGTACAAACCTTTCAAGTAATAAAATTCGATCGAATTTCTTCTTAGTGTGATACACTTATTTGTGGAACAAACTACCCCTACAGATACGCATGTGTACAACCATGTCACCTTTCGAAATCTCCTTCAGACCTTCCTCACTATACCAAATGCTCTGAAGATATTTGACTCACAGCAAACACTAGAAACACTGACAGAAGTTGGTATAAAAAATATTTGATAATAGCTTACAGCTAGCTTACCCACTACATGTCATTACATACCATACCAACTCCTGTGTCCTTGCAGCCTAATAGTCCCTTCGTTTATTATCTACTCCTGACGATACAAACATCCGTAAATTTTACATATGAGTTGTGAGGGTCTAGGACTCAAGGAAAAGTAATCATGATCCGAAAGGCTATTAGTAAACTTTTATTAAATGTTATGAAACGTGTTTACTTAACACATGATCGCTCCCACTTATGGGGCCGTGTACCGTCCGTCGGTAAATATACAAATTTATTTATTTATTTATTTATAAAATATCGATGATTAGGATGGCAATAATGTCGACAGAAAAGTCATCTAAACTCACCTGTCAATCTCTCAGTGTTGTTAATAGTGACGTTCGAGCGTTCAGGTATGATAAATCGATGATATGATGAAGACCAAGATCAGGTTGAGTGAAATAATGAACATGTCTGAGTCACATATGTGCTCCAGCAGATGAAATGTTTGCAACGAAGACATCCTAATGTTAGTTTAAACGAGGCTAAAAATCTGAAACATAACCTGTCTCCCCCACTCTAATTACTGTTGACGTGCCTTAAGATTTATCTTAAGTATACCAATTTTCGATGCATATTACACCAAGTTTACAAGTCTCTACTTGAGGCGGTACAGAAACAACCAGTTAGTTGTTTTTTAAATAACCCTACTTTACGTTTACTTCACTGTACTCCCTTATGGTTGTGCGCGGCTACCTTCCTGAATATATGAAAAACAGTAGACAAAACTGGTCGGTTTCCCTAGGTCAGAGGTCACCAATCTAAGGCCCGCGGACAGGAGCCGGCGCGCGACTTTATTTCATCCGACCGACGAACGACACTCGATTTTAACACCAAGGTAACGCACCTTCCTATTCTAGCCCTGTGTTTACGGCCTTCTTAATAACGCACCCTTGCTCAAATCATTGCATGACCCCATTCCGTTTGTACACGTTAAAACATTATCACCGCGGCATCACAGCAATGTTTGGTCCCTTCATTTCACCAATCAGCTTAAACAGTCTGAGCGATAATTTGCGTGTAGCCAATAGAACGTGTCAGCCCACTCCGCAATGCTATTCTTTGCACTATAAGTTCGATTTCGTTTCTTATTCTCTGACCATGAACACCCGTTTAACCCATTAATCTGCAACCAATTTAGGGTGCATGTGACCCTCACAGTCGTATCTTTCACTCGCATGCACCGTGGCGTTTGTGCGGCTGGGCATGAGATTAATCCATGTGGCTTAGGCAAGCACCATTGGGGCTTAGCAAACTGCACAAAAGCCTCTTGTGAATGTGAGAATGTCATTTACTCGTGATAATTTCTGGGCCCATGACGTGCACGAGAATTGGAACCTAGTAATGACAATGGGAGGATACTGTGGGCGCTTTAACGCAGGTCAGAAATTCGCTTACTATCGATACGGCGAAGTGTGCGAAGTGCGCTGGATAAATCAGGTGGGTGACAAGTTGTTTTTGCACGATTTCGGTGTCTCTGCGAAACGGCCGGTTGAGCTATCGGAACCGCAGCTGAAAAAATATGTCGTATGCTGTTCATTTCAGCAGACCGTATTCAATTGTTTGCAACGGGCCTTGTGTGATATATGTGTTGTATGCATTAAACGTTATGCTATAAGCTTCAGATGCATGTTTGGCGAACCGTAACTTCACTAGCAAGTGTCAGTTCTATGATTTGCAGGTTTTCTAGTAGGATGCTGAATACGTTTCCAATTCTCATACATTGTGAGCTACAAAATGTTTGGAAATGCCGACCATTCTGTTCATTTACTGCATCCTGCATCAAAAGGTACTCTGCGGGAAAGCCTTAGATGTTTCTTGTGCACCCAAATTAGTCGTTTCTACCGTCAAAATTCATACGGGATCATGCTCAAAATATTCGCCATTTGCAATCTTTTCTGGAAGACATGGATTCCGAATTATGTGATTTACCTTAACACACATCAGTACAATATTTCGGTCGCAGTAAAGTTCTATAACATTTTACAAGCTCCGAAAAGATATAGCTGCGTATTTTAATGAAAAACATAATGCTGACCCATAGCTTTCAGATCTTACTTGTCTTTCAAACTTTTTACTGTTGATCGATATCACATTCTAGATGAATGAGCTGAGCTTAACACTGCATTAATCAGAACATTTGCACTAACGGCTCCAATCCGTAGGCTCTAATCTACTTATCGAACACCCATAAATTATCACTGCGTTCGGACTGGAGCAGATTGCCAAAGAAGCAGGCATTGCTCATGTAATTAAGGTCGCGTGCAACAGATTCTTGATCCATATAAATAGAAACATTGTTGGACGGACATATGTTTCATGGAAGGAGACGTTGAATGTGTCCACCTGCATTCTGACCACAGTGCAGAAATCGCTTGATGCAGTTAGCAAGCACTTCCCGCAAAGTCATGGTGGTAATAGCGTAGCATTGTTATTCACAATATTCTGCTGCACTTGCCCCAGAGAAATCGGCTTGCTGCTGTAAACCCTTTGTTACAAATATCTCCAGAGAAAAAGATCACGCGTGTTTAAAGCGGGTGACCGTGGAGCCACTCAACAGGGACTCCACGACCGATCCAACATCCCCCAAATTACTCGCAGATATTTGCTCGCACTGATTGAGCATAATGCGCTGGTTCACCATCATGCGGCAAATATATATAAATATAAATATATATATATCTAACTTCAAAAGACCTAGTTTAAGTGTAACTTGGTTTATCCCAACTACGGTGAAGAAGCATCAAGAATACAACGTCCGAGCGTGGGACACCTATATATATATATATATATATAAATAAATATATATATATATATACGAAGTTTGTTCCAAAGGAGACTTAACTTTTGTAATAACGCGTCCACTGGCACAGGGAGCGCACTGCGGTAACTGAGCGTATGTAGAGGCCTACTAAGAAAACAAGATGCTATTTACCACATTTTGCTCTGACTGCTGGTTGGGGACCGACAGCCGCTGAAGTGAGCACGTGCACAAGCTGTTCGTCGGAGTAGTATCAAAGAGACAATGAAAGATTTTTATGAACGAAGCCTGTGGTTGCCATTTTGATACAAACTAGGCAACACTTGTACAGAGACATTTCAGTTTGCTTAGCAAAGTTTACGGGGAGGCCAGTATGAGTTGCACGCAGTGCCATAAGTGTTTTACGTATGTTGAACACGGCAGAATATGGGGAGGTGGCGATCCCAAGCTTGGATGAGATTTTACATCAACAGACGATGACAACGTCGCCAGAGTTCCTG
Source organism: Dicrocoelium dendriticum (assembly GCA_944474145.2). Taxonomy (NCBI): domain Eukaryota; kingdom Metazoa; phylum Platyhelminthes; class Trematoda; order Plagiorchiida; family Dicrocoeliidae; genus Dicrocoelium; species Dicrocoelium dendriticum. The sequence goes on along the minus strand of OX104070.1, from coordinate 64,005,398 downwards.
CTGTGATCCGTAGAAATCGTTGTGTAATTGTTCGAGAATTTGTTGACGAAAGGGGCATCTTGGAATGAGTGTACCACCAAAGTATAGCACGTGTGTGAGATGCTCTGAGTAGGACGTCGTCTGAAATGTAGAAAAACCAGACTTGGATTTTGTATCATGACAATGAGCGGGCTCGGTCATAACTCTTTTTCTGTAGCTATCCAGCAAAGCATCACACTCCCGCTGTGCCTCGTTCACTCTATTCTCCGATAGTGGCCAATTCAGACATTTTCCTTTTTCCCAAACGTAAAACTTAACAATTATAAGTTTAAAGTTAATTTTAAAATTAAAATTTAAGCAGGCATTTCCCTTCACGAATTTTAATAAAGCAAGAAGAAATAACATTATAACAGAATTTACTGAATTCAGTAATTTCGCGTATTCTCCTCAGCTGTTTACTTGCGGGAGCAAGTACGTAGGCCGAACTGAGAGAACGCTGTCAGCGAGGATTGCAGAGCAAGTTCCGCGAAACATGATTGCTAAGGGTCCGAAGCTACCAACTAGCTCTTTTGCCCGCCACATACTAAAATGCCCTGTATGCCAGAACCCACGTGGCAATTTCAGGGTAGTTAGAAACAGGCTAATCCCCGTCTACTACGGTTTGCGGAGGCGGCAGCAATTCGGCGGCTGAAGCCAAAGTTATGCAAGCAAACGGATTTCGTGACCACGCTAACCCTACCCTCGTGAGGCTAGCGATTGCGGTTTCCTCGGAACAGGTCACGTGAGCCTAAAGACCTTCGACCGCTTTGAATTTTTGCTGTTAACATCGCACTGTTTTCCACTCATTGTATGTAAACAGCTGAGGAGAATACGCGAAATTACCGAATTCAGTAAATTCTGTTATAATGTTGTTTCTTCTTGCTTTATTAAAATTCAAGCGCTTGTCATTCCAAGCATTGATGCACGATCTCATTTTCGCGCAGTTCTTGTCGTTGCTAACGCACCAAAATTTAAGTCCTTGGAAATATTGAGATGGTTTACTAGCAGGATTTTTTTAAACATTCCAAATCCAAGTACTTGCACCGTAAACGTTTTCGTTTATTTCAGCCTATGAACAGCAAATGCGTAGGTATGACTTAGCAGAATTATCCCGCTGCCACCTCGGTTAAAGCATCTACGATTCATGCCGTCTTTTTGGTGGCTGATATATCAAACTTCTTTATCTCCTTGTCTCGTGCAAATGCCTAAACAGTAAAAGTGCTGTTTTTACGAAAGGTGCGTTTTTAACAGAAGCTAGACCAGTACTTGCGCGAAGAAGAATTTACTTAAATGTAGACATGTTAAAACCAGGTCCGCCTAATTTTATGATCACCCTGCTACCAGTAGGCGATTACAAAACGGATGTCTGCAAATGCCATACACCTTCCACTTATTTAACTAACACAGTACCTTCGGTGATATTAAAATTATCCTCACCAAGAGGAAGCGTATTCTGCCTTTAAATTTATTGCGAGTAGCTCAGCCTACACTAGTCAACTCTCACCCAGTATACCAGCTTGTAGGTGACTGCGGAGTCAAGTACATAGAAAAACCTATAGATTTTGAATTCTTGATTAAATAAACAATTGTCAAAGGTGGAATATGAAGGCACCTATTCCACTGTTGTGACTAAGTACCATCGGATGACATATGTTTCGGCTCCATTGCTTAGGCTGGAATTCTGAAGCATTCCATCACATAATATTGGTAAATATTTCGATTAGTTTTTTTCTGCTAACGACTAACGAGAACTGGAAACCGAGTAACTTCCTTTGGTTGATTAAGTTGTGATTTATAGTCAGCATAAACTTGTTTTAAATGCCCCAATATGCTGGATGCAATGTTATAAATGTCAACTTTCTGCGGATTGATTCCTTGATATTTCTGTGTATAATAACGTCCGAGATGAGTAGCAGAATTCTGGTAAGACACAAATCTAATAATTTGCTTGGCAATGCTAGATGTTGACTCCATTGTGAATATTAAAAATTTTACATGTCATTTCGAAGGTTGTTTAGAGAATGGTACCGATGTTCCAAATTGAAAAATTCAAAGTATTGAAATGAATCGTTGAATCACTTACCTAAATCCTGATCGACACGTGCTGGTTTCTAAAGCTTGAAATTGCAAACAATGATCTTTTGTCTATTACTATTCGTCATGTCCCTTTGCTTCAACTTAAATGTCGCTCACCTTGCAGTGACTAGGAGAGGATGGAGAAAATCTAGCTAGTTAGCGCACACAACATTGCACTACATTATGTAAATTTAGTTATTGTGGTTTCATGAAGCTTCTTGTGATTAAAAGGCTGCATACCCAGTACCTTGTTATTGAATGCGATTGATTTTTTGATACTAAATATATGTTCACCCAGGGAACCCTGGGTATTTCCGGATAATGCTTGCTTTTTGTGCCGGCCAATGGTTGCTGCGTGTAACGCCTGCCTGTGACGCTTGTGACTAATTGAGCGATTGCTCACTATATAATGCGCTTATTTTTGCCACAATCAAAATATATTATGGATTAATCTGGGGTTTCTGATGCAATAAATTTCTCCCTCACTTCCTAAAACCTTACATAATAGCTTGAAGAGGTTTGTGAAAGTGAGAAGCTGGAAGGTGCTGGGCAGTTGAATGTACTACTGTGTTATGTTACAAACAATGGATTACTTAGGATAAAAAGATAGTGCATTTTAGTAGGCGTGCAAAATACAAATATTAAACATTCCCCTAAGCGTTTACCGAGTTAAACGTCTTGATAAATATTGTTATATAAAATGGGAGTTGAAAGAAAAGCATACGTTAAAACACGGAGCTGCTTTAAAGGACGTAAGCAGTTAAAAAAGGTAACAAGAAAGATTGATAATGCACTATCACCTTGTGTCCATGTGATCCATATACCCAGTATCAGGGCAATATTAAAATATTGCCCAGTAGGACAGTTTAGGTAAAGAAGTGCTAAGAGCTAAGGGCCACATCTAATTGTTTAAACATTCCGAATTCAGCGAGAAAATTTCTAAGTATCAGAGAGAGTCCTGAAATTGACAAACACAAATTTAACGTTAGTTTCGTTGGGTTTCTAGACGGCTGTGTGCTTCACATATTTTATGCTAATATCTCTGATCTTGGTGTTGTAGCTGTTTCAGAAAAAACGGCACACCTTCCGGTGATCACGCTGTATTTGGGAAATTATTATGCAATTATTGTTTCGCCCTTATTTGAGTTCGCTACAATCTCCAAGTAACTTCAGCATCTGCTTTTAATGGAACCTGCATAAGCCATTAATATCACTTACTGCCCTGCGTTGTGGTATTTCTAGAACCTACATGGCGCGCTTCACACAAGAATGCCAAGCTTGGATGGCGTATTCAAATTGAAGGTGCATGTAAACATTGTTCACCATCTGAAAGGTGTTATCGTCAAAATTCCCAATGTCATAGACAACATGTTGACGAGCTGGTTGCTGCCTTTTGCAGTTGCTTCAGCCTGCTTTGAACAGTTGAATTCACATTGTATAGGCACATCAGAGTCGCATTGATGGGAAATAGTTTGCAATAGGTTGACCTTTACAAATACATAGAGCCATCCATATTGTGTAGTTTAACAACTCGACATTTTTCTACCTAGAATGATAGGGCATTTTAAAATGATCACTTAGGTAGTGTTTAGACCGTGCTTTAACTATTCAAGGTCGTCCTGTTCCCTGATCGCTCGCCATATATTCATACCATGTGTGAAGAATAGAACAGCAAAATACTTTCCCACTCCCGAAGGTTATTACCGTGTGTAAAAATTCCAGCGAAGTGCCGAAAGCTCTTGTGGACAGTCCAGTACTTGACACGATGTACTAGATGTGCTAGAAGTGACCGGTTCCAAAATGCCGCTATCTGCAGTAACGTTAAACGCCTCTCCTAACAGCAAAACCAAAAGAACGCAACTATCTCACGATGGCGGAACATGCTGAGTGCAAAATTTCGTTTGCTTTTCTATTTGCATTCCAAGATACTAAGGTAGAATGTTATTGGTTCCCTAACGTGGGGAAGCATTGAAAGATCGGAATGCCTAATGTTAATTTCCCTAGGGCATTGTATTACATTCCAACCGACGATGACATCTTGCAGTTATTCGCAATCGTACAAAACTGGTGTTTTTACATTTTCTTGCAAATAGCAGCTTTGATCTCGGTAGAACGTCAATAATTTAGCATACAACAGGAAAAGTTATAAGGACGAATCAGAAACTTATACTGTACAACAATGAAAAATAGATATGAGCAAAAATAAAATGGAGCGAAGGTATCGGTTACTAGTATCCTTCGACTTCGTGCCAAATTTTTAGTGTAGCACAAAGGGCGGATGTGAAAGGCAAGCTGAAAACATCGTTCTAATTTAATTATAAATTTAGTCCCTATACAAATCTTCCAATCATTCCGTTCAATATATCCTATTATCTGGAACCCTGATTAGAAAGATTTGGGCGAATAAGAATATATCCGATCGGACATGTGTTAAAATTTGCGCACTTAATCGTCAGCCCTCAGTAGCTCAGGTGGTAGAGCAACGGTCCGGAAATTCGTGGACCGGGGTTCGACTCCCCGTCGAGGCATATTATTGTGTGTGAATTTTAATCGTGGCTTCTACTTTCTTCGAACTTCACACTACTCACAAACATCCACCATTAATCTACTATCGCCCATTGGACGTCTGAAGGACAGGAACTTCGGTCTGTTGGGAAGTGACGGGTGAGTGAGCCAATCTGCAACATCAGGACAGGTACTGTGAGCTTATTGGCAACACGTCGCGCAACAAGCAGAAGACGTGTTAAAATTTGCGCACCTAATCGTCAGCCCACGGTAGCCCAGGTTGTAGAGCAACGGACCGGAAATTCGTGGACCGGGGTTCGACTCCCCGTCGAGGCATATTATTGTGCGTGAATTTTAATCGTGGCTTCTATTTTCTTCGACCTTCACACTACTCACAATCATCCACCATTAGTGGCAATTGCTTCCGAAAATCCGATCGTTTTCTCCAAGCTACCGGTGCTTTGCGTGCAACTACTGTTGTAGTTCCGGAAGTGTTTCTTCAATATTCTAGCAAATGGTACAATACGCTAAATGTGATCACCACGGCGTCCAGCTTCAAAACGCCGTTATCTGCAAAGACATCAAATGCTTCCTCTGTCAGCGAACGCAAATGTACCCTTCAGTGTCACTGTGGCGAAAAGTGCTGCAACGGAATTTGGGCTTGGCTTTCCTAATCACACGGCATGATACCAACGGCGAACGTTTTTGTTAAGGAAAACGTGCTGGCGCGTTGAAAATCGGCTTGCCTAATCAAACATTTTCCTAGGACATTAGCTATTGCATTCGCACCCATTGAATACCACTTGCGGTCGTATTTGCAATAGTATGAGAACGTTGGTTTTGTTTGTTTCCCTTGTTGGCAACTTCGATATTGCTGCCCTTATCCATTTTCAGCGGACAGTGGGAAAAATTCGATAGTGTAGCAGGAACATATGTTTTGCAACGAGTAGCAATTACAATTAAAATCAAATATAAGGAAAAGAAAATGGAACGAAGTAACGATATTTAACTTTCTCATTCTTGCAAACCTTTTGTGCAGCATAGCGCTGGGATATGAATATCAAGTTAGAAACACAGTTATAGCAACCATTCAAAATGATTTCGCGCGCTGATGCTTCCATCTTTCTGTTTTAGCCTGTACCTGATGGCTTTTTCCTGGACGAATAATGATATATGCAAGCATGTTCACAAAAGCATGAATTAGCATGTAGCCTCATGCTTTTGGACATTATAATGTTGAAATCACTACTACTTTATCCACTTATTTAAATGTTTCAAATTCTGAGGTGCATGCATTCGTGAGATTTAACGGAGACTAGGCTCGAGTAAATCGGTAATCAGCATGGTTTAATTTCCTCACTTGCTACTATGTTTGTGAATTTTCTCAATGAGAATGTTATATTACGTTAGACAGAACGAGTGACTAATAGTGCATCCAAGAAGAGCAGGTTAGTCTACCTTAGGAGCCGGTCGTCTTCTACCCCATAGCCAGAGTTCCGACAACCCTACTTGTTGACCATTGGAGCCAAGTAGAAAAGATTGGTGATAAGCTTCAACATATATCTTGACTATACTAATTTCCGATGCATATTACACCAATTTTGCAGTTCCCTACTTGGGATGGTACGGAAACTATCGGTTAGTAATGAATAAATAAATAAATAAAGGTATTATTCCTCAGCAGTGCAAAGCACAGACCAATTTGGTGGTGTTATCAACCTGTAAAACGTGATCACGTCATGTAGTTAATTATTCGTATTTTGATCAATGGTTCCCACACGGGTTTTGGAATTGATTAGCCGTTTGGAAATAGTAGAGAGATAAAGAAAATGGAAACAATAATAAATGTAGATTTCACGGAAAGTTCAAGTAAAGTAATACGTTCATTCATGGAACTGTCCCAAGGGGACTTGCTACTACGCAGGGTATTTCCACGATGGGTTTTATTCGCACTTCCTTGCTCCACTTAGCTCTGTGCCTGTGTGGCAAGATAGTAAATAGGCCATCAGAACAGGTTGTTAAAGTACCCTACGCTACACTTAAATCCGTGTGCTCTCTTATCGTCGTGGGCGGCTAGCTTCCTGATTCTATGAAAGATAGTAAATAAAACCGGCCGGTTTCTCTATGTAGTAGAGACTTTCCGGAAGTGCCCAAAGTAAGACAAAAATGTCAAAATATTTTGGATATGCAGCTAAGAGAGGTAACATAGTTATTCTGACACACGAGTAGCTATCAGAATAGTTATTTGAACATAAAATATTGATGAATAGGATGACAATAATGTCTGCAGGAAAGTCATCTAAACTCACCTGTCAATCTCTCAGTGTTGTTAATAGTGACGTTCGAGCGTTCAGGTATGATAAATCGATGATATGATGAAGACCAAGATGAGGTTGAGTGAAATAATGAACATGTCTGAGTCACATATGTGTCCAGCAGATGAAATGTTTGCAACGAAGACATCCTAATGTTAGTTTAAACGGGGCTGAAAATCTGAAACATAACCTGTCTCCCCCACTCTAATTACTGTTGACGTGCCTTAAGATTTATCTTAAGTATACCAATTTTCGATGCATATTACACCAAGTTTACAAGTCTCTACTTGAGGGGGTACAGAAACAACCAGTTAGTTGTTTTTTAAATAACCCTACTTTACATTTACTTCACTGTACTCCCTTATGGTTGTGCGTGGCTACCTTCCTGAATGTATGAAAAACAGTAAACCAAACTGGTCGGCTTCCCTTGGTCAGAGGTCACCAATCTAAGGCCCGCGGACAGGAGCCGGCGCGCGACTTTATTTCATCCGACCGACGAACGACACTTGATTTTAACACCAAAGTAACGCACCTTCCTATTCTAGCCCTGTATTTACGGCCTTCTTAATAACGCACCCTTGCTCAAATCATTGCATGACCCCATTCCGTTTGTACACGTTAAAACATTATCACCGCGGCATCACAGCAATGTTTGGTCCCTTCATTTCACCAACCAGCTTAAACAGTCTGAGCGATAATTTGCGTGTAGCCAATAGAACGTGTCAGCCCACTCCGCAATGCTATTCTTTGCACTATAAGTTCGATTTCGTTTCTTATTCTCTGACCATGAACACCCGTTTAACCCATTAATCTGCAACCAATTTAGGGTGCATGTGACCCTCACAGTCGTATCTTTCACTTGCATGCACCGTGGCGTTTGTGCGGCTGTGCATTAGATTGATCCACGTGGCTTAGGCAAGCCACATTGGGGCTTAGCAAACTGCACAAAAGCCTCTTATGAACATGAGAATGTTATTTATTCGTGATAATTTTTGGGCCTATGAGGTCCAAGAGAAGTGGAACCTCGTAAATACAATGGGAGGATACTACACGCGCTTCAAAGCAGGTCGGAAATCCGCTTAATAGCGAGACGGCGAAGTGTGTGAATAGCTCTTGATAAATCAGATGGGTGAAACGTTATGGTTGGGCGATTTCGATGTCTCTACGGAAAGGCCGGTTGACCATTTCGGAACCACAGTTGAAAAAATATATCGTATGCTGTCCATTTCAGCCGACCGTATTCATATAGTTTGCAACGAACCTTGTGTGATATATGTATTGTATGCATTAAACGTTATGCTATAAGCTTCAGATGCATGTTTGGCGAACCTTAACTTTACCAGCAAGTGCTAGTTCTATGCTCCGCAGATTTTCTATTAGGATGCTAAATCCGTTTCTAATTACCATACTTTTTGTGCTACAAAGCATTTCATAAGACGGTTGAGCAAGGAAAGCCTTTTACTGATGGTAATTTAATCATAGAGTGAATAATGGGAGTAGGGAATCACGTGTTCTGAGAATATCAATTTGATTTCTACTACCAGGCTGTCGGCAAGTTCTGTTGTGCGGAGAACCGAAGGACTTAGAGAGAACGCATTGATGCAGATCCGTAACAAAGCTAAGGACTTTTTGTGGTTTTCTCTTGCGCTGGTGGAGTCTACTGATTGGTCGAGTACGTCACAACTTCTCTTGTTCATATGTTGTGTCTTTTCGTACTGTCAAATAACGAAGAAGTTGGAATCGGTCACCAGTATGCATAGAACAACAAACGGAAAAGACATTTTTGTGGAAGTGCACAAAATTTTGAAAAATTATAACCTTCCGTGGAATCGGCTCCGAGGTCTGACAGCTAGTGATGGGAAAAGCATGGCTGGAGTTCGGAAGGGTCTGATAGAACAGATCGGGGCTCAATTGAAATATTTGGAAATGCCTACCATCCTGTTCATTCACTTCATCCTACATCAACACGTACTCTGCTGGAAATAATTAGATGTTTCTTGTGCACCCAAATTAGTCATTTCTGCCGGCAAATTCATTTGAGGTCATACTCAAAATAATGGCCATTTTCCCTCTTTTCTGGAAAACATGGATTCCGAAGTATGTGATTTACCTTAACACACATTAGTACAATAGCTCAGTTGCGGTAAAGTTCTATAACATTTTACAAGCTCCGAAACGATATAGCTGCGTTTTTGAATGAAAAATATCAATCTGATCCATAGCTGTCAAATCTTACGTGGGTGTCAATGAATTTATTTACGATCGATATCACCTTCTACATGAGTGAGCTGAACTAGGCACGGCAGGAATCCGACAGCCTTATCTGTGCTCTGTACTGAATCATCAGGATTTTGGCCAAAGTTGTCATTGTTGAGAACACCACTGGAAGGAGAAAATCTTCCTCATTTTGACTGTTTCAAGGAGTTTTGCGCTACGATCACCAAAGGCACCTTGATCGAGTTTCCGATAGCAATTATTCGTGATCTGAGAAAGCATTTTTGGAGAGTTTTTAGATTTTGAGAGAATAGAAAGTGAAATCCTTCTGTTCCAGCCTCTGTATGATTGCAAATTTTATGGTGTTTCAGCTGAAGTACAGTTAGATGTAATTGATTTGCAGGCAAAGGAATTTTTCTAACAAAAGCAACAAGAAGGACAACTTGTCGGATTTTACCTCTACCTGAGGTTGAACTTCCTGAGCTGGAAAGTTTGTTAGCTGGTATAGCATCAGTGTTTGGAACAACTTATCTCTGTGAGTAAACATTTTCAAAAAGGATATACGTGAAATCCACTCATCGAAGGAGATTGACTGATGACCATTTGTAGGTAATTCTCATGATCGGTTGCACCCATTTGAAAGCAAACATTGATGAATTCTTGAAAGCTAAACGTCAAGTTCAAAGGGTTCACTAACTTTTTCAAAGCTTTTGCAATTTCCGGATTTGTGTACATAAGTAGAGAAACTAAATTTTAGTTGCCGTCGCCTTTGTTATTATGATATTTACCTCGAAATTTGGTAAATGATTTTCATTGTTGTACTTTGCACGTCAATCACCCATTCTTACGACAGATTGTGCAACACAGTTTGCAGTAGTTTCGTTAAGTATCTACTTTTTTCTCTTAGAGTATTGTGCGAAATCCAATCCGACCAGCGGCCGACATTATTTTCGCAATCCGACACGCCTATAAAAAAGATTGGTGACCTCTATGCTGGGTTATCGTAATACTGAAGTTTAACAAGCTGATATATTGCAATAGTTTCCGAAAAGTATTTGATGAGGTTTACCATTGATCAGCATGAAGCGGTGTTGATGTCCACTCTTTATAACCTAACAAGCATTATTTAGTAATAAATAACAACACTAGTTTTGCTTCATGTGCCCAACCGTACATTTCTACAGCTGGCTAACTTTACTTATGTATTGTATTGGTAAAACTAAACGAACGTGGTTTGTTTGGTAGGGAAATCAAAACGTTCAGTTACTGATTTGCAAAATCAGCCATTAACCTCTCCGTGTTGAAGGGCTGTATAACCAGAGTAAATATCATGTTGAGCAATTCCATAGGAGACTTTCTGATCGTACCTTAATAAAGCTCATGTTAACTCGTCGAAGAAGTGGTTATCATAATGCGTGGAATTAGTAATAAAGTATTAGACAGCTTCCTAGTTACGTAGTGAAAGTCACAGTCTGTTGGTAACTAAGGTGTGATTTGCATTGTACATAAGCAGACAAGTCACGTTAAAATGATTGGTGCGCGAAAGAGTATGCTAGAAATCAAAGCTGCTGTTATAAATCTAATTTGGAAGGAACGATTTTTTGAAGTAGTGGATAGAACCGTATGATATCATCAAAAAGAATAATTTTTGGCACATAGATTTTCCGCTGTATTCGCCGCTGACTGATTGCTATAAGTGAGACGCATACTTAAAATCACATGCCTAATCCAGTGGGTAACACATTGAAGTCGGCCGTTCGTCGTCTCCAGGAGCCAGCAATCGGTCTGACATTATTCATCAACATCGGGTGCCCAGATGATCGTGAATAACTGAAAGTTGATTCAGTCGCGTATGGACAGCACACAGTTAAACACAACCTGCCGACATCCAGTAAACTCTCCCTGCGCCAGTGAAACCGTTGAAAAATCTTGTTTCTTACTACTGATTCGTCGCATATATCTATTAGACTTTGTCCTATCGTCCTGCTACGGAGGCATTGGCCGCATTTGTCAATTATCAGATTATAGTCCAAAATATTTAAATAGAAGGCAAACAAAACATTATTTTTTGTCAATATTTGTCCAGCATTCAAACCTGCTCAAGTAATGGTCACATATTGCATATTTTCACCTAAGTGATCACGCCTTTAGGGTGGTGTCTAACACGGTCGAGAATAAAGGTATTTATTTATTTACCCATATTACCTGAAACCAGATTTAGTACCAAACTAGCATCATAAATTCTTCCGCGTCATCAGCACGGTTCAGAACAACAAGTGCTTTTCACTTAGCAACTCCCACAACACCTTCGAAATGACTGCTTCAAAACTATAGGCTGAACGCAACACGCGTAAACAAAGAGTAGTCAGAAATTTTCTTTCGCTTTGGCAACCCGGCCGAATGCAAAGACAGCAATCGTAACAGCACGGGATAGCGGACATCATAATAGTACATCCATACTGATCCGATAGGAACTCGTGGATATGCTCATGGTTGCGAAGCTTCAGCCCACTTAGTTTTGAACAATGAACAATGAATTTATATGGGTTAAGAAGCGTTGTTTTACAAGTCCCGTTGGATAGTTGGTGGGGATATCAACATAACAATAATGATAATAAGGATAATAAAATAGTTAATACTTTAAATATGAAAATAAGGACTTATCGTTTGCTTCGTTGTAGTCCTGCAATCCTCTTAGATTCACAGCACCCACAGTTAACAACAAATAATTCCATGGTAAACTCCGGGTATGGGATGGAGACGTAGTGTTAAGTAACAAAGTGTAAGTGGATGAGTGCATCGTCCAACCGTCTTTTAAATACTGTTCGTGTTAGTGCAGAGACGACCGATTCTGGGAGAGCATTGCCCGGGTGACAGACACGATTGGAAATGAAATTTCTGCGGCACTCCAGACGACTGTATTGTTCTGTGAGTTTGATGAGTGGCCCCTCAGGTTTGTATTGCTGCTGAGTTGCAGTAAAGGGCGGCACACATGATGTGGGTCTCGCAGAATCAAGTATACCATAATCAGGTCGTTTCGTAGTCTGCCATAGCTTCCACTGAACAATCCCAGTCGTTGCAGCCTCTCCTGGTAGGAAATGTTGCACATTCCAATTACGTTCTTAGATGCCCGGCGTTGTGGCTGCTCCAGTGCATTAAGGTCGTGTTTCAGCCATGGATGCCAGGCTTGAATTGCATATTCGACTTGAGGCGCACATACGCACTGAGCATTTGTCGAAATATAGAGCTGTTTATTTGTCAAAACGCCTGCCTCAACAGCCCGACGTGTTGGTTCACGGTCTTCGCGGCCTTTTAGGATTCCCTGGAGCAAGCCAAGTCATCTTGAACCAGGACACCCAAGTCACGTTCGAGAGTTGATTGTTGTAGTACATCCGTTCTGAGTCGGTATGAGTAGCTGCTCTGATGTCGGATGGAAAGCACCTTGCATTTACTGACGTTGAAATGCAATGAGTTTTGGGTCGACCATTGATACACTGTAACTAAGTCACTCTGAAGCACATGTTGTTTGGCGTTCGCATGGATCCTGCGCCAGATCTTGATATCGTCGGCAAACATTAGGAAATTTGAAACGATGCCCTGTGCAAGGTCATTAATAAACACCAAAAACAAACGTGGACCTAGAACCGAGCATTGCGGCACACCACACTCGACTTGTATGGGGTCCGATAAAGAGCTTCGAACTCTGACCACTAATTGCCGTTGAAGTAGAAAGTTGTCCATCCAGCTTAAAACAGGATCTCCGATCTCGTAATGCTGCAGCTTGGATAGTAGTATCCGATGGTCTAGACGGTCGAAAGCCTTGGAAAAATCCAGGTTGATCACATTAACACCTTCTCCAGCGTCAGCTGCCTCGGTCCAACTGCTGCGTGCAATTAGTAAATTAGTTGTACATGATCGCTGTCGACGGAAACCGTGCTGTTCAGGAGCGATGAGGTTGAAGTTTTCCAGATAGCACACCAGTGCATCGGCGACTATGGGTTCCATGACCTTGGAGAGTATAGGAAGAAGGGTTACTGGGCGGTAGTTGGAGGGATCAGTTCTGCTTCCACCTTTGTGAATCGGGCTTATTATTCCAAGCTTTCACATGGCGAGAACTTGGTTTTGGTCTAAGCAGTGATGGAAAAACTGAGCTAAGGTTCCTGTCAGTTGGCTTGGTGCTGCTCCCAATGCCTCTGGACGAACGATGTCGGCACCCGGCGAGCTGTGTTGGCGTAGAGAAGTCAGCTTTTGCAATACAGCCTCTGCGGTAACATCGATGTGGGTTAGTCCTGGTGAGCAGAATACAAAGCTTGGTAGATCGCTTGGTGGCAAGACTCTTTGAAACATGGGGTTGTATTGCATCTGCAGCGCGTTTGCAGCTTCCATAGCCGTTCTCGTTGGGCCATCAGCCGTCTTGAGTGGAGGAAATCCTTGCCTCACCTTTCGTAGGTTATTAACGTGCTTGTACAGCAGTTTGTGGTTAACACTGAAGATTTTTACGATGTAGTGCTGATTGGCAGCTTTGTCGTCACTTATCAGTTCAATGAAGTGGTTACGTTGGGTTACGTACTTGTTCCAAATTTCTGGTGCCGGAGCTTCTCTCTACACTTGCAATGCTGCTTTGCGTACTGTTTTCCCTATTCGAGTTCTGCTCCTAACAAAAGAAACTGATTTGCACTTATTGCAGGCTTTAACTCTGAAGCCTTTGCAATCAGCTGACTGCATTTGTTGACGCACTCTAGGAAACCGACTTCTGGGGTTCTTCTTCGAGGAAAGACCATGTTGTGGCGCTGACTAGCTGGGCGAGTCGGTCGTACCTTGTGATGGTTCGCACAGTATCATCGTTATCATTCAGATATTCTGCATAGCGGACGAAGTTGAAACTGATGACTGCGTGATCACTGCGACCCAACGGGCAGTCTAAAACCAACGCATCAATCATATGCTCCTCGTTGGTAAGCACAAGACCTAGCACAGATGGTCTGTTACCTGTTCTGAACCGAGTGGGCAAAGTGATGTGGTTGTAAAGAGGAACAGTAGTTACTAGATCTTGTAGATCGGTTTTGTATTGTTCTCCGATCGTGGCAGGGGCTTCTAAACAATGTACGTTGAACTCACCCATGATAAGAACGTGAGTGTACTTTGTTGTAAACTGCACCTTAAAGTAGCCGCTAGGTGGTAGTCGGTTTCGGGTGTTGAGTTAGGGGCGCAATACACCAAAATAATCAGGCAGGCGTCCCTGCCTTTTAAATGCAACCGGCACCAAAGAGAGTCAGGGAACTGCGAGTCTGAATCCTCCACGGCTCCGCACTGCAAGTCGTTTCGGTAATACAGGATTACCCCTCCTCCTTTTGTGAGGCTGTCGTTCCGGATCAGCGACATGCCGGGTAGCGAAACTCCAGCGTCCGTCATTCCCGTGCGCAACCATGTCTCGGTGATACCAATGACATCCTACGAGCCAGAAGCTTGGCGATCTTTCAGTTCAGCCAGTTTGTTAGAAAGTCCCTGAGCATTTGTATACAAGCAGGCCAGTTTCTCGGTCTCTAGGAGCCCGCAGAGAGATGAAGCTCTCAAGTGTGGGAGAATGCCGACCGATGGGAGGTCGGCAGTTACTCGTTTTTTTATGGGTCCATGATACCTCGTTTGCAACTTGATTCGGCCAAGGTGCGTTCCAAGTGTTTCACGCATGAACCGCCACTGTTCTAAATCGTGCTTTCCGGTCTCTGGAACATTGTTAGAAAGATGTTCTGGCACGACATGTATGAAGATTGTATTCAGGCGGTCTTGCTTGCTGTGCCCCTCTTCAGCGTTTCCTTTTGATTGTCGCGCGCTCCAAGGGACATAAGGATAGATACGTATCCCACAGGATCCGTGTTTTAGCGCGCTTGCGGAGAGCAAAACGTTTTCTACGTCGGCGGAGGATTCTAGAGTTACTCGAATAAGTCTGGGTTTACCATAGTGTGGCGAGTTCGGATGACGAGTAATTCGTAACAAGTTTATGGGCTTGGCTTTAATACTCATCTGCATACACAATGAGTTCCATTAGTCTTGGTCGTCTGATAACTTAGCCCGCAATGTGATGGCGGTAGATTCAGGGACATTTGAGCATACAACAGTCAGGGAACTGTGGTTTGATCCCTTTTTCGTCGATCTACATGGTATGGTACTTATTTGTCCTGACTTGTTGACAAGTGATTGTTTGCTGTTTTTCTCTCCATTTGTGTGAGCGGTTTTCACAATGACAGCGGACGCAACGGCGGCCTCTCGGTGGACCCTTGCAGCAATCTCTGCATATGTAACCGATGTTCTGGGAGGCATAGTCTCGACAAAAGTTATTGGAGCCACAGGTACCAAGGGTTTGTGTTTTGCTGCTTCATTCTTGATACTACTAGATACCAGGTCTAGTGGAATTTGCTTAACCAGACGTTTTGAATGGTGCTTGATTTTCGTTGCCCTGTTTACTGTTTGATTCACGTAGGTACAGTCTGTTTTCGCCCGGCGTTCTACCAAAGTTGGAGAAGACAGCGGAGATGGAGACGTGGCTGATTGCGGTTCAGGAGAATCGGATTGTTCAGCATGCCGTTGCTTAGCAGCCGGTACGCTTCTGTGGTCCATACTCACTTCCATTGAAGTAATCTTATTGTTTATCCTCTGCTCGGCTTCTGTGATTAATCGGTCGCACTTCTCAGCTAGGATAATCAAGCACTTAACGAGGGGGACGGTGGAACACGCAGTACAGGACCAAAATGCATCTTGGGAGCTATTTCGCTCCCGTAACTGTTGTTGGGACACATTTGCACATTTCGTATGGTACCATTCCAAACAGTGCGAACAAGCCGGACTGATTTTTACTACTCGACGACATTCCCCTAACCCGCAAATGCCTATCGATGGGAGTCTCTTCGGTTTCACCTTTCTGCCATTTAATTTGGTGTCGTTACCTGACCCAGTGGGTTGGTTAGCGTCCTGTACTTTTACAGCTTTGAGAGCGGCGCACATCGGTCAGGCGAGCGTGGTGGTTGCAAGGTCAAATGAGCGGTCGGCGTGGTCGCGCGGTCCGTGTGATGGGTAATGCAGCCGCACTGGCTGACAAGGTCACAAGGAATGGCGATTGACTGGAACCTGAAGAGAGCGCTGAACACAGATTGACAGATCACAGATCCTTTCACAGTTGTGTTGAGAAACACTGGATCGGAATAAGCTTAGGCTTTTCGGCCTGCCTGAAGAATTCTGTATTAGCGGCTGATGTGGAAAGATTAGGCAAGCTAAAAATAAGACAGGCACTAAAGCATGTTGACGCAATAACGACGAGAAGCAACCTGGATTAAAAACGTAATAAAGAGAACTCGTAACACGTAAACGGCAAACACAGGCGGGATATCCGGAGGTGATGCATTACACTTTCCTCCCCCACGAACAGTCGTCGTTCGCAACCTACCAATCGGTTCAGGACTGTTAAGAATCGGGAGATTAGCCTGAACGTTCAGCTGCTCCTTCAATAAAGCTTAGACAGTATTTACCACGTGGCAAATCACAGGTGGCATGTTAAGTGTCAACGAAAATCTACGGCTAAGTTCGCTAACCCACCGTTGTAACCTGTTGATACCGAGAATGTTGGTTTAGGTATAATGTTACTCTATATGAGGTTCGTTATCAAAATCAGCGGATCATGACCCGCCTGTTTGTATGCGGAGTTCAGAAGAATGGCGTCGTATGCCCGGCCAACAGCTACAAATCGAATTTCCAATAGCCATGTAATGGAATATTTAAAAAATCCAAGGCAAGCTGCGCACTCGGAATAGTCTCATTTCCACACGCACTCCAGAGAAGTGTATGTTTGTGAGAGCTGAACGGGTTAAGCTGTCGGTCCAACAGGCGTGGGACGGAACAGGAACTTATGCGCTATGAGAATGTAAATCTAGTGTGTATTATCTCCAACATCACCATCGGACACTTCACATGCACTGGCTGTAATTGCTGAAAATGGTCAACGACCGCAGCGTTTATATCAAGTAGTGTAGGCAAAGGCCTTTTACTATGCAGTGTATCAAGTTGGGAAATTGTGGTTGTGATTGTAGCTGCTGACACACTTGTGCTTCATTTAAGACCTGAGTGACAAGCGAATAAATAGTCGTCTTCGGCAAGATTGATACACGGGCTGCTTCATATATGTCTCATGGGCCGTGAGCTTGTTTGTATCGTGTCCGCGCTCATCGGTTGGCATCTGCTTTTGGCGGTAAAACAGCAAAACATGCTTAAGCACTTATTCAGCAGCGCTTTAGACACTGAAAACTGGCCCAGTTTGTTGGCACTGCTTATGATCATTCCATTTGGCTCTCTGCTGCAGGTAACGAACAATGGGTAAAGTTGATCTAACCTCAAATCCACCGTCCGTTCCAAATTAGAATAGACACAGCTAAAACGTCCAACGCGTAGTTGTGCGGATGAGAAGACGTATGCGCATTTATGTGCGTCGCTAACCGCAGAGAGAAAAGCCTCCATCGTTCACCTTCAAGCAGTCAGATTACATTTCTAAAAAAGAAAGAGGGCGGGTAAAGACAAATGCTGTTGTAAGATCCTACGTCTCATCAAAATTGAAAGGTGAAATAGTCCAAAATCAAGCAGACCAATCCAGTAAATAAATAATTACCTGAATCTTGGTACCGGAAATGCAGTCCAGCAGTATGGATGTGGAACCAAAAGCAGTAAGCCAGAAAGAACGCAGCGCATACACCCAAAGGGTATTTTGGCGAATATTGATCACACTTGTTCGACTCAAACGGAGTGTCCGACGACTAAGCGGTACATAGCAAAGTTAAACAGGTAATATTGTACGTTTGTGGAATAATAAGACAAGTAAAAACTGGGTTAAAAACAACATAATGAGTGCTAGTCCATGTAGATGGCAGACACAGGATAGATATCCATGGGACTATGATACAATGGGTCTCAGCAAAGTTGACCAAGTAGGTAGCTGCGAAGTTAAATGTTCTTAATTACCAAAATTAACCTAAAACGTCAACAATGTTGGCCGACCAGTTAGGTTGCTCTTGCGTTTGTTGGCCAAATCTATCTAATGAAATCCAGCAAAGAGTATGGCACGGAATGGGAAGTGTCGCTCTGTTTCGTAACTCATCAGATGTTTACGACAGTGGCCGGTCTTCTGACATGGTTCAGTGTTCCAAACCACAACTTTGCGGTACACGTTTTTGGGCGAAAGCTACAAAGATACTGGATTGAATCCAAAACACTGACAGGTCCTGAAACCTGAATGAGGTTTTGTTGCTTTGCGGATTGCATTCGTTATCTGACTGCATGTAACAGTTAAAATTTTATTCAATTTAAGCAACGTTACAGGTCAACTGTATCCCCATGTGTTCAGTAGTCTATTCAATTAGTGTCACTCCATGGGCGACATTGGAAATAGACAAACATTTTGCGAAGCTTTTCTTTCAGCCGTAACTGTATTTCCCCTGGTAAAGGTGAACGTATAGGGATTGAAGAACACGTTGACCACCTGCCAGAGCAGCTTTCTGATCTAACTCCGTCAACCGCAGACGCAAACAGTTGGTTTAAAACCAAGGCCAACCAAGTTTACATCACGGACGCTGAAAATCAAAGTTTATCACAGCGAACACTTTGATTCGTTACAACAGCCACGCCGAAATAAGAACGACGTGCTACTGAGACTTGACAATGGCTCTGGGGTTGTACTCGTGGGTATAAATGATTACATTAAAGATGTAATCGTTATGCAAAGATGAGGGTAGATTCGTTAAAGATCTAACGAGGTGAGACAGAACGAAAAAGTTAGAAATGCTGATAGTGCGTGAGCTGCGAACGTTAAACCAATAGGACTAATCGACGCAAAAACTATGGCAGAACTATCCTCCGAGGCTCAAAACCTCATCGACTGTACGGATTATCCAAAAATACATAAACAAAAGATTCCACTGAGCCCAATGCCCTTAATGGTTGCCGGGCACCACCAGAAACTGGCACGATGGTTGGCAAAGCAGCTCGAGCCTGTTCCTTCTGAGATAGTCGGGCACAGCTTAAAAAGCACATTTTACTTCTTTAATAAACTTCGGCACTTGAATGTATCTTTTGAGATCTGTTCCCTTTTCACGAACGTTCTTTTGGATGACCTTGGACATCCTAACTATGCATACGAACAAAGCTGGCCTGCTTGCACATCGGTGAAATACCTTACTCAGCATTTGTACGAAAAGCGTCCTAATATCAAATTCACCATGGAAATGAGAGATGATGGTTCACTCCTAAGATCGATTTACTGGAAACCGAGCTGAACCGGACCATATCTACATTAAATAGTTACTGTCCATTGGACCACAAACTATCCCTTGTTCAAATTTGTTTGTTAGAGCACACCAAATACGCCCTGAAGAGTCAATCAAGGCTGAATTGCGATAGATTGTGTCTACCCTACGCAATAACGGCTATCCGAACAAATGTGTCGTCAAGCATGTGAAGGAGGTTGCCAGGAGAGAAAAGCGAGTAGGTGTCCCTCATTTAATCATCACGCTATCCTTCAAAGAGGAACATAACGACAGAGGATTTATCTGCCAATTACATCAACCCATAATAAGGTGGTTCAACGCAGCTAAGCTTGCGTTGCAATATCAAACCAGGAAGTTCTTCCATGAATGCAACTTCGATAAACAATATCAGGTTACCGCCTCGTGTGTTTACCAATTCACCTGTTGGTGCATAGCACATATATTGGCTGAACCCATAGAAGGTCATCAACTAGTGTCGTCGAACAAGTTTCACGGAACTTGGCAACTAGTAGCTCTAAACTTCTTGCCAGCTCGATCACTCAGCATCCGCTCGATGGCGGCTTCTCCGAAAACCCACGTGACGCATTCCAGCTTATCAGCAGACAGAACGACCCGAGCTTTCTTCGTTCCGCTGAAACCTCCGTCATCCGGCGAATGAAGCCTAACCTATGCACTCAGCTTGACCTCGTGGCCAGTCTTGACTTGCACTGGTAAGACGCAGGTTCCATCGTGACTGGCAGGTGGCCTTGATTTTCTCAGTTTTATTGAGTCCCTTATTGATTCAATGTTCAATTACATTTATCTACATTTCCTACGATTTGTCTGTAAGCAACTGAATCATAAGACAAAAAATAATCTGCATTCGTGAAGGAATTTACTGATCAGTAACTTCCTCTTTGGACGAATGTCCGGCACAGGTGGATGACCACCTAATGGAATGGTACCAGTCCAGTAGCGGCATACCACAAGACAATATACTGGGGCCCTTTTTGTTCCTGCTCCAAATCAATGAATTACTCTAGCTTCTTCGGTCGCCCTGAGCATTGTCTGACGACGAACTGAAGATTTGTACGGTTTAGGCTTCTCAGGAGGACTGTGACTTCCTTCAGCAGCACCTGACCGTCCATCCCGGTGATCTGCAGAATTTGATCTGCCGGTCAACTTGGACAATTCGTTATTTATGAGCTTGGGAAAGGGTGGTAATAAGCACAGGTACACCATATTTCGTCAAGCGCTGCATCCCAAGAGCTCCGTAAAGGATCTAGATGTACTGTCACGCGGTGAGCTGAAGTTTTGGTCAACAACGCGAACAGATTGCAAGGAAAAGTACTGTTTACTTTGGGCACTTAGACGCAGCTTCTGCACTTGGCCTGAAGAGATTTACACTCGCCATGATAAGACCGGTGCTTGAGTAAGCTCACCTGCTTATTGTCCCATCACAATAGGTGAGCTGCAGGGACCAGAAAAGGTTCAGCAAGTAGCTACCTGGCTCATCCCTAGTTTATGTGGTATGCCGTACGAATACCGATGCAGAAGAATATGGCTGTATACCCAGTGAAGTCAATGGCTTTAAGTTGATTTTATTATTACGCACCGTATATCATATCTAGGTCACTTCCCTATGTTGAGGCCGCTGCTGCACGTTCGCGCACCAGGTGGCACACGCGGATGGAGGTACAAACTAATGGTACCGGATTTGAAGCGTATCACTCACGCTCTGTACTTCGGGCGTCCAGTGGTTCAATCTTGGAACAAATTGACGCAGGCCCTAGTCAAGACGAAATCGGTGTCGGAATTTAATCGATTCCTGAAATGCCACTTTGCGGAGTACAGGTATGGTGAGCGTATTGCACCTAGATAAGACGTAGTGCAGCTATAATCCACTGCATTCGCGCATGATTAGCGAGGTTATTCCGTGCAGGTGCCTGAGCTAACTACGACGGAGCAACAAAGATTTATATATTCTCGCTCAATAATTTCAGAATTCAGGTTATCCCGCACACATACCATTCACGCTTTCTCTCTTAAAAATGCTGAAGGGAAATGGTTACATGAGTTTCTCCACATAGTGCTAATTTGTTATCAAAGTTCTACTTGGATTCGAAACTGGATTCCATGATCCCGAAATCAACTGTACCACATGGTTTATTCGTTCGTATAATTAATCCTCTGTCATTTTGTTCCAACATTCGCGTCAGTTACGATGTTGTCGAGCAAAACCTAATCCGGTGACTGTGCAGCAAAGTCGAATTAACGGACAGCCGTATAGCTATTAAACCATAAGCAATAAAGTTGCAACTTGAAGTAGGATTGCAGAGGCCTATTGTTTTCCGGGATCAAATCAAGTGAATCCCGTTACTGATTAAATGTACATTCCAGTTGCAGCTAGAACTCAGTGAAAAGAAGAGAACAATGACAACTTTCGGCCATCCCAATATGTAGCTAATAAAACTGCATTAATATCCAATATTACTGAGTGTACTTGGCAGTGATGGATGTATATGTATATAAAACTAAAACGAAAATTTGCGATTAACGACTATTATTGTAAATCCTGATTGGAAAATTTTTTATTACTTATTTCTGTTGAGTTGTTGACGTGAAAAATCATTTTCCTTTGCTTGTGCCAAACATTCTTAGACAGCACTCATCACCGACGTTAATGGGTTGTTCACAAGATTAGCATGCAAAATAAAAGTACTTTTCTTTCTGAGAAAGAGTAACAATCTTTATTTCATTAGTATATCTGGGGCTAACAAATTTAGATCGCATTTCAGCAATCTTAGATTGATGTTGTTTAATTCTGTGTAAATGAAAGTTAATTAATGAACAATCAACAACCAGTTGTCACTGCTAAAACGGAAGCGCTTGATAAATAGCACAGGACGGTTATGGTGAATTTACAAAAGCACGACATTTGTGAGTCATTTGTCTAATTGGCTGCCGAGTTAAGTGCTTTGCTACATAACGATGGTGTTAAATACCTATTGCTTGAGAACATCATGAACAACATGGGTTGCATTGATGGAGACTGTATTGTGTGAGAACAACGAAACGAACCTCACTCACTAAAATATTACTTCCTTAAGTCCACGCGACAAATAAATTCATATGTGGCCATGATCACTGTAATTCGCGGTGACACAGGTAGAGCTAGCGATGTTTTGAAAACTAAGGGTCAGATTCAATGGTTTATCTAACTTATTAAAAGAAGAAGAGATATTGCAAGAATTTTACAATTTTTGCAAATCCGAAAAGAAAAATTATTCCATCTACATTAAAGATGGCTCTATTTTTCACTCAGTTTTTGACAGTTGTCTCTAAGCTTGGTGTTGTGCCATATTCAGCAAATGATAGCATACATTATTGGGTCACTTACTATTTTTTACAATATTATAGATTAGCATTTAGAGTCGACGACGCCTGCTGAGATCTCTAACTAACTTCGGTCTTTCCTGGGAACAGAAATTGAGTAAACCTTTGATACTCTTTCTTGCCATGCGTTATGATTTCTATAAACCCTTTATATTTCCCTCTAGCTAAGATTGCTAAGCTTGGATGGCGTTTCAAACGCAAAGGGCGCACGTAAGAATCTTGCAGCGTTGAGAAGAATGAGGACTCAACATTCTCTTACTGCTCTGTATTTTACTCTGCTATTTACATCTGTTCACTGTAGAGTGGAATTGACTTGAAATGACAGAAATCCCATGTCTTTCGCTGGCGGATGTTATGCAGTCATTGGAAACCGTACTTAGACTATCAGAGTTTAAAAGATAACTGGCTCCTATGTATTCATGAGTAGGGGGTTTTGACGTCGCGACTTTCGGGGCCAACGCTCTCCTCTGAAACGTTCATAACTTGCGTGGCAGTGGAGGATAAGACGCGCTGTATCACAGTTTGCTTGTAAAACATGACGGTCCTAATCTGTCTCTCGTGGCCCAGTGGTATACGCTGCTGAATGGCGATACAAGCCACTGGTGGTCAAGGGTTCAAGTCCTGATGCATCAGATGGATGCGCACAAGTGACGATACCCAATAAGCTGAAACTACAGTCTAGTGATTTTCCGGGCCTGTGGAAACTATCTGATTTGGAAGTTGGCTGTAACGAACCTCAATTATCTATAACTGGCTGTTATTTAAACAAGAACCAACGTATTTTAAATAAGCGTGCGAAGGACTTGAGTGACAAATTTTTGCAAGCGATTCGCTGCAAACTGTGCAAAATGCTCAGTGGGTTTTTTAAGGTTAATTCAGAGATTCACATAAGCCACTTCCAGCGCAGAGTGGCTATAGATCGATGTTCTCTTTAACTTTCGACATTCAATGGACTCATGAAGTATGATGATCTAAGAAAGTTCTACAGCCAATATGTCTGGCAGTTACCTTATAACTGCAGATTTTATTGATTAAATGGATTCAGAAATTTACACTGTAATCAACGTCTTGTTGTTGTACGCATTGTTAGGATCAATAAAAGTAATTGATCCTTAGCACTCAGTGAAAAGCCATTATTAATTAATATTAACAGCGCCGAATGAAACGGATGCGTGCGAACAGTCTTGTTATAAGGTACCTTATTGTTTGGTTCACTTATCATTTTTACATTCTTGCAAAAAGTCTGTATACCTAATTCAATAATTCAATAATTTCTTCTTTTCCCAGATTTTATATGAAGAACGGAGCCTTTCTTCCCAAAAGTGTTCGGTTATCTATTTTCAAATTTTAACCCAGAAATCATTATGAGCGGTGCTTTCATGTTTCAAATTATATTGTTAAGAGGCATCATAGTCGTCGTCCTTTCACTGGAATAGTTTTTACGAGTGGTGGTTTCTTCTTCAAAGTCATGTAACGTAGGATGGTCGTTTGGATATGACCATGGTTTGAATCCATCAAATAGACCGTCCTCATACAATTTATTTAGTTGCGGCATACTGTAGTATCTTTGGATCTGTTTGTAAAGAGTATACGCTAAACAGTGCTTCCAAATGCTAGATAATCGATGCGGGGCTATTTGGTTTAATTGCTTTCATCACATCTTAATGACCGTGGTTGCCACGGGCCAGCATCTAGAACTATGAAGAGCAGTCCAATAAGCGTAACCGATTTTATTCATCTTTTATGTGGTGAACTTCACGCAGACAAAACTATGTTGCCTACAATAATCGCTTTCTCATGTCTTAGATAATTTGCGAATGACAAAATTATTGTCTCTATGACATATCCAAGACTTAAGCTTTTTATTCAGTAGGACATTTTTTCACTATTAGAATAGTGAATTATTTAGCAGTTTTGACATTAGAATTTCTACTCGTTTCCCGTCAATTGGTTGTACGCTTGGCCGTTGGATGCTCATAGCGGTATTTTCATAAAATAATTTCAAGCACTACAAACCGTATTGCAAAAGTATTAAAACCCGTACACCTTGAGAGAATATATATGCAAATGCGATGATAACATTAACTGCTAAAGTGTTCTCACCAAGTTTCAACATGTTTAGAGACAGCTGTCTTTACATACATGCAGTTTTTATCAGTGAAATAACTTTGATGATTCTTGGATGTTCCAAATAAAGAAAAGTTATTAATGGAATAGTTGGTTGATGCAGTAAACAATAAACATTCGCGCTATACGCCGTGTTTACTACCGCGCTCCACCAACGTTATCACTGGATATTGGATTTTATGCGGGATGTCGGGAACCGGGCACTTAAACCACAAGTTGCTGCACGATATGGTGACTGTTGTTGTCGAAATGGATATGTGAAAATTTCAGGTTGGTTAATTGATATTAGCTTCATAGCCAATATTGCAGCGCTAGAGTTAGGTCGAAAGGTAGGGTTTTAAACATACAACATGGTAACTATACAACTTTCCTTCATATTATGTCCAGTTAACATTAGTACATTCACCTCACAGAGACATTATACTGTACATCAATAGTTGCAGCATAAGTTATTGGGTACGTCATCCACTGCGCTGTTAAAACTCTACAACAGCTGTGGCTTCACGGTAGAAAATTATCCCTGCGGTGTTATGTTCTTAACGTAATCCACAATTTGTAAGCAGTAGGGGGATTTATTAGGTTTTGTGTGGGTTCGTTACAGTTAGACACAGGGCGACAGCCACCACACATACAGGAAAGCGCTAGACGGCCGTTTTGTAATATTGGGACTCATCAGTAGCGCGCATCCGTCGAATCCTATCGGATTCGAACCCACGATCTTACGCTTGCGAGTCCACAATTGACTTTTGAAAATAAGCTGTGGTTTCCTGTTTATGCGCCCTACTTGTTCAATTGGCTACTGCCTAAAATGTTTGTTAGCCTTGTTACCGGTTTTCTAACTTATGAGAGCCTAAACACTTTGTTCAATGGGACATATTCAACTTTGTCCAATTACCGTCAAGTTGCATTAAACTAATAATTGAAGTTAGAAATTTCCCTTATAATGCCAAACACGAAAATCGGAAGATTTAACCTGTGGAACTATTCGGTTAACAGGCACGCATAAAAAACATATCAAATGCAATGGTTTTATTTGTCCTTAATCTATTGTAACGGGAAATTTCAGGTTTTAGGCTGCAACATTTTTGTCTGAGACGTGCTGTTTAGAAGTTTATTCGGAAAATCAATTGAAATATTGCAAATTAACGTCTGTGTTTGAATGCATCAGTTCCTGCCTACATATTAACAAAGCGGGGATTAGCGGTTACTTGATTGAAGCCCAGTTTTAGGTAACTACTGACACCTACGTTTACATTTTATTAAAAATCTTTTCCTTTTTGTTGCAGAAATCGCAAAAAGGAAAGCTGTTGTTGGTGCCTGAAAGAAATTGCGCTGATTTAACTTGCAGAAGGCGCCCGCGATAAAAAGGTATGTTATAATTAGATATGCAAGCAAGCTGTTACTTGGATTTCGCTTCTCTTCCAAAAAGCATTATAGACTTTAACTTTTGCTCTCAATAAGTGTAACACATTCGCCTCTGCTATATCGATTGAGATAATCCGATTGAGATAATCACAAGTGAATGTCTGCATGTTGCCTGTCTGCGACAGATGGCAGACCATGTAATTCATTTTACTGCAACGCACTTCATAGGAATAACATTACTTGTTGCTTCAGGGATAAAAATGGACTGAGACAAGTCTAGTTACAAATCAAAGACAAATATATGAAAGAACGAAAAATTAGGAGACAATATGTTGCTGAATATGGCCAACTGCTTATTGTTTAGTTTGGAGCATGACAAGATACACCTCAATGTCACATTTTTGGTGATGCGGCTGATGAAGGTTACTTAGTAGACATTTTAAATATTGTCTATTAGCAGTAGTATGCAACCGATGACAGAACCGTCTCGCATATGACAGAAAAATAAGCGGCAATAACGAAATGCAATCAAAAACTGTATGGTGTCCTCAAATTGCTAATCAACCGAGAATTTGTGGGTTATCAGATGAAGTTGCGTACCTGATAAAAAGATTGGCCTTGCTTACTTTTAAGTTTACCTATAAAAATTTAAATCGGTAACTGTAAACAACTAATGAATAGCTTCATTCGAATAATGAATTATAAGAGAGTTTGGGAACCTAAGATTTTACCATTTGCCTCCATTTCTAAACATCTACTGCTGGCAAAGTAGCAGCTTACGTGTGGTCGTTTACCTGCAATTTTTGCTGAGAAAATTTATTCTCCACCGTTAAGTTTTACTGATCATTTTAAGCAGATATATGTGCTTTCCGTGCAGTTATTTCGTTTGAACTTACACCAAATAACTAAGTCATTTTGCTATCAGCCGTGATTAATGGAATTAAAGTAACGGCTGTCTAGTGTCAATGAATTGCCGAAAAGCATTTTAAGTCTAAAAGAAGTCCAAAACAGAACAGTTCGCAGTGACTATCTAGGTAGCCAACTTTGAACCATTTGTGCAGAAAATTTATAAAGTATGAAGGTTAAATGCTGATATATCCCAATATCTAGCACTTTATGCACATTATGAAGATAAACGTTTATTACCGCCTCGGCAACCGACCGCATGGCAATTAGTGCAGTTTAATTCAAAGTTCTGTCGTTAAAGAAACTGCTTGAAAACATAACATATATTCTTTGAGATGGTTAAACTGTACTTTAAGCACACCCTATGCGTGTGACTATAGTACTAGTTAGGAAACATGTACGGTTCTCTTACCTAAGTACTCTTACGTACACTAACGAAATATGGTAGTCACAGGGACCATGTACGTACTTAATATTGTGTTGCGCCTAACATAACTGACATATCCATTGGATGAGAGGAGTTTCAATTCCACACAGTGTACTTAAATTGGCATCGTACCACTATTCCTTCGTCACCCAATCAAATGGCCGAAACCACAATTTGAAAGGGACTAGTTTAAAGACATGCGAGTAGGCTCACTAGATGACAATCCATAAGGACGCTCTGTTGGTAACCACAGATGACCGTCGCTAAGAAACCTAGTTATTTCACAATAAAACTAAACTAGCAACTGCACTTGACAGGATTGGTAATACCATAGCGGTACAAATGTTGCAACGTGATCTGAGAAGTTCATAGCATTTCTCGCACCCCGTGGCAGCTAGCATCGATACACATGAAAAGAGTCCCAAGCTCCCAGCCAGAGGTAACGTTCAAAATTAATTTAGTGTAACGCATTAACAAAATTATGCTAGGGGGTGTAGTTCCCTAGACATAATCAAAGCGCTTCATAAATATTATCCTTCATGTGCCGGACTTAGTGGCGTTTTGCGAGAGAAGCGCAACCTATGGGATGTTGTTCC
This sequence comes from Dicrocoelium dendriticum, assembly GCA_944474145.2. Taxonomy (NCBI): domain Eukaryota; kingdom Metazoa; phylum Platyhelminthes; class Trematoda; order Plagiorchiida; family Dicrocoeliidae; genus Dicrocoelium; species Dicrocoelium dendriticum. The sequence goes on along the minus strand of OX104070.1, from coordinate 63,977,173 downwards.
TTTTTTCTGCACTTGCTTGCTGTTCATATCAATGACGATGAACAGCGATATCATCACTGGTAATCAATCGAGTTAGTGCATTGCTGTCGCTCAAATCTCCGTGGTGTAAGCTACTGAAAAATAAGGACAATGTCTTTGGTTCAACTTACCGGCATTCAGTGGACTAATCTCATTAATTCCTAACATAGGTGGTGTATAGGTGATTCAGTCTATTAACAATGAACTATTTAATAAGATCAATATTCCCATTGATAAGATTTCCTCATCAGAGAAGAAGATCTTAGCGCAAGTTGGAATCGCATAATGTAATCAAGTAGTAATTATTTGTAACCCAGTTACAACCGCTCATGAAACATGCTGCCATTTCTTAGGAATACATGTAGCTAGGAATGTGGATGGGTTGTTTAGTTACTTCTAGAGTGGGACACGTTAATTGTGCGCATTTCTAAACCATGCTATGCCATGGATATCTGCCACACCGCATAATGACCAATTGCCATATCTAGACAATTAATAATTCAGATCTTACGCCGGAGGGTTTTATGAATAATTTTATGTATGCTATCCTGTGAGTATTGTAAAACTGTCGCTTGTTCACCCATCGAACGCTGTGGAAATAACAAACATTATCCAGGCATCCTTTCGTGGGTTGATTTGTAGTTGTCTACGAGGATCCATGAATCAGGTTTTGAAGCCCATACTGATGATATGGCTTGCATTGGCATCGAAAAGTTTGCAACAGAAACGCCCAGCTTCCTCATGCAGCCAAGGTGGACTGAGTACATTTATAGTTTTTGATGGATCTACTTAACCGTTTGTTAGGGATGATGAACTGACTACCTGCGGTATTGATGTTTTGAGTACTTTGGTGGTTTACTGAGCTACACCGGACTGCCTCTACTAAATGACTTTGTGATAGTTGTGCAAAACGCATCACGCAAAAGAGACGGACAAACTCCGATCCAGTATTCGTTTCACGGAAATAAGTGAGAGTTGGGTAGCTAGTCCCCCTAGGTATGAGTAACAAACATGCGCTCAAATAGCTTCAGCTCTGTTCTTTAACGGTGATCACGCATATCCGCTGCCCAAAGATTTTCTAAACTACGGTAACGGAAGAAAACCTTCTGTTCAACGTGATACAAATCCGCGACCATCTGAATACAGCAGCTGGTGTTTCCTACCACATTGTCAACATCATGCTCTGTAAAGTCGACATTTTCCATGGTATCTTGTTTCCGGCCTTAAGCAGATCCCAGTGGTACTCTGAGGTTAAAATACCAAGTTGTGTTTTAATTCCTATGTACCTGGGCTCGTCTAGATGAACCACAGAACGTAGGTAGATTTTCCGAGCACATTTCATTTATCTAGCCAAGATGCACAGCAAAGCTTGAATCGGTCAGATGTGGATAATTACTAGAAAACGTCCCCAGAATCAGCTTCTCGTGGAATTCAACATGGATATCAGATCACCGCTTGAACTTACCCCTAACTGCATTTCCTTTTATGAAATATTACCATATAAAAGGTTGAAGCTGATTTGGCAAATGATCTTAGAGAAATTGTAAATCATCCTGAAGACCGAGATGCCAGCGTCACCTTCATACCTTCCATATTGGCAACCTAGGCGAGATCGTCCAACTGGTGATGGTAGCGCCCACCTATACCGTCTAAAAATAAACGTGTCAACTTTGGGAAGGACGCTTAGAAACAGACTTCTGGCTCTGGCGACTGTCATTGACCAACTATATTCCACTGCTAAACTGTAGTTCCCCATATATGCTATTGGATGGTCGTCTTGGGATTTATGAAGGAACGCAAATATCAAACATCCACACTTTAAAATGAATAGTGTTGTCAAGTTTGCTTTTAATGGATACGCTCTTAGTTGATATGTTTGGCATATTGATTGTGCCATGAATAAGTATTGAGGCTAATCAATTCCAATGCGTCCAGTTAAGCAATGCATGGGCGGTGCTACATTTCGAAATTGCACGGAGGCTCACTGGCAATATCATTTTGCCATTGCCCTCCATGTCACAACTGATGACATATTTTTCAGAATCCAGAAAAGACGACAAATATCGTTACTTATATTCTTTTTTATATAAGACCAACTCCATGAAAGCTCAGATACCTAGTTTATCTGATTCAGAGCGACTCATAGGGCCATTTAGTTTGCATTTCATGTCCGGTAGCAAATAATGACTGATGTCGTAAATCATGCGTCTAACAAAATCGTAATCTCAGCAAAACTACTTTACAGCGCAATCGTTCATATCATATGAACTGCAAATAGGGTATTCACAAATCTAAAGTTGTCACACGACCATCAGCTGTAGGTAGCACATGTTAGTCCGGGATGGCTGACAGACGCGGAGTGAATGACTGATTCCCAAACACACAATGACATAAGTTCGTGTGACTTTTGCCTCCGATTGCTCAAGATAGATACAATTTTCATGTACATTATCGTCACCTGACCATGGGGTCCGGAATCCAGAATAACATGAGTATACTTCCATCAGCTGTCATTAAGTGATTCATTTGTTGAGCCTAGAGCAGTTTGAACTCTTAGGCAGCACTTAATAAAGAAAGCATTTGAAAGCAAATTATCTATAAGTTATAAAATGTTTAGATTCACATTGCCTTTCCATTCGTCCAATGACTTTTTGAACACTAAGTTATTACAATGGTTGTTCAGTTTCTTATGGCATGAGAATTTCTGAAACAGTATTTTACTAGAAGGCTTGAATCTGCTAAAGGTTTGTACCAATATATGTGGAGGATAAGCTCAATGTCACTAAAGACAATTAAGCAATGACCCATTGCATTCGCGCACGCGTTCAAGAAGCCATCAGATATCGGGAAGAAAGCTGATCAACGGGAAGTTCGAATGGTTTTCCAAGTTTCTAGCTAGATCGCTAGGTACAGTGATTTACCAGCAATTCTCTTTGGATAATGTGAATCCATTTGTTTACGAATTACACATAAAAATCATATTTCAGTTTCGGCCTTACAAGCGGTTCCATGTGGAGAGCTGAAACAATCTAAGGCGCCATCATCAGACAGTTTCCCTTGAATGTAGTTAAGGTCAAAAAAGGATGATTGTTTTTGGTGTAGCTGCGCTACTAAGCAATGTGCAGAGCAAAATAAAAACATTATTAACTAATTAAGTCTACCCAAAAGATGTGCCACAGTACTCACTGATAATTTCATTGTCGTATTGACCATATTGCTGCTGCCTCGAGATTGCCCACAGACAACGTATTGAATATGATGCGTGATGCTTGTGAGAGTTGCGGTTGCCTTTGACAAGTGCAGATGGTGAACTGACTGTCGCTTCGTTGCGTCTAATTGCAAAAATCTGGTAAATTAGTTCGATAGCTTTTCTAACTGTGATCAGAAGGGATTAACACAATGCATTTCATGCTATATAAATTATGATGACGGTTAACTGTAGTTCCATGTGCTGTCTCTATGCTTGGGGCTGATCACGGTTGATGGTAAGCTGATGTCCCTTCCGTACTCAGACGCATAAACAAGATAACATGTGGACCAGGAGCTATTGATGGCCTACGCGAATCAAATGGGACCCGTGCAGGCACGGTTAGAAATGGCCTAGTGCGCTTCAACCTAGAGTACGGTTTTGGATCTGTACAAACCAAAGGCTCGTTTGCGTACGTATAATGAAAAAGACATGGAGAGGAATAAATTGTCGCACTTGGTTGGTAATAAACTACCTTTAATAATAAAATTTAAATTTTTTTCCATCACCTAAGTACTTTGGAATCATATAATCCCGGACTTACTACGTGTAGTGGTCTAAAGTATTTGAGGAGCCAAGAAAGGTTTTTGACTTTTCATCCACAAATTATGTTGCTGTGGTTTAGCTGCACTCTGCTGTCTCCTATGACCAATCTTCGATTTTTCGGTTCACTTCTTTCAAGGAGGATAAAAACAGGAATACATAGAAAGGAAAGGATCCGTAACTAAGCCATTAGCTCTATGGGAATGACGTCTTTAGGTACAGCAAATCGGTGACGGAGCACAGCGTTCATCTCCGAGCAATCTTGGAAAGGATTCAGCAGTCGGGATCCCGTAAAACGGTCCGAAATACCAGCTCAGGAAGACTTCCCTGACAATGTGTCATAAAACGTGGCAAGTGGAACTGAAGACACTGCCTGAAAAATATTTACAATACAAAGCACTCTAGTTCATAACTCAAAGCATACTCTTAGACAGTTCTTGGGACGTACTAAGTACTACAGCAAATTTGCCTAGGAATTCCACAATTTGTAACCACTTTCTTACGGGCTACCGGAAGGGAATAAAAATTCACTTAGACTGCAGAATTCGAACGGTTCTTTGACCACATGCAGCAGGAATTTGAAAGATATAAGTTCATGCTGAAGTTACGCATTACTGAAGAGATTTTCAAGATGGCCACCGATACAAGTCACGTCGGAATTACGGCAGTTGTTAACAAAGCCAAAGGTCAATTCAGTATGCCAGCAGAATGTTGACACCAGCTAAAAAACACAAATACTCAACCGCAGAAAAGGAATGTTTCGCAATCGTTTGGGTGTTGGACGACTGCCGGCGGTATCTACTAGGTAAGCGAATTACAGTCGAAATAGACGGCAAGTATTTATAATGGATTGGTTCCACCAAAGACAACGGGATAAAGCTGTTGCGCTGGGAAATGGACCTTGAAGAATATGAGTTTACGACAAATTCCGTGCCGGGGAAGGAGAACCATATTGCGAACTTTTGTCACCCATGACAAAGGAAGATGATTTATCGAGTGTGTTTCGATATCAATGCTATACTGTTGGGGCTGGATCCGGAACATTTGGCTGCTGAGTAACTTTGTGACAATCTGCCGCGCAATGTGATCTTTGCGAGAACAGCCTATCAATCCGTCCTAAAAATAGACAACATAAGCACTTTGAACCTTTTGCAAGAAAAGTTTAGCAAGTCATTATTTCTTCATGTAGCTTTTGAATGCAGCCGACTTCTGCGTGCGCAAGGAGCGCATAGTGAAGCTAACGTCTAAGCCATCTTACCTGTGCAATGAAAGCATGCGGCGTAATCTGCCTGATTTGAAAATTCGCTGAGGAACTTGGTCAGAACTATTGTAATGGTGCGCTCATGCACCAACAATGCTCAGATGGAAGTGGTAATTAAAAACAGGCATCGTCTAAGCATCATTTGCGCGAAGAGACCAAAACTCATAACCATTGCTGGATTGCACGCACCGTGGCATTTTTCACTCAAGCCTTTCAGAGTGGGGCTCAGATGCATCAAAGCCAGATGGCAGAGATCAGTGGGATCAACCGAACGCGCAAAGTGACCTTTTCCGTTAAACCGTTAATGCTGATACAGTTTCCCAGGTAAAAGTACTTCATTACCATTTCCAGTGAATAACCTGAAATGGTGAGAGAAGAAGCAGTTACTTCTCAGTCCTGTAGGAAGAACTTACACTTCGATGGAATGGAGGTCATTATGGTCTAAGCGACATACAACACCAACCTGGGTAAAAAACTTTGAGCAGCCCATAATTACTTGAAAGTTATGACGGTGTCGTCTGTATACTACAAGTCGCGATGTCGGTCCCCCGAAACAACCTCAACGCTAATGGGTTCGCAACCTTCCAAAGCAATCTGCAGAATCCAGTCCAAACCGAAGTGGGATAGGAGGGATAGCTCATGGCAACCCTCTAGCACGCTACTGGTGATAAAGAATGTGGAGGCGCAAATGTCTTTACACCCACATTCGATCCCAGGTTCATAGGTAAATGGCTTGAAAAACGTTGACGCTTATCTCACTCTCCCCTTTATGACCGACAATTCCAGAGAGCAGCAAATGTAGCTCGTAGTTCTAAAAGTCAGGCAAAACGTTTGACTATTCAGCAGCAACTGTCGGCTGGTTAAGATTTAATTAATACAATGCAGACCAGAGCAGAATTCAGCCTGACTGCTGCTTAGGTTATGTTGCGCACCAGTCTTAGCCTCCTTAATGCAGAGCGGCGAATACTTGGATGCAGTCTAACTTAGACTAACCACTTGATGACTATAAAAATCTGTCTGTATACTAGTTTGGAGAAGAGAACAAAATAAGCTAGTCTCAAATTAGACGGGATTGCTTCATGAAGCCAAACCTCTTAGAGAAGGTAAATTAGTTCTGGTATAAACGATGGGCTTTCATTTTTAACTAACGCAGTAGGGAGTTCGTCTTGGCGGATGGGCATTGTAGAACTTCAGGAGCGCAAAATTAAAAGCAACCTTATCTTAAGACGGTGGTGAGACGTCAACCTACCAGTAAGCCCTGTGGATTCCTGTACGAAAACTCATATGTAAGCAAGGTGGCTAAACAGATGCTCGAAGTGCCCAGCCTAATTCACAAACCAACGTTGTTCACAGTGAATTGGCTGGCCATTAAGTTTGCGCAAAGCACTACTTACAGTTGGATGCTTGCTGTCAGTGTATTTGATCAGGATTAAAACTTCGCGGAATATTTCTCGACGCGGCCTTTTGCTCCATCTGGTTGACCCGTTGTTCCACCGGGCCTTGCCATCCTACCGCAGGAGTTTTTGAGCTCTTCGCCAGAGGACCTGCGCAGTGCATGCTGTTCAACGCCAGCGCCAAATAGCATGATGGTCTTTGAGACGCTGGAAAATCGTATGAGGATCCATTGGTTAAATGGAATAATAGTGAGACCACAGCTAAATTTCGCAGAGCTGTGCATGGTCTAGAGGATGTGCGTCCTGTGAGTCTCAAGAGCTGACGGAAGTGCAATTTGGAGTATCGGGGTTAACGCATCATGAAAGGTACTCAGAAAACTAGAGGCAGAAAGTTTAACCGAGTTATGCCTTGACCAGTTACCTTATTGGGTGCCAACAAAACGCAGAAGTAAATAAGCACACACAAAAGTACCTAAACTGTGGTATGTACTCCAGATAGATTTGTAATTTTAAACGACACACCGCCAGGGATAATTAATAGCAGTTCTTCTTATTTCGCCCACAATTAGTTGGGTCTGGGCGTCCCTTGTTGACGAATTGGCGCCAGTATCGTCGAAAGTTGTTTGTAGGCTGTGATCGGCGTGGAGCTGAAGTAGGTGATACCTGTTTTCCGTCCTGCGAATACAATACCATGTTGAACACCGTGTTCACGTTTGTCAAATTCATGTCTGCTGACCTGCGATTTTAGGTCTCCAGAAAACACGACAATGTCCCTGCAGCCCTTTTTGATGAGGATGGGTGGGTTGATACCAGAATTCAACGTTACATCAATCATGGCTTCAGTATGTGGAAGCAAACGCCGCTAAAACGAACGAATGCCCTCTCATGACTCTGCCGGATGAGCCTGCTGAGTTTTCTAGTCGAATCGCGTACAGCCGACTGTTAACAGCTCAGTCTCAGACGAGGGCTCGAGGCATTTCTACTGCTAGGATGACCAGCGGCATCGGAAGTGAGGTCTCCAAATTGGTGTAATGTAAAAACTCCAAACAAATTTGCAAACATTGAAGCCATCATAGCGCTGTGTTGGATTCCGGTAAGCGGGCCTAAGTGAGGCCCAGTGGCAGTGTTTCCTAAAGGGCTATTTTTGCTCCCACCTGCAGCAACACTAAAACATTGAAACCAACCAGCTTGAATTGTAAACGGGATGCTATAAAATGCTTGATGTTGCGTTCCGGCAAAGAAGACTTGGGTCTAAACTATAGATGCTTGCGGCGAGAACACTCGACTAAGGCGGTCCAGTACTGTGAACTCATAAGTGGAGGGGATTACCAAGGGTGGAAGGAGTGAGTCAATATATTGCAAATCATGTTGGCGCTGGTGCGGTAGAGCTGGGTTTAGTAGATACGGCTGTCAGTATCTCAGTTGAGGTTATTAATTCCAGAGATCAAAGAAACTTATCTGAGAAACTTTTAATCATTAGTCCATAGGTTAAATGGGGTGGTAAGTTCCCGTTGCCACTATAAGTGAAAATATCCAGAGCCTTGGATAATAAAGACCTTGACTACATGGCAACGGAGCGAGTGTTGTGCATCGCGGCCTGTCGGGTGCCAAATTCTAGTAACACGAACACATAGGAAACCTTCCTGGAAAATCGAGACTGCTGCCAGGGACGACGGCCGTGGATATTCATCTCTCTCATCCGCCTTCAAATTCTTCCGCTTAAATAGAAGCCGGTAAATTTCGATAACTTTAGCAGCCCTCTGTTGTAGACCCATTTTTAAATACAGAACTGGATAATCAGGGACCTCATAGCTGGTGAGAAAGATTGACATGGCAATGTACGTGATCCTGTGGTTTTTAAGAGGAACTAGGTGGTCACATCAGAACCTCTTAAGCTCTGTGACACTGACGCTGATTGTCGGCGGCTGCATATTGATTTCTCCTGTGAAAAAGCCCGACTTATTCATAGGCACCCCAACCAGAAATGCATTCTTCGATCCGCAAACTTAAGACGCGCCCAGTAGCGTGCAGCTGCGTCGAACGAACCTTTATGGGATTAACTTCCGGAATTGATGAACCATGTCAGTCTTAAAAATCGGTTTACCACATGCCAGTTTGCAGTGACGCCAACAAGGTAAAATCTGTTTTCTCACTGTGCTGATTTCTACTGGTAGTAGGATAAGCTACTACGATATTTTAGCAAGTGTGTCTCATCACCTTATGAATGCAGTTTCGAACTTATAATTAGCAAAATATTATAATAGATTTAAGTTACTAAGCTTCAAGATGCTTTGCAGTTCATCAATCCCGATCGCAAAATGCAAATGCTATCTCACAGTCGGTTGTTGTATATTACCTCGTGATTTGCGCATCTAAGCAACATGCATGAAACCGCATTCGCAGCAACCGAGACGTTGAGTGGCTGTCGTGCGCTCGTCAAGGAATCGTAGAGAATTGCTCAGATGATTGCATAACCATTGGTTAATCCAAAGAAATATGCATTACACTAAATCGCTCGTGATATAGACGAATTGAACGAAGGGTACTGCCATGGGCATTAGTAGAAAGCAGGTGGGTCGCTTTTCCTATAGTAGCTGCGTCACACTGAAATGTTGTCATCTACCAAACGATGCACCTTTCGCTCTAATTTTATTTAGTGCCAGAGCCTGTTGCTATTAGAAGCTTCGTTTCATTCTGAAGTATTTTTCTCACCGGGTAAGGTTTTCGTTGGAGTACGCATTTTAGGTGTCCCAAAACATGTACCAGGAAAATTGAAAGAATGCGTGCTAACTCTTCTGTATTCCTTATAAAATTATGCCTACATTTTTGTTTTGCTCTTTCCCAGATATTTACCCTTTATTTATTTTACCGGGAAGAATTTTATAACCGCTTCTTATCTACCGTGATGGTATTGTTTATGTTATTTCCTCCCTGAGTCCACTACGAATAGGGAATTCTGAACGGGCTTTAATCGATTGATGAAGTAGGATTGAGTTTCAACGGGTGTTTGAAGAAATGACTCATCCAGGAAATTTCCATTTCCGTCTTCTGGTTAGACCGCGCTGGTTCAGATCGACGGGACATCCGTTAACAGAGGATATAAGTCAGCACAATCTTCTGCACTTCACCCTGAACAATGTGCACGTGTGAAACTGACCTGGACATAGCATAATGCATATTCCCAATTAATATGTAGAGGGGGATAAATATAAAAATCTGTACATCTTGTGATCGTTCCCTACGTGCGAATAGTCTCTCATCGAGAAATAAAAGATTTATTTTTGTTTAAGATTATAAAATACGACATTTGCTTAAGAATGCAAGTTTTACGCAAAATGCTTCTATAGTTTTTAATAAAGATTCGTCAAACCTAAACTTAGGCAGACAGCAATCACACATCCAGGAAAGCGATAGACAGCCGTTTGGTTCTATTGGGACAAGTCAGTTGCGTTCATCCGCTGAATCCTACAGGATTCGAAGCTACGACTTCACTTCTGCGAACCCTCGACTTATGCCACGAGCCATGGGTGAAAACAGGGGACCGCCAAGACTCACACCTGGCTGCTGTATAGCGCGGCGCATCCTCCACTGTCATGGATCTTATGACGCTGGAGTGGAAAGGACTGGCCCCCGGAGCAACGACTTCCTTTGCAAACCGCCACTAACTGCGGTGGCATGCAGGCTGTTGAGGCGATTACTAATAACACTGGTCAACATCATTTTTATGACAGGAATGAGATAGGGTGTTGCTAATAGTACAAGTGAGGTGGTTACAAATCTGAAGACTAGATGTTTCTATCGCGTTGGGTTTTTTAATTGCGGTTTTCCAGTTATGCTAAGCGTTAGGTTCTATGTATTAAATGCTCGCCTGTGATTGTTTGAATGGCTCCCTGCAACCATTTAAAAGAAGTGCTCTTGGTTATGCTATCCAATTGGTACTCAAAGTTGATTACGAGCTGTGTTTCCTTAATTGCTATTTTTATCATGGGTCAAAAACGCTTATGTTTCAGTGCTGAAACTCCATTTTATTACGTCTGTGTATAGTTTAGTTCAAACTCACAGTCTGGTCTGCCTACTACGCATATTTTGGCATGAAATTAGGAGCTCAGGATTGGACCTGGTCGCCACATATTTTCATATGTCCAGCAATCTTCAACTGACTCAGTGGATGAAGGGCAAAGGCAAGATGTATTTTGTAATCCCCATGCTGTGAAGGGATCACAAGGCAGACTGGTACTTCGGCAAAAATAGTGTCATTTGGTTCTCCAGCCGAAACATGGAATAAATGAATTACCCCGATCTTCCATCAGCTACTCGACCTATTCCCCTGATTGCACCTTACCCATTCCAGTGCCCAAGTCAACGTGTCACTGAGGATCAGCAGTGATCTTCCATCGTCAACTTTCACTAAGGCTGATACTTGTGAAATCTTTTAAGCTAATGTTTTCAACCCAGCTCTTATTGAGCAATCAGAGCTGAATGACTTGGTACCTGACCTGTACTTGCTTAAAGATAAGGCCGAGTTGCAGCACTGGCAATTACTTACTGTAAACACTATGGTTACTGTATACAGAAAGCGAAGTGTTACATTGTCCGGCTTCTATGATACCAGAGAAACCTTTTGTTATTCTTCCGACTTGGAAGGACTGATGAAGAAGCATGGCGTGAGACACATCAGTAATGAGTGGCACTTGCGCATCGACTCGTCCAATGTTAGTCAGAAAGCTACCCTGCTCCACGTTGGAAATCTTTACCCATCTGTGCCTCTTTTACATGCCACCAATATGAAGGAGACTAAAATTCTGCAACAGATACTCGTTACTCTGTTCATTGTTCATTGATAAGCTTTGTGGAAAAATCTATGCTGAGTTCATGGGATTTCTAATGCGTATGCAAGGAGGCTTCAAAAAATATTGCTGTTTCGTGCGCTTATGAGACAGCATAGCAACTCAACAGCACTATACAACCGAAAAGTGGCCAGATAAGACGGAGTAGGCTACAGAGGAAAAGAATGTAAATCATACACCTCTTGTGCAACTTGATTATTCCTCCATACCACCCCTGCACATATTCAAAGCTCTCAAGCGAAATAGTTTTGCGTTTCAGTACTTAAAACAAGTGTTTACTAGGGTCAGATATGTAAAGCTCAAATAAGGGATATTAACTGGGTAATGGCAGACGGTGCTCGTGAATGCCAGTTGACTAAATTTGAGTTAGAAGCTTGGCGATCATTCAATGTAGTGTGTACAGGATTTTTGGGTAGGGAAGCGGCAATTCTTTGCAACAACATGATATAAACTTCATTACAGGCAATCAGGTTGTTGGTGCTGGGATGTCACCCAAGATTCCCTTTCTACATACTCACCATGACTTTTTCCCTGAGAACTTGTGATCAGTTAGCAATGAGCATAGTGAGCGCTTTCACCAAGACATTTCAGTCTTGGGGCAGCGCTATACTAGCAAGTACACGCATTCTATATTGGGTGGTTCTCGCTGTCTTCTGCAGCTTAAAGGCATTGGATCATACAAACGATGCTCTCGGTAAAGTCATAAGTTCCTAATGTCAAGCTGCTGTCAGTAGTTAGGGGTAATGTAGCATTGATGTTATAAACCTATTTGCCACATAAATGCAAAATGTATATGCTATGATTCAGTACATTTATATAGAATAACTACAATCTATACTGGACATTATTAAACTAATACTTAGCGTATAACAGTGTAGCCTTACGTGCTAGGTAACACCGAAATACATTTATACGATCAATGGAGTGCATTGTGTGTGTACTTCTGTTGTAGGAAATAATGTTCTTGAAACATCACTTATGAGGGGTGGATGGTGTTTATTGGGTTTATGATGATGGCTCGTCAGAACTTGACTCAAGCAGACAGACATTAGACATCCAGAAAGGCACTAGACGGCCACTTAATCCTGCCAGATTCGAACCCACGATCTCACTTCTACGAACCAGCGAATTATGCCACTGAGCTATGGGTGACGGCAGCTGACCGCCATGACTGATACCTTGCTGCGATATAGCGAGACTCATCCTCCACCGCCATGCATGTTATGAAGGTGCAGTGGACAGGGCTGGCCACTAGAACAACGACTTCCTTTGCAAGCCGCCACCAATCGAGGTGACATGCAGGCTGCTAAGGGACCTATGCGGAATGTGTCTTAAGACGCATGTTTGGTGTTTGACCAGCATGGTGATACACCTTGAATGTGTTGTTATAGCTTGAATGTACTCTTGAGAGTTATTACTATCTACGCACAACGTTAGTTGGCAAACAGAAGAGCTTGCAGTTGGTGGATAACCTGTTGTCGTTCCACATTCTCGTTCGCATGCGTGACAGGAAAGTAAAAATACGCGCTTGCTTGGAACGTTTCGGTCAGGTGAGTTTGGTAAACAATTGACTTCTGTTGTCGATATTTTGCCATTTTCTCTTGCCACCATTTAATTTTGACAGCACTTTTGATCCTATTTTGTTTCCTTTTTCTGCTGACGCGTTGATGATTGTAGCATGATTTACATGCCCTTGAGAGAACATTATGAAACCCATTTGTTCTTGAAAAGCAGAAGCCAGCACAACCATACACTATTCTTTTTCTCCTCTACGTCAACGATGTATTTCATAAAATAAGACATGGTGCTACGTTTCTGTTTGCTGATGACATTAAAATCGTCTACTCACAAGAACGTGCAGATACCCGCGCAGCCTTGTGCCACATTCAGGAAGATCTATCGGCACTTGAATCCTGGAGCAAACTGTGGCAGATGTCCTTTTCCGTGGACAAGTGTAATATTCTGTCGTACAAATGCGAAGTTCCACCAGGTAGTCTATTATTACAAGGTACGTTTATCTCACAGTGCAAAGTGATTCGCGAGTTGGGTGTGCGGTATTCCGCTACCTTCAACTTTTCGGAACATTGTGACTTCCAAGTTTCGAAAGCCATGAAGACTATTGGCTATATCTGTCATAAATTTCCACTCACAGAATCTCGTATCTGGCTTTACAAACATATGTGATACCTGGCATGGAATACTGCTCACTACTACAGTCTAATCTGCGGAAATCTGACCAGCATGCTCTTGAGAGGCTACAGCGACGCTTTACAAAGCAGCTGTGCGGATATTCCTCCAAGATGATCTACAGAGAGCGCAGTGAAAAACTTGGACTTGACCCACTTTGGCTACGGATAATGAAGATCAACTTTGTTTCCTGTACAGAATAATTCACCATCACATTCACAATTATGCTAACTGTGTCTATATGTCCGTTAACATTAGATACGAGCTACGAAATAAGGAGACAACGGTCATGATTCCAAAGTTCAATACGCGAATTAAGGAGCGTTTCTTCTTACTACACTGCTCAAAGCTTTGGAACAAACTTCAAAGAGCTATCAGAATTTGTTGCACATTGCGTTTGTTTAAGCTTTCGATAAAAGATTATTTAACCGTTCAAAATGTGATAATAATGTTTCGAACAGCACAGTCCTTAGATAACGCTTTTGAGAACGGAGTTAATGGTGCCTGAAAATGCATGTGGGCGAGTGCACAAGTGGTTATATTTTGTTGGCCCCCAGCACTTTATTCTCTCTTTTTTTCGTGTTCGATCAACTCTCATGTGACTACTAAAAGCTTGCCAGACGATAGAACAAGAGGAATGTAAATATTTTGGATCGCTTCGCGCTACATAAATTTTCGTTTTGTGCTCATATTTTTTAAAAATTTATTATCCCATGATATGAAACTGCTGTACCATTATTTGATCAGTCCCTTTTGGGAACGGTCTCTCGCATCGTTAAGCCATATACAATTTATTTATTTATTTAGTACTGTGATATTTTTTCACTATTTTACCCGGTGTACTATATCTAATCTATCCTTTGTTTGCCCTACTAAATAGTGCTTATGCATACCAGCTGCTATCGGCTTATGTTGAAGAGTCTCGATGTATAGAACCAGCATTTTAATTTGGGTTTTGCTTCACTGCTTGGCTGCCGCTCTTTTGAATGTTTTGTGTGTCTGAATACACAAATGCTTATTTTGTTTACTGATACACTGATACGACACATATTTATATATTTTACTTCTGTCCCCCTTAAGTATTCTGCACCCATTACAGGTTTCGCCCGTCAGCATACTTAATTCACTAGTCTAGTTAAGCGTTGTCTACACCTACCCAAAACTTGATCCCCTCTAAATGAACTAAATTAAACGACGCAAGTGCAATGTCACTAATTTCAAAAAAATCAATGGTTAAGCAATCGAGTGCAGGCACATTGCAAGTAAATGTGTCCACTCGGAATATTCATGCTAAATACACAAAATATAGAGACCGAAATAAAGTACAAAGACATGTGAGTTGCAGCAGACATATAGACAGTATTATTTCAGGAAAAGATCAAGCTTGGTTTCCGTTTAGCCAACTGAAATAATGCAAACTTTGTGATTAATATGCAGTTGACCAAATCGTAAGCTTTCCAAGCCGTCGCTTGTTTGGCATAGCCATACCCGCCATTCAAATATTTCTCAGAAATAACCAGTCTCTAAGTGCACCAGGGTCCTATGTCACTCAGGCTCAAATGTCACGGGTTTACGCCCAAATATAACGGACGACAGTCACTTTATAGGGTATGTGTTAAAATATCTGAGAAAACATTCAACTACAAACGAATGTTTTATACATTATGGTACATCAGCAAATTCTTCTTACCAAGTTTGACGTTAAAACATCACAAGAATGAAACTGAAATGTTGCCCTGTCTTCAATTTAGCCAATGATAAATGACGCCGTTAAGTGAAATTATTTTGCCAAGAAATTCACAGATTTAAAATCGGAACACTGCACTGTTTCCAATTCATTTGTTTCTTGGTGGGTGGGATACACTGTTTTCTACAGGGCAGTAACGTGTAAGTCAGTGGATAGGGAGTGGCGCTATGTTATAACTAGTAATTTATTCACGATGGCCGTTGCCGTCTGCCGTACCTCATTGGTCTCAATCACAGAGCAGCAGCAGTTGCGTTGTGGGTTCAAACACTGCTGGCAATTGCTGAGCAGATAAAACAGCCGTGCAGTGCTTTTCTGGGAGCCTGATGACTACTTGGCTGCATCCAGATGTGATCAATGTATCCATATACCTTTCATACCCCTCGAGTGCTTCGCTGTGGTGATATATTGCCCATGCGAGATGACATGCTCATTACAGCGCATGTATTGTAATTCAAGTAATAACAGCTTTAGTTTTCACAACAAACAAACCGCCTATGTATTAAATATTGGTCTCTTTTGTAGCATACGATGCGTATATCATTCGGGAATCGCGAGAAACTAAGGTTAACGCAAAGCTGAAGTCCGTGGGGTTTATTCTTTTTTCCTGTCAACTAACATATGTCTGGGTGAATCATGCGAAGCTATTTACATGTCTACTTCCTTTCACATTTGATGTTACCGAAAATGTTTTAACCACCAAATTCATATCTGGAATATTGTTCATAAACCCGAATTGGGTGAATAATCTACGGTAATACATGCATTTTCAACACTGATAAAAATGAACAGTCATTTCGAGCAAATAGAACAATGGAACAATAGAACAATGGTTTATTACGGGTAAAAAGGCGTTGCTTAACAAGTCCCGTAGGATGGAAATTATTGTGAAAATCAATTGCATGATAAAGTGAAAAGCGTTGTGGTGGACTCACCATAGACTTATGCGGAATAGCGGAGATGTTCGCGTATTAAACATATAAATCCATAAATCCATTGGTTAGGCGTTTGGCAAGACACCGTTTGATTGCATTTTGTAGCCCCTAGCTAACAAGTCATAAAATGAAATGCAAGTGAGACAATGCATCGTCAACACGTTTTTTAAATATCGCCAGATTAGGAGCAGAGAGGACATAATTAGGAAGGGCTTTCCAAGGCTCACACACGCGAAGAGAAAAGAAATTTCTACGGCATTCAAGCCGGCTATACTGAATTGTCAGTTTCAGAGGGTGCCCTCTTAGTTTAGTGTTGTGGTTCAATTCCAGCAGCGGACGACAAATGTGGTTTGGGTTCTTCAGAATCTGGTAAATCATTATGAGATCCCCCCGCAAAAGCCGCTATCGACTGCTGTAGATTTTTAGAGATTTCAGTCTAAGCTGATAGGCAGATGAAAGAGACCCCTGACATTCTTGGTTGCCCTTCTTTGAGGAGTCTCGAGAGCAACGAGATCCTGTTTCTGCCACGGCTGCCACACCTGAATAGCATATTCCACGTGAGGTCGCACGTAGGCGTTGAGCATTTGGGGAAGATTGAGGGTTCAAACCGACCGAAGGATCTGCGAAGAAGGCCGAAGTGTTGATTGCCGGTTCTCGTCGCCTTCTCTGCTTGTTTTGAACACCCGAGATCTTCCTGCACCAATACACCCAGGTCACACTCCTGAGAAATCTTCGCCAAGGTGTGGTCTCCAATCTTGTAAGCGCTCACCGGATGGTGACGCAGATGCATCACTTTGCACTTAGCTATGTTCAATTGAAGCTTGTTCCTCTTTGACCATTCGTAAGTAAAATCTAAGTCATGTTGGAGCAGATCCTGCTCTGGCTTGTTACTAATCGCCCGCCATATCTTGACGTCATCGGCGAAAAGCAGGAAATTTGATGAGATGACCCTTGCCAAGTCGTTGATAATCACCAGGAATGGGCACGGTCCCAGCACTGAGCCAAGTGGGACACCACATTCCACCTCAATTGGGTTAGAAAGTGATCCCCTAACACGTACTTGAAGCTTTCGTTGGTAAAGGAAGTTGCCAATCCAAACGAGTACAGGATCTCCGATTCCGTAACTCTGTAGTCTTAGAAGTAGAATGTGATGATCAAGGCGGTCGAAAGCTTTGGAGAATTCCAGATAGATTACATCGACTCCGACCCCATCATCGGCCACTACCGTCCAACTTCCTCGTGCAATAAGTGGGTTGGTGGTGCATGACCGGTGTTGTCGGAAGCCATGCTGTTCCGGTACAAAATGTTGCATTTTTCTAGGTAGTCCATTAAAGCCTCAGCGACGACTGCGTCCATCACCTTCGCGAGCACAGGGAGGAGAGTCACTGGACGATAGTTTGCAGGATCTGACCGGCTACCGCCTTTAGAAATAGTGGTTAGAATGCCACACGTCCACATAGTGGGGACTTGTTGTTCATCAAAGCAACTTTGGAAGAACTGTGACAGTGGTTCAGCTAGCTTTTTGGCCACAGCCTTCAGTGCCTTCGGGCGGATGTTGTCTGCTCCCGGAGAACTATGCTCACGCAGTGAGAGTAACTTCCTTAGCACAAATAATGGGTTGAAATAACATTTGTAAAAAGGTGTCGGTAATGAGCTTGATATTATGGGACAGGTAGAGGTTGCGAGTTCGAAGATTGGGGCGTATTGCAGCCGCAGGGCATTAGCTGCTTCTTCGGCGTTTTGTACTCGAACGCCTTTCGTGAAAAGTGGGGGGATTCCATGCTTCACTTTACGAAGCTTATTGACATGCCTATGTAGCAGTTTGTTGTTTGCCATGAATTTTTTTAGCTAGGCACCGTTGATAGGTTACTTTGTCCTCACGGACAAGTGCAGTGCAATGGTTGCGATGGGTCAGGAATTTTCCCCAAGTCTCTGAGTCGGGGTTAATCTTGTAGGCATGCCATGTTGCATCCCTTATTGCCAGGCATTTTCGAGTCCTACTCCTTATAATTGAAGGCATTTTCGCGGGACGAAGGTGCTTGGTCTCTGATGCTCTGTTGACGATGTCGCTGAGTCTATTAACGAACTCTGCCCAAAGGTTGTCAAGGGGACTTTTGTTTGAGAATTCTCAAGCAGCTGCGTCGGCGAGTTCTTTCAATACGTGGTAGCGTGTGATTGTATGAGTTAGTTCCTAGTGTTCAGATGGATACTCTGCATAACACACATATTCAAAAGTTATTACTACATGGTCACTGAGACCTAATGGACTATCCATCAATAACTTGTCAACCATGAGCTCTTCATTCGTGAGTACAAGGTCCAGTATGGACGGTTTGTTTGCTGTCCTGAATCTAGTGGGCGTGGTGACATGATTATACAAAGGAATATTAGCGATCAGTTCATGCAAGTCTGCTTTTAACTGCTCACTGGGCGAAACCGTAACCTCCAGATTGTGTAGATTGAAGTCCCCGGAGATGAGAATGTGGCTGTACCTAGTGCGTATTGCTCTGTTTAGGCAAAGGATCAAGCAGGAATCCATTTCCGGAGTGGATGTTGGGGGGTGGTAAACGACAGCGACTAGACACGTGTCGTTGTGTCTCAGTCGAAGACGGCACCAGAGTGTGTCAGCAACGTGCTTTTCCAGATCATCAACGGTTGTACATTGTAGATGGCTGCGGTAGTAGAGTAGGATCCCACTTCCTCTGCTGGGGCGGTCGTTCCGGATGACTGACATTCTGGCTATCTCAACCTCAGCATCAGTCACCTCTTGGTGTAACCAAGTTTCGGTAATAGAAATTAGGTCCCAAGCATTCGCAACCTGACGTAGTCGAAGTTCGGTAATTTTACTGAGGAGTCCTTGGGCGTTAGTGTACATACATGAAAGTTTCTCAGATTTAAGCAATGTTTCGGAAGTTCTGCAACTCGTATGTGAAGTTTCGCCTACCAGTGATTGGCCGGCGACTAATAGTTTTTCGATGTATGCTTGGTGAAGGGTTTAACATTTTATCCATCGTCCGTGTAGTTACTCCTGTATCTGATCTGCGACGTACAGTGTAAGGTGTCTGGTCAATGTCATCTTCTACAGGTTGTATGGGCTCATTCGGCACAACACTAGTGCATTGTTCTCTCATATATCCCATCGCGTTTGGTTCTTGGAGTGACATATCATCTCTAGGAGACATATCGCTGATGGTCTTCAGCCGAACCTCAGATGGTAGCTTGCAGCGGAACATGTACCAGCATTTTAACATCCGTGCTACCATATGTTTTGACGGAAGGACCACCTTCAACACTCTTGGGCCATTTCCTTTGTAGTTCGGTGAGGTACGCAGTCGTGACACGGATTTCGCTAACACATCCAAGCAGACTGTTTCACGTATATAACACCACTGTTCTTTATCATGGGTTGTTATTTCATGCTGATCACGTGCTTCGGTTTCAGGAACCACGTGAAGAAGTATGGTTCTGGTTGAAGTTTTCTTCCGGTAGTCCTCTAAGGTGCGGTTAACTCGATAACGCTCGCCCCATTGGATGTCTATAAAGATACGGATGGAGCAAAGTTCATTTCTGAGACTACCTGTCGACAGTAGTACTGATTCTTCTTCAGTGAAGGAATTCAGTACAACAGGCAAAAGTCTTGGCTTTCCGAAATGCTTACAGTTGGGTATCATGTAATACGCACCACGTTTACAGATTTGAGTACAACCCCGATTATGTTACTAATAATATCCCACTAGCTGAGGTCATCTAACTACCGGACTCTTATCGATGTCGACTTTGATTCTGGGATATTGGAGCACAGTACACTCACTACAGGTAGTTATTTCTTTACACCTTACGATACGTCGCGGTTAGAGGTTGAAGTACTCGGATTTGTACAGCAGGAAACCCGTGGTGCTTGCACTAGGAAAACTCCGCTACTCTCCTCAGTTTCCGGTCCACTTGGTGGTGATGCTGAATTTAAATGACGGTTCTTCTTGAAGGCAACCGTAACACAACTTTCGCTAGTACCGGCTTACTCTTTTTCTACGCACTTCGTCGTGTAGTTACTCCGATGGAACTGGGAACCGCTTTAGTCAAATGTGAGCTACGCGTGGTAATGGGACATCTGTTGATGTTCTGGACTCCAGGTGTCATGTTGCTTACGGTGTTATTAACAGTTCTTCGCGGGTTAGGAGCAGCAACCAAGGGAGAGGATTGGGTTGCACAGTCTGCTATGCTTACCCCAACGGCAGTGATTTTTTTGGTCACCATTTCCTCAAACTTGACTAGTAGCTGGTCATATTTGAGATAATAGGAGCACGCTTCTTATTAGTGGGATCGATGTGCATTCCACACAGAACCATAGCGCGTCTGGTTTGTTTAATAACTTGGCCTGATTAGGTCTAACTCGGAGGCATCCCGCCTGGAAGAACTTGCAATAGTTACGGCACAAATGCCCCCTTAACAAGTTTGGAACATGATCCACATAGGTCTATAGACTGTGGCACACTGGGCATCACCCTTATTAAGCAAATGTTACGAACCATTTGAAAGACTCACCCTCTATGGTAAAATGTCGTTCTGTTATTGACGTTGTCCGTAAGGTCGAAGTGTTCGCGTTGCAGTTGTGTGCATGCAGACTGTCCTCTCTGGCGTGCCAGTTGAGTGTATCAGTTTGAACTTGGGGCAGATTACACGACGGTGTGGTTGAGAATTTTCGTGGTTTAGCCTATGGATCGCGTCGGGTGAATTTGCTTTGAGACCTGTAGCTGCACGGAGCAATGTTGGATTTGAACGAGTGACAGTTCCTTCGAAAGCCGTTGAAACGGTCTATCGAGTGAGACCAAACCATTTCTCCGATGATTGGAATTAGAGAACTTTTGCCGCTTGTATATCGGCGAACCACTGCCCAGAAGTTAGTGATCAGGGTAAATGTAGGTTGCTCTGGGATATACTCGGGAAACTGGTATCACAAAGTAGAGCTTGTAAAAGCACGACGAATGCGTATGGATCCAAAGGTGTGCGACAAAATGTCGCTGAACCACAGTTAAAAAACCACGAGTGCACAAGTGAGCGATTAACACGCAACTTCTCTCAAGAAGCGAAAGCTGAAACCTAAGTTTTCGTCAGCACATATCTTCTCCTTGTATTTTTCTTATCAATTAGTTGGTGATAATAATGTGAACTAATACAAGCATAAATATCCATCATATTTGAATCAGTAGGGAGTAGACGGTGATATACAACATTAGCGCTAGTAACGGAAGCGGACCTCAGAACAGAACGCTAGAATCATGGCCTCAGCAGTGCAACATTTGTAAATTATATAACTGAGCCGATCACAAAGGGTATTTCACGTTGCAAACTGCTAAAACAGGCAGGTACACATCTGTTTATGTTGACCAGTGACGACCACTCAGATCAGGAAGCATGCCTGGGCCTTTGCTTGACCTATAACTATGGCAAATCAGCCGGCATGACTTATGTGTCTTTGTGTGCCATCATTTAATCTAAGTAAGTTTTCCTCACTTACGTCCAAAATACACCAGTGCACGAAATAAGACGACAGGTTATTGACTCTAGTTCCCGGCACAGATACCTTACTGACATTTTTGTTGCAGTCAGTCTAATGTGTATTTTTCTGCATGACGAGAGGCTAGACCAGGAAATCCTTTGATTATAATACGAGCTAAATTGGGTTCCAAGTTGCTTGACTGACGCGCTGCTTGAATAAAATTCTGTGAAAGACGACTGTTTGCGAGATATGATACAAAAGACCACCAAATTGTGTGTATAGTCCGCTACTGTTTACTGGTGGTTTTCTTCCATGCTGACATAAACCATGAAATGGTGGGTGAATCATTTACGCCTTTCATCTCGTTCTGAGTAACTCTTAGTAGCTGCAGTACACAAATATCGCCTGGACGTAAATTCCAATCTGTCAGCTCAGCCCTTCCCTAAAATCCGTAGAGCTAATTTTATTGAAAAACAGTATCGGTTTCTGAAAATCTCTTTCTTACGTTTGCCGTCCACTCAGCTGAGGGCAGCGGGGCCTGCCAGCATCATTCAGATAAGTTTCGCACGTACAGTGAAGGCAAAATTGTTTAGTTGTCCGTAATATTGGATTACATTTGCCGCAAGACCTAGGTAAGCTCAATTGAAGCAGCTATAGTAATATCTGGTTTTTCGGCGAAGGTAACGGAGCGGTGTGGGAGGACTGGGATCCAGTCAGTAGCTGCCGACGCAAACTAGTCATGGTGGACAATATGGAGAAAGAAAGCAGGATGGAAATAGCGTATACCGAAAAAAAGCACAGCATTGTCTCGTACAACACGGATTCTAATTGCCTTGAAAAGCTGAGGGCGATTGGAGCGTGCGCACTAGCGATTAAATAATAGCGGCACAAGCTTCTCTAGTGATGATCAGCCGAGTAAATGGTGTCGACAGTAAGATAGTGGAAAGAAAAAGAACCAGTTGCCACGAACACCATTTCATTGAAATTTTGCTGGCCTGATGTAAATAAAACCTGAAGCGCTTAAGTTGTCGCTATCGCCGACCAGCCGTTCACACATTACCAAATTACATTGATTTACAAGACCGAATATGTGAGCATAACAGAAGAACAATTGAGGGTAAGGATCGAGCAGCACAAACCGGTGTGGGCCAGTAAACACGTTTCGCCGATGGCCACATCGACCACCACGAATACGCAGCGAATGAAGCGGAATGACGTTCCATACCAACAAACAGATTCATCAATCGCCCGCCACCTGCTGGCTGATAAACACTGGGTAGAGATCGAGCGCGCGTTTTGTGTTATCTCTGCATCAAAGAACCCCCTAACTTTAAGACATGCTGAGGCCGTGGATATCAAACAACTTGGCCCAAATCAGTGTGCAGAAAGAGGCACTTGTGACCCTGGCCCTGCCGTGGTAACAAGCCGGGAACAGATGACATGGTGACATGAATGTAGGTATGTTCTGTTTGGATAATTTACCCTTTTAACTGGGCACTTTCATGATGTTAAAAATTCACGGTACTGTAGTATGCAGTTGAAAATGCAGAGAAATTTTCCCAAATTAAATTGTACGGCACATTTTTGCGAAACATTTGCTTGGGAAGTAAATTTTTCAGATAGATAATTGTTTTACGAGCAAAACCTAAAGGAAACTTAATGCTGACGGAAAGCGGGCTATGCAAAAATGAGAGTAATCAATGTGGAGCCGTTGAAACTAAATATAGCCTTTCCTGCATGTACAGTATAAACCACTTTTTGTTTTGCGGATGGCAACTTTTGATAGTGAGCTAGAATTTATTTTCACTCTTAACTTACTACACGACGGCAACATTTTCAATTTTAGCCGACATTTGCTTTGCGTTTTTTTATTTTTTCGTATATTGTATCCATGCACCTTCATCTTATGGTTGGCGGCACCTAGGTTGGGATTTACCTGTCAATGTGGACAGCCACAGGACGCCTGCGCCTACAGAGGGACCATGGGTGGCTTGCGCCGCACCTCCCACAGCTCCTACCACACACCCCATATCCAGTGTAAACCCAAAGGAATGAGACCGGGAGGCATGTGGATGGGAGCCACGTTTCACCAACGGAGCCGGCCCACACTTCTTCACAGGCAAACACAAGCACGTTGTATTTGGGGAATCGAGCGCACACAAGGCGGTGGCTGGACCGTAGTCCGCTCCACAAGGACTGCATGGAACCACTCTTTGATCCTAACACGGCCACGAAGACCGTGCACCCCGTCCCTTCCAGCGACGACCAACTATCTCCTAGAGCCTGTATGGACGAGGTAGCGGGTAATAGACAGGTAGGCACCTTGTCAACATGCACATCAAGCGCAACCACACCGGGGATATTAAGCAACAGCCAAACACTTGAGAGAAAGATAACAAAGAAAATAAATAGATTACTGCAAATGGAGACAGTAACCTGAATCTTAAATAATGGAGCATGTGAAATAAGTTGTTTACAAACGAATCCGAGACAAGTTCACGAGGTTAGCAAGTACATTTTACGGAAATGCTACAAACACGAAAATGTTATTGAAATT
>OX104070.1:63922951-63952851 GCA_944474145.2 Dicrocoelium dendriticum | reverse complement strand
TCTCAACCAGTGTCGGCGTGTCCGCCAGGTTCGTCTCCACATCGTGCAATACACAGTGCAATACACAGACTTAAGAAAATATATCTACAGTTTGGTTCGCACCAATTTGTGATCAGTGTCACACTCAGCACCACGCAGTACACATGTCAGCGCAGTTCACACATATCACGCTGACGTAGGATGACACAGTCAAACAGGTGAGCGTGACAACTCCGGGGGTGCGTCCAAGTTGCTATATCACTCGCACTCAGTGCAAAACTAGTGTTCGTGAGCGTCAGGCCGTGAGTGGCACACAGTTAGAGCAACCTGTCACCGTTCGCATTCGCTAAACGAATGCCATGCGTACCGTTAAGTTCTGCACACACCGATGCATCAAGCGCAACGCGCGCGTTGAAACCACCCAGCAGAAATAGTCGGTCACTCCTCGGCACAGACCGTTTCACTGGAAATAGCTGAGTGTAGAATTGAGCACGCGGGTCATCAGAATAACAGATGGTTGGATCATACGTGCTTATAAAGGTGGCAAACTTACCTCTTCCGAGCCGTAAACGAACAGTCATCAGTCGCGAGCTGATGCCTGTTGGTTCACCCACTAGCTGGCCATTCAGACGATCGGATATTGCAAATCCGACCTCCATAATCACGTGGTGCTGGGGCGGCGCTACTCACCCAGTAGAATGTGTAGCCAGCATCTGTTTCATGCAACTTACCTTGCTCAGCGAGCCTGGTTTGACTGAGCGCTGCAATATCGATGTGGTAGCTCGCCAATTCCATCGCGACCATTGCAGTGCGTCGCTGGGGGCGCTCACTGGAGTTCTGGTCTAGTAGTGTGCGCACGTTCCAGCACCCGATGCTGAGTGCTTTCCGCGCAGGCATACGATTGCATTAGTGGGCAACCGCGAGCGATGTAGTCGTTGTGCTTCGGAGATTTGTTTGAGGGACTCCACCCGGAGTCTTTGACTCAATAACCTGACCCACAAGGCAGTGGGTGATTTGAGGTTTGCTTGAGGGACTCCGCCCGGAGCCTTTGGCTCAATAGAATGACTCATAAGGCAATGGGCAGCAGATCCAGCTCGGGAATGTGATTGCAGAGACAGATTGGGATCTGCTTGACGGCCGTCACACGCAGATTTTGAGGTACTGGAACGATTTATATATGTTTTGTGACCGTAGCAGGATACACCTGTGACCAGGGCAGGACGCATGTTGGTTTTAGCGGGTTTGCACCAATTTGACCAGGGGCTGCCTAGTTTGAGGTGGGCAGTAGCAAATCGTTGAAAAACCGGAGGTGCCTTCCCACTGTCGTAGACAATGCGTGCCGCTCGTGCTCTACGCCAATCGAGCTGTGAGCTTGTAACTCGTAGACTTGTAGTCTCTCATGGCTAGGTTTTACGGGAAGAGGGCCATCTACCACGGCCTAATCTAAGAGAATGGACTAGGATACTGTCATTGCACCCACACCTGACTAGGGAACGAATTGAATTCTCAGCCAAAGCCTCCGATTAAATGAACACCCGAAAGGCAACAGGTCTAGCACATGGTCAGTTCAGTGACTCAAATGGATTGGTGTACTGGATCCTAGCAGGGAGAAGGAGGTAGCCCAACTCCCACCCAGCGGTCGCCACGAGGAGGCGCTCAGAACATCAGCCAATAGTACAACTGTAGCAGCAGCAGTGGGTAGGTCATCTGTCGGGAACTGGCCACCACCAGCCTAAGCAAACCATAAGCTCTCCCGCCTTCATCTTATACGTTACTATAAATAGAGGGGTTTGTGTATGTGACGAAAATATCTGGACCTTCTGGTTCACTGCAGAGGAGAAAGGCTTTGAATTAGCTGCAACTCTATCATTGTTTTGCGCCTTTTGGCAACATTCAAATATTGTAAGACTTAATTTCTAAAGGAGCTTTTATCAAATTATAAGACTCCTGCAGGAAACTAATATCTTGCCTGGCCAGTTTTCAGATAAGAGTAGCCTTCCTTTATTGCAAGTTTCTATCCCTTGCATTAAAGAATTCGTACAATGTCTAGATTTTCTGAAATCATCATTTCTACGCTTTCAGTTAACATGATTCCAAGAGTATTGGGAAATTTTAACAGTATATGTTGCAAAACGATCACCGCGATTTCGATGAATCAGTCTTAGAACTCTGTATTGGCTATTTTGTCTTTTTGTCCAAGATTTTGCTAGTTACATTAACGTACTCGTCGATCCTGTATGTGAGCGGAAGAGTGAACAAGATCCCTTCATAAATTATTTATTGATGGAATCGCACTACTCATGCATATCAGTGTTTTGGACTGGTCAAATGCACTGTAATATTTGCTATTTTCTTGTGTAACCCGAGTAGCTGGAGAATGAAACCGCCATAACATCAAATTTGCATTTGAATGCTCTGCTTTTTTGATTTAGTGAAAAGAATACAAATGTAGTGGTCTGATTTAAGGACCCGCCAGTCCTATGATCTGGTTTTGGGTTGTGACATAATTTGTAATTACCGTGAAGTGGTGATGTAACGGGTAGAGTAGATGCTCTTCAGAGGAACATATTTGTTTCTGCAAACCCAGCAAACAAGTATTTATGACGAAATTCCCTAGTTACTATGAAACCAGGACAAGATAAACGGTACGAAACCAGTTAGTGAAACTATTCTTAGCTTATGGACATGGAAGATGTTTCATCAAAGAAGGAATTGTCCTTATATCTGAGGAATATAGGCCCAAAATTGGGGTGTGTATACAATTGTATATGCGCACCATCGCTAAGAGTACAGCTGGTGGTTCCGGATGCTTAACAATGAGCCTTAATATGGTTACATTTCAGCGTTATCATGAAGATTTTTGTATGAAGATTTTTATTTTACATCAGTGTCAACATCGGTTGTATATTAGCACTTGCAACTGGTAGCTTGCTACCACACTATCTTACAGTAGCAGAAGAACTGGATAATCGAAGAGCCCCCCACACACAAAATGTGCTGTTGCTTCTTTGCACCTACATACCTACATACCTAAAAGCAACTTAGAACGAAACAATTTGTCTCATCTTCCTACCAGGTGATTATGATAAAGTACCAGCAATTTGGATTGGCATGTGTCTTCTCATTTCTAGCAGCCGCAAGTAACTTGACTTCAGCCTGAACAGGCAGATGAACTATCCTCACAAAATTAGAATTACTGTGAATTTAAAGGGCGTGCGAAAGATTCTTCAAACGTAATATCATCTTTGAAAAACAGACACTAAACTAATCACAAATATGAGGCCAGGTATCACAGCACGCAGCCTTGGCAAAACAATTAACGCATTATTATTTGTTGCATCAACGCACTTGTTACAGTATTGTAAGCATATGTTGACAGTTGTTCTACCCAATAGGTTTTACTCGTGGAACCAGGAACGAATATTTGGGAGATTTTCCCTTGTATAAACCAACACTGGATTTTGAAATTAAGAAGGTTTGCATAGATGAGTCATGACTAGTCTTCACCATTTATTACCATGCCCAACAGTATATATGAAGAAATACATAGTCGTACAAGATCGGCTTGCCTAGCGGAACACATCCTAACTTTACTCACCGAACAAGGATCAAACGCTAGAGCTCATTATATA
This sequence comes from Dicrocoelium dendriticum, assembly GCA_944474145.2. Taxonomy (NCBI): domain Eukaryota; kingdom Metazoa; phylum Platyhelminthes; class Trematoda; order Plagiorchiida; family Dicrocoeliidae; genus Dicrocoelium; species Dicrocoelium dendriticum. The sequence goes on along the minus strand of OX104070.1, from coordinate 63,949,240 downwards.
GAATCGTACCTAGTATTCATCCTATCAATGCCGCAAAATTAAGGCCCTTGCGAAATTTTTGTTTGTTTTCTATTTGATGAATATGTTAGTAGAAGCGTTTAGTTAACAAATTGTTGGTTTTGTGTTAAGCAAACACACCATAATTACTAAAGCGACCCCACTAATTCTTACGAATAGAGCTAGGACCAGTGATAGAAATTCCTGAAAAGCGCAAATAGTTAATGAACAAGTAACCATTTAGTATATTAATCATAAGATACATTCCTCTCCATTGGGTAGCAAAGTACTCGTGTGTAGAAAAAGGAGCCTACCATGTTCTCCCGAACAATGGTAACCAACGATTGCTACGCGATTTACTTCGTGATACTAAAATATTTGTGGAATACGTACATATTTCTGAGGATCAATGAGTTGCGACCCGCTTGGTTCTCAAAGGCAACAAATTGCTGCTAAAATTAATTATAACTTAAAATGTACTTCGTAACTCTATTTCAAAACTCTTAGAGTGTATTGCTAGTTTCAAACTATAAACTCACCGAAAATTTTTATGAATCGAATATATTAATAGTGCGGTATATGCATCTCGGTATAAATATATCTCCGACAGAATGTGCTATATCGCCGGCCCTTAATGAATCAATCGCTAGCTGTAACTTAGCGTCACGCAAATAAGAGTGAACGGCTGTTTTTATGAGACCATAAATTATTCTCTATCCAAAGCATAGAAATTTTGAAACAACTAAAGAATTGCTGTGGATTTGAACAGATCTACTAAAACGTCAAGGGAAAAATACTGGGCAGGGGCATATGCTTCAAATTAGGGCATGAGGTTGCATTTACTGGTACCGCAATTGTGAGTAAAATCGTTTACTTGATTTTAATGTTTCGCTTTCAATATAATATATATATATATATATGTACAAACCACTGCGGGGTATATGCACCGATATAATGTTAGCTGACATTGTGAAACGGCAGAAGTTCATGTCATTGTAATCCATTCACCGATTTTCAGCCGATTACACGACCGCACCGAAAAATGTTTGCTGTGTGTTGTACAATAATGGTTCATTAATTGCACATGTTTGGCTTAATTTCCTTAGGTTTTGCCAACTGAGAGTATGTTAACTAAGGCGTGAATTTCCAATTGCAACCAACTTCCTTTTACAGTGGAGCCTTCAAATTGGTCCTTGCTTTTCAAGTTGAGAAATCCTTTTTACGCTAGCTAATACAGATTTTTGTCCAATTCATAAAACACTTTTGCTCTTTTGTTCATCTAAACTATATTTTTACATCGAGGTTGTACCACTTCGTCCACTTTTTGTAATCTTTCTTGGATACTGCTGTAAATAAGGTATCCTTTAATATGCTCCAAATTCAAAAATACTTCTAAAGAGTCTTGCATAAAACTTCCTGGAAACTGAAAAAAGCACCATGTTGTCTGGCAATCCAGTCTTAAACTTCGTTCAGTTGACACGACATAAATTCGACTGATCCTTTCAAACAATACTCGATCACTCTTTGGAAAAGATTGTGAAGATGCTTTCAGACTGCAAAAGAGAATTCACTGCAGCCATTTTGATGCTTCAAGAAAGTTTCTTGAATTATGATCTAGACTATTATGTTATTCAACCTGCTCTTTCTCTTCTTTTTAGATCCGACCGTCCAGAAATATTTCAAAAGCGTAGATGATGTGTCATCACACGCTCAACAGTCGCAATCGATTGCGTTTGGTTGAATGTAAACCAAAGCGTTTGAGGTTTATTTTTGTGATTAATGGAAATGCATACACATCCTCCAACACACATGCATCAGAGTTGCAATCTTTTGCAGATGATCCATCCGCAGAGTTACTGCCGAACTCTGACCGTTTAGTCTATGTCATCACCGAGGAATTCCTCCAGGCACTTGCTGTGACTAACAAGGTAGTTTTTCCCTCACAGACTTGAAGCTCAACTTTATTTCAACTCCGTAAACCACGCTTGACTGTTTTACGCATAAAAACTTGCCCCAGTCAATAACTAAATCGTAATAAAAGTCGTTTATTTTGAGACAATCTGGTTCATTGGCTAATATACCCTTCAAAACTGTGAAGCGAAGAGATATCTAACCTATATTGTCGCCAGACTCCAGAAAATACTAAATTCTACCGATTTTTCGGTTTTCGACTAAAAAATACAGTCTGTTCAGTGTGACGCTTTTACTGACTATCTTAACTTTTAGCTTTGATCTGTGCTGCTCGGTCGGCATGATCTTTTTTCAGTAGGTAGATCACCCCCACCATCACACAAACAACTTAGAAGAAAAAAGAACGAGCCTACGAATGTAAAATAACTGCCCGTGTTTAACAACTCTCTTTATTGATAAACACTGAGCTTTTCCAACTGAATGAATTATGTATTGGTCTTTTTATGCATACGCAAATGCAGAGACCTATAGAGGCTGTTGAAGTAGCTATACGGTGAAAGTTCCAATAAGTAGCTTAAATCTGCGGATATTGATAAACTCAATTGGAGTTCTGTTCTTCTTCACCGGAAGCATAATTCACCTCTACATTCCCTTTGCTTTTGTTCTCTGACTCTAGCTCAAAAATCACATGCCGGCACGTTGAAGTCCACCGTGGAATCAGGAGTATGAACTAAATGATGTCTATTAGGCCCTAAGCTTTTTCACCATTTGTCTTGTACGAGTGAGCAGTATACTCACCATGTCCATGACTTATCTTTCTGATCGCTGCACACACGGTGAAATTCTTCCAGACCTTTGGAGTTCTATCATGAATAATCCGGTACAAAGGAAGGGATGCATGAAATACTCTCCGATAACCTGTATTTCCGTCATGTTGTAAGGCTTAGAGAGACTTCTTGTGTCTTGGAAATCAACAGGCTCTCTGGTCATAAACTTATATCACTTTGCGTCCAGACCTAGACGTACCATCTTGGATACCGTTGCTTAGCTTTTACATTATAAAGCAGCTTCATTAGTTGCAACACGCAAGACTGTGTGGCTCCTTTTCTTGGTTGCACAAACGCTTTTGGAAGTTTCGACATCTCAGTACTGCTTTATAAGCTGCCTGCAAATATTATCCAACTGACTGCGTGCAACCTGATGAGCAACTGCTTTGCAAAACAATATCATTTTACCTAGCCAAACGGTAAGAAATCCCTCAAATTAGTGATGACTGGGGCACTTAACAAGAAGCAGCCATTGTCCTACTTCGAATCTTTCTGTACATCCTTCAGTGCACCCCAACGTTTTTGGATGTAAGTAGGCTGACAACCTAATGCTAGGCAGCGTTGCTGCAACTGCTGAACCGTCGAGCACTTTCAACAGCGGGTTGAACGAGCCTCCGCAGTGGTCGTCGTCCATGTTCTTTATTCTCAACGCTTATAAATGAATTTACTCTATTCTCCGCACTAACAAATATCGAACTTTGTAGAAAGTATAAGTCATGATTTACAAAACAGTCTCGTCCCATGGTGGTGAACACTCACAACAAGCGTGATTCAACAACTGTCAAGTACATTGATGTATAGTTACCTCATAATCTTGCTCAGCATACGTTGAGGAAACGTTCCGCATGGTGCAAAAATTGTCAATTGGGCACGGAGACCCAAATTGCTTACAGTAACTTACTCTTAAATATACAAATTCGTGACTGCAGGTATTCTTCCACATAGATTATATTGTTCAGCTATCATGGTTCCTAGTCTTCTACAAAAACACTTCACACTAATTGTACGTGTCATTGTGTTCATGTTTAGATATAGTTTATTGTTCAGAGAGTCTGTTGTTGACTTCATTGCTACTAAACATTACGTTACAAGTTACGACTTCAATAAATGGTTTTAATAATCCTTTTCAACCCTTCACACTGATTTATCTAGAGCTCTCTTCTGCTCATCTGTCCAGCTTTTTTACATAACACGTATCATAACTCTTCGTTCTGTATTTTCCTCGTTTTATTGTGGACTCCAAACAGCTTATCAGAACGACGCTTGAACACTAAGTACATGAGTAATTGGCATGTATACTTTTATCTTTTTGCACACGGATTGCATCATCACATTCGCATTGCAAGCGGGGAATGCTGAAAATACATTGCTGGGTTTATAAAGCCTATTTTGACTTGACTGGAATTATGTGCAACTGTCCGTGTCACTAGGATAAAACATGATAGAGTATATTTAATGAGTAACGAGATTCACATGATTGGTTACAGAATAACAGTGGGTATATACCCTGTGGTCCAACTACAAATTTCTTCTCTATTGTCTATGTTTAGTTAACTATGTAGCCTTGCACTAACTCCAGTGTGCTTCACGGAATTTGACTTCTCGCAGCAATACCTCAACTAATGTAAATATTTGTAGAAATGACTGAGGATATTTTACACGAACGCGCAATCCGCGTGGTACACCAAGTCTCGGGATCACATAATTCAGTTTCGAAGCACGTGAAAGACTTAACATTACATCAGAAATTAGCTGAGGTATGGCCAACACAAACGGTTCACCAACTGTTTGCTAATGTCTAGTGTCGCCCGTAAACGGACACCGGATAAATAGACTGCTAATCACCTGAAAAGGAAAAGCACCCGGAAAAAGTGGTTAGAATTTGAAGGAAATTTGACTTTGCCCCATGCTGTCAGGTAACGAATGAAATCTGCAAAGCGGCAGTCTGTTCTTGTTTTGGGTCAGCCAATTGTATGGATTCAATCTGGCAGTTCAGGGGCTTTCTCCTACCCCAATGCACTTTCAAAATTGTGGTTAAGAACACTGAACCAGGTCAGACTAGCGGCCACTGCCATAAACAGCTGACGAGTTACGAAACGGAGCGGCAATTACCAACTTCTGTCATTGTCGTTGATGTGTTTTAACAGATAAGTTGAGTCAATAAATACAAGACCGACCTAATCGATCCCCAATCGCTTGTTAGCACTATAAAACAGGGGTATAATACAGATAAACAAGCAAGACTTGTGAGGTCCCGTAGGATGGTTTTGTGAATTGCGAAAATTCAAAATAGAGAAACTGTAGTAAACCGAAACGACGGTCTGTAGATTTACCGTATAACCCACGTTAACTAACATGTAGGTAGCTTTAATCCGATCTTGTTAGATTTTGTTGGCACAATGTTTGCGTCTTGTCGTCAAATAATGAACATAGTTAAATTCAAGTTGTGCAGGTTTTGCGATGCATGGTCGCCTCGTTTTAAAAAAATAGGTGAAATGGGCGCATAGATATCAAAAGTCGAAAGAGCGTTCCAGAATTGACAAATTTGAAGAAACAAATAATTCCGGTGGCATTCCAGCTTACAGCATTGGGTGGTCAGTTTAACATAGTGACCCCAAAATTTTATGTTTTGGCTACCTTTTAGGTGGTGGCGGCAAGCGTGCCCGGAGATTTTCATTTTCTGATAAGCCAGAATGAGGTCGCCCAGTAGACGGCGATAACATCCGCTGTACACCGGTAAAATATTCCGTTGCAGATAGTAAGGCAGGTGGAACAATCCCTTCACATTTTCGGTTGTCTTTATTTTTGGGATCTCTAGTACAACCAGGCTCAAATCTAACCATTTTTCTAGGCCTGTATCTTATACCCTACATGGGCCTCACCTAACGATTCGGCTTTTAAAGGGAGGTAGAGGGATCGAACTGTCTAAACACACTACCTAAGAGACCAACATGTTGGTTCGCGACATTAGAGACCTTCATGATTGTTCTGAAAAGCGTAGGTCGTCCTGCATCGCTACCCCAAGGTAGCGCTTCTGTGAGGCGCTCTTCAAGATGTGATCTCCAAGCCCATAGTTGTTATTGGCCTTGTGATGTACATGTAGAAATGTACAACCATCCGAGTTGGATGGAAGTAGCTTTGGCTTTGACCATTCAAAAGCACGGTCTGACAAGACGTATTAGATCATGATCTACATAACTACCGATCGCCCGCCTTGTTTTGACGTTATTTACAGAAGGTAGGGAAATCGATTCGATAATGCAAGTGAGGTCGTTAATGAAGAGTAATAATAAGCGCGTCCCCAACATTGACCATTGTTAAATACGCTGTCCACGTCCTTAGGATCGGAAAATGTTCCCCGATCCCAAAGAAAAACCCGCCGCTGAAGGAGGGACTTTCCGATCCCTCCATTGAGAGTTTGCCCAATTCCGTAAGCTTATGGCTCAGGGAGAAGGATGCGATGATAACCATATAATTATAATTGGTTTCTTTCCCATCGAATGATAAACTGTAGCCATATTTGGCACAGAGCACATTTTACAGAATATCTCATGCTCATGCATAAACGGGGAACACTTATGTGATTTTCATTGCTTTTGCTGTTTCAAGGATTTGGTAGTAACTCACAGGTGTTTTTAAAAGCAATGGGCAATAGTTGGTATAGTTGATGGTAACAGCACTAGAGGTGTGCCACACAGTAGGAAAAATTTTCTTTTACTCATCAGATGTTGTTTGGTACAAATCACCAAATTATCCCTCCCAAGAGAACAGGGTCATACTGGTGTTCAAATCTGGGTAATTGGTGAGCTTAACGTGAAAGGCTGTTGCGCTCGCACACGATCTAAGCAGTCGAAGGCTTTGGCCAAGTCGATTTAGATGACAAGACTGCCGACTACATTATCCGCTTTATCGGTCTAACTGCCAAGCACAAGAAGTGAATGTTTAGTACACGACCGATGCCGACGGAATCGATGTAGCTCACATGCGTTGCTGTTTGATCTTTCGAGGAAGCCCATTATTGCCTCAGATTTGGTCGACTCCATCACCTTTGAAAACACCATGAGCAGGATCACTGGGCTACCACTATTGAAAGCTGGGTACTAATATCCTGCTTCCACATCCTGGGAACCTGCATTTTATCCAGGCATCTTTGGGAAAAATTGGGTTAATTACTCAGCCAACCTCGCACCTACCACCTGCAGTGCTTTCGTCCGAAAGTTGTCAACTGCGGGGAATTATGGGTTCGCAACGGTAGCAGCTTCGTCAGCACGGTCGCTGAACTAGCAGCGACACGTGTAAATTATTGTGTCTAGGAGTTTGGGACAGATATGCAAAACCTTCTGGTAGCGCCTTGGAATACTGGAGCATATTGTAGCCGTAGAGTGTTTGCTGCTTCCTCGGCGGTTTGAGCACATCCATATGCTGAGATGAGTGGGGGACACTAGGCTCAACATTCCGGGGACTATTCGCATGCGCGTTCAGAATATTGTTGTTAGCACAAAACCGACTGATGGCATGGTGCGTGAAATGTTTCTTTGGTTCATCAGATCCTTTGGATTCCATCAGAATCTAACATAAACTTCTTGTTAAACCATCTGTCATTAGAAATTAACGCTTTCTTACCATCAAGTTGTTTTTCTACTTTTAGATCCCTGTGTCCATCTGACTTTTCCATTCCACACCATTAGAGTGTCAGGTCTGTGATGTTTTGCTTGTGTTTCACCTCGTCATCCTTTCTATCTTACTGTATCTCTATTTTGATTATCATGTGAGCTAAACGTAACGAACACGGTCTTAAGACTGTGAAAACAGCTACGACTTCTAAAGCGTCAGCATCAAAAGTGCACTCAACCTTGATGAATGGATGCCACACCGTTCATCCGGATCAGTTGTCCGATGCGCTTGCAAAAAGTATCTCCCTTGTAAACGAAGTAAACAACCAAAAATAGAAGTGGTCGGCATTGCTGGAACTTTGGAAAATATGATACCACTAACCAGCTGGCTGATCTCTGCAAATCTGATAGTTCCATCGATTTGAAACCACCGGAGAACTCCTCATGACTATTTTCAAATATGTGAGTGCGCTCATCAAGCCTCCAATGTGGTCCTTTTCAACTTTCCGGACCGGGCGGCTCTTGACAGAGTAAAGAACATAATGCTAGGCATGTGAAACACACCATACGACAATTGCAACTGTAAACGAATGAAGAATGAGACGTCTGGGCTAACCTACCTCATCCTTTTTACTTTTACAAATCGAGAATTAGCCAAGGCCTTTTTAGACATTAGGTTTAACTTGAGAGCCTCGGGTGAACCTTGGCCAAATAGCTGATAAACCCGATAACACGTCTCTACAGAGATTGATTATATCTTCGAGTACGGCTTCTGTCGTGGAATGTAGACGCGGTGTACTACACAGCAAAACTTTCATTAACTTAGTAATAACATTAGGCGTAGACCTAGACTCATTCCCTAACCTGAAGCTGCGCTGCGAAGGACTATGGAGCCTGTCGACGACTTCGCAAAGTTCATTTCACTTATTGATAGTGCTAGTATTAATGCGACCGCAATCATTGAGCAATAGAGAAACGCCGACATGCAGGATACAGCCAGTGAGCTTGAGATCGATGGCGCACCGCTTCATATTGCTACAGGCTCTCATGATGTTCAGTTAGGAAATTCGCCTCTATCCACCTGTTCGCCGCACGTAAAAATTAATCTAAAAGACGTAAGACATCGCTGACCACACTTCCACAAAATTACGCTCATCAACTCTAAGATGAAAATTGCCTGTGCATCCCGAAAGCGACCTTTACGAGGGCACATGTCAAACGATACCAGCAAGCAAAGCAACCAATTCCACGCTCATATTTTCTTGAAACACCGAACGCACCAAAGTGCAACTGGTACCCTTCTTCTCAACGACATCGAGCGGACGGAACTGCACGGATACCAGAGCTAGAAAAGTCCCGTCCGTCTTTGGTTTCTGCTCCTTCACAATTTGGAGCATACGCCCCACTGTTACAAACATTTAGAACGTTTTATGGAATATGGCGTGTTGCGCCTCGCCACAGCAACTCCAAATGGGGAGCGTATTTGCCCTATTTCCTTCATCTAGAATTCCATCTATCTTTCAAGCTTCTACAAAGTATTAGTGTCCAGTACCCGGCTGTCTTCTACCAACTCCGTTATGGTAGATGACAAGCCCTACAATGACAATGAACACGTTTGTGGCGCCAGTCCATCGTCTTGCCCACTTAAACCTGCCTACAATCTCCCTAGAACAACGCCTCCCATCTACTCCAATGCATCGGCCACGCCTGTGTCACGTGCCTCGTCTACGGATGTGTACAAATCTCCTACAATGAAAGCGACATCAATATCTACAAATCGTGGACAACCCAAGGAGTTAGTGGGTGTAGGTAAAAGTGACTACATTGAACATTTAACCCCTACTGCAAACATATCAACTCATGAACCGATTACAGCGCCTCTTATTACGGCTCTATCAATAAAACACTAGCTAAACTTCTTAGGCCGCATCATCCTTTAATCTGGTCTCCAGTTGGTGATCGTTACCGAAACATGGCAATCCTACAGTTCATCTGATACACCTCTTTACATCCCGGATTAAAGAGCTTGCTGTAACGGACGCGTCGCTAGCCGGGATGGTGGAACCCTTGTCTATATACATGTCGGCTTTCATGACTCTACACTTGAAGTCTTGTCTATTGGTAACCCCGAAGACTCAACCTTGGTTCAAAGCAGTGGGTAACTCTGGACCTTTTAATTGGCTGCGTTTGTAACCTACCACACAATAGTAAGCAACGTACTACGAACATGAGAGACTTTCACGAATTTTCCGCAACACAGCCTACTCACAAAATATTAGATGGTGAGTTCAAGTTACCGAAGATTAATGGGGAATCTACAAACAACACATCTAATATAGATGCCTCTATTAGACACCATCAGTGCATGCGATTGCACTCAGCGTGTACGTGCACCCATTAGTTAGGATAAGGTTGTTGACTTATTTCTGACAACAAGAATCTCCCGTGCATAAGCAGGTGTGCTACAGAATATCAAAGGTAGCGACCATAAAGTAGTAGAGCTCTCGTTCGAGAAAGTAATTAAGGATTGCTCTGCAAAACCAGAGTCCGACCACCGACCATTCCGGTGTATCAACAGAGACAGCTTTTCCAATCCCTTCAGATCCATGGATTGGGATAGGTTCTTTATGGTAACTGATATTGATGTAGCCACCAAAGAACTGTAAAACAATGTTGTAATTTGCTTGCATATGCTTGCATTATGGTAACGCGGACGTACACCACCCTATCAAACAGCAACAGTGATGTCCGTCAACCATAGAAAGGCGATCCGAATAAAAGAAGACAAACGTGTTTCAAATTATTATGCACATCAATGAAACGATGCTGCAGTGGAAAAATAAACGGTCTTTGGTGTAGTCAGTACATGAGAGAACCGCGATTTTAAGCGCAAATCCGTACAAAGCGCTTACTAATTTACTAAAGCATAGGGGCTCTCGTAATGTGACACTCATCAGGTCACTAGTGCTACCGGATAAAACAGTGTTTACTGACCAAGTAGAAATATGCGATCTTATAAACACACATTGTCTAACTGCTTCGATGATGCTAGTATGACACCCACAGCTCACGTACCCAGACTTACAGTAGATGAAATATCCTGAACAATTTTACTCTATCAGTAAGAAGCAGCGCTTTCATTGCCATCTGGATGCATGCTGTTTTTCTACCCAGACACAAATGTGGGTGTCGTCCGAACATTGACAAATGTCGTCCAATCAGCCACACTCCTATCGCGTCAAGAGTGATGTAAAGGATGGTAAAATACAAGCTCTTGAATTTCTGCTGTCACACAGGTTAATTAACCCGTTCCAGTAGGGCTTTTTATCGGAGCAGTCCTGTCAGATGTGTCAATTTCAGTTGCTATGCCTTGTAACAAAGGAAATTAGTTTAAACCAGGCACTTGTCATTGTCTTGCTTGAAATGAAGAAGGCTTTCGACCGAGTCCCGCATGCTGGTCTATTTACTAAACTTAAGTCCTTTGGTACATCGCATCAATTGCTGTCATGGTTTTCATCCTATTGGACAAGGCGAACACAGATGGTACGTCTGGACAGAGTACAATCACGGTATAGGCCCGTCACTAACGGCGTTTTCCAAGGTAGTGCTCTGGGCCCACTACTATTCCTTCTGTCGTTAACGACATATTTAATTGCTTCACCCACAGAAGGTCATTCCTATTTGCAGATGATATTAAACTTGTTTTATCTCTCTATGCGAATGGAAAGCAAACTGGCATGTACCTTATTCAGAGCGATCTTACTGCATTAGCTCGGTGGCGCAATCACCGGAAAATTGATTTCTCACCAGCTAAGTGCAAAAGCCATCTCCTATTGTTGCAGTCTTCGGTCCAATGCATTGAGAATAAACGACACACCAATTGCAAATTACCTTGCAGTATGTGACTTAGGAGTACACTCTTCCAGTTCACTGCACTTCACCCCACATGCGGGATACGATATAGTCAAAGCCAGAATATTCACCGGCTATATATGTAAGTCGATGGCGATTAGAAAATCAAGGCTTGCTGCACCAAAGACAGTTTGTGCACAGAGTTCTCGGATCATCCACCGGCTTGCACTGCACGTCACTCCGGTAATTTAACATTACTCCGCCCCCGCCCCAGTATGCTAGCGCGATCGTTTCGACGAAGGGATATTCTACGTATTGTGAATTTGGCATTGGTGATTTCCTACTGCATCCAATTATCTGTTGCAAATATGTAGTCCTAAGCAAATGATTTCTGACGCAGCTGCAGTTCGCAAAGCTTGTCCAGTGACATTTCTCTATTCTTGATATTAAGACTAGGATGTGTGTCTAAGCAGTGATTTTGAGCCGGCCGTTGAAAGGTCAGCCACTATTCGTTTTATGTGTGGGGCGATGATGAACCCATATGTGTCAGATACATGGAATCAGCCATTACATCTTTGCATGTCTCTTTTTATATAACGTTTGGTGTGTGTTCAACAGCTTCGTTGGTTGATGAGTTATGTCATCCGAACAGTTGTCGTTAAGTAAGCCGACCCATTGACAGATCCTGTGTACTTGCTCAGAAGATTGCTTTTATCCGGAGCTCAGGAAGGTTGTCGCGAAGCGCATACCGGCACTCTAACACCTTTTTGACAACCATCTGAATTGTCTAAACAATTTTACCATCCCCGGGCCACGACTTCTGTATTTAGGCAATTTGCGTAATCATGCGACAGATTGCGTTATGACGCTTTCCAAAAGTAGAGTCGCGAAAGTAGCGCAACTGTTCCTGGTCATGAGTGGTCGCCTCGCGCTCATCATGACCTCCAGCTACGGGAATACCATCTATAAACTTGGTCCTGGCTACGGATTCTTTCTGGGATTATTCAAAGTCGTGCTCCGCCTGTTTGCGCTCAATCCGCGGAATAACTAGGAAGATGAGGATGGGACATTACCCAATCCAGAGGTGAACTGTCGTTAAGAGGACCGACTCTGCTTCATCGACGGAAGTTAATACAATTCGGAGAAGTTTCGGTTCACCGTTAGGTCCTGAGATCGGGTGGCGGAAAACCCTCCTTAATTTGGCTGTATTAACTACAGCAACTAGGATGTCACTTATGAACTTCCACTGGTTCACATCATGGAGTTGACTTCCTTTTAGGAATTTGACGTCGATTCTAAAATTTTGGTGTAGGTTACCGATGGCAAATTTGTGCAGTCCGGATTGAGGTCAAATCCGCAGCTGGTCTGCATAAAACCCATGATGGCTGTGTAAGTGCAGCTGCGTCTTCTTTTTTGGGTCCAGTGAGAGTAACTGAAGGCCCAATTTTCCGGTTCCCTTTTCAGCAACCATGTTCTAACCAACGATAGTGTCGCAGTCCTCCTAAAAGTTTGGAATATTTTAATTAAAGGACGAGGCGCTGGCCGTACTTAATCCAATCAGACTGGCAGTCGTTGATACAAGCGTAGATGGCCTACTGTTGGCATTGACCTCTAAAGTCACAGGTTACGCATTTTCAATGCGCTATCCAGACCTCTTCCTCAGTCTTGAAACGGACGCTTCGGTGAGGGACTGGGCTTTTCTCTCTGTCGCGTTTTCTTCAAATGGATCGAGGTTGACAATTTTCATTTGTTTCACCTTTGCCAACAGTCTCTCGTGTTTCTTCCATAGTTCAGGTAAAACCTTTATCGGTAAGGTGATCAAACATAATGCGCATAACCCTATATAAGCTTGTCTACAATTTTCACTATTCAACCAACTTAGTGAGCATGGAACATTAAATAGGAAATTTTCTGGGGCTGCAGAAAGACCGGATTACTCTGCATACCTAGTTCTTACAGGAATGAATTTCAGCGCAGTAGAAAGGGCATTTTTTAATTCAACCGTTATAAACCATTGTGTAGGTCGATGCCTTTAAATTCAGTGCCCAAGAACATGTAAATGCCCGTCTGCTCCTGCATGAGTGAATTTTCTGTATTTTCAGGGATGACAGTTTCGCTGCGTCCAAGGATGGCTGATTAGCCTTCAGTGACTTAATCATGCGCTAGGGAACCGCTCTGTGATACAAACAAAGCACATGATCGATAGGGAGAAAAATGTTCGATTGCTAGTACACTTAGCGGTAAAGAGATATGGTTTATCGCTCGTCAGATAGATCTCGGAAGGAATTTTCGTTTGGGAACAAGAATTTTCCTGTGTGGCTCGGGATTCGGAAAGTGCCGCGGTTGTATTTCTGCGGAAGCGATGCGAAAAATGCAATGTGGAGATAAAATGTGATACACGAAAACTATAGCAAAAATAGCAAATGCGATAAACACTGCTTCTAAGCATGATCGAGTGAGTGTGGAGACACTTGCTGGCTTTGCAGACCCTCGAAGGATAACCTATCCTCGTTTGATCGATAAATGCTTCTTTATCAATACTCGTGCTCTTGTAATGCACGATACGTCATTCGCACTTTAAAGCGTGTATACAAGAGGATCCGCAAGCCTAATCCAATGTGGTGCTACATAGGCGAAATGGTCTTCAAACAAGTTCATTTTGCTACACCTACTTGAATGCGTTCATGCAGCATCAGTACAGATTTCAAACTGCTCTATTCATTGGCTGAACATTAATTTCGATGCTTCCGCAAAAGCTGCCATCTGTTGCCGAAGCTATATACCTTCGCCACTTGAACCCTGAGTTATGTTTTCACGAGAAATGTATGCTGTCTGTTTGTTACCTGGCTAAAGAACAATGTTACATATCTATTTGATTATCTTCTAGCTGTTTATCTTGATTTTCGAATTATAATTGCTTTCTATTCTATTTGTTGACGGAGTAAATTGTCTCTAGCTGTGACTTAAATATCAAATCCATAGTTCAGATGGCGTTTATTCAATATTTCTCTCGTTCCAGAACTTCTACACATAATCCACCCAGGAAAAGCACGGGTTTGACAAGAGTTTACCCAAAACGAATTATCAACCTACAATTCTATTTCTGGTATTTATTATGCACAACGTTTGCAACGGTCTACCAATAGACATTTAGCCATCAAACCCAGGAAATCAAAAGAAGTTACAGTTTTCGTACAATTAAACTGACACACAACATCCGGAATCTATGTTTTTACTGGACGCACGATACTATGGAGCTGAAGGAGCTGATGTCGCCTATTGAGTTAGGGTCGTCACTCTGAGTAATTTGCTAAATAGCCCGCCCGCAGGTCAGCGGAGCGAATTCAAGGAATTGCGACAATTGAGAGCTGGTGACTGATTTCGTAGTTCATACACCTTTCGCTTGGTCCGTTGCCAAACAGTGTTCCAATCCTCTCCAAAAAATTTTCGTCATCACGTTGATGGAATACAATGTTTCGCAGGTGTGAAACAAGAGACAGCGAATTTATTTAGTGACGTGTCATATCCACCACATCACCATTTTGTTAAATGGACACATGTAGGTTTTTATAGGGAGAACGTATTGCAGACAAATACCTACCACCTCCAGGAACATTGACACTGAACTATGTGCTGAAACGGGAGAAACCCGTACCACCCAGTTTGCACCACATGGAGGTTGTTCGGCAGTCAATTATTTGGTTACCGCTGCTGCTACACACGGTTGTGCATTCCCACTGGATATCCCGCCTGTGTCTAACTTGTACATAGGTTTGTTTTCAGTATTCGGTTTTTAACTCAGTTTGTTACTTGTTGTTATCCCATGTTCTGTTCAATCGTTTGATGCCCATTTTGTTTTAACTATTGTGTTCATTAGTATCCGTAATAAATGTTGGCCCTCCCGAGCTGCGTTCTCCCAGAATCTCTGCTGGTATTTTAGACGGTCGTATTACTCTACTGCATCTCCGGAACCCATTTTTGAGTAATTAATTGAGGGTTCGTAGCGGAATTCTTTACTCCTTCAAACGGCCTCCTTGATTCTCCTTGAGTCAGTGTGCAATGGAATCAATAATCGTATCTCGCTACACTCTATCACTGGCCAAAATAACAGGGACGTATTTCTGATAAAAGGCCGGATTAGCACATGCGCGTTTATCCTCCAGCCAGCGGGTTATAACAACTAAGAGTTTTTTCTATCGGATTGTTGATATTTCAAGCTCTGTCCGTCATATCACAAAGCTTTTATTACTTTACAAGTTAGATTCAAAATACACACCTACATCGACTTCAGTTACTCACAGACATATATCCTTCCATCGCCTTTTGTCTGCCAAGCTTCTCCAAAGTTTTTTTTCCTTTCAGTCGCAAAATATTATGGGAAAGTCTGTTTCTGTGCGCAGAGCCGCAGGCGAACTTGTTCAGCAATAAATACTCTGCCCGCTAAGTGCTCGTTTTCATAACTTAGACGCAACGGTGCTAGTCGCTCATAGTGCCGCTCTCTCAGTTGAAGCGGAAATCCAATACTTTGCTCCAAGTCCCTCCGTAGCGTGCGGTATTTCCTGCTTTTACTAATAATTCAAATGAACCATTCGCGTTGTTCGTGGATACCCTTTGCTCCTACATTAGCGCATCTCGTTAGCTACTACGGAAACTTTCTACCGGAACATGCTAATCAATTCAACAAACCATGAGTGCATAAGCATATAGGCAGTTAAAAAGCAAGCCCTCAATGGCTTAGCGTTGCAACCTGTCGAAAGTAACATCGGTCGAACCGAATGTTCATCAGGAGTTTAACGGACGCATGGATATAAATATATATAATATATATTTTGCGTCTACGCTGAACCCGATTAACTGCATTTCAATTTAAATATGGCTAAATGTTTACACCATGAAAATGAATGAGTTGCTGCTTCGCAAAAAATGATCATTTTCCATGAACTACTCACGTATTATTTTGTGTGCGATTATCTGGTGTCCTGTGCCCCCTGCCGTTGCGGTTCCCGTCTTTAACTTCGACCGCGTTGCCTATACGAACGAAACATTTTGAATTACGCTTTGTTTATGCGTGTGGCATTCAATCTGTGTTTGCTGAGCCGTCAATCTAAAGTGCACTGCAGTATAACCAATTAAAATGAACTTTGTTGCTCCAATCCGTGAAGAACACACGGAAGAATTTATATGATGCCTGGTTCAAAATCAAAGTTCTGATTGTACGGTGGATTCGGGTCACCTATAGCAATCAGTGACGAACAACGTGAACTTGTTATTGTTAAGAATTAACCTCGGTCATTCTACTGCACTACTTTATAAAAGCTTTTCTCCGAACGTTCTACATGCCAAACTAACCGAAATTTCGAATAGCCCCTTTCGCACACCGCAACATTTACTTGGACTTATCTGTTGAAATATAATCAGTTTTGCAAACTTGATTTAATCAAATAGACAGCAACTTCCACTAGGCAACTCGGATACCATCTCGTCCCTCATTACTAGTTCCACGCATACGGATAACCATTTTTTCGACGGTTTGACATATGGTTTATTGATCTTTGGTCCCTGTTGAATGCACATTTTATCTGCTCTTTCAACCTACCCTGCGTACCAGGAGTGCGTGTTTTACATAAAATATTGTCTATTTATAGTCAACTGGTACATCAGGTGAGACAGGAAGCAGAACACACAAGCACCTGAATTATTTGAAATAAATGTTCACTGCTCGACTAAAAGGAGCGCCTCTTGATTTTGCTACATGCAGTCTAATGTTTTTCATGAATGAAGACGCCAGTATATTTCTTGGTACACTAAAGCTAATGTTATTGTCAGAGTAAAACTGTAACAAGGAGAATCGTGTGAAATTCGTCAACGGGATATTTAGTCTGGGCATATAGCCCATCCAAACGGATGAGCTAAATGTTGACGTAGTAAGTCAGCTACCTGAGGTTTATCTTCTTCATACCAACCAAATCACATTTGTTGAGTTTGACCCATACATTTACAGGTAACATGATGTAACTGTATACATGCATGTTAAGCTGAGTAAAATAAAACCGGAACTGGTATATGTTGCTACAAACTATTTGTCCAAATAAAAGAAATGCACCCAAACACCATTTCACACACATCATAGGTAAGTCATTAACTAATATTTAGGGATCGATTTCAACGGATCAACTAGAGGAACCGATCAATCTTATTTACTATTTTCTTATGCATCCAGAAAGCTAATGGCGTACAGTGACCAGGGATCATACTGAACCAAATGCACAGTAGATGTATAAGAACAAATAACAAGGACTTTGTGTAGCCGTTTACTTAACGTCTAGTATACACAGCATAATATATTTGAAATTCCTCCACACACTATAGTTATTGGTGCATGAAACAGTAATTTGAGTGGAGGCAGCAAGTTCTGTTTTAGTTTTTCAGCACTGCATGAACAAAATTAAGATATGCTGGTTAGCAAAATATCCTGTGTTCGACCCACGTATGAGTCTGAGGCTCCTGATCACTCCTTGTAACTTTATTTTGGTACTGATCATATTTATTTTTATCGTACTTGAACACACCCGCAGATTGGCAGAAGGATAGTGCAGTTGATATATATACACAGCACTGCCGTTATGAACATCACTATTTCATAATCATTTGAAGTTTTCTGCAAGCCAGCCGTGTGTCAGAATGGCCCTTGTCACCGCTATTCACTAGATATCTCTTACACTTTGACAACCACTTTGCTTTGCGTATGACGTTCCACGAATTCTTCCTTATCAGGCTACAGTGCCCAAAATGTGTCTGTTGAACCTCTGGCGCTAGGGTGTGAAGACAATTGGCATCTAAAATTGCACAAACATGCTCTCCTTACACGTATCATTATTCACTCGTTCTGGCTAACGTAATACAACAGTATCGTCCAGATTAATCACAGACGTGATGGCAGATGACACCGAACCCATGTTGAATACCAGTTTATTCGAGTTCAGTATCCATTACAGCTCACAAATGATAAGAATCGAAATTTGAGATACTAAGGTGAATGAACAAAATTGTAGTGATTTCAACATTTATACGCGGTTACATGCTCTTACGTGCTTACAAGACCTGAGTGCATATATCCTTGTTCGTCCAGACCATACCCATCAGAGTTCTTCGTGAAAAGGCACGTTAAAAGGAATGGTAGAAACATCAGAACACGTATTAAATTTGAAAAGTTACTGTAACCTTGGTTTCAGCTCCTTATTCATATCCGCGCTCTGTGCTGTAAAGAAAAGAAGGCAGGACCACGGAAGAGACTTGTAGCCGTTACTTTCCTTCAATTTTATACATAGTTTTACATGTTCTTTCTAGAGATTAGTTGTTGTATACTATATGTTCCATATTTGCTTCTGAAAATGTTCATACCTTAATTGCACGAAGTGGCAAGCGTGCCAAAGCTGAAGATGTTGTAAAGAGCAAATTCAAAACAATGTTCTACTATTGCGAATTAACGGCGGGAGGTCAGTATTGGGCTTGAATGTAATATCAAACGTCCTAAGTAAATTAGCCTTGGGCACTCCGATGTTTTAATGCGCCGCCACCTTTTCCGCAAAAGGAAGTTTCTTTGTCGGTAATCTGTACTAAAGTTGAGAAAACCAAGACCCAATATCTGTGCAGCAATTTATATCATCCTGAGTGGAAACATTTGACGTCGCTGTACATAACGACGTTTTCGAACGGCAACTGGCGGCGATTGCAGTTTACACATTGCAATATTTGCCGGAATATCCACTACAGCTTCCGAAACTTCGCAAGCTGTTACACACAGGGTACCAGTAGACTGAAGAGCAGATGCGGACTGTAGGAATCAAATATCTTTGCCTGATCCTAACTGATCTAACTATGGCAATTGCTTCCAGGTTCCCTTCTTTGCAGATGATATAGAAATATGAAGGGGCAATCACAGCTTCGGGCGACCAAGAATAGCTCAAAATCCAACTCATCACGATGTTGAACTGGTCATTTCAGAGAACACTACTACTCAATGAAGAAACGTTTCGCGTTATTCAACTGCGCCATAGGCATGACCGCGTGTATGAGCTCGGGTTGGATATATTACAAAATATTTTCCGTGAAAGTGTCCTTGTTTTTCTCATACAAAGCGCTCCCAACTGTTCAAAACTGGCTAAGCAGGTGCGTAATGTTGCAACTAGCACGTCGCCTGAGTAGGAGGGCGTTCCGGCAATTCGATTCACCAATTTCCCCGATTATGCACAGCTCTCACGTGAGCCCTCACCTTGAGTACGCAAACCAAGCTTGGCAATCTTGGTTGAAGCGTGAACTAGCGGTCCTAGTAAAACTAAAACGCAGAGCAACAAAGAAAAGCAACGGCATCCTCAAGTTCCATTTCCAGCATAGGCTGAGTTATTGGATTCTTCATCGGAGTTACTAACTGCTGTGCGGTGATTTCACATTAGTTTACTAAATAATGTGTGACCCCAATAATGTATGTCAGCATTTGCCGAAACTTAGCCGTAACACCAAGCTCAGAGACAATCGCCTGCAACTGAGTGATTATTACAGCTGTTAAAAATGCCAAAATAAATACTGTTGTCTTCTGCTTGACCGACGTTGGAACTCTCTCTCAAATTCAGGTGTTTACATTTTGGAACTTTTTCTGATTGCCCTTAACTCCTAAAACTTCGTTACCTACGCTGTGTTATTGTGGGATATAGTAATATTGCCATTATACCTGGTTTGTGTATCCCATATACCCAAGGATGCATTACATATACGAGCTCCCTTGTTGGTATTTTTCGACAGATACATCAGTTATAGTCGCCCCCATTTTGTAATGCATGTTTATATTCAATTCCTATTTGACATTGTTGTTAGTAAACTATGCGCTTAACTCGGTAGACACTTAAGCACATGAAGCACATGCCTTTCGATTTTGTAGTTATCACTCAAGCTATCCTACGGGACTTGTTAGGCACCCACATTCAGCAACGGTGATTAATCAATGCTCGTTGTTTACTGTCCGAACTTAAATAAAGGCGCGTAGCAGGTCTAGTCTATAATGTGTAAGCAGCAGAACATCATGGTAAATGCAATTTAAAGCAACTTATGGGGAGCTACAATACATTCCACATGCAAGCGAACTATCTTGCGCTCTCCGGGTCATCCAGCTATGACGTTGTAGCTGGGTAATGATCTGGAACGTGTTTATAAGACACAGAACACCACAGGCACCGCATTTATTTGTTCCGTCCTGAAGAAGAACAATGAGCCAAGTTATCGTGCATCTTACCCTGAACCAAGTCGACGATAGCAAAAAAATTCGGGCTATGTGACGAGGTTGTCCCATAGCGAACAGCAGCAAAATTATTCTGCAAATGACCCCTAAAACCAGACTGTTTTCAAATGCTAGGTAAGTATGTACACAGAGGACCGTTTGCAAACACTGTAAGCAGCATACAACTCAAAGCAAACGGTTTTCGACCATCAGGTAAGTATCCTTATAAAGTTGTTTTCAGTGTACAATCTTTAAGTGAAGTGGTTATGTTGCATGAGTATGGGGTTCCGCCTGTCCGGTTTGTTGACACAGGGGTGTGTAAGATTCTTTTAAAGACAGGTATGCTACATTTAATGGTGCCATACACGTCTGAACCACGTGTGTATCGTCTAACGCCCTTCAAAGGGAATAACTCTTCACATGTGATTCTGTTCAGTGTTAATCACTAATCGGAAACTACAGCAACAGTTAGTCATCACAGACCAAATTAACGTTATCCTCATTAACTGATACTTCAGTTGTAGTTGGCAAACTTACGGCTACTCACCGACACCACACTGTCGCACAGAACTCCGACGGACAAGTTGGCTTGAGAAGCACTCGGTATGTGAGGCTGCGCAATCAAAATCAAGAATGGAAAATTTCGTGGACCTACTAAAGTTGTCCAATGATGACCTAACCTTGAACTTTTTGGATACATTTTACAGAAGCATTGCGGAGCTTTCGTATGGAGACAGAGAGCATTGGACTCACAGTGATCGAAAGGTTTACCAACAATACCGGCAAAGATTATCCCGTGTGGTGTTCAACAAGACCGATTCCAGCTCATCAGCTAACTACTTACAAATGAAAAACAATAACTGGCTTGAGTAAAATCTCCTACATTCCTCTTCCTTGCTTTGAAATCAGGAATTGGTCAGTTGAAGAAATAAGATGATGATTTGTTATATGTGGATTACAAAGACTTCAAAGGCCTAACTATCCTCTCTGAATCTAAGAGTTGTCCGGTGCACTTAGTAGCTTAACTTAATTCACTATACTTGATATCGATGCTGGTTGCCGTCAGTTAGAGGTTGCAGAAAGCGGTCAAGCGGAAACTACCTCCTTCGTACCGTCTAACCTGTTTGCAATCCAAATGAAGCCGCTGTGAATTTTCAGTGTTTGATGCAGATGGCGTAGGATGGATTTATCCCAGGGAAATACATGCTTTACTTGGAACGTATTTGCATTTTACTGTATGTGAAAGTTATACCCATAAAATTAGAACGAGTTACTCGTCACCCGTATTCTGCACACCAAGATGTACCCAGATTTATTAGTTTGGCATTATAATCCGCCACTAAAGTAGAAAACATTTTACCTGCAAATACGCTACCCCATTGATTCAGTGTGATAGGCGTCTCTCCTGACGTCCATCGGTGCACCCGACGATCGAAAAGAACTATCTCGGACCTACACGGCAAAGGATATATTCTTAGCACGATCTACAATAATAGCTCGCAAGTGTTTCTCTCTTACGATAGTCAAGGGATAAGAAATGCCGATTTGAAACAGTGGTGTTTCATTCATGAAATACTTTTCTTGGATGAATCCGTTGGTTTCTTGCCCAGAAGGCTTCCTCTCTCATCAACTATAGAAACTGCAACTCAAATTTCCTAAAACTCGTGGTTCAGTCAGAGTAAACATCAACAGTACTGTTGGGACGTTGGCTAATAAATCAAAATGATCTAGCTGCTGAACACCTGTTAAAAACTACAGAATTCTTGCAAAGTTCAGATACGAGTTTTTCTGAAAAAATATAACTACCGGAGGTTCCACACGAGAGATTCAGTTTAACGTTCTTTTACACGATTCCCTAGCAAGTCAGGGTGAGGACTGGAAAGTACCTTGGTCATATCAAGGTGCAGACTATATACCATTATCCCATCAAAAAAGCTATTAATGGCCGACCGCACAGCGGTCGACATGCTCACACACCTGACTTATTTAGCTCTTTGTGGGATTCTACAGACCAAGAAACAAGTCCGCCTTTGCGCTAATGCGCAATGGCTTTTCAATTAACTAGCGGAACTGAAAGATCGCCAAGTTCATAGGCCATGCGATTTCATCAGTTTCACGGAGACTAATTTACAAACTGGAATACCGGACACTAAATTCTAGCTGCTGGACACGTGATTCATCTGCAACGGCAGGCTTACAGACGGAAGAGGAGTAAGTATGTAATGCTGAAGCAATCTACAGTGCGAGCCCATAGGTGAATTTGGGCTCGCTGCTTCCAGATTCATTTTGGTGCCGCCTACAGTTAAAAGATCGAGACATTTGCCTTATGCCTAGGTGTTATGTCCAACAAAGTCTACGCACGAAACTGACTACCACGTGACGACTGATCTACTACCTAGCCTAGAGTGAAGATACATTCGGATCAATATCATGGGTGATTTCAAAGTACCTTTCTCATAAACCTCTATCATAATCGGATAATTATTCAAAGCCGATCCGCAGGATATCGTAACCACTATTCCGCTTTACAGTCACGGCGCTTTGTCCACTCGGCTCAGAAAGGTAAGAAGCCATCTACGTTAGGTCTTCTGTTTAAAAAGGAGAAGTATACTATTTATGTGTTGGCTTTAGAATGCCCGTTGGGTCGCAACAGTCATGCGATTATTCGTTTCAACTTCGTCTGCCATGAAGAATAACGGAATAAGAAATATGAGACGGTGCGAACCATCACAAGCGACAGTCGATTAGCCCAGTTGTTCAGCGTTACAACCTGGTCGTTCCTTGTTGAAGAACCCCCGAATGTCGCCTACCTTGAGTGCTGCAATAAATTTAATCGGCTGACTACAGATGCATTAGAGGTCTAAACACGTTTCTTTCGTTAAGAGCAGAACTTGAAAATGGATGCTTATATACAACACAGCTTCACGGGCGCATATAGTAGCTTCAACCCCAGAAACTGTGAAAAACTATGTAGTCCAAATTTCGGATTGCACGCAGCTGCTCAGAGAAGACAAAGTTGTATATCAGCATAACATATCAAAGACCGGTAACGCTAACCAAAACTTATATACACGTGCATCAATTACCAACGAATATTGAGGTAGGCACTCCCTTCATCCAGGAAGGCGAGTGGTCTAAAAGGAATGGATTTCGCAGCAATAAAAGAGTTGTGGACTCAGTATGTTTCCACGTTTCATAGGGTCTTGCCATCGAGTGGTTTCCAGCTTTTTCTACTCGCCGCCAAAACTCCCCCATATATCTTCTGTTGTTGAAGATGCCTAGCAAAATGTGACGACTCTGTGCAGTACAGGTCCCGGTTCTCGATACCGATGGTTTGGAAGCACTGCGAGCAGCAACAAGACAACTGATAGAAACCTTTTATCAGTTATTCCAGTATTGTTAAGGCCAGAACCATGTTCCTTTCCAAGTTACAGTATTACGGGATCGATTAACCTTTCCTGTGTTGGATCGCCTACTTTCACCTTCAGGAGCAAATATCGGTCAGAGCTGGGATTTCCTTATCTGCCCCCATACAAGTCAAGTGTGATGTGCCGCAAAGTCAGTGTACTAGGTCCATGTTTTCTTTGGCACTTACTAATAATTTTGCACATGCAATCGCTTCAAATTTCCTACTGTTTGCGGACGCCATTAGAATTTATCGCAAGATTCAGGGAAAACCCGACCAGAATCTACTTTACATAAATGGTCAATCCAAATTCAATGCAACTCCTCGACTAAATGCAAGGTTCTCTCGAGACGCCACCAGATCAACTGTTCATACAGGCAAGGAACGCATGTACTGCCGCAACCTTCCGTCGAACGTAACTTGAGTGTGCTGGTTCAGGATGACTCTGGTTGTTCCATTCAATGCGAAAGGTATCGGAATCTGTAATCGGAATATTGAGATTAAGGTTAGTACAAATAGCCATTTTCCAATAGATGCTCAATTGGTATGTTCGCTCTTCTTTCGAATACCCTATTCAAGTCTGACATCCAAGATTAAACTCAGATTTAACGTACTGAAGCAGCCTTGACTTCGTGCATCGAAATATGCCATTCGAATGCGCTATATCACATATGAGAAGAGGTTGAAAAGATTGAGGTGTCCAACGGACCAACTCACTGATTACAAGGCGACATAATAATGGCATACTTCACACTGAATAAATCAAATTATGTGTGCAACTGTTTACTACAACCCAGTGACAATACAAACCTGAGAGGTCACTCAGAGAAACTCGCAGAACAGTATAGCCGTTTGGAGTGCCGCAAGAATTTATTCTTTCGCATTTATCATCACTGATAAGGTTTTCCTAAATCTGTCGTTCCTACACCGACATAGAAGATGGCTGGATGACGCAGTCATCCACTTGTATTTGTTACATAGCAATATGTCTCCATCCCTTTCCTGGAATAATACTTAATTTATTTTCCCTTATCTGTGCGTGCCGTGAAACCCCACGGATTGCAAGACAGCATAACAAATGCTAAGTCCATTTTTTCATGCTTTACCTACCAGATGTTTTATTATTATTTTCCGAGCACTTTATCAAGCTACTCAACGGAACTTGTATAGCAGTTATCCTTATCCCGTAATAATTCATCGTCCCTTGTCCATTATAATTCATACCTAATCCTTGCACGTGCATCACTAAATGCATTACCTTCGCTGCCATCGCAACTGACGCTATGGCTTGTTGCAATTAGCCAGTTTATGTTTCTTGTAGATTTATATTTACTAAAAACACTTATTAGCACAAGTCCGTATTTTTGAAATTTTTCGAAACAGCTACTAAGCGAACTTACAAACGCCCGCAAATTGCATATATTTCAACAAATTTCCAATTTACGCCACCAAAACTTATTTTGCTATGTACTCTAACATTTTCGTTCATTACACTGGCAAAATTATTGACTCCGTTTTGTGCCTGTTTTGATTTTATGGCTCTTTTATTTCCATCATGAACCCAGTAAGAAGTGAAAACTTGGAACACGTTCATATCGGGCGATTGCTTCGGATTCGGCTTAAGCGGATGCTTGCTATACATATATTGCAACGCAACATGAACCGTTCTGGTTGTTTATTTGTACCGCTGCTGTTAATTGTGTTTGTTATGGATTCATGGTTCTGGATGATCCAAACATTTGTAATATGCCAGCTTTCGCTTTGCTTTCTTACGTTAATTTGTACTGCAAAGTTGTTTTTATATAAAGCAGGTTGTAGGAGGTCGTTATATTGTAATTGTACATTTTCATGACCTACGACAAAGTAAACTGTTCTTCTGCCTTTAAATTTATAGTTAATGCTGAGCTACTTACGTTTTACCTCCGTTATGTGCATAATAACAATTAGATTATACATAGGCATTAAGTAATAATGAGCTATGTAAATGCCACTTGGCTCGTCAGCTAGCTAAACCTCACGAGGTATATGAAGTCGCCCAGAGAGGTTAATACTTCCTGAAATTCACAGTAACATTCCGTTACAAATCGAACAACATAAATTACTCATCTATGTTGAAATGCTACTCAACGAAAACGAGCTATTGCACTCGAAGATGCCGTGTCTCACTTGTGTTGCGCCTAATTAGCTGACGAATTGTTCTAATAAACATGAAGTCGTAAACAGCACTAACATGGTAGCATAAAATAGTGCTAAAACTACATGCATTTATTTTTCCGCCAATACAGATGTATCATCTGACCTTTTGCTTGAAACGGTATGTAATATGCATTTCTGCTTTCCGCATGTTAAGTCTAGATTTATTTGTTCTGAAATGTGCTGTTTTGACCTGACTGCGAATGTAGCTTTAAGCAG
>OX104070.1:63564276-63922457 GCA_944474145.2 Dicrocoelium dendriticum | reverse complement strand
GTTCCACACGGGGCACCCTGTACTGGTGTTTCAAAAGGCCCACTTGTTGGATGTCCCTCCTTTAGTCTGATTCGAATATCCATGGTCAACCTGGACAAAACACCAGATCCTTCTCGCCAGAAGACGTTTGAAGCTCCTGGTTGCCGAGTTTGTAGGAATGAACGAACTTGTGCCGCAGATGCAGCAATCTACATGTGTCCAAATTGAATCTAAGTAGATTCTGGACAACGCAGCTTGGCGTTTAAACACTGAAAGCGATGCTTATGATGAAATGCAGTTCTGAAGACAAGAGTGCTGTGTATACTTACGAACGACTTCACGATATGCTGATGCAGCGCCTAGATATACCATGAAAAATGCATTCTTCTAGCTAGCCGAACAATCTCTTTGTGGTGTCAGCTTGTTGGTTCGGGTTTACCCACTTCCAGCAAATAGATTAGCGACAGTGTTTCAGGACTTGGCGGGTTTTCGCCTTGTAAGCGTTTTTCTATAAAACACCAGAAATATCCGTTTAACAATACTGTGACGTGCCGGATGTGACTCCTCGGTCATTAAACTCACTGCTTCTTACATATCTGGATTATCTAACCCAATCCACGGACGTGGGTCATCCAGTACGAAGAGTTCATTTAGCTTCTTCCTACGCCCGACCAAAAACAACCACAAATACGACGTCACATTCACAAATTCAAGCAACATAACAACGCTCCTTCTTACTTACTACATTAATGAGCACTTAACACATGGATCCATATGCTACTTATATACTTGTGTCTTTTTATATTAACCAGTCCTTGTTTTGTCGCCATGATCATGCAAATGCAGGCATGTCTCGCACTGTCAAGAATAAAACATTTCTTTCTTTCTTTATTTCAGTATTGCTCAATAACCGTGGTTCCAGATAATATCTTGTCAAGCAGCACATCAACTTTTAGTCGGAAACACATGTACCGACATTTTATTTTGGCTCCTGTGCTCATGAAACCATGGATTACAACATGGCGAATTCACGCCGAACGTTGGCTATTGCCACCATAGTAATCATCGTGATTTTTTCGCAAACAAGCGCCATAACTTTCCTGGATTCCACTATTATCCGATGAACTTCTCAAGTGTATAAACTACGAAAATTTTGGTTTTACATTATTTTAACAACATGTTTTACTGTTTCAAAGCAGCTATGCTTGTAGGTATATTTGATCAAGCCTTCACTTGTGTGCCTCATTCTATTGAGAATGTACTATTTATTTATTTATATATAACTTCAGTAGCGCAGCCATTGTACTGACTAATACCGTAAGTCCTTTTTGTTAGTGCATTGAAGCGACAACTATAGAAATCGATATTTAAACTTTTTGTACGGTCAGCATATGCGGAAACAAACGGTGGTAGGTTAAGTGTCCCGGTTTGGCGCGCAAGAAATCTGGCAGCGCCTAGCTTTGGCTCACCAATAATCTGGCTACATTACATGCATTGAAATAACACGTGCGTCGCCACCGCTGCATCTCACAGTAGAGCATGGTACTTAGATGTCGGCATGACTTGCGCCTCAGGTGTTCTGGCAGCGTTGTGTGCAGTTTGCTCGCTGTATCTCCTATACACATATATTCACAGTTATTGTGAATACATTTGTGAACGCGGTAAGTCATATTACCTACGAAAAGTGTGTCTTTCAGATACACCATTGTTAAACAGATACCGAATCCTATTCTTTGGTTAGTGCCGTCGGTAATGAAAAGGAACTTCCCTCTATCTATAATATTCTTATCGTCCCAATCCATTTCGCCGTATATTTTTAATGTGGTTTTAGCATATTGTGAAACGTGTGTTTCGCAACCGGTTTCGGGTGTCCACTATTCCACAATTACATTGCTGTCTACTTGCAAGCGGCGTTCCCAACTTCCTTCTCTCTGCACGTGGCCTTATCTGTGAAACAGAGAGCTCGAAATTGTAATGTTGTCCCGTCTGTATCCACCGGTTGACGAAATATCGGTTTGGAAGCTAATCATTCTTGCAAACAGAGCAGTCAAGGAATGACGATGTGCAACTTCATGGTGATCGATTTCAGATTCCTCAAAAACCAGCTTTTCTTATCCACTTTTATGTTCAAAGTATGCCATCCACTTGACACCAACAACATTTGACCATTTAATGGAGTTTGCCAGTATTATGTACAACATAGTGAACATTAACGATCTAGTGACAACAACATGTTCTTGAGTGCCTACTTCCGACTGAAACTCGAGCCAAAACAATATACGGCGCAATGTCGGTTGTTTCGTCCACCTTAAGCTTCGGCCACTCCCTAGGTTAATCTCTTCTGTCAAACAGCGTTTCACCATACCCAGTGCGTCGCATATTGGCATCTTGTTGAGGAGTACGCTAACGTTACCATATATCATCGTTTATTCTTCGTTTCACACGCACTCATGACACTTATTTACAAACGTATTCGTTCACCATGTCAACGGCTGCACCATACTAACGATTGCATATTGACCATTAAATGCAAGCTGTTGCCAACCCGGTAACGTTATCACAATTTACGCGGTAGACTTCCGCAAAGCTCACTGCAGTACATCATTCATTGCTGTGCAGATGCTGATGCTAACTTCGTCAGTAAGACCGATTAACTGCAGTTAATAGGTAATTCGGCCACACCCACCGATTACTAACGCGTTGTTCCGTGATAGCCAGTAGTGAAGCACCGCACGCATTAGTTCACCAAGGCAGTCTTATCCACAATGGAGCACACGTAGACACTGCTAAGCTTAGGTCAAACCAGGTGAGGTTGACGGACCTGTCTGCTAGCTTGCATGCAGCAACCTTCAGTGAAGGCAATCGATACTGTCTCATTGTGGAGCACACTGCATGTCCAGTCGTCCATGCGCAAAAATGAACACTTTGAACGCGGCTGGATTATCTCCGGCCCCTCAGTTCTGAGTTGTGTATCTTGATACCGCATACGTGAGTGTGTGGGATTTACAGTACTTCCTCAACCATCCATAGATTCCGCGTGCTAGTCCGCACCGCATCCTACGGTGAATGTGCGCATGTGTTGTTTTCACCTCCGCGTATGCATCACGTGGTTCGTTGGATGAACGCAGTCTAACCGCTGCATCAACCGATGCAGATGTTCCGTGTACTCTTCCACTGATATGCAATTGGTCAAGTCGATAGGCACGCGTTTGTATGTGTGTGTGTTTGCCACTTTAGATTCAACTTGATGTGCTTGTGGATTCGGTTGAATATTCTTAAGGAGGAGCTTGATTCCGTTATGGATTTAGTTGAATCGTGAAGTCTGTGGACAGTCTTCGATGCCCATGTGACCCTCGCTCACTACATCGTCTAAACTGAGCTTTTCTGACAGACATCTTAGTATACTTCGTACTGCGTTTACTAGGGTGGGAGTAACATTGCACGTTTGGTAAACTGCGTGCTAATATACAATCTGATCAACATATTAGGTCAAGCCCGATCACGTTTTTCGGCGGCAGTCGGATGCCTTCATTCAAAACGAAGCTTCTTCCTTTACCCCAATAACATTTTCTGATACGCACTGTGTTTCAACGTACCGGTGCCTAAGGACCGTAATATGAAGCCTGTTAAGAGACAAGCTTACGAATCGGATTTCAAACTTAAGGCCCTCAGCTACCGATTAAACATGGACATAGAGCATCTGTGAAATAATTAATATTTATGTAATCATTGGTACTTAAGTTGAAGAAGAAAGATGGCGTGCTCCAAGTGTAGAAGACAACAAATAGTTTCGTAGCGAACAAAGCAAGTTGGTTACATTTAGAGGACAAAATGAGGCGGTGAATTACTTCAGGGGCTCATCGATAGACTCTTGGAAGTGGGCGAAAACAGTGTGACGATTAAACAAGTAATCCGACTTGGTCAGAAAACTAACCAGTCTTGTCGACCTCTGCGAATCACCTTTGCAAATCCCAATATGCCGCAGCTCATGCTCTCTCGTTTGTCAAGGCTGAAAGGCATAAAAGTTCACATCCGCCGAGACTTGGAACCCGAAGACAGGGATCGTTTGAAGGCTGCGGTCATTGAGCTCAAACGCCGTACAGTGAAAGGTGAGACTGACTTAAAAATTGTAAATTTTCAGGTTATCAAGAAGGGTGCATGAACCCGTATGACCGGTAGCTTAACCTCTAGGCACGTCCCGCAGTACCTCCCAGGACCTCCATGTGGCATTCGCCAACATGTGCAGCCTAATGAACAAATGTGAGAACTGTGCCGCTTCGTTGTCTCGGAGCGGCCGGACGTTTTATGACTTGCAGAGACTTGGCTGAACTTCGGTGCCATACCCCAATAAGCCGTGTTGTCAGGATAATATTGTTTCCGATGCGACCGAAAATCAAAGGCTCATGGTGGTGTTCTGTTGTACATAAAATCGTCACTATCTGGCAAACTCACCAGCAACTATCGGAGCGAGGATAGTTTATGCGAGCAATTGTGGTGCACAATCCGCCTCAGACGCGCAGAACTAATAGTGAGTGTTATCTACCGGAGCCCATTAAACCGCTGTTGCGATTGGCTACCAAATGTACAGAAGCACATGAGCCGCTCTCAGTTCTTACTGATGGGGGATCTAAATTTACCTAAGATATTTTGGCCAGACGTTCGACTTCTTCCCCGTCATAGCAACGTTGAGGCACAATTCGCTAAAATGACTATTGAAATCGGGGCAACGCAACATGTCATCCAACCGACGCGCGTAACTCCGTACTCGGCATCTTGCCTAAGCCTAATATTTACGAGCTGCGAGCAGAAGCTGAACGAGATCAGAATCATCGAGCCTCTTGCGATCAGTGACCACTGCTCCACTGTGGCAAGCTTAGCACTGTCGTTACCATAATACACTCAACAGAAGCCGACATTCAACTATTGGAAGTCGGATTTCACCGGGCTCATCAAAGCTGCAAGTCAGACTGATTGGACCCTACCACAAGATGCGTCACTTGAGACTTGTTGGTCATTAACTAAGGGAAAGTTTCACTCGCTCTGTACTCGGTTCATTCCCCATAAGTATTCAAAAATCTGACCTGTCAAACCGCATTAGTTTGATGAGGAATATAGACAGTTAGCGCGATGGCGTCGCAAACTTTGTGATAGATACCTCCGCTCGGGTTGTGATGAAGGTTACACGGGGTACAAGAAACAACATAAATTGTGTAACACCGCAATAATCAAGAAACGCCGACAGTGCAAAGATGAGCTGGCATCCTCGTCCACAACTGCACCCAAAAGAATATTTGCCTAGTTGAAACGTCAAATGAAACCTGGGGTGACCTACCGATCTTAGAGAGCTTAGACAGAAGGACGCTGATTTCAAGCGCGGAGCGCGCGGACGCCTTGGCTACGCACTTCCACACAGTATATTCCAGTAAACTGACGGCGGTTTCAGTACCCGCACAGGTTGCGCCAGTCTTGCTCGACAGCCTACAATGTGATGCCGTCGAAGTGTACCAGCTACTCGTCAACCTTGATGGTGCAAAGCCCCCAGGACCAGACGGACTTCACCCACTAATACTCAAGTACCTATCGATTATCATCTCACCAGCCGTGACAAACCTTTGCAATAAATCGCTCTCTGAAGGATCTGTCATGAAGGACTGGAAATGCTCCATAGTGAGACCGCTTCCCAAGGGTGGTGATTCGAGTGAAATAGAGAACAATAGACCGATCTGTTTGACTTCGGTATTATCCAAAATGCTTGTGAAGGTTGTGAAAAAGTGTCTGATATCGTTCTTCGAATCGATGGACGTATTGACGCCAGCGCAACACGGCTTTACGAAAGGGCGATCCTGCACCATCAACTTGATTTACGCAAACCACCAGTGAATACGAGCTCTCAACAAAGGGAAGGATGTTGACGTGGTGTACATCGACTTTAGTGAGGCGTTTGACCGAGTTAACTACGAGGTACTTCTTGGTAAACTGAGGACATACGGAATCGGTGGCAGGTTGCTTCAGTGGATACAAGAGTTTATTGTGGGACGAAAGTTTAGAGTACAGGTCAATGTCTACCTGACAGACTGGTTTCCCTCGACCATTGGCGTGCCTCAGGGAACTGTACTTGGGCCAGTGTTATTTATTATTCATACCAACGATCTTCCGCAGCAGCTCCAGTCACCATGTGCCCTGTTTGCAGATGATTTGAAAAGCTGGAGGATCATTGAGAACCAGGACGACTGCGCTCGCCTCCAGCATGACTTAGAGCGACCGTCAACTTTGTCCACTGAAATGCAACTCCCTCTTAACGCAAGCAAGTCGGAGTTCATCAGTATCACCAGACGCCCAGCCACTTGATCATACACCTTTGATGGCCAGTTGCTCCATCCCAACACATCTAACAGAGACTTAAGAGTTCTCTCACGACATGATATGAGATCACTAGAAAATACAGGAAAATTGTACCGTGCGGCACTTCGTATGCTCTGGGTATTAAGGCGCAGTTTCTCCACGTGGTCCGAAGAAACCGTCCCTCGTCTATTCACCTCGCTCATTAGACCAATCCTTGTATCCGGTGCCCAAGCTTATCATTCGATAACCTAATGGGAAACTGAAAAGCTGGCTAAAATACAGCATATCGCAACTAGAATGATACCTAGTCTACAAAAGCTTCCGTATGAAAAACGTTGTGAAAGGCTCGGACTCTACAAACTATCCTATGGCCGAGTAAGAATTGACCTTATTATGACCCATCGAGTACTACACTTAAATCACTTCCCCATACTGCGGCCAATATTTCACCTGCGGGAACCCTGTAACACCCAAGGACATCGTTACAAACTCAGGGTCCCCAGCATGAACAATTATCACATCAGATTTGTATCGAACAAAGATTCGTAAACCTATGGAATACACTACCGTAAGGATTATTAGAGGCCGATTCTGTGAAGTGTTTTAAAACGCGTATCGACGATTATTTTAGAAACCTGTGCTTTTGTGAAACGATGCACATAACATGCCAAACGAAGACATTGTATGTCCGGAAATAATGACACCAATACAAATTCCTAACCAAACACGGATAAACGATTAACGGACCAGACACAACTGCCGATGATTCACAACTAAATGTTTTTGCTTTTTCCTAATTCGACAGATTTGAACAGAAGCCTTTCTACTTGCTCTTAAATACAGTCTCAGTCTCAGCCTCATAGAACAACAAGTAGAAGCATCTCAAGTTTCCCATTTGATTCAAGGCAATAGTGATGCCACATTATATGAAGTTGAACAACTTTCAAGGTGGTATTTCTTGGTGCTTCAGTTTTATGAAAGAGAGTCCTCACTCCATCCGCACAAGAACTAGCACCTCGGAGCAACCCCCAAAGGATTACGAAGAAAAATTGGCCATCTTCTGCACCTGCTGCAAACACAACATCACTAAAAATATGACCCGGTCAGATCCCATCGTAAACATGGACGAGGTTCCTCTCAACTTTAACATCCCCATGAAGCGTACGGTTGACGAAACGTACCTATGCTGTATCAATACTTACTACAGAGAAAATGAAATCATCATTCATTTTATTTCTCGCTTGTCAGCTTAGTGGCCAGCAACTACCACCCATGGTTATTTTTAAGATAAATACTGCCAAAGTAAGTTTTGCTGTTGGTGTCCTCGTCAACTTCCACCCAAAAGGCTGGATGGACGAGGAGAAAAGCAGTGAGTGGCTGACAGAAGTTTACGTCAGGAGACCAGATGGTTTTTTTTACATCATTCTTATTGATCTACGACTCCATGTGCCCTCAGCTCACCGAAACAGTCCTCGCTAAGAGAAGGAAACTCATTCGGAGCTTGTTATCATTCCGACAGCTATAACGAAAGAGATCCAAACACTTGATATTGGTGTCCATGGGTGTTTAGATAAATTGCGAGCCGCTTGGGAGCATTGGATGACAGAAGATGAGCACATATTTACCGAGACAGGGAGACAAAGCCGGGTTAGTTACGCCACTAGCTATCAATGGATCGTGGATGCCTGTGCCATGGTATCGGGCTCCAATGTCGTCCAAGCTTCCACGAGGGTCGGAGTCATCAAAGAAAATGGTGCACTGATTAAATAAGCTGACTTAACCGGAGAGGCTACGTAAGTTAGATATGTTTTCCATGTATTATAGGCGGCTTTGGGGCGACCTGGTCCTCACGTATCGTACATTGATGGGCCAGCTTAGTCTTGATTTGACTAGATTTGATTTGCCTAGACTTGATGTGACTTGACTAGACTTGACTTGACTAGACTGTTTTGCCCAACTCGAGTGCTAAGCGTTCGTCGGAACCCATTACATTTGCATAAACCCCGGTCTGTCCGGGTTTGGGCAAATTTTCTGTTATCCCGCAGTGCTTGCAGAAGTCGTGATGGCAACGACGATGAAAGAGTTTGAGTATCGACTTGACACTCTCGGTCTGTAGTTTAATGTCTTCTCCTTCACACATTAAGTTCTACTCGTCTACTACCACCTACGCTTCTTCAACGCATTTTAACTTACATCTTAATATTTCCCATGGAATTCGATAAGCATGTCTTCCACTTTGTTTCCTTTCGTTTTCTTTTATTCACGTGGCCAGCACAGCGTGGACAGCTGGTGCAAGGCACTGGGGCTTTGCATAGTTGACCATGTGAATCGTGTGTGTTGATTGGGCTCTCCTTTGGCACATCAATGCACTAGATTCCCTGTTGTATCAACGATGTTTTCGAAGGTGCAACATTCACGGGATTTTCCTACTGTTCTGATCCCACTTGAACTTGAATTAAACTTGAACAGCTAAGCAACAGCAACGAGACTGACTCAGATGATAACGAGAAGGATCCGGGCTTGATTGATGCTGCTATCGCTCAACTGCTAAACTCCAACACTGAAGATGATGGACTTAAAGGA
Source organism: Dicrocoelium dendriticum (assembly GCA_944474145.2). Taxonomy (NCBI): domain Eukaryota; kingdom Metazoa; phylum Platyhelminthes; class Trematoda; order Plagiorchiida; family Dicrocoeliidae; genus Dicrocoelium; species Dicrocoelium dendriticum. The sequence continues at coordinate 63,913,553 of OX104070.1, read as the reverse complement.
TTTGCAGTAGAGGAATGGTTGAAAAAGTGGGTGTAGATTTTGTGTTATTTGTGTGTTACAAGTCAAAAATATTGAGAGCTATTGTTAACGAATTGATTTAAGTTTGGCTTATCCCACTATTTTGTTTCACTTTATGCGCCTTATAATCCGATGCGCATTATATATGAAATTAGATCCATTCAGTGATATTGCTTCTTATAATCCGGTGCACCTTATTTTTCTTTTAATTATCTGGGTTAAAATATCCTAGGGCAAGCTACAATACTTGTAAAGTATAGAAAACTGAAAAATGTTGTAGTCAATATTCTACGCATTCAAGGGAAAAGTACGCTTTTGTTAAAAACCTTTAGGCATCTTCTTGTGTGGTTGCTTTAAACATTTATTCAAATAAATTTGAACAAGCAATAATGCGATACGTGACATTGTGATAAAAGCACCACCAAATCCGTGTCCACCTTAAACCACTACATATCCTTTTGCCATTTTCTGACAACGGGTAATGAATTGTCGAGAGTCAGACGTAGCGTTTTTATGTATTGTATTAGGTCGGCGTCTACCTGCTCATCGTTATAACCCAAATGAACCACAGGCTTTAACGATTGACGTGAGTTAAGCAAAGTCTGGGTGTCTACGGATCAGCTGTTTCCATGTTAAAACGTATGAGGCAGTTTGTAGTTCAGAAGAGGCATCAGATATTTCTACCGATTTTTTACACAATATTTGCAGTGATTGATTGCCTAAGCTTGTTAGTTGATGCAACGAGAACCAGCACATTAATGTAAGGGTCGGCCGGCAGGCGACTCTAATGAGGAACTGAAACGTACCGAATGGCAAAGACTGCAATTAGAAACGTACATTTCGACTCGGCACTCCAACTGACCATCTTAAAGTAAGTACCTCAGGTTATATAAACTGGTCAAAAGGCTGTTAATTCGCTCCTAGGTCCATTTAGCTGAATCTTTCTAACGGTGTTGTATGTGGCATGCAGATAAGTTAGAACGTAAGAATGCAAGCAATATGCAGGCAGCAATCAGATTTGGTGATAAAAGCAATCCGAAAATGTTAAGATTAAATAAAGAAATTAAAAAATTGAACAAATATGTACGCTTAATGACAATTGATATATGATTCCCAGATGTGAGCGATCCTTTGTACACAAAAGTACTGTTAATGCCACCGTTTATTAAACCTAACAAACAAAACAATTTAACTGAATGTTCACACAGATTAGCGACTCAGTCATTCACACTGCATTCATTCAGCACCAATATTCGTACCGTTTTAAAGAATAATAACTTCGTAACGAAACTGCGAAACAGTCAATTTTAGTTTGGGGATAGTAAATGGCCTGGACAAAGTTTCATGGTAATGATAAATAAGGAGTGATTTGACTGTTGGTTTCTAGCTGTTCGTATGCTGTACAGGCCAGATTACGTTAGTGTGTCGGCAGATCGCCACGAGGTAACACATCTCTAACACATCTAGTATAGTAGGTAACTTTCCTAGAGGTGTTCGAAATGTGCCACAGTTTGCACTTGCGCCTACACGTTGTGGTAGTCGACTCTACACATTGACACGTTTCACTAAATTCGATCAGAGTTTATGACTTGCACGAGGTGAGTTTAATAACTAACCACAATTTCAGGTGCAATCTAGAGCGGATTTTTACATTTAAAAGATGATACTTTTCATCAAGTCACCGTTATTTACAACTTTTAAAAAGGAGATTATCCTTCATTTTTCTCAACCAAAATGTATATATCGAGAGGGGAATACATAAACCATAATAATTCAGGATTGAGTTGTACTCTAACAACGGCTTATTAGATTATCTATGTACATTTTTATAGATATTACTTGCTTTTTATCATCAATTAGCCTTGGATTATAACCTAATCACACAAAATAGTTATAACGATAGGTTTGAATAGCCGAGGTTGTGCTACAGGCAGGGTGAAGGTTCTAAAGCTTTAGTCGAATATCCGTCTGAGTTTGCTGGCTCGGCAGAGTTCATGTTCAAACAAATTCAAAGCTTTTAACTACCTGATTCAAAATACCAAAACCGGATCAGAGATTAAGAGTACGTAACTGACAAGGGCGATGGAGACTTCGGGTTGCAGCATATGCACTCAAGCGCATGGGATATTATTACGGATATTTCCACTGATAAGTGTTCAGTACACATATCCGATCAGTCATCGCATAGAGAACAACGAACTTAACGTAATACGATGGAAATTGGAAAACGTGTTTGCTGGTTGTACCAGAATAATAACTCATAATTAAACATCATATTTTACAGCGACACAAACCGGTTGTCATAAGCGTTAACTCAAATCAGTCGCACCTCCTTTTGCCACGGCTCTCTGGCAATACTGCATGCCAGAGTCAACACAAATATGTGGTTTGATGTTTACATTTGTAGACCGTTACACTGCACTATTCTACAGGTATCATTAATAAGTTCGTAAATGTGCCGGTTTTTATTGACCAGATAATGACAAAGCCGCAGCACGCAAATGTCATGCAGCCTTGTGCGGTTTCAATATGGAAAACCCGGAGAGCATCGTGACTGGACTGTCACTAAGCAACTATGGAATATATGTACAAGCGATCAAGTCTCCTGAATACCGAATGTAAGCAATAATGATTGTAAGATTTGCACTATATCTTGTGAATTTAACTTAGCATATGTGAAATCCAGCGACAAAACTGACGGCATATCCCTCTTTGCTATCGTAAACAGGGAGGAAAATAACGTCCATATGATCGCTTAGACAGCTAGACGAAAAGTTCACCCTGTGTGAAAGGCAAATATGTTTTGTAACGCTTTAAGGAACGTTCAGTGACTGGGGCTTTCACTTGAGTCTGACTGTAAAAATTAGACTGTAAAATTTGAGCACAGCGTGGAGAACAGATTGTTACACTCAACCGAAATCAGAACAACATTATTGCGAATGGAAGTTTAGTAGAAGCAATAGCAATAGTACTTCAGCAGTCCACACTGGGTTCAGAGTAACTGTTGAGTTCACAGGTTTTAGCTAAGCACTCGCTTTTGAACCAATCAATCAGCGTCGCTGGTTAGTCGGGAGATGGACACTCACGCACTAGCGCGCACAATGCAACTCTACAGGATAGGTAGTGTAGCATGATCTTGACGCGCTCAACGTCTGTATCACTTTTCCCCCCTTTAGTTGGAGCTATCCAGCTTGGAAAAGATCGACCGGTCAACGTCGGCGCTCAGAGCGACGCAATTGTGAATCAGCTACCGGTTCGGCGTCACACACGTGCATGTCATTCGACGCTTGAGCTAGCTGCTCTGTCTCGGCAACTTTTTCTGTGTCGGACAATCTCGGTCGCACATGACTGCCATCCTCGGTCTCTGCTTCTATTATCTGTCCGTTAGTTGTTTTAACGATGGCTGGCTCCCACCCCGAGCCTGTACGTAAGCGGATGTAGATGGGATCTGAATCTGTCACATGCTTGTCTCTGCTACAAGTATCAAAACGCCCTTTCACTCGTTGTTGTTTTTCCAAAACTTGTGGCGCAATAGATCCATGCAACAAATCCAATCGTGTACGCAGTCGACGACCAAACATTAACTCTGCGGTGCTTCTGCCTGTGGTCTCGGTTGGCACGTTTCGATATGCGAGCAAGAAACGATCCAAACGCACACGGAGCGGAGCATTTGGTTGTTTTATTAGCAGCTTCTTCACTGTTTGTACGGTCCTCTCCGCCAACCCATTAGAAGAAGGATAATAGGGTGAAGTTGTTATTTAATGCCGTTTGAGTTGAGGAAGGTAGAAAACTCAACGCTGGCGAATGCTGGTCCATTGTCAGATACTAATGTCTCATGAAGGCCAATTGTTGCGAACGTTGTGCGTAGTTTCTCTATAGTACCAGCTGAATTTGCTGAAACAAGAATATCGGCATCAATCCATTTAGAATGGGCATCGATGATTAGCAAATTATCCAACCTTCGTAGGGACCGAAATAGTCTACTTGGACTCATTTCCAGGGTGTTTCTGGCTACTTCAAGGATGCATTGGCGCATGAGGAGCGGCGTTTCGGGTCTCCTGGCCAGGTCTGCTGCTTCCAACCTTCGCCACAATATCATGATCTAATTCAGACCACCACATATAAAATCGAGATAACGACTTCGTTTTTGCAACACCTGGATGCGCATCATGTAGTTCGTCATGGATACGTGTCCGAAATTTCTTGGGGCCAATAACTCGTGCGCCCCAAAGCAAGCATCCATTCTGGAGGCTGAGTTCAGACATCCTGTTACGGAAGGGCATGAGATATTTGGGGGTGTTGTCCGGCCACTCAACCTAGACATAGCGTCTGACCGACGATAGAACAGAGTCTCTGTCAGTTTCCTGACGTATGTCTGTACATGTGACTGGGGAATCATTAACATTCTGGACCAGGTTTACGAGCTCTTGCGGAATAAATTCTTTTGATGGTGTCTCGGGTATGGGAAGCCGGCTAAGAACATCAGCGGTGGTATTATGTTTGCCTGGAACGTACTGAATTTCGTATGTATACGCAGAAAGAATAAGCGACCAACGCACCATTCTAGGTGAAGCCATTTGTTGAATACCTTTCTCGTGGCGGAGGAGGAAAACAAGAGGTTTACGATCCATATGGATCACGGAAGGTCGCCCGAGTAAATAATATTGGTGAAATTGAGTGGTGCCGAAGATGACAGCGGCCGCCTCTCGATCAAGTTTGGAGTAGTTCCGTTCTGCTAGTGTCAGGGTTCTTGAAGCATAAGCAATGGGACGGTGAGAGCCATTCGGTAATTTGTGCAGTAAAACAGCTCCGAGACCGTAAGTTGAGACGTCGCAAGAAAGAACAACAGGATTCTGCGGATCATAATGCACAAGAACATCTGTAGATGCTAAGAGCTTCTTGACCGAATTGAATGCATTTTCATGAGTATTGTTCCAATTTCAGCTTTGGTTTTTACGTAGCAGCTGGTGAAGCGGATGCAGCTGAGTTGCTGCCGATAGTTAAACTGGAAAACTGAGTGAAAACACCGAGGAACGACCGCAATTCATGCACATTTTGGGTGCTGGAGCCTCAAGTAGCGCCTTTGTTTTTTCTTCCAGTGGGCACAATCCTTCACGTGACAGCCGATAGCCAAGATACTGTACACAAGGAACACAGAACGCGCACTTTTCTCTTTTTGGAATCAAACCGGCATCCGATAATCGCTTCAGGACGACGTCCAATGTATGTAAGTGCTCGGCGGTAGTTCGTCCAGTAATTAAAACGTCATCTAGGTAAGCACATGTGTTTGGTAGATTTTTCACGAGTGAGTCAAAAATACGTTGAAAAATAGATGGAGCCGAGCTTATTCCAAAAGGCATGCGTATATAGCGGAATAATCCGAGATGAGTACTAATGGTGGTGTACGTGCGTGGTTTATCATCGAGTTTAATTTGACTCAGATCTAGTTTTGTAAATAGATCACCACAGGAAAGGGAAGCGTATATGTCTTCAATCTTTGGTAGCGGATATCGGTCTAATTCTAACGCTTGGCTTATCGTAACCTTGTAATCTTAGCAGATTCTTATCGTACCATCGCTCTTCAATACTGGCACAATGGGGGCTGCTCATTCTGAATACTGGACGGGTTCAACGGCACCTTCCAACTGGAGTCGGCGTAGTTCACTTTCGACCTTATCACGGAGGGCATAGGGAACAGTGCGAGCTTTCCAGGACCACAGTTTTGTCTGTGGTTTCAATACCAGATGTGCACTGTAATTCTTTAAAAGTCCTGATCTTGTCTGATCAAATAAGACTGCATGTTTCCGCAAAGTTTGGATAACTGCGGATTGTCTTTCACCAGGTTGACTTTCGACGTTATGCCAGGAAGGCGCTTAATTCCATCACGGTCCAGGATGTTAGACCCGGTCCTCCTGAAACATACACACACATATGACTTGTTGAATTAAGGTACAAAAAGCGTGCATTGAAGGTACCAAACACATTTACTATCTGGCCGGTGTAAGATCGCAACTGTATGTTCGGTGGACACAGCTTCGGACGTTGGGATAAGGCGTCTGGTGGGATCAAAGTGACTGCGGAACCGGTATCAATTTCAAACTTCACCGGTAATTCGTTTACTTGGACGGATACGACAAACAGTTTTTCTGCCATAATGGTGCGATTAAAAACGGTTGTGGTGTTAATCCAATTTTGGAGCAATTTATCAGTAATGCAGTTTGTATCCTTGGATTGTTCCTGGACGAGTGATTTCCGCTTGGAAAGACGCACTTTCTGAATATGACCCATTTTACCACAAAATCTGCGTAATGAATGAATGTGCGGACAGTCAGTCGGGGACAAGTGATTCTTCCAACAACGGTAACAACGAAATTCCTTGCGCTGTAGGGGGCGAGGTAAGGCATGTCCACGGTTAGTCTGGTAGACTTTGTTTATGTCATGTGAAATTGATTGATTTGAAGAGGGAAATGTGGCTAGTTGCTGGACGAGGTTGGCACGCTGTCGGACTATATCACATGCTTTCTCCCACGTCAGTAGTGTTTCATCTTCGGAGAGTAGACGTTCTCGTGCCTTCTCATCGAAAACACTCACGATTGCTGCCTGTAAAAACATCGCTTCTTCGAACTGGGCTGGAAGGCTCTGATCATAGGCACAGTCAGGGAGAGCAGTAAGGAGACGAGATAAACACATTTACAGTCCCATTTGGCTCTTGTCGCATGGTGCTGAAGTTATACCGAGCAGTAAACACATGGGGCTTTCCCCCATATAGAATAGCACACAGTTTTTAGGTCTCGCTTCGTATGTAATTGAAGACTCGAAATGTCGCTGGCTCTCGATGCCGAGATGGTGGCGTAGTAATTTGATTTTCGCTACATCATCAATCGTGCAATTTCCGCCAAGGAGCAAAAGCAACCCAACGTAGTTAGTAAATGTAGTTTTCCACTGCAACCATTGTTGCGCATTGGGCCTTTCAGTAGAAGCATTCCAAAAGTGTTGGGGTGCCGTTATTAAATTTGCCATGAGCAATCAGAATAACCTCCGTAGCCAAATTGTCACACTCAACCGAAATCAGAACAACAGTATTGCAAATGGAAGTTTAGTAGAAGCAATAGCAATAGTACTTCAGCAGTCCACAATGGGTACAGAGTAACTGTTTAGTTCACATGTTTTAGCTAAACACTCGCTTTTGAACCAATCAATAAGCGTCGCTGGTTAGTCGGGAGATGGACACTCACGCACTAGCGCGCACAATGCAACTCTACAGGCTAGGTAGTGTAGCATGACCTTGACGCGCTGAACGTCTGTATCAAGGTGCAAGTTTATTTATATTATTTTGTGCAAAGCTGCATTGAGAAGCACTGGAACGTAAGTTTAGGAGTTTTTCAGCACTGAATTTATTTTTGCAACTGCTACTGAATCATCAAATATTTTATCAGGTTAAGGTAAGCAACTCAGGTTAACTCGCGGATTTCAGCTTGCCATCCACTTTCTCCAATGTAACTCATCAAGTTTTGTGAATTTTAAGGATTAGTGTTCACTGAAGCGCAAATACGCAGGATACATAAACTGATCATGAGTTTAGGTTTTATATACAAATATGTTTTGGAGGTTGTTATTGTAGCAACGTTTCGCTCTTGATGCAAAAGCTTCTCTGCGCCGAGGTATTGAAGGAAGTGCTCATACTTTTGTTTATCTGCCAACTAGTCTGGATGAGAAATCTTGATTACTCTAGAGTCGTGTACCATAATCACAGCCTGCTGCCTTTTGCGGCTCTGCTTATTTCGAACTCCGGAATTGAATCCGATAGCATTAAGTGTTTCCCGTTTAGCCATGCATAAATCACCCTACCTTGATTGCTGCGAAGGTATATTTAGACTGAAAGTAAGTCAGGAAATGCCAGCTGCGCACGCCAGCACAATAACCAGTGTGTGCGTTTAGGTCTGTTTAAGAATTTCTCAAAACAATTACGCTTGTTGTAATTGTACCTTTCATCTGACCTTCAAGCCGTGGCCTGTTTAATACATCACTTGATCTACACGCAGACGTCATAACGGACCTGATAAATAGCCATAAGCACGCGGCGAGATCATACAACTGAAAACCCAGGTGATTGAGGAAATAAATTAGCTTACAAAAACACGTGACAGAAAAGGCTTAATACACACAAATAACGACCACATAAGCGTAACACATGAACTTATCCAAATGCTTAGGTGTGGACGCCGTTGTCTTGCGCAAACGTATGGGTCCCGTATTGCCCTCAGAGACAGTACAAACAATCGCGATAAATCATTTGCTTGTTTTCCACCATCTACGGTCATCGTGAACGAAAGACCTAACTGCGCTTCAATGGGAATCGAGGTCAACATTGAGATTGTGAGACGTAATCAATCCATAAAACTTGTACTTCAAAAATTACCAGCAACATCGTTCATTATACCGTTGTGCTAAGCGTTGCCCGTGACCCGGTGGCTTAGGGATAGCGGTCAAAACGAACAACCTGATGGTTCCGGGTTCGATGCCTGCTAACTATATCTGATGAGATGTAATAAATCCGAAACGCTTCATGGTAGTGCAGTGTTTTCACGTGGGCAACGCCGAATTTTTATTTGCATCAGCCATGGTCCTAGTGATCGCAACACCAAAGATTACTTTAATGGGATTCGCGGTCAAAATTAAGATTGCTGGTCGCAATCCATCCTGACAACCTTTATTCCAACAAATAACGTTTGACGTTTGGATTATACCGTTGTGCTAATAGTTGACCGTGACCCGGTAGATTAGGGGTAGCGGTCATGACTATCATCCTAATTGTCACGGGATCTACGCATGCTAATGCTATCTAATGATTTGACATAGCATCGAAACGCGTTATATCAGTGCAGTGTTTTCGTGCGGGCAACACTTAATTGCTATTCGCATCAGATACGTTCCTCGTGCTCGAAAGACCAAGGTTCACTTCCATGGGAATCATGGTCAACATTGAGAATGCGCGTGGAACTTCATTCACATAATGTGTACTTCGAAATATGACATTCAAAATCTTTCATTACATCATTGTGACAACATTGCCCGTGACCCGATGACTTAGTGGCAGCGGTCACAGCTAACATCCCGATGGTCCTGGGTTCGATGCCTGCTAACTATATCTGATGAGATGTAATAACTTCTAAAAGCGTCACAATAGTGCAGTGTATTCGTGCCGTCAACGCCCAATTTCGATTTGCATTTGTACTATCTACTTGATCGAAAGACGAAACTTCACTTCAATGGGCATCGCGGTGAACCTTGAGGTTGCGATTCATAATCCCTCAAAACAACTTGCAGTTCTTAAAATAACCTTCAACGTTTTTCATTATACCGTAGTGCCAAGCGTTGCCTGTGACCCGCTGGTTTAGGAGCAGCGGTCACAACTAACATTCCGATGGTCATGCGAAGGATACCTGCTAACTCTCTATGATGAGATGCAATAACATCGAAACGCGTCATAGTAGTGAAGTGTTTTTCATGGGCCACACCCAATATCTGTTTGCATTAGCTACGGTTCCCGTGATCGGATTACCAAGTATCACTTCAATTGAATCGCCGTCAACATTGCGATTGCGCCTCGCAATACATTCACACAACTTGTTCATCAAAGAAATGACACTCAACATGGTTAATCATACGGTTGATCCAAGTGTTGCCCGTGACACGATGGCTTAGGGGTAGAGGTCAAAACTTACATCCCGAAGGCCACATGTTCGATGCCTGCTAACTCTATATGATGTGATGTTATAACTGAATCGTCTCATAATGGTGCAGCCTTTTCGTGCCGACAACACCTAACTTACATTTACATATGCTACCGTCTCTTAAACGAAAGATCAAGGCTCACTTCAATGGGAATCGCGGTCAACATTGAGATTGCGCTTCACAATAAATCCACGAAACTTTAAGTCAAAATGTAACCTCAACGTTTTCGTTATACCGTTGTGACAAGCGTAATTCTCTTGTCCAGGTGACACAGTGGCAGCGTTCACCATTAAATCTACATGGTCCCACGTTCCATGCCTCCTAACTCTATCTGATGAGATGTAATAACATCGAAACTCGTCACATTAGTGCAGTGTATTCATGCGAGCAACACCCAATTTACATTTTTAAGCTACGGTCCTCGTGAGAGTAATACCAAGGTTCACTTCAATGGGATTCGCGGTCAACGTCGAGATGGCGCCTCACAATAAATTTACACAACTTGTTAATCAGAATAATGACACTCAAAATCTTTCACTAACCGTTGTGCCGAGCGTTGCCCGTGAACCGGTGGATTAGGGGTAGCGGTCACAACTAACTTCCCGATGGTCCCGGATTCGATGATCGCTGAATCTAGCCGATGAAATATAATAACATCGAAAGGATTCATAATAGTACAGTTTTGTCTTGCGGGCAACACCCAATTTCTATTTGCATTAGCTGTGCTCCTCGTGATCGAACCACCAAGTTTGTGTTAGATAAGAATCAAGGTGAACATTAAGATTGTGCGTGGGAATCCTTCCACACAATTTGCATTTCAGAAAAATGCACTCAAAATCGTTCATTATGCCGCTGCGCAAAACGTATCCCTTGACCCTTTGGCTAAGTGGTTGCGGTCAAAACTAACATCCTGAATGTCCCGGGTGCGATGTCTGTTATATCTATCTGATGAGATGTAATAACATTGAAACGCGTCATATTAGTGCAATGTTTTCGTGCGGGCAACATCCAATTTCTGTTTGCGTGTGCCATGCTCCACTTGATAGAGTGACGAAAGTTCACTGCAATGGGAATCGCAGTCAACATTGAGATTGCGCGTCGCAATTCATCCACACATCCTGCAGTTCAATCAAATGGCTCTAAACATCTTGCATTATACCGTTGTGCCCAGCGTTGCCCGTGGCCGTTGGCATAGGGGTAGCGGTAACAACTAAAATCTTAATGGTCCCGGATTCGATGCTTGCTAACTTTATCTGATGAGACATAATAACACCGAGACTCGTCGTAGAACTTAGTGTTCTGGTGCGGTCAACACCCGATTTCTATTTGCAATAACTTCGGTCTTCGAGATCTAAAGACCAAGGTTCACTTCAATTTTGTATCGTGTCCAACGATTATGTTTCAAAGTCGCAAGCCATCCACACAACTTGTTCTTCAAATTAAGTGACCCTCAACAACGATGATTATACGTTGTGCGATACGTTTTCCGTGACCCGCTGGCTTAGGGGTAGTCGTCACATCCGACATTCCGATGGTCCCTTGTTCGATGCCTGCTAACTCTACGCGATTAGGTATAGTAACATCGAATCTCCGACAGTAGTGTAGTTGGTTCGTGCGAGCAACAACCAATTTAGATTTGCGTCAACTACGGCCATCGTGATCGAATGACCAAGGTTCACTTTAATGGGAATCACGGTCAGCATTGATATTGCGCGTCGAAATCCTTCTACACAATGTGCAGTTAAAATAAGTGACCCTCAACATCGTTCATTATACCGTTGTGCCAAGCGTTGGCTGAGAAACTGTAGCTCTGGTGTAGCGGTCAATGGTAATAACGCGATGGTCGTTTTTCGATGCCTGCTAACTCTTTACGTTAAGATATTATAACATCGAATCTATGAAATAACTGCAATGGATCCTTGCGAGCAACATCTAATTGCTACGTGCATCAACTACTGTCCTCGTGATGGAAATACCAAGGATCACTTCAATGGGAATCGCGGTCAACTTTGATATTGCGCGTCGAAATCATTCTACACAATGTGCAGTTAAAATAAGTGACCCTCAACATCGTTCATTATTCCATTGTGCCAAGCGTTGGCTGCGAACCGGTGGCTAAGTTTTAGCAGCCGCAATTAACATACTGATGGTCTCTGTTTCGATGTTTTGGATATCGGTCTGATGAGATGTATTTACATCTAAGCGCGTCACGGTACTGCAGTTTATTCCTGCGGGCAACACAGAATTTATATTTGTAACAGCTAATATGCTTGTGATCGAATACCAAGGTTCACTTCAATGGGAATGTCGTTGAACATTGAGATTACGCGTCGCAATCCATCCACACAAGGTGTGCTTCCACAAAATGGACGTTAACTTCGTTCATTATACTGTTGTGCCACATATTGGCCGTGACCCTTTGGCTTAGGGTTAGCTGTCGCAAATAACTTCTTGATGATCTCGGTTGAATGCATGTGACCTCTCTCGGATGAGATGTAATTACGTTGAAACGCCTCGTAGTTGTTCAGTGTTTTCGTGTGGGCAATACCGAATTTTTGCTTGCACTCGTTTTAACCTTATTGTCGCTGAAGTTACATCTTTGTCAGTGTCCGACTTGCTGATTTTGTAACTTCTTTTATTTATCGGCTCTAACGCATATCCCTATCGGTGTACCTTCGGATTATTGTTGTTGGATTTTCATTTGGTTCTCCAAGCACACCTCCGAAACCAACTTCGTCCTACTTAATTACTTTCGGCCACTATATTAATCGATGCGTATTGCGCGCATCCTACCCATCAGATTATTTGGTTACCGATCAATTTTATATTACCATCTATACATGTCCAAACAGGACAGAGAAAACGGTTCTGAACACTTCGCCTAGCCTCAAGCTACCAAAGAGATCTAGCTATCAACTATTCCTACTAGAATTATATACCTTTAGTAGTGAGTTTAATATTAAGCTTAAAACGTCCAATGTCATTATTCTTGTGGCTGCGTTCACTAATTTTCTTTGCCCCATTCATCTACTATCATATTATAATGACTATTTTTACAGAGAGTATATTTGTACTAATTAAAAGTTCAAGTTTGAGTACTGTCCATCAGTATATAATTTGTTACCTTCTACATTCTAATTAAATTTCCGTTAATACTTGTATTGTTATGGTAACAGTGGAACTTACTACCTGTAATTATACGAGGGGATGGCAGCCACAGTGCAGAATGCAGCAACTATATTGCTCATCAAATTCTGTGGATAGAGGTAGTCTTAGCTGAGTTTGTATGGTGTAACAATTGAGACTTGTGTAAGCAGAACAAATCCAGTATAATATGTGCATGTATTCAGATCATAAAAGACAAACAGTGAATGGCAAATAATCCATCCAAGCGCTGGTTATTTAGTTCCATCTTGATGGCTTAATACCGAAGAATGGTAGATAGAATAATGCTTTTTAAATTTAGAACATATGTTTCAAGTAAGTGACTTGAGAATAAATCAGCAGAAACCCTATTTTCATTGGAACTCAAAAAATGCAGTAAAGCTAGCTGTTTTTTCACTCCTTTTGCATTTATCATTTAGGCACAATGAGAGCCGTTTTTCATTGAACGTTCGTGCGGTAAGTTTTCGGGATCTACCTAACTTCAAACGTAGACGTGTCGTACTGGTTGAAACATGAGACGTTCCTAGTCATTATTTACCACTTCGAGTTAATACACAGTAGATTGCAGTTTAACACTAACAAGCGATTTGCCGATTCAACTATGATGTCCGGGTCCGGTCAGAATGACCGCATTACTATATATGTTTATTCTAAATTTTATATTATTATTATATTATATATATATATTACTCGTAAGCAGCAGAACTTTAATTGTAATTTTGTTGCCATTTTCATCCCAGTAGTTCACAAGCTACATATCGCAACCTATTCCGGAAAAGCGCCAGACGCGTTTTGCCCTATTGTGGGTCGTTAGTGTCGTGTATTTCCTCAGTCCGCTAAGGAGGATCGAACCCAAGATCGCTAGATGCAGATGCCAACCAGCCAGCAGCTTAAGCCATTGAGGCATGGGGGACCTTGGCTTGGCTACATAATTTACAAACTAACTGGGATATTGCACCACCTATCTTCTACTGTCAATGAGAGTGGTGAGCCTGCGAGTTGATGACGTCCTCAACCAAACTACAACTAAAATCCTGCTGCTTACGTGTAATATAAAATAAATTGTCTCACCTACTTTCAAAATGCTATGGATATAGCTTCTATTGAGAGGACGTCATCACCTGGCAGGTTCACCATTCTCAGTAACAGTGGAAGTTATGTGGTTCAATATCCTAGTTAGTTTGTAATTTATGTAGCCAAGCCAAGGTCCCCCATGGCTCAGCGGCATCTTCTAACTTTTATTTATACTTCTTTTGGTAACGTAAATAAAAAGGGTGTACAAATATTTCTGACTAAATAATGGTAATAAACTAAATTTTTAACAAACGAATGTAGCTTTTCTCTGATGTACTTGAAAGAAGCAAAAACTCACTCCATTTACGCAAATGAGCTCCAATAAATTTTCACATAGTTCTTTAACTTATTCTTGTTCCTGAACTTCTTGTTATTTTAGGATGCTAACTGAACTGAACAACTCTCTAATACTTTGCTACACACGCATTAGGACTTCCTTTCTGTTAGGTTAAACAATTCCTACCATATTAGTGTTTCTCTTGAACAGTGACACTTCCAATTTGACAGACGTGAAGAAAATGTCACATTTAACACTGTGTCCTTCTCCAAACAACAATGACATGTAGCTGAAGTAATATTTGCATTCCACTTTTCTCACAACCTAAAACTTGATATCAAACCTCTAAGGTTCGTTGGGATAGATTAAAAAATACCGTAGTGAGTCTTGGTGGAAACAACTGCTCGCTGACGCTAAGGCGTGTGTTCTTGATAGCTGCGCTTAAACCTAGTACAAAATTCAGACACTCAACCAAACTTCTCAGTCTTCAGTCTTTCACCTCTGGTAGTTCAAATATCGAAACGGAAGTACCTACTTATTTCTTTGAATTTGTTATTGAATACTGTTTCCCTGGCAATAGGCAATCCACAGTTATTGCACCATAACATATTTAATGGAATTTTCTTCAAACCTCTAAAGTCTCTGAAGTAAGGTTGCCTAAAGAGAGCAAGTAGATCTGTAACACTTAAGTTTTACTGACGAATGACAATGTACACTCTGGGCCTCAGCTTCAGTAACTACTTGAATATATGTCAGCAACCGGTAGATAAGTATGATGTGAAACGAACCCGAGAGCACACCATATTTCATATGTCTTTGCGTACATAGTTGGTCCTGGACTTGTTTGAAAATTTCTGTGTTGCTGTCCAACTAAAATAATTGTTTGGAGCTCTATTGGAGAGCAATATTAACCCTTGTTTAATATATGAAATTCCCTGCAAGATGCTTAAACGGCTGATAGACTTTCATGGTTTTCGTTGAAATACTCTTCTCACGAGGAGTGTCGCTGTCTGAAATTTGACTGCTAGGGACGCTTGATATTTTGCGGATTCCTGGATACTGAAATAATCACCTACATCTCCGTCATTCTCGTTTCCAGACTCGCTATAATGTATAACAGTAAGTGTTTGTTTAACCTAACCGGATGTTCTACTCTTAGGAATGATTGTGATAAATGTTACCATAGTGGCTTAAATAATATTGGCGTCTAAATACGAAAATCCTACTTGGAGCTATGTATTCATTTTGGCAGCCTACGCGCTTTCTTGGTGGCAAGAACACAGCTAATTGTTTTCTTGAAAGCAGTACCAGATATCAAAGCGAGAATCCACTGTCATCAATTAAATGGGATACATTTTGTTAACATTTAATAATGTAAAAATAATGCACAGATGACGCTGAGCAGTCTAAATGACAACTGCAGGAGTTCTAAAGTGTCACTGTATGAAATGAATGGGGAAGATGATTAACACTTAGTAATTCATGTAAGCAACTCTCGATGGACTTCACTTGTTTTATTTCGATGTAACCCATTTAACGTATACATTTAAAATTAACAATTAATAGCGGCAATGAAGCGCAATCTTTGTGTGCATGCTCTTAAACTTCTCAACCGCAATAATAGACTGGAGAGTGAATTAACAAGATTATTTGTTTAACCATGAAAAAATGCTGATTGTGTCATCTTCTTCCAAATTTATTCTACAAAACGTTAATGCATACAATGCAAATAGATTACTAATCACTCAGGTGCACTCGTGCTGGCTTAAAATGAGAAGTCACTGGCTCGTCAGTTAATCAAATTTCCACACATAGAACATATTAGCCGCTTTCGCTAACACCACCTACACCACGTTTCATCATCTCTAAGATATCCCACTAGAATCACATCGAAACCTTTTCCTTAAACTCATTAGTCACTAATGAACATATCTGATTGTGAGATTAAAAATGACAGTGGTAGTTTCAACGCTTCCCGTATGGCGATTTTGTGTATATGAAGCAGTTAGTAGCAAACGCTTAGGTGAGGTAGAAGCAAAGCAATTGTGCTTGGCCGGCCTGCGTAGCCCACATACTCTTCACTATGATCCACGAAACTCCGAAGTACAACGTTAGGTAAAGATTGTATATTAACTAATTCTGGTAAGCATCAGCGATATAACGGTGTTTTTTTGTCAACTGTCAGCATAATTATACTTTATCTATACTATTATTTCATCATTGCTGTTGGGCATACTACGTCCTGCTTGACGGAAGACGGTTAGGAGACCTTCAATTGTTTTTGTGTATGCATGGAGGAGGTGCAAATCTAAGATTTACCATGGTAGCAGGAATGAAATATTTCGCATCGTTATCTAAATTTAAATTTTAGTTGGGTTGAACATTTCATAAACAGTTTAGTTTAAGTGCAAATGCAGATATTATGTGCAGTATTCACAGGTGATACCGTGTTGGTGGATTACTGAGTTGGGTGTGCATCTGGCTGAGTGATTCTGGGTCGCAACGCTATAGCAGATGTATGGAAATGTATTTAATTTCTGACATACAACTTTAAAATTGCTTCACAGTTGATATGGTGAAGCAAGAGCGTGTTAATTAGTGCACCACAGGAAATGGCAGTTAGTACCCTGTATAGGGAAAAATGCTAGACTTGTTAGATAGTGAACATTGGTTGCACTGAATGGATTCTCGTAGCAGACGTTACTATTTGACAAGTGGCATAAACATAACTTGTTAGGCACCCATTGACGTAAAAGGAACAGGAAAAGAAAATCTAAGACTATAAAGCCAATGCACACGATTACACAATGTGGAAGGAAAAATCATTTAAATGGATCCTAAACGGGAATACCAGACCATTCCCTTACGAAGACGGCGATAATTTTAAAGGTTTCAAAGCACAATAACCAGGGAAAATTCGAGTTTAAAGAGACTCAACAATCATTTGACATGACCATATAAGATGGATTATCGCCCCAATATTTGTGAATAGTGCTGGTGAGCACAATGGTTTATGTTATTTCGTCCTTCGATTGAAACTGATTGCCTCCTCTAATGCAAATGTGATAGAATGTATTCCACTTGTTCTATGAAAGGTGATAAGTTGTGGCAAGCATAGCCTACTTCAGAACAGCTTTCCAAATTTATGATAACCGTAGGAAAGAAATGTGTTTTCGGCCATTGATACAACCGTAGTATGTGGCCATTTTGAGCTAATGCCACCTCAGAATATCATTGTGGATGACTTACAACAGCTCACGGCAGACGAGATTTGCTTTTACCAGTATCTGGTGTACCACATTAAAGTCTGCCTACTGGCACCGATACTCACCGCTGTATAAGCCTAGTGCTTGTCGTCTGCTTTGGTAGGGTAGGTGGAACAGTCATGTAAAGATCTTCGCCGTCTTACGTCGCAGCATTTCAAGCAAATTTATATAGCTATTACGCTAGTGCCAGCAGGCTTGGGTCGTGAGGTCACACCTATGCGCTCATCATTTATATACATATAAATATATATATATATACATACATATATGTATATATACTCCAATATGCTAATTAGTTTTCTCGGGGCAGTTTCGGATTCGTTGTCAGCCAATGTCATCCTGCACCATTATCCCATGATCGCTGTCCTTTGCAGCAGGTTACAACTCCTGTTCTTCCAGTCGATTTTCATAAGTACAATAATGGCATATGCACAAGTCTTTGCATTTCGCCAAGTTACATGTGATCCGGTTTTCGGATGACCATAACTAAACCCGCTCGAAGTCACTGCATTGCCGCTTGGTCGTTGACTAGCTAGATTTCATGCCAGGTCATGATATCCTCCGCGAATTTTAGTATGTCTGATTGGTGCACAATAGCAAGATCGTTGATGAAAAATAGGAATAAACGTGGTTCCAGTATCGCCCATTTGGCATCCTACGCTAGACTTAAATTAGGTAGGAAATGGAGCCGCAGATTGTTACAGTTAACGGATGTTAACTGAGGAACTAGGTTATTCAATACAGCATGGAACCCCTGACTCACTAGCTCAGATATATGTGGAAGAGAATGCGGTAGTCCAGGCAATCGAATGCTTTAGAGAAGTCCAAGTACACGACGTCGACTTATAGTCTATCATTAACTTATTCTTTAAAACTTGCCTGAAAAAAAGTTTGCATTACTGGACTGAGTACAGTGGAATCTGTGTTGCTATGGCACTATGATGTGGTCAGTTTCAACTTATCCCATCATTGTCTTTGCGATAATACCTCCCATAAAGTTGGGTAGCATTAGGATGAGTGGCATTAAACGGCAGTTCGAAGACGTGTCTGAATCCCGAATTTATAAATAGGAGTGAATATGCCATGTTTTTGTATTGCGGAAACCTGCTTTTTATCCAATCGTCGTTGAAAGAATTAATCTAACATCTTAGCGGCCTTCACAGTAGCTGTCTTCAATGAAATTAATCTTGTGTCATCCACGTTAGGATAGCCTTGGTATTGCAAGAACAATAGTATTTCCTCAAAAATGTTGCAGTGTACGAAACCTGGTTTAACGGTGGGAGCTGAGTGAGTTGTGTCAAAACGAGTTAGGTAATGATTTATTTCGCAAAGTGCGGACAAACTACTGCCGGAACGCGTTTGTCACAGTGTGTAGTTTGCGCCACACAATATACTGTACAAAAAATAAGATTCCGCACTGAACCATCCGGAGCTAGTTTGCGTGTGTTGACTTAGGAAAGATAAGAAGAGCCTAGATTGTGAGACCGAGGAACAGCTGCAAAACCTGGCAAGGTTCAGGATACATTTCACCGCTTTCTGCGAAGACATTCTGATAGAAACATGCGCAATATAAACATGCGCAGTGTAAGAAATCAGCAGCGACCAAATCCGGCCCCTGTCATTAAACAGCCGTAAACTCCCGGTAGAAAACTAACTTTACTTATGGCTGTATAAGACTGTAGCCCCCAATGGGTATTGTATATGAAATGTTACTTTGCACAAATTTAGTTTGAGTCCACCTACTTCAAGAAAAGCCGTTTCATTTTGGAGTTAGCTCAAATTAGAAAAAATATAGTTAAATACATTTATAGTTTTCGGCACCAGAAACAAAATCTTGACAAATATAAGCATCACTTAGCTCATACATCTTATGCAATTTCAGCCAAAACAACTCTCTGGTTTACACAGTCAGATTTTTTATTAGTACAGAAGAGAATTCTTGCTGAAATTTGCGACGCAATCAGCCTTTCCACCTTATCGCTTGTTGGCATATGTCACTCCAGTAGAAACTTGCCCTAATGCAAACGGATATCAGAACATTCAAATATTCCTAATGGCATTTTGTTGATTCAAATATTTTATACCAGGCTGATAAGTTGAGCGAGTGTCTCAGGACGGGTTCACTCAGACTCAGACGTAGCGTATTATGACTGATGTGGGAAAAAAATCGGCTTAGGTTGTGCATTAGTAAGCAGACATCAGGCAGTCGCCAAACCCAGTATAAGTTTAAATCATTGTAGAGAGGAATGAAATGTGACCAAAATACATATTTCGGCCGAACGGCGTAATTTTCACCCTAAAGCAAATAGTTAAGTTTTAAACAGTTACCCAGTTTCTATTGATTCCAATAGCCCAAGTTGACTTTACGTTGGCATATTGGTTTCGTATCGACTTTATGGAATCCTTGGCCGAAATATGCTTTGGTAAAGACGACTTACACGGGTAGCAGCTTAAATAAGTAAAACCATATTGTTTCTCTAAAAATAAACAGAAGACCTATGGAACATTTAAAGTCATTGCATCATTTCCGGACCGGATAATCTAAATTTGTTAGTTCGCTTATACGTCATGTATTTTGTACTCACAAGAGCATTCCGTATCTTCTAAGATTATCCATTTCGCACTCTATGCGGACGTAATATTTATCACCATCAAAGTAAAGAGACAAATCAATATTTCGATTGCTCTCATCAGTCGAAAAATCAATGCACGCTTGTCACTGTTGACAGACGCACGACGCCTGCGCCTACAGAAAGATCATGGTTGGCTAGCTTTCAACATCAACAAATCTAACCACACACCCCATATCCAGTATAAACCAGAAGGAATAAGACGGGGAGACATGTGGGTGAGAGCCACGTTTTAGCAGTGGAGCCGGCCCACACTCCTTCACAGACAAACACAAACACGCTGTGTTTGGGAATCAATCGTACACAAGGCGGTTGCTGGACCCTAGTCCGCTCCACAGTGAGTGTATGAAACCAATATTCAAGCCTAGCAAGACCACAAGGACCGTGCACCCCTTCCCATCCAGCGACGACGAACTGTCTCCTAGAGCCAGTATGGACAAGTGGATAATATACATATAGGAACCTACTCAACTTGCACACCAATCGTTGCCACACCGGGGATGTCAAGCAACAGCCAATCGCTTGAATCGACGATTTCAACTAAAATAAATCAAATGATGCATAGAGATCCGGTAACATAACTCTTCAGTAAGTGGGCGTATAGAATAAATTAGTTAGGAACAAATCCTCGGTAATTTCAAGACGTCAGGAAAGATAATATAAGAAATTGTCACAAACGCAAAAATGCAATCGAACTTAACTAATTTACTTTAAGAGACATGTACAAGTTTATGGAAGACACTTCACGTACGTATTAATATTAGATTTAAAAAGAATTAGGACCATATGGCAAATATACCACCTAAAATAAACAGACTCAACATGTAATCATGCAGTTAGTCAATTGATTGCTGCGTACCTACAAACGCTGCACCGGTTCTGCCTACAATCTACGCAGGTGCCGTCGTCATTTCAGTGTCGGCCGCGAGTGGCCTTTCTCAAGGATCGCTTGACTTGCCTGACTCAGGCACTCGCGACCGCATATGCTACAACACCATGCCCTCGATGTCGATGGAATACAACCCACCGGCGCTTGCCGCTTCCGCGTTGGAGGCTGAGGACTGCGTCAGTGTGAAATGTATAGCAGTGACTTTATTTTGTGGCGAGTCACATCCGCCACGTTGCAGTGTTGTTAAGCGGACATTTGTGGCTTTTTATAGGGAGAACGCTTGCCAGGCGAAAACCCACCACGTCCTGGAACACTGTCGTAGCTTCCGTTGAACTGTAGTGCTAGTCGGCTATACATCGTATAGACCGATTTTGCACTCTATTATTCGCAGTCGGTTGACAGCCAAAATTTTTCGTTGGTTGGCCAAATGGCTTAGTACTGAACCGGCAATAGTCGTTGAAGCCAGTCAATGATGTAAAAGAGTCGCAGAGTCGAATGATAATGATGCGGGTGAGTAAACATATTGTTAATAGAGGCCGGCTTTTTCTATTATATTGTCCGGCTCGCAACCCGTGTCCAGCTATCCATGCTGGACTTGTCATAGGGACGGTGAGTGCAGTTGTTTCTTGTGTCTGAATATGTCCAAAACAGGAATAAATGCTATTCTCCGCGAAGTGGACAAGTATTTCCTTCAAATGTAAGTGTAATTGTCTCCATAACCAAGTGAGAGCTCCAGGAAAAATCATCGGAAAAGCCGCTTATGCGCGCGCAGTGCTGTCCGTGAAATGACATCAGAAAAGCTCCAGGTGACTGGAGAATCGGAATGTTTGAGGCAGTGAATGTAATCACGCCAGAATTGTCAGTCTCCGGTTGTGGAACAGTGGATCCATGTAACTACATTATTCCAGGTGAGTAAATTGTTCTACTGTGAGTACGAGGCGAGCTAAACCCATTTGTTTAGACCCCGTGGTGGTAGCTTCTCCAGAATGGCGGAAAGAGCTCCATTTGGAACGATGTGTGGGTTCTTCATCTCCCGGAGAAAAGAACAAGCATGTAAACCAGCTGGCTATTGAAAGTGGGTCGACTATTCCCAGTGGATAAACCTTCTTGTTTTGGCGGATGTATCTGTGGAAATCTCGAGAGAAAACGGGCAACGGACAAGAGGCAGCCAAACAGAAAGACAGCAACGAAGCAAGAAGCACAAACACAGACTGGTGGCGCGCAACGGTGCCTATGATACATTAAAATTTATGTAATTTTGTTTAGTATACATGATTTGCAAGCGCGTTCTTTACATCACGTCGCTGGTGTGCCTCAGACTACAACTACTAGGTAGAAAGAAGGGTATAACAAAGCGTGTAGACAACGTTAAGCGATTAATATGATTATTGGAGAGTAACAGGTAAACCGATGATGATGACAGCAGACCGAATGCGAGCGGCATCTTAGGTGAAACTAAGGACAACAAGGTTGAGACCGAATGCGGGAGCAACATAGGTAAAGCAACGTTCCAAGAAGAAAAGGAAATTTAAGGAATCAGCTATGAGCGGAAGAATGCGGACGGCAGTGCGAAGAGTAACTCATGAGAGCAATTAAGAGACGATAGTCAGGATGAAAAAGGTTTACTACTAAAGTGTGGTGAGCCAAGGACGCTCTCGTGCGAAGTATGAAACGTTCAGTGCTGAAATAGCACCGGTAATATCCCGGTAATCTGAGAGAACTCTAAAAGCCGGAGACCAAACAGACGAGACTCGAGAAGTCGACACATCCGGAGGCCTCGTAGTAGTCCCAGAGAATTACACTGATCAGATGATGACAAAGAAGGGCATGGCACTAAGCGTCGGTCATCCGATTGAAGATGTGAGAGTACAGGTTACTGATGGAAGTGCCTATATTAATAAAGGGTAAACAAGTCTAGCGGGCTGTCAATGTAAGCAAGACATAGTTGTGAGTCTAGAGAGATTAGATCGGTATATCTTGCTAGTCTGGAAAAGGTCAAAGGAGCATACCGGTCAGATGAGACTAGGTTATTACAAGGCACTAAGAGTTGGCAGTCCGATTAGAGAAGAAATGATAGTAGAGGGGCCATAAGGAGAGGAGACGGTCCGGATAGAGAGAGGTTTACTTATAAGGTGTGGAAAAGTCCACGGGGCTCGAGAGGTAATGGGCACGGAGCGTTCAGTCTTCCGAGCATAGCAGGCAGCGTCGCAGAAGTAGGAGAGAAGAAGACCGAGCTGCCGAGGTTGGACTTGGTCGGCGCATTGTGATTGAGTCCTATGGTTCATTTGGGAAGGTAAGTGGAGTCAGTAGGATTGGACTGGTCAGAGATAGAAGTGGTTATATCAACGTAGGGCGAACAAGTTCAGCAGGATATCAAGGTGAGGGAGGAAGTGCTTTGGATCGACGGAGCCTAGACCGCTAACATCCCGGTAGCCTGGTAGCAGTCCCATAGAATTTGGCTGATCAGCTGAGGCTGAGTTACGGATGACAGAGACTCAATCGTCCGATTGAAGAATGATTGGATACGAACGGCGCTGTCATCTGAACGATGGCTAGTAATGTCACAGGAGTCTGAGAGAAGTTGGAAAGCAGGAGACCAAACAGACGAGACAGGATTAGTCGGCGAAACGACATTGAGTCCAACAGCTAATTTTAGGGTAATCTGAGTGTGCTGGTTCAGAATAACTCTGTTTGTTCTATTCAATGCGAAAAGCATCGAAATCTGTAATCGGACTATTGAGATTAGGGTTCGTACAAATAGCCATTTTCCCATAGATGCTCAATGGGTATGTTCACTCTTCTTTCGAATATCCCATTCAAGTCTGACATACAAGATTAAACTCGGATATAACGTACTGAAGCAGCCTTGACTTCGTGCATCGAAATATGTCATTCAAATGCGCGATATCACATACGAGAATAGACTGAAAATATTGAGGTATTCACCGGACCAACTCACTGATTACAAGTCGACATAATAACGGCATACTTCATTTTGAATAAATCAAATTATGTGTGGAACTGTTTACTACAACCCACTGGCAATACAAACCTGAGAGGTCACTCAGAGAATCTCGCGGAACAGTATAGCCGTTTGGAGTGCCACAGGAATCTATTCTTTTGCATTTATCATCATTGATAAGGTTTTCCTGGATCTGTCGTTCCTACACCGACTTAGAAGATGGCTGTATGACGCAGTTATCCACTTGCACTTTGTTACATAGCAATATGTCTCCATCCCTTTCCTGGAATAATATTTGAACTTTTTTCTGTTATCTGTGCGTGACGTGAAACCACGCGGATTGCAAGACAGCAAAACAAAGGATAAGTCCATTTTTTCATACGTAACGTACCAGATGTTTTATTATTATTTTTAGAGCACTTTATTTAGTTATTCAACGAGACTTGTAGAGCAGTTATCCTTATCCCGTATTAATTCATCGTCCCTTTTCATTATAATTCATATCCATTCCTCGCACGTGCATCACTGAATGTATTACCTTCGCTTCCATCGCAAATGACGCTATGGCTTGTTGTTATTAGTCAGTTTATGTTTCTTTTATATTAATATTTACTAAAAGCACTTATTAGCACTAGTCCGTATTGTTGGAATTTTTCGAAACAGCTACTAAGCGAACTTACAAACGCCAGCAAATTGCATATATTTCAACGAATTTCCAATTTACGCCACCAAAATTTCCTTTGCTATGTACTCTAACATTTTCGTTCATTACACTGCCAAAAGTCCTACCTCCGTTTTGTGCCTGTTTTGATATTATGGCTCTCTTTTATTTCGATCATGACCCCAGTAAGAAGTGAAAATTTGGAGCACTTTAAAATCGGGCGATTTCTTCGGATTTGGCTTAAGCGGATGCTTGCTATACATATATTGCAATGCAACATGAACCGTTCTGGCTCTTTTATCCGTACCGCTGCTGTTAATTTGTGTTTATTATGGATTTATGGTTCTGGATGATCCAAACATTTGTAATATGCCAGCTTTCGCTTTGCTTTCTTACGTTAATTTGTACTGCAAAGTTGTTTTTATATAAAGCGGGTTGTAGGAGGTCGTTAGATTGTAAGTGTACTTCTTTCATGACCTACAACAAATTAAACTGTTCTTTTGTCCTTAAATTTATAGTTAATGCTGAGCTACTTACGTTTTACCTCCGTTATGTGCATAATAACAATGAGATTAGACAAAGGCATTAAGTAATAATGAGCTATGTAGATGCCACTTGGCTCGTCAGCTAGCTAAACCTCACGAGGTATATTAAGTTGACCAGAGAGGTTAATACTTCCTGAAATTAACAGTAACATTCGGTTACAGGTAGGACAAAATAAATTCCTCATCTATGTTGAAATGCTACTCAACGAGAACAAGATATTGCACTCGAAGATGCCGTGTCTCACTTGTGTTGCGCCTAATTAATTGAACGAACTTGTCTAATAAAACATGTAGTCGTAACGCAGATACCAACGATCGATATGCAAACAATAGTGCTTAACACTACGTTCATTTATTTCTTTCCGCGAATACAGACGTATCCATCTGACCTTTTCCTCGAAACGGGTTGTACTGTGCTTCGTGCTTTCCGCAATGTTAAGGTCTAGAATTTATTTGTTCTGAAATGTGCTGTTTTTGATCTAACTGCGAATTTAGCTTTACTTATTGATCAATAGGACGTTAGCTGCTATCTATCTAATGAGATCAAACTAAGTCAAAACGAGTTATGGATTGAAGGGTTTTGAGCCCGCTATACCTAACATCCACCTGCTTGATCAATTACGGTCCCAGTGATCGGTTTACCAAGGTTTACATCAATGAGAATTGCGGTAAACATTGAGATTGCGTGTCGCAAAACATTCGCGTATCGTGTACTTGAAAAATGACCCTCTAATCGGCTAATAGCCGTTGGCCCAAGCGTTATTTATCGTGACGAGTGCTTAAAGTGGTAAAGGTCTCAACTAACATCCTAAAGGGTCACGGGTTGCAAACCTGTTAGATCTACCTGATGAGATAAAATATGGTCAAAAAGCGTAATGGTGCGCAAGGTTTAACGACAGGCAACATTAGTTCCGCGGCATCCTATTAATGTTAAGCCAAAACAATAATCCCTACTGTGCGAACTGGTACTTTTCTTGAATTCACAATGCGTCAAACCATAAAGATGAGCTCAAACTCACAAGAAATGAATATAATTGTCACACTAATCCCCGCTTCCTTCGGTTTGCTGAGGTTGTCTCTATAAGCCGGATTAAGCCAGCCTTGTGTGTTCAGAAACAATTATTTGTCAGGCTAAAGCTGCCTTGGACGTAGGTATGAACTTTCATCATTCGTTCTGCCCCTTAAGCTTGTGTGGTTGCACCCACTGTTAGCTATATCAATGCATATCGGTTATTGTTAATGGTACTGAGGAGACAATACGAAAAGCATGCCTCTACCAGACATCGTCTTCTTTCCGTGCTTTTCAAATAATTAAAGAAATAAACAAATAACCGGTTTATTCCTCAACATTGCAAGGCACAGTTCAACTGAGTGGCGTGATCAATCTGGCACAATGAAATCAGATAAAATAGTTAATTGTGCATGTCTTGTATAACGAATCCCAAGTGGGTTTTTTGTAGTGGGTGGCATTTGGAAGGTATCAGAGCGATTAAGAAAATGGAAACAATAACAGAAGCAGGCTAAAGCAAAATGTCAATTAAAGTAATACGGCCAATCATGGAACCATTCCCAGGGGATCTGCTGCCATGCGGGGTATTCTTTCAATGGGTTTCTCCCGCACACCTATGCTCCAAGTGGCTGTGTACTAGTGTGGAAAAATAGCATGTAAGCCATCACCTATTTAGCAAATGTTCTTTTATATGAGCTTTTTCATGCATGCATTACGGCCGATGAATCATTAGCTCTTTCCGACCTGCATATCATTTAAATGTGGCACTTTTATATCATACCCCAGTGAGTCAGTGGCAATATGTCTTACATGGGTATAATTATTTTTTAGTTTGGACGCTGCAATCCATGTCATCTCAAGAGATCGGTTCACTCATGGCCAATAACGAAATAAAGAAAGAACGAAATAAAGAACGAAAAATTTCAAATATGTTCCACGATGCTAAGAACTAACTTTTTCAAATAGATCAATCGCAAGTTCATTGGCAGTCATGGTGAATAACGAAAATGGTGCGTAAATTTCGAGAGAAAGTATTGTTGCCTAATGGCCAGGATTTGTAAGAGAGCAACAAACAGCAGTAAAGATAATCTAAACGCGGTTGCTTGTGTATCTGAAGTTCTAGGTGATTTATCTCAAAAGACGAGCAATGGTAACCATCAGAAATGAAAGTCGATTAGTTCATTATTTTCTGGCCATCGATCGCAAAGAATATCTCCCTTAGATGTCGCTCCGTGGCGGCATGAACATGAAATGAGATGTGCGTATGAGTACAGCAACTTAACTTAGTGCAGATTTCGAGGGATCTTGGAAATAAACTACAGAGATAGACTAATCATCTTCAACTAATGGCTTCTGCGGTCTGTTTTTTTCAAATATGACCCGGTGCTTCCATAAACCGTGTATCATCGTTCATTTGCAATCTGTCTTAGTTTTGCTGGTGTCAGGAAAACCCTAATCATGTTGTTGAATACGCTCAAGCCTTTTGGACGTCGTATATAACTAGGCAGCATACTCCATATCAGGCTGAATCTTATAAGATATAAGTGCTGTCTGAGTGTGTTCTTGAATGGAGATACAACTTGCATACATTTGGTATCACGTATTTTTATAGCTGATTTCCAACCGAAATTGCATACAGCGGTGTTCGCTCTGTGTTTCTATCCACACAATTTTGTGAAAGGAACCAAGAATTGCATGTAATCTGCGAAGCCATAAAGGCTCAAGTTTGAATTCATTACATCTATCTCTTATACGAAACAACAGTAGAGTAACCAAAAATGCGTTTGGTGAAGGCGCGTTGCACGTTTTCTGTGGACTCCAGGTCACTTTGCTGAACGTAACGTTGCAGTATTCCAACAATGATATTATAGTGATTTTATGCGCCATCAGCCTTGTCTTTTTCAGCGTTAGTAACTGACTAATATGACCCAGTACTTGCATTGCCTTGGAAACAATATAGTTGGCAAATTCGCTGGAATTTTAGGAGCTAGAATACCTCAGTCCAAAAGCTATGAGAAAAAGCACACTGGAATGGGATCACCATGAAGAAGAAGCCATCCTACCTCAATATGACATCCAAAAGTCATGAGATTGCATTTTGATGTGCAGAACTGCAACTGTCATGTCGACGTCCGGCTCTCTTCGGCTTATATATCATATTTAATATTTTTTATATTTTTTATATTACGCTAAAAATTACTATTTTACTACATTCAGATCATCTGCAAACAAGTATTAGCTTCCAAATCGTACGCCAGTTACTAGATCGTTTATATACAGTAGCAAAAGAAACGGACCTAAAATGCTGCTTTGAACGAGTCCTCTGATATTTTTGATGTGTAGACATGAATACAATTTGTATGTTGGCTTGGAGCTTCTAGTCAGCCAAGATTTAAACCAAGAAACCAGCAGATTTGATATGCCATAACTACGCAGTTGCGATAATAACCTCTTGTGCGGGGCTCGATCGAGCGCTTTCTGCATGTCAAGATATAAGACAGTGCATTTAAGACCGGTGTCAATCGCTCCAGTAAAACTACTTACGAAATCACTTTGGCATATCTTGCACGAACGCGAATTTGAAAAGCCATACTGCGAACGTGTCAGAAAAGTGTGCGATAAAACGGAAGAAGATAGTTTTTTCTTCATAATTCCCTCAATCAATCGTGATATGATACGGGTGTAAGTTATGGATTGATAATGGTAAATATCTGTTATAGGCATAGACTTATATGGCGGCATGACAAAAGATTCGTTCCACCTCTCAGGATAGGGGCCTGATTGTAAGCATAGGAAAAAATACTCAGTAATCTACTGATATTTCACCACCATCACACTTGTTTACAGCAGCAGAGATGCCATCGGGACCAGGGTTGTGAGATGGCCGTAGCAAGTTAATCAGATATTTAATGACTCCGAATTTGAAGCCAACAAAGGAAATGGTTTCGAGAGTGACAGGTGAGACTGGCAGTAACAGAGCCGCATTTTCGTTGCTGAAAGATTTAACAAACTGTTTTACAGGCATCTGCTAGAGCAGTACGCGTGTCGACAACACTGCCGTCTGGCGTGATGATATGTGAGCGTAAATCTTCTTTTTGCGAGTTCCGCTTCTTCAATAAGTTTTCTATTTCACCAGCTTTGATTTTGCTGTATAAAATGCGTTTATTATCTTGTGTAAGTTGGGTAATATTTCTTGTATCCGTCGCAACCACAAGCCCTTGTGGGTGCAACAGCAATTTGAAATCACGAGTGTTTTCCTACATTCGATCTTTCTTTTCCGGCAATAGTTGAGCTAGCTGCAGGTGTAGCACTAGGTTTCTTTACGCTGATGGTCAAGGATTTCAAGCAACATTGTATATTGTGATAAAATAGCAGATACATCTTGAAGGTCATAGGAAAGGACGAAACGGTCTTAATTCTGAGAACGGAGTGTAACGGAAAATGACTTCCAGTTAACATTTAGAGGGCGGAAATTATATTTTTGAATGGATCAAGTCTAATCCTGGGATGACACGTCATACTTCAGTGAAAAGGGAAATAAGTCCTAAAATAAAACGTAGTTCCAGCACACCTTTACCTTGTAAACGAAAGAATATGCTATGTCCACATTTTAGACATTAGAACAGCTAAAATTTTCGTGATTCGATTCACAGCATACGTCAGGCAGGTTGAAGCCCCACAAATTTTCTTTTTTGCAGAGTAAGTCCCGATATGTATCTAATAATATTTACTAATTGGATCTCTTCATACTTGCTGGCACCAGTTGAGCTATAAATGCAACCTACCATAGATTGGCTTCCACCAAACGACAAAATTAGCCAGATGGAATCAAGAGAGGTCAGATAAACGGAAGTTTGTACTCAGCAATAAGCAAGTTTTGTGAGTAGTAAATAATGCAACCGCCATCCCTACCTGTCATTCAATCGTTTCTTATCAATTTATATCCGTCAGTTGAGATCCTTTAACTTGGCACATTGGTGCTGCATCATTTCAGTAAGCAAGACAAGATCAGATTTATTTACATACAGGAAGGTATGGAGTAAGTGAATCTTGTTTAATAGTAAACGTCTCTTAAGTAAAACCATCCAGTAGGCATACTGACACAGCTTTGAGCCAAAATACACGTTTAGAACTTGAGCCTTTAGCAACCGCAGAGTCATCCGCAAAATCTACTTTAAAATGAGATTTACGGCATCCGTTGATAGTAGAGGATGAGGTGAAATGCTTAGACAATTCTACAAAGTGGGGAGGTTTGAAAGAGATCAAACATATGTGAGTGAGGTAGTATTTTGGAGTTACTCAAAGTATGTGGCAAATGCGGTGGAAACAAGTAGAAAGGATTGTATTAAAGAGTACTATGTATTGTCGTAGCGGACGTTACGGGCCTAATGACCAATGAGTCCGCAAGCCTATTCTTAAAGGTTAGGGGTTTATGTTTTACATATAACATGGGATTGTTGAAGTCGTCAAGTCAAAATAAGCTTTACGTATCCACATGGGTACCTTTCGACAATTTAAAATATCGACAACGGATGAGCTAAATTAGATTATTAGAACTAATTGGTAGGAATGGATAAAACGACGTTAGAAGTGTCACTTGAACAAATGATCAGTATAAATAAGAAACAATTGAGCAGTTCCACACAAAATAAATTAAAGCCAGCGTTGCAAGCGTTGAAATCAGGTCCGTCCATCCACGTGTTCAGTACCGTAAAGGATTCTCAAAGTTTACTCAAAGGTCATCAGCGGTGACCTTGGAGAAAGCTTGACTAATAGCAATGTTAAAATATATTCTAAGAAAACTAATGTATCCAAAGCGACATTAATAAAACGAGGTTCAGTGACAACCGCCTGGCTAATTTAAAGGTTCTCTATCCATTTGTTTTCAATATTAGTCATGGTAGGCATTTTTGTTTCACGCCGACTGTATTAGGGTTCTTCCTGGGAATAAAAATTTTCGAGGGTATCTGCCGTTATCACTAGTGGATGGCATGTCTTTTACTATTTTGCTTCCTGATATGGGTGTAATTTTCGAGGTATTAATCACACTGACGTCTATTCTTCGTGAAGCAATCGAGGATAGATTTGTCACCGCTTTAAGACAATTAGCCGCATCAAGATAAATAACTGAACACTTACTGAATGGAGGAGTTCCAGACCATAACTTTACACACTGGGCTTTCTCTGTACCAGAGCATTAGACGGCATCCTGTGTACTGCTTATGCCCTCAAAAATGTCCTCCATAGCATTATGAGAGTCAACGGTGGCTTTAGAATTACCTAAATCTACGGTTCTGCCTAATGGGTCAATGCAATATGCACCGGATGCTATCCCTCACATCGGTTCCAATGAGGGATAATTGGAATTGTTTTTCTTATGCTTTGGTGAGTTATTTGTAGTTCTAACATGCCGATATTTCGTTTGATAAGGGTAATTTTTCCAAAAATGATTACTTTATCTAATCTCGGAATATACCACACAGTTCTTTATTCTCAATTAACATGCCAGCAAAGTGTTTGTTACTGAATCCGCAAAGCTTTGAGAATAGATGAGTTAAAGATATTTTCCTTAGTTTATTGCAGTTACTATCGTTTATTGGTATGCTGTAGGTCTTTGCGACCGCATTACTGATTGTTTTAAGCTTCATTTCATCCTGTATGTT
Source organism: Dicrocoelium dendriticum (assembly GCA_944474145.2). NCBI lineage: Eukaryota > Metazoa > Platyhelminthes > Trematoda > Plagiorchiida > Dicrocoeliidae > Dicrocoelium > Dicrocoelium dendriticum. The sequence goes on along the minus strand of OX104070.1, from coordinate 63,881,659 downwards.
GAGGGCAATAACCATTTTGCCACGCTCACATCTTTGTTACCTCATATGCTAGAGATTTTAGGTAGTTCATTGCTCCATTCATATGCCTGGGCTCTGTTGTATATGGTGGAATAAGTAAAGAGGGAAACATAGGTCAGGGGGTTCGCGACAGAATCTTGCTGCACTAATATTGCAATTATGTTTGTCCCTGAGGATACAAGATCAGTAATACTTGCTGAATATTTACATGTGACACGCTTATGAACATTTTCAGCTAAGGCGTTTCAGAGCAATAAATTGATATTCGCTTTACGTTTTGGCAACCGATGCTTCATGACAAGTGAATTCACGGAGGATAAATGATTCTTTTTACAGTGCTAACGGATGGGTTATAAGCACTAAGAAATTTCATCCCATTCTACTCTCTTCCACGAATTAATGGTAGATCTTCTAGTTTTGACAGCTAATGAGCATTTCATTTGGATTTTCAGTAGGATTTTAAGGCTTGTAGAACCTATCTAAAGTGCCCGAGAATTATACTGGGTACAAAACGTTGCTGTTTCAGACACAATGTTTGATACAAACCAATCTGTATTTTAAGCACATCCAGTTATCCAATTTCTTCAAACGTTGTAAATTTTCCTTCATTAGTTGATCGTTCTGCGCATTGGTCAACTCTGAGGACAACTCCGTGTCGTGCCGACTAGCGTCTCTCCACAGGTTCCAATAGGCGCAAAGCTACAATTCCGGCCAGATCAAAAGAGTAACTTGCGTTTGATAGAACGTGGTTCTCAATGCAAAGTGAACTCTCTCGATCAGCGAAAACAGTGAAGGAATGTAACTGACTCTAAAGGACTTATACACCTACCGATAGATTTGGTCAAGGTCTGTTGCAGTAGACCTTGCAATATGCTTTCCGACAGTTTCAAGCACTTTAAGGTGGTCGGAAGTTCGATGCATTTTGGGGGAGCTTGATTGCGCCGAAACGCAGAAAACTTGAAATCCGAGGTAGAATTTCTCCGTTAGAAGTACACTCAAGGAATCTTATGCACGAGGAAGACGTGATCAAACTTGATCGAATGACCATACACAGGCGAATGTGCGATAAAATTTGTATCGGAAATCTTTGAAAAACCAAGAGCAACGAAAACCTACCGATCAGTCATCATGTCAGGGAAGTTCACCGTTTATTTCCCGTTATTTAAGTGCGCAGAAGTTAGCTATGTAACTACACCGAACTCATCTTATGGAATTAATGCATATTATCGGACTATCACGGATAGTCTTACTTTTCTGAGGCAATATTCGCGAAAGTGACACTAATTCTTCAAAATACCCGAAAATTTAGTTTTTTAGGCAAATCATTTAAGAACGGGTCATTCAGTGTGAATGACTGAGTGAACTTATTCAAAATAAATTTATCTTGCTTCATTTAGCTAAACTCATGCTAATCGTAATCAGTGTAAATGCAAAAAACGAAACCATCTTTGCAAGTGAGATATTGAGAAAAACATCGCTGCAGTAAATACGTTACCCCCTTCCTAACAATATTTGCTGTGAGTATTAAAACAGCCGACGGATGCAATGTACCATTATATTCACTTAGTTGGTGGGCTGGCACAGCTTATGGATTCAGTGTTGTGCATTTACACATGGGTAAAAGGGCACGTATTGCAAAAAATCCAAGGGTAGCAAAAAGTGCACTATCATTAGCGCAAAAGTTTCTCATGCCATCGCTCGTGTAAATGCAGATTTCACTTTCTACAGCATCTACTTTACTATTGGGGAAAAATATTTCAGCATTGGCAAGTCAAAGTAAGCTTTGTCCATTCGTATGGGTACATTTTTAGCATTTTTACAATAACATAGCAGAGTATTAGACAACAAAGCATTACTGATAACTAAAACTTAAAAGCGGTAAATGAAAATTCACAACTTCATTCGAGAATGCCTTCGAGAAAGTAGAGTTGAGTGCTGTCGTGTAAATTAGTAAGCGTGATGGAAAAGGCTGTACAGAGTTTCGATACAATGAGGTACGAGAAAATGAAGGTTTAAATTTTGCCCCTTTTGTCATTAGCTGGAAAAACACTAGGCACCGATGGCACTCTCATTGCTCAGGCCACTTACGCCTGTCGAAGCACCAGCACAATTCTACTGCAGTAGCCGGGTAATGCGACACTGCTTTTTCCATGTTGCACACATCTATTCATTCCAACCAGCTCTATACACCGTAGGTATCAATCGGCGAACTTGCTTTGTGACTTGTCGTAGATTGACTCCAACTCAACCATCTGCGTTATCCAGTCTTTTCACGATGGACGAGACTGGCAAGTACATATGTACCCAGATGTATGCCTACCTGTCGTTCTACACCTATGTGACCGAGTGGGATATTTGGTGATGGACCAACATCTACTATTGGAAGGTTATCCATTTAGTGCGCTCTACCTCACACCCGAAGGAGGGACCATTTGTTCCGAATCAACAGAGTAGAGGGAGCAGTTTGGAACTTATCATATGTGAACGCTACTCACATGTTTTTGCAACATCGTCAGGTCACAAGCGATGTGAAGAATGTCTTGCTCACCAGTGTCCAAGTTCCAAAAATACGCGGGAGTTAAACGGAACATCCCAAACTACAACATAAGGCAAAGCCAAGTGAAGCATCAATAATATCTGTTCAGCACTAATAAATATGGGTCAGTGCATCTAGGTTCAATGCAGGTCATTTATGTGTTTAAAGCGTAAATAAAGAATTAACCTCGCACGGTACACAATCTTTGTTGAGAGCTGGAAAATAAGAATAACTTGAGACAGTGAAAGGAGTTAGGAAATCAGTAAATGGAATAACAACCATGAGGTCAGGAGCGGTAGGAAGGCAGCAGAGGGTAAGATATTTGAGATAATTCAATACCTTATATTCTTTATTAATTTACTGTTGACCACGAGTGGGTTTATCTTTTGAGGTGATGGAGTACAGCTTCCAAGAAAAAAATTATATTCGTTGCACTGTCTGGCAAATAACAAAAAGGACCACGCTTTAATGATCAATAAGACGGATCGGGCTGAGGCTTTATCGCCTATAGTGCATACATAAAACAGCCCACATAAAAGAACATTTGGTAAACAGGTGATGGTTAACATGCTATTTTTCCACACCACCACACAGCCAGTTGGAGCATGAAAATGTGGAAGTAAACCATCTGGGGTTTAACCCGACGGAAGCAGGTATCCTTGGGACAGTTCTACAGCTGGCCGTCACGCGATCTGGCGATCTGAATTACGGATCGCTTGTTTGCAGCAAGCAATTGCTATCAGCCTGTGGTCTCAGTAATCATTAATTCATCAATTAATTTTCTTATAATCATCTCTCATTTAGCCTAAATGAAGCTTAAATTGTTAATAGATTTAACGCGGCCTGTTTTTACGATTAAAGAGTAAAACACGTCTGAAACTTAGTTTTGCAATCGGAGGTTAAACTGCAACAATAAGATAAACAAAATAGATCCCGAAATTTAAATGGAACAATGTATATTCCTTATTTTTCCACCGTCTAGAATTTTACATAAGGTTTAAAACAAAGCGATTACAGATGCTTTTTCCCATGCTATGTCCTACATAACGAGGCAAATGTACAGCAGTTACGACACATCATCCATTGATAATGCCTGATGTTATGCAACCTGCTTTCCGCGCATTCAGACTGATATTTTTTCTTTTGTCTGACTTAGATCCAGATGTTTGCTAGGACAATTTAATTGTGGCCCTGATGATAATTATGTCCGCTCCATTTGGCGCTTTCTTACAGCTGCCAGATGTTCAAACTAATCAACGCACTCATCAGAGCGTAAAAAACTAGTGAGAGCGCCCAGGTAGCCTCACCCAAAACCAAATTCAAAATTGGGAAACGGTATACGCACATCCCCAACAATGAATGATTCTTAAACCAACATTTTCAAGAAATGTGTTTACAAGCAAGTCAACATAGTGAAGATGATTTCCGAAAATGGATTTCATGTGCCGTTATTAAAAACACATGAAATGCAACATCCTCACGTAAAGTAGGTGCATCGATGTCGCCTAGCAAGATTGTGTAACGCTACTATCTGTCCTCGTTTTTTGAACTGTGACATATCGTACCTCTTTGAAACTTCCCTTTTGCCAGACCCGAAGAACTGTCTGCACTTATTCTCAAATATGTACGCTTGGTTGCACAATTTACGCCAGTTATTTAAATGGATCTTCTGGTTACAGACAAGAGAAAATTAAGTTAAGCACTCGAGTGCACTTGGCACCACTTCCTGAAAAATGTCACTATATAATGTGGTAGGAACAAAAGGCGATTCCCACGGTCGTTCCATTATGAATGCGTCGTTGGTCCAAGTTGGAGTTTGATGTAGAATTGGCCAATTGTATGAGCCAAATCAGCAGGTGCTGAACACGCCGTGGTCAGCCAATCAAATGCATGCGTCGTACGCTAGCAGACCCGCCGGCCACGTGCAATAAGAAAAGGAAGAGTGAACTTGTTGTCTAGATATATATTTGGAGTTACACATTTTAAAGAATTTAATAAATTAATTAAAACCTAGGGAATGTAAGAGAAACGGAAGGAAAAAATAAGGGAATTTTGTCGTGCCCCATATAATTAGTGAGTGTAAACCGACAAAATGTACACCGTGTAGCGAAGATTGAAAAGCATACTGGTAAGAAAATACACACTAGCCATACACCTTTACTCACGTATACTACATTGGCCAAAGCTCTGATCATGTTGATAAAAAGACTATCGTTGTTTATTTACGGATGTTGTTTGAAAGAACTGAAGTTAATTTCATCAGACAGACCTGTGTTATTGCCTGCAATTGTGGATGCTAAAACAATTGAATATGCGTATAGACGTATTGGAAGAAACATGGGAAATTCAAGTATGCATGCATTCAGTGACAGACGACTAATGGGAACCCACGTAATTTGGCGCTAAATGCATGCGCTTTGAACAATTCTAGTGAATGGGTACCAACCTCGGAGTGCAAAACGTATAGTCCCCTTACAAAGTTTCAAATGAAATACAAACAAATAGAATGCGTACTTTTGTTACAGTTTTAACCGCGATTAGATACCACAGAATAGAATCGCTTTGCTGGTCGCTTGCACAAGGACGTGTGGACGTACGAAGTTAGCGACAAGCTCTGGAAAACACATTATGCGGCACACTCCGTTTTCGCATAAACAAACCCTTCTAAAATGCAGGACGTCAGTACAAAAATTATGCTAGCGTAAGGAATTCGTTGTTAAGAAAAAGTGAGAATTGGCTCCACAATACAACCATTTATGTGTCAAGCAAACAGAACCAAACCAACACACCTCAATTTTGGCCCGGAAACCACAGACTATAAGCTTAGGTAACACATAAAACGGACGGGAAGGTTGTAGTCGTCAAGTTCACAATTAGCCGTTGTTTATCGTTTCCTATTGCCATTTTGCCTTGATTTTGCTCAATCCTAACCGATCATCCTACGGAAGATGTCAAGCTTTGGTCATTTTAACCGCAATATGCCATTGACCAATGACCAAATGTAACAAAGGCCTGTCGCCGTTCAAGTTAAGATTGTGAAATAAACAGCTGCACTAGAAAGACGAAAGAAATACGTGTGTTTAACCTCAATGATTCTGGATCCCGTAATGGAACAGTTAGGTCAATTAGCCCGGATATGAATTCTAGCGCTCAGCGTTGACATAATCTAGTTGAGAAGCCTCTGCGCCGTTTACGAGTTGGTGTTTGGCACCTCCACCCACCCACCAAACACTCCCCAACATGAAAAGCTTCCTCAGAACAACGCTAGTCATGAAAGACCTACCAACTGATCAGCACAGAAATACGCTGAAGAACTGTGATGGGAAGAATACATTTCCTTTTCGGAATCAACCCCCTAAAGAGAGACACACAACCATGCATAAATGCGCTATAATATCCTGTTAATCTTTTGCCATTAACGTTTAGAGACTAGCAGGGTCAAATCCATAAACTGCTTGTTTAACTAAAAGCTGCGTAATTATGTAGATACGTTATGAATATCTTCCTAATGATTTATCTTATTTTCCCATGATAATTAGGTCACAAACCCCTGACCACTGATGGAATAATTTGAACGCCGGTACATTTCGAAAAATATGTAGAGCTTCTCCAGAAGAATCTTGTCAAATTCATCACCGGAAATCCCATTAAAGTCTACAGCAGACTCGAATAAGGGAAAGTGATTGCAATATTTGCTAATAACAATGTTGCATTCAATTTTACTTTTCAAGTGGTATCGCAAACACAGGATCAGGTCCATCTTGAAACACGTCTACATACTCGCCAAAATGCGATTGATGCGGAATACGCGACGTCCTGTTCCCCATGGCTGTTCCAGTGGCATAACAGAAAGCTCGGTCTTACACATGATATATCAATTCATCAGAAGCTGCAGGGACGTTTACACAAGATGAACCCTCCATTTGTTTGCTGAAATGGTTGTTGCATTTCTGTCAAATTTGGTGGGACAAGCTCCGCTGCAACAAGACGAAGCGGATCCGAGGTGAACCGGAGCATGGCTGCAGCCGTCACCAAGCACATGACAACTAATAAACCTGTGAACTTGAAGACCTCGCTTAAGGTGATATTAGGCAACCGAGACCCGAAAAGGTCGGCGATCAGTGAGGCGTTGATATTTAGAGGATAAAAACTGCTTTTTGCACACATAAGCAATTGAGACAACCAAACAGGCTACGTTGGATTTTCTCAGGCTTTGCTCGGTGATGTCAATGAGTTCTTGTATATATATATATATATATATATAAATTATACATATACATATTTATATACAAAGAGCCGAAAGGCTCCGGATGAAGTAACTAAAGCAAACCTCAGAAGCATATCCGCCACCTCACATGCCCTTGCTCACCAATACAATCGTATGCCTGCGCGCAAAGCACTCAGCATTGGGTGCCAGAACCTGCGCTAACTACTGGCCCAGAACTCGTGTGAGCGCCCCGAGCAACCCACTGCATTCGTCGCGATGAAACTGACTCGCCACCATATCGATATTGTGGCCCTCAGTAAAACCCGTGTCGCTGATCAAAGCAAGTTGCATGAAACAGGTGCTAGCTACACATTCTACTGGGTGGGCAACGCCTCCTCAACACCAAGTGATTTTGGGGTCGGATTTACAATATCCGATTGCCTCCATGGCCAGCTAGTAAATGAACCAACAAGCCTCAGAGCTGGACTGATGGCTATTCGCCTATGACTCGAAAGAAGCAGGTTTGCCACATTTATATGCACGCACGATCCAATCATGTGTTATCCTGAAGACACACATGATCAATTCTACACTCAGTTGTTCTCCGTAATAAGGTCTGTGCCGAGAAGTTACCGATTATTTCTGCCGGGTGATTTCAACGCTCACTTTGGGCGTAATGCATCTGTGTGGACAGATGTTATCGGTCCTCATGACATTACTTCGGTGTATGCGAACGGTGACAGGCTGCTCTCACTGGGTGCCACTCACGGTCTGACGATTCCAAACACTCGGTTTGCACGGAGTGCCATTGATATAGTTAATTGGAGGCACCCACGGGGTGATCACGCACATCTGCTCGAATGTCATCTTACGTCAGCATGATATGCGTGAATTGCGCATGACACGTGTTCTGCGTGAAGATGAGTATGGCCCTGTGAACAAATTGCTGCAGACAAAACAGTCCATATCTTTTCTTAACTATGTATTACACTCTCGCCATGAATCAGCATATATTTAACATTCGCTCCCTCGGTACTGCTGCGAAATATATGGAGCTGGATAAGGCGATGAATGCACGCCTGAACGATGTGAAATGTGTAGCCACATTGGACAACCTGTGGTACCAAATTCGCGACAAGGTGACAGCGGCTGCCGAATAGACAATCGAACCTGTAGACTATAAACTTCTTGATTAATTTGATGAGAACAATACGACGATTAGAGCATTGGTGTCAGAGAAGAACACAACATTTGCTGCGCATATGGCTGAACGTAGTGACTTGGGGAAGAATAGTCAGTTTGGCTAATTTCAACAGACTCGGACCCAAGATCGCCGCCGCATTAAAAATGCATACTGGCCGGAGGAGGTGAGACAGTTGGAATGCTATGACGTACGCTGTTAACACAAGGGCTTATTTGACTCTTCGTAGGCGGTGTATGCACCGAGATTGGACCTGCTGAGGACGCTGATCGATGGTAGTTCAGGCGCTATCTGCACACAGACTGTAGATTAATGCAGATCTGTTGGAAGAACATTGAGTGTCTCTTGAACGACCGTTCAGAGATCGACTGGCCTAAATGCAACGGTTTAAAGCATCATGAAGTATAGATAAGTCTGGTAGACAAGCCGACACTGGATGAGACACAGAGAGCACTGGCTCAGCTGCGAAACGGCAAGTGTGCTAGTGCCGACGGGATCCCGCCTGAAGTATTGAAATGCGGCGCACCAGCGGTGGTAATTGCGCTGCACCGCTTGGTGCACCACGTGTGGATTGAGGAGGAGGTTCCTCCTGAGCTGAACCATGCATTGTGCTACCACTGCACAAGGGCAACGAAAGCAAGCAACAGTGCACGAATTAATGTGGTATCAACTTGTAGTGTTGTAATGGCAAAGTGATGGCCCAAATCCTGCACAGCCACCTCGTCAGTTCAGCGTTGAATCCGAACGTGGAAGAAGAGCAGTGTGGATTCCGTTCAGGACGCGGCACCATCGATATGGTGTTTGCGGCTCGTCAGTTGCATGAGAAGTGTAGAGAACGACACCAGCCGTAGTACTCGCTTTTTGTTGATTTCACCGAGACACTTGACACAGTGAAACGCGAGGCATTGTGGTTGGTGTCGGGTACCTTTGGTTGTTCAGGTAATGTAAGTTAAATTAAACGTAGCCGCAGTACTATGCCAAGGAGAGTGCAGCTGAGTAAACAGACCGCGGAATTACATTAAATTTTTTCTGGTTTGAAGCAACGCTGTGTTTTCGCTCTTGCCCTGATTAATATATATCTTTCTGCAATGTCGCTTTGTGCTTTTAACGCCGTGTGTGCTTAATATGTTTGTGTGAAGCACGGTATTGATGGTGGGTTGCTGAACATCCATCGTTTCGGTGCGAGAACTCCAGTCGGTGAGACTACTATCCGAACGTTAATGTTTGCTGACGAATGCGCGTTGTTTGCACACTTCACGGATGAGTTGCAGCAGATGATTATTGCTCCTGATTCGACAGCGACCAAATTCGGACTCATCTCAACACAAGCAAAACGGTTTGTCTCTTTCAGCCTTCATCGGAAATGCAAGCCACAATGGTGCCGCGAATCAGCATTGGTGCTGAAGTATTAGAAACCACCTCCCGCTTTAGCTACCATGGGAGTGTAATCTCAACTGACCAGAAGCTTTACAGTGAGTCTCGTATCCGCGTGTCGAATGCAGCGGCAGCATTGGGGAAGCTAGAGTACCGAGTGTGGCACAACCATCAGCTTACCGTTGGCACGAAGCAGATGATGTACAAATCCATGATGCTGTCTGTTCTTTTATACAACAGCGAAATGTAGACGATTTACCGGCGGGATGTGCGATATCTCGAACGGTTTCATCAACAGTGTCTGCGACGGATTTTGCGCATTGTTTGGTGCGACAGAGTTGCAAACACGGAACTGTTGCGTCTAAGTGGAATATATGCAGTTTACTGCATGCTTTGCTGTGACACCTGTGGTGACTCGGTCATGTGTGGCGTATGCATTCTACGCGGATATGGAAGCAGCTATTATGTAGTAAGCTGAGTTTTGGGAAGGGACATGCGCGGAAACCGACGTTTCCTTTCCAAGACATGATCAAAGTGATCCTCTCACGTTCTTCTCTAGATTGCAGGTCATGAGAATCGAAGGCGGTTGATCGGCGTGCATGGCGGGATCCGATCACAATGGCAGTTGCCGAATTGCGGGAGAAAGATCTCATGCATGCAGAGAAGAAGTGGCAGGTGCGGAAGCGGCAAGCGCCGGTGGGTTGTATTCCATCGACATCGAGGGCGTGGTGTTGTAGCGTATGCGGTCGAGAGTGCCTGAGTCAGGCAAGCCAAGCGATCCTTGAGAAAGGCCACTTTGAGCCGACACTGAAATGACGACGGCACCTGCGTAGATTGTAGGCAGAACCGGTGCAGCGTTTGTAGGTATGCAGCATTCAATTTACTAACTGCATGATTGCATGCTGAGTCTCTTTATTTTAGGTGGTATATTTGCCATATGGTCCTAATGCTTTTTTAATCTAATATTAATACCTACGTGAAGTGTCTTCCATAAACTTGTACATGTCTCTTAAAGTAAATTAGTTAACTTCGATTGCATTTTTACGTTTGTGACAATTTCTTAAATTATCTTTTCTGACGTCTTGAAATTATCGCGATTTGTTCCTTACTAATTTATTTTATACGCTTACTTACTGAAGGATTACGTTACCGGATCTCTATGCATTATTCGATTTATTTTATTTGATATCGTCGATTCAAGCGATTGGCTGTTGCTTGACATCACCGGTGTGGCTGCGATTGATATGCAATTTGACTAGGTGCCTAACTGTATATTACCCACTAGTCCATATTGGCTCCAGGAGACAGTTGGTCGTTGCTGGAGGGGACGGGGTGCACGGTCCTTGTGGTCGTACTAGGCTCGAAGATTGGTTTCATACAATCAGTGTGGTGCGGACTAGGGTTCAGCCACTGCCTTGTGTACGCTTGATTTCCAAATACAGCATGCTTGTGTTTGCCTGTGAAGGAGTGTGAGCAGGCTCTATTTGATGAAACGTGGCTCCCATCCACATGCCTCCCGGTCTTATTTCTTCGGGTTCACACTGGATATGAGGTGTGTGGTTAGATTTATGGATGGTGCAAAGCAAGCCAACCATGATCTTTCTGTAGGCCTAGGCGTCGTGCGTCTGGCCACAGTGACATGCGTGTATTGAATGTTGACTGATGAGATCAATCGAAATATTGTGATGTCTCTTTGCTTTGATGGCGAAAAGTATTATGCCCACATCAAGTGCGAAATGGATATTCGTGGAAGATACGGAATGCTCTTGTGAGTACAAAATACATGACGTATAGGCGAACTAACAAATTTAGATTATCCGGTCTGGAAATGATGCAGTGCACTTAATTGTTTCACAGACAATATGTTTATTGTTAGAGAAACAATAAGGTTTTACTTATTTAAGTTGCGACGTGTGTAAGTCGTCTTTACCGAAGCATATTTAGGCCAAGGATTCCATGAAATTGATACGAAACCAATATGCCTAGGTAAAGTCAACTTGGGCTGTATGAATCAATAGAAACTGGGTAACTGTTTAAAATTTAACTATTTGCTTTAGGGTGAAAATTACGCCGTTCGGCCGAAATATTTATTTCGGTCACATTTCATTCCTCTCTACAATGATTTAAACTTACACTGGGTTTGGCGACTGCCTGATGTCTGCTTGCTAATGCACAACCTAAGCCGATATTTTCCCCACATCAGTCATAATACGCTTCATTTGAGTCTGAGTGAACCAGTCCTGAGACAATCGCTCAACTTATCAACCTGCTGCAAAATATTTGAATCAACAAAATGCCATTAAGAATATTTGAAAGTTTAGATATCCGTTTGCATTAGGGAAAATTTCTACTGGAGTGACATATGCCAACAAGCGATAAGGTGGAAAGGCTGATTGCGTCGCAAATTTCAGCAAGAATTCTCTTCTGTATTAATAAAAATCTGACTGTGTAAACCAGAGCGTTGTTTTGGCTGAAATTACAAAAGACGTATGAGCTAATTGATGCTTATATTTGTCAAGATTTTTTCTGGTGCCGAAAGCTACTAAATGTGCTCAACTATCCTTTTTCTAATTTGAGCTAACTCCAAAGTGAAACGGCTTTTCATGAAGCAAGTGGACTCAAACTAAATGTGTGCGAAGTAACATTTCATATACAATACCCATTGGGGCTACAATATTATACAGCCATAAGCAAAGTTAGCTTTCTACCGGGAGTTTACGGCTGTTTAATGACAGTGGCCAGAGTTGGTCGTTGCTGATTTCGTACACTGCGCATGCTTATATTGCGCCTGTTTTCGTCAGAATGTCTTCGCAGAAAGCGGTGAAATGTATCCTGAACCTTGCCAGGTTTTGCAGCTGTTCCTTGGTCTCACAATTTATGTTCTTCTTATCTTTCTTAAGTCAACACACGCAAAATAGCTCTGGATGGTACAGTGCGGAATCTTATTTTTTGTACAGTATATTGTGTGCAGCTAACTAAACACTATGTGACAAACGGTTTTCGACAGTAGTTTGTCCGCACTATACGAAGTGAATCATTACCTAACTCTTTTTGACACAACTCACTCAGCTCCCACTCTTAAAGCAGGTTTCCTACCCTGCAAAAAATTTGAGGAAATACTATTGTCCTTGCACAGCCAAGACTATCCTAACGTGGATGACACAAGATTAATTTCATTGAAGACAGCTACTGTGAAGGCCGCTTGGATGTTAGCTCAATTCTTTCAACGAAGATTGGATAAAAAGCAGGTTTCCGCTATACAAAAACATGGCATATTCACTCCTATGTATAAATTCGGGATTCAGACAGTCTTCGAACTGCCGTTTAATGCCACTCATCCTAATGCTGCCCAACTTTATGGGAGGTATTATCGTAAAGACAATGATGGGATAAGTTGAAACTGACCACATCATAGTGCCATAGCAACACAGATTCCACTGTAATTGGTCCCGTAACGCAAACTTGTTTTTCCAGCCAAGTTGTATTGAATAAGTCGATGATAGATTATAAGTCGACGTTGTATACTTGGACTTCTCTAAAGCATTCGTTCACTGGGACTACCGCATTCTCTTCCACATGCATCTAAGCTAGGGATTCAGGGGTTCTATGCTGGGTTGAATAACCCAGTTCCTCAGTTAACATCCGCTAACTCTAACACTCCGCAGCTCCATCTCCGACCTAATTTAACTCTAGTGTATTGTGCCCCATGGTCGATACTGGGACCACGTCTATCCCTACTATTCATCAACGATCTTACTAGTGTGCACCATCCGGACATTCTAAAATTCGCAGAGGATGTCATGACCTGGCATGAAATCTAGCTAGTCAAAGACCAAGCGGCACTGCAGAGTGACTTCGAGCTGGTTTAGTTGTGGTCATCCGGAAACCGGATCACATGTAACTTGGCGAAATGCAAACATTTGTGTATACGCTATTATTGTACTTATGAATATCGACTGGAGGAACAGGAGTTGTAACCTGCTACATAGGACAGCCATCTTGGGGTAATCGTACAGGATGACTTTGGCTGACAACGCATCCGAAACTGCAAAGAAAATAACTAAGTAGCCTGTTGGAGTATATATATATATATATAATGAACGCATACGTGTGACCTCACGACCCAAGCCTGCTGGCATTAGCGTAAAAGCTATGTAAATTTGCTTGAAATACTGCGAAGTAAGACGACGAAGATCTTTACATGACTGTTCCACCTACCCTACCAAAGCAGACGACCAGCCCTAGGCTTGTACAGCGGTGAGTATGGGTGCCTGTAGGCAGACTTTATTGTAGTACACCAGATAATGGTAAAAGCAAATCTCGTATGTCGTAAGCTGTTAAAAGTCATCCGCAGTGCTATCCTGAGGTGGCATTAGCTCAAAATGGCCACGTACTACAGTTGTATCAATGGCCGACAACACATTTCTTTCCTACGTCTATCATGAATTTGGAAAGTTGTTCTGAAGTACGCTATTTTGCCACATCTTATCACTTCTCTTAAAACAAGTGGAATATATTGCATCACATTTGCAATAGAGAGGACAATCAGTTTCAATCTGAGGACGAAATAACATAAACCATTTTGCTCACCAGCACTTTTCACAACTTGGGGGCGAGAATCCATCCTACATGGTCATGCCAAAGGATTGTTGAGTCTCTTTAAACTCAAATTTCCCTGTTTCCTGTGCTTTGATACTGTTAAAATTATCGCCGCCATCCTAAAGGACTGGTCATGCATTCAATTTCGGGATTCATTTAAATTATTTTCCCTTGCTCATTGTGTAACCGTGTGCATTGGCTTTATACGTCTTCAATTTTCTTTTTCATGTTCCTTTCACATCAGTGGGTGCCTAACAAGTTATGTTTATACCACATGCCAAATAGTAACCTCTTCTACGAGAATCCATTCGGCGCAACCAATGTTCGCTATCTAACAAGTCTAGCATTTTTCCCTATACACGGTGCTAACTGCCATGTCCAGTGGTGCAATAATTAACGCGCTGTTGCATCACCATATCAACTGCGAAGCAATTTTTATGTTGAATGTCAGAATTTAACTACATTTCCATACATCTGCTACAGCGTTGCAACCCAAAATCACTCAGCCAGGTGCACACCCAAGTCAGTAAACCACCAACATTGTATCACCTGTGTATACTGCACATAATGTCTGCATTTGCGCTTAAACTAAACTGTTTATGAAATGTTCAACCCTACAGAAATTTAAATTTAGATAACGATGCGAAATATTTCATTCCTGCCAACATGGTAATGCTTAGACCTGCGCCTGCTCCGTGCATATGGAAAAACAATTGAAGCCCTCCCAACTGTCTTTTGTTAAGCATAAGGTAATATGGCGAACGACAAAGAGGAAATAAGAGTATAGAGGAAGTTTACTTATGCTGGCAACTGACATACAAAATAACGTTATATCGCCGATGCCTACCCGGATTATTTAATATAAAATCTTTACCTAACGTTGTACTTCGGAGTTTCGTGAATTAGAGTGAAGAGTATGTGGGCTACTCAGGCTGGCCAAGCACGATTGCTTTGCTTATACCTCACCTAAGCGCCTGCAGCTAGCTACTTCATATACACAAAATTGCCATACGGGAAGCGATTAAACTACCACTGTCACCGTTAATCTCACAATCAGATATGTTCATTGGTGACTAATGAGTTCAACTAAAAAATTTCGATGTGATTCTAGTGGGATACCTTACAGATGATGAAACGTGGTGTTGTTGGTGTTAGCGAAAGTGGCTAGTATGTTCTATGTGTGGAAATTTGATTAACTGACGAACCAGTGACTTCTCATTTTAAGCAAGCACGAGTTCACCTGAGTGATTGGTAATCTATTTGCATTGCAGGCATGAACGTTTAGTAGAATGAATTTGAAATAAGATGACAAAATAAACTTTTTTTCATGGTTAAACAAATAATCTTGTTAATTCACTCTGCAGTCTATTATTGCGCTTGAGAAGTTTAAGAGCATGCACACACAAAGGCTACGCTACATTGGCGCTATCAATTGTTATTTTAAATGTATATGTTAAATGGGTTACATAGAAATAAAACAAGTGAAGTCCATCGAGAGTTGCTTACCTGGTTTACTAACTGTTAATCACCTTTCCCATTCGTTTCATACAGTGGCACTTTAGAACTCCTGCAGTGGTCATTTAGACTGCTCAGCGTCGTTTTCTGCGTATTATTTTTACATGATTAAATGTTAGCAAAAACTATCCCGTTTATTTGATGACTGTGGATTCTCGCTTTGATATCTGGTACTGTTTTCGAGAAAACAATTAGCTGTGTACTTGTCACCAAGAAAGCTCGTAGGCTGCCAAAATGAATACATAGCTCCAAGTAGAATATTCTTATTTAGAAGCCAATATTATTTCAGCCAATATGGTAACATTTTTCACAATCATTCATAGGAGTAGAACATCCGGTAAGGTGATACGAGCACTTACTGATATCCACTATAGCGAGTCTGAAAACGAGAATGACTGTGATGTAGGTGCTTATTTTAGTATCCAGGATTCCGCAAAAGATCACGGCATCCCTAGTAGTCAAAGTTTGGACAGCGACACCCCGCGTGAGAACAGTATTGCAACGAAAACCATGAAAGTCTCTCAGCCGTTTCTGCATCTTGCAGGGAACTTCACATATTAAACAGTGGTTAATAGTGCTCTCCAATAGAGCTCCAAACAATTATTTTTTGTTAGACGGCAACACAGAAATGTTCAAACAAGTACAGGACCAACTATCTACGCAAAGACATACGAAATATGGTGTGCTCTCGGGTGCGTTTCACATCATAATTATCTACCAGTTGCTGACACATTCAGGTACGTACTAAAGCTGAGGCCCAGAGTGTATTTTGTCAGTCGTCAGTGGAACTTAAGTGTTACGGATCTACTTGCTCTATTTGGGCAACCTTAGTTCAGAGACTTTTGGGGTTTGAAGAAAATTCCTCTATATATCCTATGGTACAATAACTATGGGTTGCCCATTG
This sequence comes from Dicrocoelium dendriticum, assembly GCA_944474145.2. NCBI lineage: Eukaryota > Metazoa > Platyhelminthes > Trematoda > Plagiorchiida > Dicrocoeliidae > Dicrocoelium > Dicrocoelium dendriticum. The sequence continues at coordinate 63,865,305 of OX104070.1, read as the reverse complement.
CCAGGGAAACAGTATTCAATGACAAATTCAAAGAATTAATTAGGTACTTCCGTTTTAATATTTGAACTAGCAGAGTTAAAAGACTGCAGACTGAGAAGTTTGGTTGAGTGTCTGAATTTTTGTAATAGGTTTAATCGCAGCTCTCAAGAACACACGCCTCAGCGTCAGCCAGCAGTTGTATTACACCAAGACCCGCTATGGTATTTTGTAATCTATCCCAACGAACCTTAGAACTTTGACATCAGGTTTTAGATTATGAGATAAGTGAAATGAGAATATTAATTGAGCCATATGTCATTGTTGTTTGGAGAAGGATACAGTGTTAAATGTGACAACTTCTTCACGCCTGCCACATTGGAATAATCACTGTTTAAGGGAAACACTAATATGGTAGGAATTGTTCAATCTAACAGAAGGGAAGTCCTAACGCGTGTGTAGCAAAGTAGTAGAGAGTTGTTCAGTTCAGTTAGCATCCTAAAATAACAAGATGTTAAAGAACAAGTAAAAGTTAAAGGACTATGCGAAAATTTATTAGGGGCTCATGTGTGTAAATGGAGTGAGTTTTTGCTTCTTTCAAGTAAATAAGAGTAAAGCTACATTCGTTTATTAAAAATTTAGAGTTTGTTACCAATTTTTAGTCAGAAATATTTGTAGGCCCTTTTAATTACGCCATCAAAGAATGTGTAAATAAAAGTTAGATTATGACGCTGAGCAATGGGGGGCGTTTGCTTGGCTACGTAATTTACAAACTAACTAAGATATTGAACCACCTATCTTCCACTGTCACTGAGAATGGGGAACCTGCCAGGTAATGACGTCCTCTTACTAGCAGCTATATTCATAGCATTTTGAAGGTAGGTGAGGTTATTTATTTTATCTTACACGTAAGCAGCAGGATTTTAGTTGTATTTTGGTTGTGGACGTCATCACCTTGCATGCACACCACTCTCATTGACCGTAGAAGATAGGTGGTGCAAAATCTCAGTTTGCAAATTATGTAGCCTAGCCAAAGTCCTTCATAGCTCAGTGGCATAAGCTGCTGGCTAGTTTGCATCTGCCTCTAGCGGTCATGGGTTCGATCTTCCTTAGAGAACCGAGGGAATGCGGGCTGCTGAAGAGCCTCAATGGGGCGAAACGCGTCTGGCGCTTTTCCGGACTACGTTGCGCAAGGTAGCTTGTAAACTACTGGGATGAAATCCTCAGAAAAATTACAACTAAAATCCTGCTTACGAGTAATATAAAGTTTATCATAAACATATATAGTAATGCGGTTATTCTGACCGGTCCCGTGCATCATAGGTAAGTCGGCGGCTCGCTTGTTAGTGTTAAACTGCATTAACACAAAGGGGTAAATAATGACTAGGAGCGTCTTATTTTTCAAACAGTACGACATGTTTACTTTTGAACTTATGTAGATTCCGAAAACTTACTGCAACAACGTTCAATGAAAAACGGCTCTCATTGTGCTTAAAGGATAAATGCAAAAGGAATGAAAGAAGGCAGCTGGCTTTACTGCATTTTTGTTTGCGTTCCAATGTAAATAGGGCTTTTATTTATTTATTCTCAAGTCACTTACTTGAAACACATATCCTACATATAAAAAATCATTATGCTATCTACCAATCTTCTGTATTAAGCCATCAAAGTGGAACTAAATAACCAGCGCTCGGATGGATCATTTGACATTCACTGTTTGTATGTTATAATCTGAGAACAGGAACATATTCTATTGGACTTTTCTGTTCTCACAAGTCTCAAATGTTACACCATACAAACTCGGCTAGAACTACCTCGTTCCACAGAATTTGATTAGCAATATAAGCATGACACTCTGTACTGTGGCTACCATCTCCTCGTATAATTACAGAAAGTAAGTTCCACAGTTACCATAGCGATACAAGTATTAGCGAAAATTTAATTATAATGTTGCCCGTAACAAATTATATACTGATAGAAAGTCCTCAAACTTGAAATTTTAATTGGTACAAATATACTCTCGGTAATAATAGTTATTATAGTATAATAGCAGAGGAATGGGGCGAAGAAAAGTAGTAAAAGTTGCCACAAGAATGATATCAACGTACTTTTTATGTTTAATAGTAAACTTACTACAAAAGGCGTACAATTCTAGTAGGAATGGTTGACAGCTAAATCTCTTTGATAGCTTCAGCCAAGGCGAAGAGCTCAGAACCGTTTTCTCTGTCCTGTTTGGACATGTATAGATGGTAATAAAAATCGATAAGTAAACAAATAACCCGGTGGGTGGGATGAGCACAATACGCATCGATTAATGTCGTGGCCGAAAGTAATTACGCAGGATGAAGTTGGGTTTCGGAAGTGGGATCGGAGAACCAAATGCCAATCCAATAAAAATAACCCGATGTTACACCGATAGGGATATACGTTACAGCCGAAAACTAAACGAAGTTAAAAAATCAGCAAGTTATACACCAACACAAAGATACTACTTTAGAGACAATAAAGATAAAACGAGTGCAAATAAAACTCAGTATTGTCCGCACAAAAACACTACCCTACTATGGGGCGTATCGATGTAATTACATCTCATCCGAGAGAGGTCGCATGCATCCAACCCGGGATCATCAAGAAGTTATTTGCGACAGCTAAGCATAAGCCAAAGGGTCACGGCCAACGCGTGGCACAACAGTATAATGAACGAAGTTAACGTTCATTTTGTGGAAGCAACCTTGTGTAGATGGATTGCGACGCGCAATCTCAATGTTCAACGACATTCCCATGGAAGTGAACCTACGTATTCGATCACGAGCACAGTAGCTGATGCAAATATAAATTGGGTGTTGCCCGCAAGAACAAACTGCACTATCATGACGCACTTAGATGTTATTACATTTCATCAGACAGATATCCAGAACATTGAAGCGGGGAACATCAGGATGTTAATTCTGACTGCTAAAACTTAGCCACCGGTTCGCGGAAAACATTTGGCACAATGGAATAATGAACGATGTTGAGGGTCACTTACTTTAATTGCACATTGTGTAGATGTATTCCGACGCGCAATATCAATGTTGACCGCGATTCTTATTGAAGTAAACCTTGGCCATTCGATCACGAGGAACTAGTTGATGCAAATAGAAATTGGGTGTTGCCCTCACAAAACAATACAAAACCGTGACGTGTTTTGATGTTATTACCTCACATCAGACAGAGTTAGCAGGTATCGAACCCCGGACCATCAGGATGATACATGTGCCCGCTCCCCCTAAGCCACCGGGTCACAGACCACGCTTGGCACAACCGTATAATGAACTATGTTGAGGGTACATTTTTGAAGTACGGTTGCATGGATGAATTGCGACACGCTATCTCAATGATGAGCGCGATTCCCATGGACGTGAACCTTGATATTTCCATTACGATGAACAAAGCTGATGCAAATAGAAATTGGGTGTTGCCCGCACGGAAAAACTGCACTAGTATGAACCACTTTAATGTTATTACATCTCACCTGACAGAGATGCAAAACGTCGGAACGGGGACCATCAGTATGTTAATTGTGGCTGCTAAACATTAGCAACTGCTTCGCAGCTGTACAACTGTGTAATGATCGTTGTTGAGGTTCAATTAATTTGAAGAACAGGTTGTGTATATTGATTGCGACTCGAAACCTAAGCGTTAGCCACAATACCCAATTAAGTGAAGCTTGGTTTCTGGATCAGGAGGACCGAAGTTATTGCAAATAGAAATCGGCTGCTGACCGCACGAGAACACTGCACTTCTACGACGTGTCTCGATGTTATTATATCTCATCAGATAAAGTTAGCAATCATCGAATCTGGGACCATTGAGATTTTCTTTATTACCGCAACCCGATGTCAACGGTTACGGGCAACGCTTGGTACCACAGTATAATGTAAGATGTTTAGAGTCATTTGATTGAACTGCAGGATGTGTGGATGGATAGTGACGCGCAATCTCAATGTTGACTGAGATTCGCATTGAAGTGAACCTTCGTCACTCCATCAAGTGGAGCATGGCACATGCAAATAGAAATTGCATGTTGCCCGCACGAAAACACTGCACTACTATGACACGTTTCAATGTTATTATATCTCATCAGGGAGAGATAACAGGCATCGAAGCCAGGACATTCAGGATGTTAGTTGTGACCACTACCCCTTAGCCAATGGATCAAAGGCAAGGTTTGGACAGCGGCCTAATAAACGATTTTCAGTGTATTTTTCCGAAATGCAAATTGTGTGAAAGGATTCCCAAGCGCAATCTCAATGTTTACCTCGATTCTTATCTAAGACAAACTTGGTCGTTCAAGCACGAGGACCGCAGCTGATGAAAACAGAAATTGGGTGTTGCTCTTAAGAAACAACTGCACTATTATGAATCATTTCGATGTTATTATATTTCATCGGATAGATTCAGCAATCATCGAACCCGGGGCCATCGGGAAGTTAGTTTTGACCGCTACCCCTAAGCCACCGGGTCACAGGCAACGCTTGGCACAACAGTTTAAGGAACGATGCTGGGTGTCATTGTTTTGCAGAACAAGTTGTGTGAGTCTATTGCGGAGCGCCGTTTCAATGTGCAGTGTGATTCCCATTGAAGTGAACCTTAGCCTTTCGATCACGTGGACCGTAGCTGATGCAAATAGAAAGCAATTGTTTTCTACAAGTAAATTCTACACCACCATGACGCGTTTCGTTGTTATTACATCACATCATATAGAGTTAGCAGGCATCGAACACGTGGCCTTTGGGATTTTAGTTTTGACTTCTACTCCTAAGCCACCGTGTCACGGGCATCACTTGGCTCAACGGTATGATTAACCATGTTGAGTGTTATTTCTTTGATAAACAAGTTGTGTGAATGTATTGCGATGCGCAATCGCAAAGTTGACGGCGATTCAATTAAAGTGATACTTCGTATTTCGATCACGGGAACCTTAGCTAATGAAAATAGAAATTGGGTGTGGCCCATGAAAAACACTGCACTACTATGACGCGTTTCGATGTTATTACATCTCATCAAATAGAGTTAGCAAGTATCTTTCCGTGACAATCGGAATGTTAGTTGCGACCACTACCCCTGAGCCACCAGATCACGGGCAACGCTTGGCACTATAGTATAATGAAAAACATTGAAGTTTATTTTATGAACTTCAAGTTGTTTTGAGGGATTACAAAGCGCAATCGCAAGGTTCACCGCGATGCCCATTGAAGTGCAGCTTCGTCTTTCGATCAAGTAGACCGTACAAATGCGAATGGAAATTTAGCTTTGCCGGCACGAAAACACTGCACTAATGTGACGCCTTTAGAAGTTATTACATTTCATCAGATAGAGTTAGCAAGCATCGAAGCCGGGACCATTGAGATGTTAGTTGTGACTGCTACCCCTAAGTCACAACGTCACGGGCAACGCTTTTCAGAACGACGTAATGAAAGATTTTGAATGTCATATTTTGAAGTACACATTGTGTGAAATAATTTCCTTGCGCATTCTCAATGCTGACCGTGATTCCCATTGAGGTGAACCTTTGTCCTTCGATCACGAGGAAAGTAGCTGACGCAAATAGTAATTAAGTGTTGCCCGCATGAAAACACTGCACTGTTTTTGTTAGTCGCAATCAGCCGACAATTCCGATATGTCGACCAGCTGTCCGGAAAAGCACCAGACGGCAGTTTCGCCCTATTAATGATCATCAGTGGTGCGCATCCTTCGGTCCTCTAGTGAGGATCGAAGGATGCGCACCACTGACGAGCCCCAATAGGGCGAAACGGCCGTCTGGTGCTTTTCCGGACAGGTGGTTGACTTATCCGAATTGTCGGCTGATTGCGGCGAACAAAAATACTCACTAAAATCCTTCTATTTATAATACCAATTCGCCCGGTACGGATTCCACAAAATGCTATGTCGATTCATAGCTGCCGTAACCGGGAAGTCCTGACGCTGGAAGGCCGACCACTGTCATCTGCATGACAGGTGCCTGCATGGCAGTGGAGGATGCGTCGGGCTTTATCGCATTTAGCTAACAATTCACGATAGTCAGCTACCGTCCTCCATGGCGCAGTTGCATAAGCTGCGGGCTAGATGGCAAGAGCGCCTAGCAGTCATGGGTTCGATCCTCCGCAGAGGACCGAAGGAAGCGCAACAGTGATGAGCCCCAATAGGGCGAACCGGCCGTCTGGTGCTTTTCCGGACAGCTGGTTGACATATCTGAATTGTCGGCTGATTGCGACGAACAAAAATACTCACCAAAATCCTTCCATTCATAAGTAACACTGCACTGTTATAACGCTTTTCAATGTTACGTCACCTCATCAGATAGCGTTAGCATGCATAGATCCCGTAACAATTAGGATGATAGTTATGACCGCTAACCGTAATCCACCGGGTCACGGGCTACTATTAACACAACGGTATAATCAAAGACGTCAAATGTTTTTTTTGGATACAGGTTGTGGGGATGGATTGCGACCAGCAATCTCAATTTTGACCGCGATTCTCATTAAAGTGAACTTTGGTATTTCCATCAAGTGGACCGTAGCTGATGCAAATAGAAATTGGGTGTTGCACTCACAAAACACTAAACTTATATTACGCCTTTCTATGTTATTATATCTCATCAGATAGAGTTAGCTGGCGTCAAACCTGGGACCATCCGGATGTTATTCCTGACGGCTACCCCTAAGCCACCGGGTCAACGGCAACACTTGGCACAACGGTTTAATGAATGATGTTAATTGTCATATTTTACTGTACGCGTTTTGGGTTTAATTGCAAGGCGTACTCTCAATGTTCACCATAATTCCCATGGATGTGAACCTTAGACTTTCCATCAGGTTGACCGTAGATGGGGTAGATAAAAATTGGGTGATGTCCACACGAAAACACAGCACTACTATGAAGCGTTTCGAAGTTATTACATCTCATTAGTAGATTTAGCAGGCATTGAACCCGGGACTATCAGGTTGTTAGTTTTAACCGTTACTTCTAAGCCACCGGGTCACGGGCAACGATTGGCACAACGGTATAATGAACGATCTTGAGGGTGATATTTTTGAAGTAAAAGTGTTATGGATTAATTGCGACGCATAATCTCAATGTTAACCGCGATTCCCATTGAAGCGTACTTTGGTCTTTCGTTCACGAGGACTGTAGCTGGTGCAAAACAAGCAAGTGATTTATTGCGTTTGTTTGTACTGTCTCTGAGTGCAATTCGGGACCCATACGTTTGCGCAAGACAACGGCGTCCACGCCTATGCACTTGGATAAATTCATGTGTTACGCCTGTGAGGTCGTTATTTGTGTGTATTAAGCCTTTTCTGTCGCCTGTTTTTGTAAGCTAATTTATTTCCTCAATCACCTGCGTTTCAGTTGTATGGTCTCGCTGCGTGCTTATGGCTATTGTTCAAGTTCGTTATGACGTCTGCGTGTGGATCAGGAGATGTTTCAAACAGGACATAGCTTGTAGGTCAGATGAAAAGTACAATTACAAAAATCGTAATTGTTTTGATAAACTCTTAAACAGACTTAGACGTACATACTGCTTATTGTGCAGGCGTGCGTAGCAAGCATTCTCTCTTCCTTTCAGTCTAAATACATCTTTGCAGAAATCAAGGTATTGTGATTTACGCATGCTTAAAGTGGAAACGCTTAACGCTACCGGATTCAACTCCAGATTTCGAAAAAAGCTGAGCCGCATAAAAGCAGCGGGCTGCTGATTATGGTTCATGGCTCTAGAATAATCAAGCTTCTTCATCCAGACTAGTTGGCAGAGCTAAACAAAAGTATGAGCACTTCCTTCAATACCTCGGCCCGGAGAAGCTCTTGTATCAAGAGGGAAACTTTGCTACAATAACAACCCCCAAAATGTATTTGTATGCAAGACCTAAACTCATGATCAGTTTATGTATCCTGCATATTTGCTCTTCAATGAAAACTTATCCTTAAAATTCACAAAACTTGATGCGTTACATTGGAGTAGGTGGATGACAATCTAAAATTCGCCAGTTAACCTGAGTTGTTGGCCTTAAGCTGATAAAGCATTTGATGATTTGGTAGCAGTTGCAAAAATAAATTCAGAGCGTGCATAAAAAGTCCTAAACTTACGTTCCAGTGCTTTCTCAATGCAGCTTTGCACAAAATAATATAAATATACTTGCAACTGTTCTTCACATTGTGCTCGATTTTTAAAGTCAATTTTTACAGACTCAAGTAAAAGCCACAGTCACTCAACCTCTCTAAAACGTTACAAAACTTATTTTCCTTTCTCACAGTGTGAACTTTCCGTCCAGCTGCCTAAGCGGTCAAATGGACGTAATTTTCCTTCCTATTTACGGTAGCAAAGAGATATATGGCGTCAGTTTATGTCGCTGGATTTTACTCATGCTAAAATCGCAAAATATAGTGCAAAGCTCACACTCATTATTGCTTGCATTCGGCATTCAGGAGACTGTATCGTTTTTACATATACCATTGTTGCTTAATGACAGTTCAGTCGCGATGCACTCCGGGTCTTCCATATTGAAACCGCACAAGGCTGCGTGCTGCGGCTTTATCATTATGTGGTCAATAAAACCGGCACATTTACGAAATTATTAATAATACTTGTAGAATAATGTAGCGTAGCTGTCTTCAAATGTAAATATCAAACCACACACTTGTGTTGACTCTGACATGCAGTATTGCCAGCCAACCGCGACAAAAGTAGGTGCGACTGATTTGAGTTATCGCTTATGACAACCGGTTTTTGTCGTAGTAAAATATAACGTTTACTTAAGGGTTATTCTTGTGGTACAACCAGCAAACACCTTTTCCAATTTCTATCGTATTACGTTAAGTTTATTGCTTTCTATGCGATGCCTGATCAAATATGTGTACTGAACACTTATCAGTGGAAATATCCGTAATAAAATCCCATGCACTTGAGTGCATATGCTGCAACCCGAAGTCTCCATCGATGTTGCCAGTTACGCGCTCTTAATATCTGATCCGGTTTGGTCTTTTGAATCAGATAGTTGAAGGCTTTGAATTTCTTTGAACATGAACTCTGCCCAGCCAACGAAGTCCGGCGGATATTCGACTGAATCACTGGAACATTCACCTGCCTGTAGCACAACCTGAGCTATTCCAGCGTATCGTTATACCTACGATGTGTGATTATGTTATCACGCAAGGCTAACTAAGGATAAAAAAGCAACTAATATCTATGTAAAGTGTACATCGATTATCTACTAAGCCGTTGCTAGATTACAACTCAACCCTGAGTTATTATGGTTTACGTATTCCCCTCCGGCTAGATCCACTTTGGTCGATACGTACAAAAGAGAGCCAGTCTCCCTTGTTAAACGTTGTAACTAAGGGCGTCTTGATGAAAATATCATCCTTCCAACGTAAAAATCCGCTCTTGAATTCACCTGAAATGGTGGCTAGTTACTAAACTCACCTCGTGCAATTCCTAAACTGTGATCGAATTTAGTGAAATTTGCAGATATGTAGAGTCGACTACCACAACGTGTAGGCGCAATTGCAAACTGTGGCACATTTCGAACACCTCTAGGAACGTTACCTACTATACTGAATGTGTTACAGACGTGTTACAGCGTGGCGATCTGCTGACGCGCTGACGTAATCTGGCCTGTACAGCATACGAACAGCTAGAAGCCAACAGAAAAATTACTCCTTATTTATCATTTCTATGAAACATTGCCCAGGCAATTTACTCTACCCACACGGACATTTTTTCCCAGTTTCATTACGAAGTTATTTTTTAAGAAAACCGGTATGCATATTGGTGTTGAATGAATGCAGTGTGAATGATTGAGTCGCCAATCTGTGTGAACATTCAGCTGAAATGTTTTGTTTGTTTTGTTTAATACACGGTGGCATTAACAGTACTTTTGTGTAAAAGGGATCGCTCGCATCTAGGAATTATATATTAATTGTCACTAATCGTGCACATTTGTTTATTTCTTTAATTTCTTCATTTAATCTTAACATTCTCGGATTGTTTTTATCACCACATCCGATTGCTGCCTGCATATTACTTGCACTCTTACATTCTAACTAATCTGCATGCCATATGCACCATCGTTGGAAAGATTCAGCTAAATGGACCTAGGAGCGCGTTAACAGCCTAGTGACCAGTATATATAAACTGACCTACTTTAAGATGGCCAGTTGGAGTGTCGAGTCGAAATGTATGTTTCGCACTGTAGTCTGTGTCATTCGGTGAATTTCAGATCCTCATTAGAGCCGTCTACCGGCCGACCCTTACATTAGTGTTCTGGTCCTCGTTGCATCTACTAACAAGCTTAGGCAATCAATCACTGCAAAGATTGTGTAGCAAACCGGTAGAAATATCTGATGCCTCTTCTGAATTGCAAACTGCCTCATACCTTTTAAGAAGCAAGCATCTGCTCCGTAGGCATCCATCCTTTGCTTAACTCACGTCAATCGTCAAAGCCCGCGGTTCATTTGGGTTATAACCATGTGCAGGTAGACGCCGACCTAATACAACACATAAAAGCGCAACGTTTGACTCTCGACGATTCATTACGCATTGCCAGAAAATGGCGAAAAGATATATAGTGGTTTAATGTGAACTCGGCTTTGGTGGTGCCTTTTATCACAACGTCATGTATTACATTTTTGCTTGTGCAAATTTATTCGAATAACTGTGTACCGCAAACACACAAGAAATGCCTAACAGTCTTTAGCAAAAGCATAATTGTCCCTTGAATGCACAGAACATTGACTACAACATAGTTTATTTTTAAATACGTTACAGGTGTTGTAGCTTTCCCTAGGTTATTTTACCCCGGATAATTAAAAGCAAAACAAGCTGCACCGGGTTATAAGATGCAGTATCAGTGAACGGATCTAACTTAATATATAATGCGCATCTGATTATGAGGCGCATAAAGCGAAACAAAATTGTCGGATAAGTCAGACTTAAATCAATTCTTTAACAATAACTGTCAATATTTTTCACTCGTAACACAAAATAACATGGAAAAATACAACTACTTTTTTCAATCATTCCTCTACTGCAAATCCGTTCAATCAATCGTCTTCAGTGTTGGAGTTTAACAGTTGGCAGATAGCGGCATCAAGCAAGTCCGGATCCCTCTCGTCATCATCTGAGTCAGTCTCGTTGCCGTTGCTTAGCTGTTCAAGTCCAAGTTCAAGTGGGATCAGAACAGTAGGAAAATCCCGTGAATGTTCCACCATTAAGAACGTCGTTGATACAATAGGGAATCCGGTGCTTTGACGTGCCAAAGGAAAGCCAGATCAACACACACGATTCACATGGTCAACCAAACAAGGCCCACGTGCCCTGCACTAGCCGTCCACTCTGTGCCGGCCACGTGAATACAAGCAAATTAAAGGAAATAAAAGAAAAGACATGCTTATCGAATTTCATGGGAACTTTTAAGATGTAAATTAAACCGTGCAAGAAGCGTACGCGGTAGTAGAGGAGTAAAACTTGAGGCACGAAAACGAAGATTTTAAAACGCAGACCGAGAGTGTTAAGTCGATGTTTATACTTTTTCACCATCAGTGCCATCACGACATCTACTGGCACCGCGTTCCATTAAACTCTGACCCTGCGGGATAACCGAAAACTTGTCCAAACCAGGGCAGACCGGGGTTTGTGCAACTTTAATGGGTTGCCACGAACGGTTGGCACTCGAGTTGGGCGAAACATTCCAGTAAAATCAAGACTAATCTGGCCCATCCATATACGTGCGTACCAAGTCGCCCCAAAGCTGCCTGTAATACGTGGCAAAAATATCCAACTTAAGTAGCCTCTTCGGGTAAGTCAGCTTCTTTAATCCGTGCACCATTTTTATTGATGACTCCCGTCCTCGTGGAAGCTTGGACGAGTTTTGAGCCCGATACCTTTGCTCAGGCATCGGGAATTCATTGATAGCTAGTAGCGTAACTAGCCCGACCATGCCTCCTTGTCTCGGCAAACGTTTGCTCATCTTCTGTCATCTAATGCTCCCAAGCTGCTCCCAAGTAAACTGAACGCCCTGTTGACACCAATATCTAACGTTTGGAGCTCTTTTGTTAATCCCCTCGAAATGATTACAAGCTCCTAATTAATTTTCTTCACTTGGCTATGACGGTTCCGGTGAACTGGGCACACATGCAGTCGTAGATCAATAAGGACGGAGATGTGTAGAAAAGCTTTCTGGTCTCTTCTCTCAGCTACTCACTCATTTTCTCTTCGTCCATCCAGCCTTTTGGGTTGAGGTTGACGATGACACCAACAGAAAAGCTTACTTCCGGCAAAGTCTTTCTCATAAAAGTGACCAAGGGTGGTAGTTTCTGGCCATTAGGCTGGTAGCCGAGGACTAATTTGAAGAATGATTTATTTTTCTCTGTAACGCGTTTACATACATAGAGATCCGTTTCATCAACACTACGCTTTATGGGATGTCAAAGTTGCGAGGAATCTCGTCCATGTTTTGATGCGATCTGACTGGGTCATAATTTTAGTGAACTTGTGCCTGCAGTAGGTGCAGAAGATGGACAACTTTTCTTCGCAATGCGCTGGTAGTTGCTGCAAGGTGGTCGTTATTATGCGGGTGGAGAGAAGACGCCTTTTCATAAAACGGATTATCAAGGAAAGACCTCATTGAACGTCAATCATCTTCATATCACGTTCCATCACTATTGCCTTGAATCGAATGGAGACTGTATAGACGCTTCTACCTGCTGTTCTGTGTTCAGTAACTCACTGCCCAATTTTATCCCCCAACTGTGGCTATCTTGCTTTATCCCTTGGGAAACACTTCTTTATCTTCTTTACTTGGCGCAGGCCATCTTTCCTCTTCAACTTCCGCACCTTTGATTCGTAATTGTTTAATTGTTTCACAGATGCTCTATGCCCATGTTGTATGCGTAGCTGAGGGCCTTGAGTTTGAAATCCGCTTCGTAAGCTTGTCTCTTAGCAGTTGTCATGTTAGGGTCCATAGGTACTGGTAAGTTGAAACAGTGCGTATTAGAATAAGTGCTTGGGGTAAGGGAACAAGCTTCGTTTTGATCACCAACATACTAGTGGCGCTGAAATATGTGATCGTGCTTGACCTCATATGTTGATCAGATGGTATGTTATCACGCATTTCATCGTACGTGCACTGTTACTCCCTCCCTAGTATACACACTACGACGAATATTCCACTTGTCTATCCGAAGACCTCAGTTTGGACGATGTTGCGACTGAAGCCCACACGAACGTCGCCGAAACGTCATTGAAACTGGTGTGAGCGCAGATCAGCTGTTCAAACACTCACATGCAACCAAAGAGATACAGGTGCGTGTTTTTGACAGTGTTTGCAAGGTGCGATAGTGAAGCAAGTGAGTTTGACGGGCGGAGTCACCATAACATATATCACAGTAAAGGATATCAGCTTTGGTGGTTGAATAGTTTGTTGGTTTATCGTCGCCAGAAAAGCTCGAATCAGTTGGTTTCTGCATAGAGTTCGCCACGCGCAAAACAAGTCTGTCTAGACAACATAGATAGCTGACTCCACAAAGTTCCTGGCCAGCCATTATCTTTCGACAATCAAAGTCGTAATGAAACATTTTGACAGTTTTTTTCAGCGCACTGTGAACATAGAAATTGATTCCTGGTCACTAGAGCTCAGCACAACCCTGCATACATAGGGCCCACCGGAATATAAGGCGCACTGCCGATGTTTTTTAGTAAATGTAAGAACTTTAAGTGCGCCTTATAGTCCGAAAAATACGGTGTGTTCGCATGTCTGACTGACTTTAGCATACCTAAATACTACCCTTATGCGGGTTATGTTAATTTAATTCGTGCTGTTAAAAGGGTATCCATGATCCAAAGAATAAGGACAATTAAAAAGTAGTGGTGTACTAGAGAAAGGAGAATCCAGTTGTAGAATCCGGATTGCGGTAAAGGCAATCCACCGCATGTTTACGATCATAGTAACCTTACTGATGAATGTTCTTAAAATATTGCCAAATATTGAGGTACGTTAAAATAGTAACATACTCATTATAAATATCATGCATAGTGGGTAGATAAGCAGGAATATCCAACCCATGTATTTGAATGTTTCGATTGCTGCTCAACAACCGATCCAGTTCCCTCACTTATGTGTCAGCTGATTGTATGCCTAAACGGAAGCTATGAATACATCCTCAATATCAACCATAAAGCACATAGTTTTTTTTCAGGCCAGCGTTTATATTGTTGCATCTAGGTTATTGAGCCTCAGCTGATTCCAGCATGAGTGGTTCCCGGATGGATACCATCAAAACTGCATTTCAGAAAGGCTTGCCATGGCCGTCGTCATCCTCTCATATAGTGTAAAAAGCATACAATTGTATGTCGAATCAGGCAAGTACCTAACTTGCTTTGAGCTAGTGAGGAAAACATCCGTGTTATATGACCTAAACGCTTGGAGATATTTTAGATCGAAGCTGATCGGATGCGCCTGATGGGTTTTCTAATTCTTTCGACTTCATGTATATGTTTCCAGTAGTGAATAAAGAAATTGCTAACCAAATGAGTCCAATTCAGTAAGGTAAAGAAATCAAAACAGTAATGGGTTCATTAAATTAACTAATTACAGACGGTAAACAAACATGGGGTTACGACCAATGACTAAGTCACTTCAAATCAACTCAAATCAAAGGAAGATTTATGTATTCAGATGGCTAGGTTTTCTGCACCTCACAATATAGCCAGTGGATGAGCTAAAATTACATTATCATAACTAAATTTGCAAGAATGGATAAAAAGACATTGTGCAGAAGCGCCAATTCAATAAACGATCAGTGTAAAAGAGCAACCATTTAACAGTTCCGGACATAATAATTTAAAGCCAGTGCTGAATGCTAGATTTTCAATTGGGACCGTCCATTTCCTCGTGCTTAGTGCCTTAAAATTTTCTCAAAGATTACGCGAAAGACAAAAGCAGTGAAATTGAAAATAGCTTAACAAATTGCAACGTTGAAATATTCTGAGAAAACTGATGTATTCATAGCGATATTGTAAACACGATATTCAGTGATAAAAGCAGGCCGATTTAAAGGCCCCGCCTAAAAATGGAATTGCTTATAATTCTACTTAGATTCAACTTTCCTTGCCTGTGTATGACAAATGATAATAAACAACCTGTTATTGCTTCTTTCGTAACCGACGTAAATTTTATATTTCCTCCAAGCTGGTGTTAGCTCTGACAAGAAGCAGAAGACATGCGCCTTCGAATCAGGTTGATTGGACTGGGGAAGCTCGTCATACTTAAAAGTCCCCATCATGTCGAACAGAAAGGCTGTTAATATTAGCGTCGATAATAAGTGGAAGTGATGGGCCTTTAGCGTGTATCATTTCAGTACTGGAAAACTGGTACGTCTAAGTGGATGAGAAAAACAGTAATCCATGTCTTGAATGGGATATTTATTAGGGATAGTTATACGGTTCAATGCGCTGTCATCTCCACAAGGTCCCAATCAAACGTAGTTTTCTTTGTTATCCTATATAACGGTGAGGCCCACGTATTTTGAGATGGTATAGTTACCCTTGTTGGAGCAAATGTTTCAACTTACTCCTAGTTATTCTCAGCCTTTCCAGATGTGGAGTTTTTTGACTGCAGAAACATGGCGTACCGTTGGTTGTGCTATGTTGACATACAGAATGCATGCTAATCAACTGATAATCATTCGGCTGAAATATATAGGGAAATCTACGAGGGAGTTCGTAGTATGGAGAGTGGCCTTGTAAAAAATTAGTTGTTGGACAGATTGATGTGTAACGTTTGTTCTACTAGTAATGGAAAATTTCGTGTCGACAAGTACCAAACGCTACTTTCAAAAACTCGCTAACCTGTTTAAATGGCAGCAATGCGTATTTTTTCCTCAGTACACATACGACAACTAGGCAATCATTAGTTAGGTGTTATTAGCTGTAACCAGGCCAATTACTTTCAGGGTTGTGGTCAGTAGTATCGGCAACATAATCAGGGCAACCACAGGTTTACAACTTGTGTTGTTTGCTCAGATAAAACCGTTCTATTACCGCTTATCACGGCTGCTCTTGCAAAACGTAAAATGCGTGAACTTGTATGACGCAAATATGAATTGAAATACTAGTATAGGATTACTCTGAAGACAGGTTGCTAAAATAGGTATGCTCATAAGTGACACTGGCAGATTGGGGGGCAAGTACTATCAAAGTAGTTTAGTATATTCTTGCTAAACCAAGTATAGTATGTGTTGCTTGATTCTGGACTCCAACCCCCAATCTGTTCTGCTAATGTAACTGACACCACAGTTAAGTACAATGTGGTAAAATGAGTGTTATTTGGAGCCGATGGTTCCATCTTCCTTAACTGAAGGCAGCAACAAATTTCAGGGTCTGCTATACATTTCCGCATTCGCACATCGTACGGAATGATAGAGACTGAGCGTTCAGTTGACCTTCTTGCGGCATAGTCACACTTGAATGGCAGCACAATGTAAACTTCTACTTTGATAGCCTCAGCACTGTTCATTTATGCGGTCTAACATGGCTGTGCTTTTCAATGTGTCATTTGGGGTAGCAATTTTCTATGAGCATTTTGATGATGGGCATAGCTTTCACAGCCAGACGATAGTTTGAGTAAATCCGCCTAGCACGAGTAAACAATGTTTCCGCCCGAGGAGCGCACTCGAGCGCCTTCGGTAAGAAGCTGGTAAACTATTGGCTAGAGCATGTTGACTTCCGATATCCGGATAAATTAATGTGTTCATTATCCCTAGGGTTGATGTGAATGTCACAGTATGGAAGACGTACATCCGATTGGGATTCACAGCTCACCTACATACTGACGTGCACACTATTAACTCGGTCTAATAGTCGTTCAATATGCATAAAAGATTAAGCAAAGACCCAGTTGCTATCTACTTTGTTGTTAGCAATACTACAGATTAGAAATCTAGCTAATTACTAATTTTTCGAAGCATTAGCGTGTAAAAATCTGCTAATACTGGGTCTAACTTAGAACCAGTAACTACTCTATCGATTTTGTCATTTGAAGTGTGCTGAAATAGTGAGGCGACATTCGCGGTACAAAGCAACACGGAAGTACATACGTCCGCCTGCATTGCAATGCGGGAATTCGTTTCCTCGAGCAAAGTGACAGTAAATTCCGAATGCACAACCCATGAGAGCATAACTTAGTCGACTAGGCTGATTTGAATCATGCCTGTGTTTGCAGTGTTTTAATGCAGTGTAGATTGAAGTGCTGCCTCAATAGCGCAAGATCCACACTAACCAGCGAGCTAATTTGTGCTGCAGAGAATTCTCCAGCAATGATATGGGTCATAGTGGTTCATACTCCTTGTGATCGCAATGGGCCATTCGGCGTCAAGGTACTATATGTAGTCTGGTCAAGTACAGAATGTCAGACTAGCTTTTCAGGATATCCACTATCCCCGTCAGGCATTCTATTCGATTGCTGCGTTTAAACCTGCTTCCATCACGGAATGCTTAGCATTTATTGTAACTAATCGGTTTTGTTCATGATTACTACACTTGAAAAATTATCCGGCTTCCGAACAACCACCCCCTTTACTTACGCTTGTGTAAAGACTTGAAAGGCTGGCTTGTGGGCACATACCTTTCTCTTGCCTGTACCATAAAACCTCAACAGCATTGCCTTTCGGCTTATTCCTATAAAAACTATTAGCCTCATAGCTGGTTGACTGAAATTTAGCCACTAGGTAGAAAAAATGCCCAACATTGCACTTTACCGAGCCCTCGAATTAACGCACTCGAAGTAATATTTTAATCATGCCCCATAGCTAAATCTTTCAATTAGTGAAAGTGTCATTAAAAAACTTATTTATCCGAGTACTTGAGCGTGTAATTGAATAATCACGTCGTGTAGATCAATTTAAGCGAACTTCGTCTACCTGATTAGCCAAATCATCTAAACAGTTGTTAATGAAATTTCGTGCACTCTGAATTCCAACGACATTTATTTCAGATGTGTCTTGTTGCACTTCGAACATCTTGTCAGCGATATCAGTAGTGGGCATCAACAGAAGGCTGGCGACGTTGCTGGCAATCTCACTACGTAAATGAGTGGTTAAGTGCTTTATACACAGCTGCGTTTAGAAAGCGCCATCCAATTTGCGATCCTTTATATAGTATATGGAACGTAGAGTAACTTGGAAGGAATGCATTCGTAAGTAATTTAGTGTCAAGTATCTGCTCCGGATGTCTTTGTTTCAAAATGCGGGTTCAATTGATAAATGTATCTCTGTTGGGAAAATGGGTTGAATTCATCCGGGAAGGCAATATATCACGCACTTCAGCGGCAACTTTCAGAGACAACACGACTAGCGTTTGGTTTGGTCGTTCGTGATGTTGAGCAGAGCAAGCTCAACCGGGATTTGAATGAGCCAACTGTGTGGGCTAGGGTGTTTAACTCTTTGTGTACTGGCGGTGTTTATAAGTACCACTTTGTTGAAGTTGTAGTATTGCTTAAATGCAAGCGTTATTCTTTCTGTTACTTGAGAGGATACATATAGTATCCTTCTGTCCATAAGTCGGTACTTGCTGGAACTCTGATACTTTGTTGTACAGCGTATGGAGTTAACTTTAGTTGCTCATGCCTTGCATGGTCGAAAATTGGTTTCAGAGACCAGTAAGTGGTTGCATTATTTGTTAAAATTTAGTTGGTTTTATGGCAGCTGGTCTTTCCTGTTAATGTTTGTTCCTTTTTGTGGTGGATATGGCACTATTGGGTATAGTTAGTTTACAATTTTAAGCATGATACGTATTATGCTGATAAAAAATATATGTTGGTACCAGAAAGTACAGTCAGGCCTAAGGAGTAACAGTAGCAGTCTGAGTCCATTCTGGGCATAACGATGTGGTGGGGCGCAAGATTTAGAGATTCGAAACGTTTATTGATGTAACCGAAAGTAATTTATTTAACCCTTATTGTTATAATTATTTCGCATTGGCTATCGATATATTGTGACATGAAGGCAGTGCAACGTGATTATAAAATATGGTGTCAAGCTGATATGACTCGTTATATTTATGAGTTTGAGGGATATCAAGGCAAAGCACACAATACTCTTAATGCTAAAGCCAAATTTGGATTGGGGGAAGTGTCATTGTCAAAGCACCCAAACTCTGAAAGGAGGTGGTTATGTTGCGGTAATGGATACTTATCTCACATCTGTGAAATTATTTGACCGCCTGAAGGTGAACAATAATTTTGCTTGTGGAACTGTCCATCCCACCAGGAAACATTCTCTAATTTTCATGGAAACAGATAGACGAAGAGAGTTGATTTTGATTATCGTTCTATAGATCAAGGAATTGTGTTCTTCAAGAATATTATTATTATTAATATACCTTCACGGTGACAATGTTGATGACTTACATTTCTCTCGGTACCTCAAGTACCACATTAAAGATAAACATGAAAATGATTACCAAATTTAACTTCTTTATTTTTATGTTTCTTACTAGCATAAGGCTAGCCTGACATCAAGAAATAATGAAAATGTTACGGAAAAATTATTTCAGGATTCATAGGGTTAAGTAATAGCAGACTAAGCAAAACCCACACTTAAATCACTAATTCTTTTGAGCAGTAGTTGTAATAACATGTTTCAAATCACCTTGATTAGTGGCGTCTTACAAAGGTAATCGTATCTCCGGAGGCCAGTTCTCTCTTTTGCATATTCATAACATGCAAGACAGTGGAGGAAAAGCCGCGCTATCTGGTGGGGTCCCTCAGTCAGTGGTGATCGGAAGGTGACGTGACCACATTTCGCAAGGAAGAGCCATCCACTGAAGCAAAAAAGCATCTCTCCAGGCTTCTGCAGCTGAGCTTTTATCCATGACGACGCGATCACCGATGGTAACAGTGGAGCGTGCCAGACGATGGATGGCAGCGGTTGCAGGGTCCCGGATCGCCCAACTGGTCACTAGATGGCAGTTGGCTAGGTGTCGTTCCAGCCTTTCCTTCCCTAGCAGGGGAATACTCGTTGACAGGCACGGAATACCCAAACCAAAGCTCGCAATGGGAGCGTGAAGATAAGCAGTGGAGGTGTCTGACGGCAAGCGCAGCCATTTTCTGACGTGTGATCCGACAATGCGATCCAACCGCTTCAATGTATTCCGGTGAACCACTGCCAGAGCTAACTGATGAACATGCTTGGGAGCAGATGGGTCCTCAGAATCTCAAGTCGTTGTTGTGGTTTAAGCGGTGCATTGGTAACTTCGTTAAGTTGCACAGTAATATCGTCGATAACTGTGAGAGGAAGCTTACCCTTCCAGTTAAAAGGCAGGCCCAACATCTTGAACTTTACATCGGGCTGAATGTAGGGAATAAAAATAGGACCACAGTCCAAAGCATTCGTATCCAGTATGGTTCGTTTGCGAGCGCCATCAACAATTATATTTACCGAGAAAGATTTTAGATGGTTGATGTTGAGGCCGACGCACTGCAGTCGTTGATGGAATCGCTGAAGGTGATCTCCCAGAGAAATACGGTCTTGAGCAAAGATGATCACGTCGTCCGCGTAAGCGAGGTACTCAATCGGGCCAGCCGGTGATATCCAAGGCGAAGTGGCGACTCCGTGTAAAACTTCATCTAGGGACATTATGAAGAGCAAAGGCGAAAGCTGATCTCCTTGCCTGACCCCTCTATCAGGATGAAGCTTAACATCATTAAATATTGAGGACGCGGAGCTGTAATACGACGCCAAGTAATCTAATAATAGCGGGGGGCTCCGAAAGCAGCTGCTGCTCGGAGTAAGGAGTGATGAGAAATGGAATCGAACGCCTTCGAGATATCCACTGCCGCAAATGAAAGAGGGGGTACGAGAAGAATGAGTGGCAAAGAGCAGCATGGAGTATGAACGGGGCTTCGAAAGCGTCATCTTTACGAAGAAAACCAAATTGAACGCGGTCGGTAGGGAACGTCGTAACCCAACGATCAAAAATTATACGATGATGAAGGCGTGTGAAGACAGATGAAACTGCGATTGGAAGGAATTGGTCAGGGGAGATGGGCTGGGAAACATTTGGTACGAAGATGATCGGAGCAGTGTTCATGTGGATGGGAAATGGGTAGGAAGCAAGAAGACAGTTGAGAAAGAAGGTTAAAAGTAGAGATCCATCCTTGAAATATCGGCTGGCTTGATGCGGTCTACACCGGGAGCCGAACCCCGCATCTGTTTGAGAACACTTTGCATCTCCTCCAGGACAATTGGCTTCACCAAGTCATCATTAGCTGGAAGGAATCGACGCGGTGCGCGCTCATCATTAGCAGAAGGTCTGGAGAGGACATTCTTCCAATATTCCGTGAAACCTGGAATGTTCTCGTCCTCATTAAGAAAGGCAGTGCGCCATCTTCCGTCAATCACCGTACTTGTAGCGTCTTTCCGGCGGGTATGATAAAGACGTTGAATATGGCCATATTGTAGGCGTCGCCGGTGCTGATTGTTTCGAATCTTAACGGTATGTACACGTTTTTTCGAAGGCCTCCATCTGTGTGGAAAGAGAGTAGCACACACATCGTTTAGGGCCTCACTAAATGCTATCCTCGATCCATCAGTAGCGAATGAATTCACCAGATTCCGAAGTATGCGGTGTTCCTCCTTGGCAGAAGAGGCGCAGTTGCAAAGAAGCTGTTGGGCAGCTAGCAGCAGAGTGCGGAATACTGGTGTTGGCGCGGACGCAATGGAAGCTTCGTAATTAGAATTGGAAGCTTCTGGTTGATCCTGTACCACAATGGCCGTGGGGCACGTAGTGGACGGAGGGATCATAATACCAGCTGAAGTTTCGCTAGAGAAACTTATGGTAGACGACTGCTCCTGAGGGCATACTGTTGCCTCTGGATCTAACGCTGCAGATGAGTGAGGCGAGGTTGAATAATCTATCGAGGCAGTGGGGGATGGTACATTGAAACGCAAATCAGCGTCGGAGGAGGCGGTGGTCACCGCAGGATTGCCTTCGTACGATTCTCGAGGGGTTTGTGTAGACACACTCAAGTTAGTAGTTAATGTAGGCTGAGGTTGATGGAATTCATTGGACGTTATGGTTGAGAAGGGTGACGCTCGTACGGTTCCATCTGGAGGCATGATTGGATGTTTGGTTTCTGTCGATGGTTGCGGACATGCACTGGAAGTGGACGTTGTGTGGTGTTGATGAAAGAACCATCCAAATTGTTGCAAGCGTTTTCTGATACCGTCCCTGGTGCGAAAGGGGAAGACGCGCCTCAGTCGTTCTAAAAGGATATTTAAGGAAGGAGACGTAACCGCAAAACGTGAGGCTGCTAAAAGTAGGTATTTGTCATCCCTGGCTGATCAGTTGTAAGATTGCCTCGGTAGTCGGGCTAGACAGTCTGCATTGTAACTGACAGGATGCTGATGTCTCCAATGCTGAGACAGGCCATGTATATTCGAGAACGTAAGGTGACATGTTGGGCATTCGAAACTGAAAGTATTCCTGGCAGCGGCTGTGGTAAGTAAACTCGTAGGGTTCCTGAGATGATCCGCCAAATGGTGCCGCAGGCCGCTCCTAGATTTAAACGTCCTCGAGCACAGTGAACAAGAGGGAGGCTGGGGTACGTCAGAGATCATCGCCGGATCGGAGGCGGGAGATGTGGATGTTGATAAAGTAGCTTCGACAGGAGAAACTCTTCGCCGTGGTGATAGCAGCAACTGAGGGAGGCGATCAAGTAGTACACATGGTTGTCGTGATCCCGATGGTATGGCTATGGGTGATAAGGGTGAGTGTGTGGGTGACGGGTGGACGCGGTTCCGAGAGCTGGCTATGGAGTCGGCAGAGGCCGGTCCGTTTGATTCGTTGAAAGAGCAACCAGCAAATCCACTGCTCTGACTCTGCAGGGCAGGGGATGCAGGGAAACAGGTGGGAGCCTGCGCCGCGTGCCGTTCATAGGCCCCTATCCGCGGCTGGGGTGAGGGGGAGTGCATCGAGTTGGGCGTGTATAAAATGGCATTCGGGTCATTGGAGGGATTAAAATCTGGGGCGTTGGTGATAAAAGGGTTGTTGGGCCATCCAAGACGACAGCGGAGGTGCGAAATAGCCGGCTGGCGACGAGTAAAATATTTCCCAATATAATGTACTTCCAGTTCTTTGTTGCGGTCAGAGGCAGATGATAAGCTGGATGGTGTACGAGATGATGCAGAGCCCGTGGAAGGCGCAACAGGAGCAGAGGGGCGATGTGCTCGATTCTCTGGAGTCGGTAACGCGTTTTGTTTGGATGCTAGGGATATCACAGGAAAGCTCGGTGTGTTTTGCTCCGGACTGTGGTTACTGATTGTGTCCTCAGTAATATTATCGGTTGCACCCGTCGTGGGTGTTAACGACTGTTGAGGTTGTTGGAGATGAAGGTGGCGGCCTGGAGGGCGTTTCCACTTTAGAAATTGGAGCCGTTTCCTTATTGCTGTCATCGTCCGGAAGGGAAGCTTAGTTGGTAAAAGTGGCAGAAGCTGCGGTAGTAAAGCTACAGATTCGCCTAAATGAGCTGCGTTCAGTAATAACTGAGCATCTTCCTCCGCATACCAGTGTACTGAAGATATGGCCGTTCGGGATGACAGCATGTCTTGGTAAGTAGTGGGGTGTGCCTGGCGGCAGTGAGTGGTAAGCGCTCTTGCTGAGGCGAATTGACGATTGCATTGTTGGCATGACGTCACCGGAGCACCGCGCATACGTAGATCGTTGGGATGTCGTTTGTGGTATCCGGTATGCCGAGTAAGACCAGCAGCCGTCGAGAAAAGAGCGTGACAGATATTACAGGTGTAATTTTGCAACACAGTGTGAGGAGTCGAAAGTATGGCGGAGGTTGTCATTGTTGGTTGTGGAATGTTGTTTGTTACTCCGTCGATGTGCAGTGATGGGGAATTCATATTTGAGATGTGTGAGTGAATATGTGCACGGCGCATGAATCCGCGGTCGACTAAAAGAGACTACCAATAGGGCTCTGGCCAAATTAAGTGAAAAATATAAAAAAAGCTAAAGCAGAATAGGGGAAGGAAAATGGTGTAGGCGAGAAGGATAATGGAAGAATTTATAGAATGCACGAATTACCCCAAGTAAAATATGATTGAGATCTAAACACGAGCATAAAAATTCTCTAGCTAGTCGGTGAGGTCAAATATTGTTCGCAACATGCGTAAAACGACAAAAACTGACAAATAAAAATAGAGATTGCCAGAATACTTCCGAAAAATACCAAGGTAGGTGGACAACACTTGAAAGCCCAGAAAAATACCCATACTTGAATCACAATTTATCAGCAACATCTGTAAAACATCAAAAAATAAAAGCCCTTTAAGAACGTGAGACCCATGAAGATCGTAAAGCGTTGGCGAAACTTCGCCCAACCAGGCATGCGGGGTCAATATGGCATCAATCAATAACACTACAGATCAGATAGGCCGGCAAAATCTTTGCAGAGTTTGATCAATACTTAGCCTAGACTGACGAAAAGCTATTGGGGGCGATCAATATCATACGTCGGTTCATCAAAAGGAGGCTCATCAGGAGGAAGCTAAAAGTTTGGAGTTTTCTAGGAATACAAACCAACATACCTCAAAATGAATTGTAAAAAGCACAAGCAATGCATATAGTATACAATAACAGCAAAATAATTGTATGTACGCATGTTGAAGGTATAAAATTCCCTTAGAGAAAATCCTTATAAAAAGACATTGCAGTAGGAGGCTCAGCCGGAATATGACATATAAAAAACAAATGTAGGCTAATCCCACGAAATTCATGAGCGTAAGATGACTTAAAAGAAAGAGCATAAAAAACTACATAAGATGGATATAAAATGTAAGAAAAACGTGGCCCAAACCCTACGGAAAAACCACTTTAGTCAGACTCACGGTACATGTTGGACAAGTGAAAAATTTGTCACAGCTTTTGTAAAAATAGTTGTGAATTTGTCCAAAATTCTTGTTTCAGTAAATTCAGTGCACAGTTTCCAGCAAAACAGTGTATAATAATCCAAATTGCGTTGAATTGGCAAGAAGAAATCACACAAAACTGCCGGAGCACAGTAAACACGTCCGTCGGGCGGCGTGCAGCCTGCACTGTTGCAATGTTGCACTGTTGCTTGCTTTCTTTGCCATTGTGCAGTGGTAGCACAAGGCAAGGTTAAGCTCAGGAGGCACCTCCTCCTCAATCCACACGCGTTGCACCAAGTGGTACAGCGCAATCACCACCGCGGGTCTACCTTGTTTCAATACTTCAGGCGGGATCCCGTCGGCCCCAGCACTCTTTCCGTTTCGCAGCTGAGCCAGTGCTCTCTGTGTCTCATCCAGTGTCGGCGTGTCTACCAGAATTATCTATACTTCGTGATGCTTTAAACCGTTGCATGCAAGCCAGTCCATCTCCGAATGGTTGTTCAAGAGCCAGTCAAAGTGTTTTTGCCAGATCTGCATTATGTCTTGCAGTCTGTGTGCAGGTAGCGCCTGAACTACCATCAATCAGCGTCCTCAGCGGCTCCAACCTCGGTGTATACACCGCCTACGAAGAGTCAAATAAGTCCCAGAGTTAACAGCGTACGTCGTAGCATTCCAACTGTCTCGCCTTCTCCGGCCAGTATGCATTTTTAATGCGACGGAGCTCTTGGGTCCGTCGCTGTCGAAATTAGCGAAACTGACTATTCTTCCCCAAGTCACTATGTTCAGCCACATGCGCAGCAAATGCTGTGTTCTTCTCTGACACCAATGCGCTAATCGTCGTATTGTTCTCATCAAATCAATCAAGATGCTTATAGTCTGCACGTTCGATGGTCTATTCGGCAGCAGCTGTCACCTGGTCGCGAATTTGGTGCCACAGGTCGTCCAATGTGGCTATGCATTTCACATCACTCAGGCGTGCATTCAGCGCCTTATCCAGCTCCATACGTTTCGCCGCAGTACCGAGGGAGCGAATGTTAAATTTACGCCGATTCACGGTGAGAGTGTAATACATAGATTTAAGAAAAGATATGGACTGTTTTGTCTGCAGCAATTTGTGATCAGTGCCATACTCAGCTCCACGCAGTACACGTGTCATGCGCACTTCACGCATATCATGCTGACGTAAGATGACATTCGAGCAGGTGTGCGTGACCACTCCGTGGGTGCGTCCAAGTAGCTATATCACTCGCACTCCGTGCAAACCGAATGTTTGCGATCGTCAGACCATGATTGACACACACTGAGAGCAGCCTGTCACCGTTCGCATTCACTGAACCAATGTCATGCGGACCGATAACATCTGTCCACACCGATATGTCGCGCCCAAAACGCGCGCTGAAAGCAGAACTAGTCGGTCGCTCTTCGGAACAGACCTTATGACGGAGAAGAACTGAGTGTAGAATTGATCATGCGTGCCATCAAGATAACAAATTGTTGGACCGCAAGTGCTGATATAAGTGGCAAACCTACTTCTTTCGAGTTGTAGACGAACAGTCATCAGTCGGGCGCTGAGGCCTGTTGGTTCCTTCACTAGCTGGCCATGGAGGAGATCGGACATTGCAAATCCGACCCGTGATCATGTGGTGTTGAGGAGGCTTTGCCCACCCAGTAGAATGTGTAGCCAGCACCTGCTTCATGCAACTTACGTTGGTTAGCGAGCCGGGTTCCACTGAGCGCCGCGATATGTCGATGTGATGACCAGTCTGTTTCATCGCGACGAGTGTAGTTAGTTGCTCGGGGCGCTCAAACGAGTTCTGGGCCAGTAGTTAGCGCAGGTTCTGTCACCCGATGCTGAGTGCTGTACGCGCAGGCATTCCATTGCATTTGTGAGCAACTGGGGGCGAGGTGGCGGATATGTTTCTGAGGTTTGCTTGAGGGACTTTATCCGGAGCCTTTCGGCTCATTATATATATATATATATATATATATATATATATATATATATATATTCACATATATATATGGAACCACTGACACCACCGAGCAAATATTCAGAAAATCCAGTGTAGCATAATTGGTTGTCCAAGTGCTTAGGTGTGCAAAAGCAATTTATATTCTCTGAATGTCAACGCCTCGCTGATTGCCGAGCTTTTCGGGTCTCGGTTGCGTAATATTACCTTAAGCGAGGTCTACAAGTTCACAGGTTTACTAGTCGTTAATTGTGTGGTGACAGATGTAGCCATAATCCGGTTAACCTCGGATCCGCTGCGTCTTGTTGTAGCAGCGCTTGTCCCACCAAATTTGGCAGAAATGCAACCACCCTTTCAGCAAACCAATGGAGGGTTCTTCTTGTGTAAATGTCCCTGCAGCTTCTGATGAATTGATATATCATGTGTGAGACCGAGCTTTCTGTTGTGTCACTGTAACAGCCATGGGGAACAAAATGTCGCATATTCCGCATCAATCACAGTTTGGCGAGCATGTATATGTGCTTCAAGATGGGCCTGATCCTGATTTTGGAATCGTTTACATTGTGATACCACTTAAAAGCAAAATTGAATGGAACATGGTCATTAGCAAATATTGCCATCAGTTTCCCCTATTTGAGTCTGCTGTGGACTTTAATGGGATTTCACATGATGCACTTGAAAAGATTCTTCTAGAGTAATTCTTATTTAGCTTCCAAGATTTCCGGCTTTCAAACTCTTCTGTCAGTGGCCAGGGGTTTGTGACCTAATCATCATGAGAAACTAAGATATATCATTAAGAAGATTTTCATTATGTATCTACATAATTACACAATTTTTATTTAAACAAGAAATTTATGTATTTGACCCCACTTGTGTCTAAACGTTAATGGCAAACGATTAACAGAATATGATAGCGCATTCATGTTTGCTTGCGTGTCTCTCTTTAAGAGGTTGATTCAAAAAAGAAAATGTATTATCCCCATCACAGTTCTTCAGCGTATTTATGTGCTGGTCAGTTGGTGGGTCTTTCATGTCCAGCGTTTGTCTGAAGAAGCTTTCATGTTGGGGAGTGTTTGGTGGGTGGGTGGAAGTGTTAAACTCCAACTCGTAAACGGCACAGATGCTTCTCAACTAGATCATGACAACGCTGAGCGCTAGAACTCATATCCAGGCTAATTGACCTAACTGTTCCAGTACGGGATCCAGGAACATTGAGGTTAAACACATGTTATTCTTTCGTTTTTCCGGTGCAGCTGTTTTTTTTAACATTTTCACCTGATCGGCGACAGGCCTTTGTTACACTTGGTCATTGGTCAATGGCATATTGCAATTAAATAAGCCAAAACTTGACATATCCCGTAGGATGATCTGTTAAGATTGAGCAAAATCAAGGAAAATGGAAATAGGAAACGATGAACAGCCGCAAATTGTGAACTTGCCGATTACAGGCTTCCCGTCCGTTTTATGTATTACCTAAGTTTATGGTCTGTGGTTTCCGGGCAAAAATTGAGGTGTGTTGGTTTGGTTCTGTTTGCTTCACACATAACTGGTTGTATTGAGGAGCTATTTATCACTTTTTCTTAACAACGAATTGCTTACGCCAGCATAATTTTTGTACAGGCTTCCTGGATTTGGGAAGGGTTTGTTTATGGGAAAACAGGCCTTCCATTTGTTTGCATTTCATTTGAAACTTTGTGGGGGACTATACGTTTTGCGTTCCGAGGTTGGTACACCTTCACTAGAATTGTTCACAGCGCATGCATTTAACGCCAAATTACGTGGGTTCCCATTAGTCGTCCCATCGAATGCATGAGTACTTGAATTTCCCATTTTTCTTCCTATACGCATAAACGCATATTCCATTGTTGTAGCATCCACAATTGCAGGCAATAACACAGATCTGCCTAATGAAATTAACTTCAGTTGTTCTTTCAAAAAACATCCATAAATACACAATGATAGTCCTTTTATCAACATGGCCAGATCTTTGGCCAAAGTAGTATACGTGAGTAAAGGTGTATGGTTAGTGTGTATTTTCTGACCAGTATGCTTTTCAATCTTCGCTACAGGGTGTACATTTATGTCGGTTTGTGCTCACAAATTAAGTGGGGCGCCACAACATTCCCTTAATTTCTCTTTCCGTTTCTCTTACATTCCCTAGGTTTTAATTAATTTATTAAATTCTGGAAAATTTGTAACGCTCCAATTATATATCTAGACAACAAGTTCACTCTTCCTTTTCTTATTGCACGTGGCCGGCGGGTCTGCTAGCGCACGGCGCATGCATTTTGTTTGGCTGACCAAGACGTGTTCAGCACCTGCTGATTTGGCTCATACAATCGGCCAATTTTACATCAAACTCGAACGTGGACCAACGACGCATTCATGATGGAACGACCGTGGGAAACGCCTTTTGTTCCTACCACATTATAAAGTGACATTTTTCAGGAAGTGGTGCCAAGTGCACTCGAGTGCTTAACTTCATTTTCTCTTGTCTCTAACCAGAAGATCCATTTAAATAACTGGCGTAAATTGTGCAACCAAGCGTACATATTTGAGAATAAGTGCAGACAGTTCGTCGGGCCTGGCAAAAAAGAAGTATCGAAGAGGTACGATATGTCACAGTTCAAAAAATGAGGACAGATGGTTGCGTTACACAATGTTGCTAGGGGACATCGATGCACCTACTTTACGTGAGGATGTATTATTTCAAGTCTTTTTAATAACGGCACATGAAATCCATTTTCGGAAATCATCTTCACTAGGTTGACTTGTTTTTAAACACATTTCTTGAAACTGATGGTTTAAGAATCATTCATTGTTGGGGATGTGCGTTTACCGTTTCCTAATTTTGAATTTGGTTTTGGGTGAGGCTACCTGGGCGCTCTCACTAGTTTTTACGCTCTGATGAGTGCGTTGATTAGTTTCAACATCTGGCAGCTGTAAGAAAGCGCCAAATGGAGCGGACATAATTATCATCAGGGCCACAATTAAATTGTCCTAGCAAACATCTGGATTCAAACCAGACAAAAGATAAACATCAGACTGAATGCGCGGAAAGCAGGTTGCATAACATCAGGTATTATCAATGGATAATGTTCGTAACTGTTGTACATTTGCAACGTTATGTAGGACATAGCACGAGAAAAAGCATCTGTAATTGCTTTGGCTTTTAAACCTTTTGTGAAATTCTAGATGGTGAAAGAAAAGAATATACATTGTTCCATTTAAATTTCGGGATCTATTTTGTGTATTTTTGCTACAGTTTAACATCGGATTGCAAAACTAATTTCAGAACTGTTTTACTCTTTTATCGTAAACACAGGCCGCGTTAAATCTATTAACAGTTTAGGCTTTATTTAGGCTAAATGAGAGATGATTATAAGAAAATTAATTGATGAATTAATG
Source organism: Dicrocoelium dendriticum (assembly GCA_944474145.2). Taxonomy (NCBI): domain Eukaryota; kingdom Metazoa; phylum Platyhelminthes; class Trematoda; order Plagiorchiida; family Dicrocoeliidae; genus Dicrocoelium; species Dicrocoelium dendriticum. The sequence goes on along the minus strand of OX104070.1, from coordinate 63,835,000 downwards.
ACTACTGAGACCACAGGCTGATAGCAATTGCTTGCTGCAAACAAGCGATCCGTAATTCAGATCGCCAGATCGCGTGACGGCCATATGTAGAACTGTCCCAAGGATACCTGCTTCCGTCGGGTTAGACCCCAGATGGTTTACTCCCACATTTTCATGATCCAACTGGCTGTGTGCCGGTGTGGAAATATAGCATGTTAACCATCACCTGTTTACCAAATGTTCTTTTATATGGGCTGTTTTATACATGCACTATAAGCGATAAAGCCTCAGCCCGATCCGTAAAATTGCTCATTTTATCATGGCCCTTTTGTTATTTGCCAGACAGTGCAACGAATATAAATTTTTCTTGGAAGCTGTACTCCATCACCTCAAAAGATAAACCCACTCGTGTTAAACAGTAAATTAATAAAGAATATAAGGTATAGAATAATCTCAAATACCTTATCATCTGCTACCTTCCTACCGCTCCTGACCTCATGGTTGTGATTCCATTTACTGATTTCCCAACTCCTTTCACTGTCTCAATTGATTCTTATTTTCCAGCTCTCAACAAAGATTGTGTTCCGTTCGAAGTTAATTCTTTATTTACGCTTTAAACACATAACTGACCTGCATTCAACCTTAAATGCATTGACCCATATTTCCAAGTGCTGAACAGATATTATTGATGCTTAACTTGGCTTTGCCTTATGTTGTAGTTTGGGATGTTCCGTTTTAACTCCCACGTAGTGGAATTTGGATACTGGTGAGCAAGACATTCTTCACATCGCTTGTGACCTGACTAAGTTGCAAAAAACATGTGAGTAGAGTTCGCATATGATAAGTTCCAAACTGCTCCCTCTACTCTGTTAATTCGGAAAAAGGGTCCCTCCTTCGGGTGTGAGGTAGAGCGCACTAAATTGACAACCTTCCAATAGTAGGTGTTGATCCATCACAAAATGTCTCATTCCGTTATCAGTTATGTTTTGTTGTCTAATACTCTGCTGTGTCATTGTAAAAATGCTAAAAATGTAGCCATACGAAAGGATAAGGCTTACTTTGACTTGACTTGACAATGCTGAAATATTTTTCCCCAATAGTAAAGTAGATCCTGTAGAAAGTGAAATCTGAATTTACACGAGCGATGGTATGAGAAACTTTGGCGCTAATGCTGGTGCACTTTTTGCTACCCTTGGATATTTTACAATACGTGTCCTTCTACCCATGTGTGAATGCACCACTCTGAATCCATAAGCTGTGCCAGCCCACCAACTAAGTGAATATAATCGTACCTTGCATCCGTCGGTTGTTTTATTATTCACAGCAAATCTTATTAGGAAGGGACAACGTATTTACTACAGCGACTGTTTTTCTCAATATCTCACTTGCAAAGATGGTTTCGTTTTTTGCATTTACACTGATTACGATTAGCATGAGCTTAGCTAAATGAATCAAGATAACTTTATTTTGAATAAGTTCACTCAGTCATTCACACTGAATGACCCGTTCTTAAATGATTTGCCTAAAAAAACTAAATTTTCGGGTATTTTGAAGAATTAGTGTCACTTTCGCGAATATTGCCACAGAAAAGTAACACTACCCGTGATAGCCCGATAATATGCGTTAATTCCGTAAGCTGGGTTCGGTGTAGTTACATTGCTAACTTCTGCGCACTTAACTAACGGGAAATAAACGGTGAACTTCCCTGACATGATGACTGATCGGTAGGTTTTCCTTGCTCTTGGTTTTTCATAGGTTTCGGATACAAATTTTATCGCACATTCGCCTGTGTATGGTCATTCGATCAGGATTGATCACGCCTTCCTAATACATAAGATTCCTTGAGTGTACTCCCAACGGAGAAATTCTACCTCGGATTTCAACTTTTCTGCGTTTCGGCGCAATCAAGCTCCCCCAAAATGCATCGACTTTCCACCTACCTCAAGGTGCTTGAAACTGTCGGAAAGCATATTGCAAGGTCTACTGCAACAGACCTAGACCAAATCTATCGGGAGGTGTAAAAGTCATTTTGAGTCAATTATATTCCTTAACTGTTTTCGCTGACCGAGAGAGTCCACTTTGCATTGAGAACCACGTTCTATCGAATGCACACCACTCTTTTGATCTGGCCGGAATTGTAGTATTGCGCCTATTGGAACCTGTGGAGAGACGCGAGTCGGCACTACACGGAATTGTCCGCAGAGTTGACCTGTGCGCAGAGCGACCGACTAATGAAGGACAATTTGCAACGTTTGAGGAAATTGGATAACTGGACGTGCTTAAAAAAACCGATTGGTTTGTATCAAACATTGTGTCTGAAACAGCAGCGTTTTGTACCCAGTATAATTATCGTGCAACTTAGATAGGTTTTACAAGTCTTAAAAACCTACTGAAAAACCACAAGAAATGCTCATTAGCTGTCAAAACTAGAAGCTCTACCACTAATTCATGGAAGAGTGTAGAATCGCATGAAACCTCTCAGTGCTTATAACACATCCGTTAGCACTGTAGAAGAATCATTTATCCTCCGTGAATTCACTTGTCATGAAGCATCGGTTGCCAAAACGTAAAGCGAATACCAATCTATAGCTCTGAAACCCCTTATCTGAAAATGTTCATAAGCGTGTCACATGTAAATGTTTAGCAAGTATTACTGATCTTGTATCCTCAGATACAAACATAATTGAATATTAGTAAAGCAAGATACTTTCGCGGACCCCCTGACCTATTTTTCCTTTTTTACTTTATCCACCATATACAACAGAGCCCAGGCATATGAATGGAGCAATGAACTACCTAAACTTTGTAGCATATGAGGTAACTGAAAGATGCGAGCGTGGCAAAAGGTTATGGCCCTAAACATACAGGATGACATGAAGCTTAAAACAATCAGTAATGCGGTCGCAAAGACCTACAGCATACCAATAAACGATAGTAACTGCAATAAACTAAGGAAGATATATTTAACTCATTTATTCCCAAAGCTTTGCGGATTCAGTAACAAACACTTTGCTGGCATGTCAATTGAGAATAAAGAACTGTGTGGTATATTCCGAGATTAGATAAAGTAATCATTTTTGGGAAAAGTACCCTTATAAAACGTGAATATTGTCATGCTAGATCTGCAAATAACTCACCATAGCGTATAAAAAAATCCACTTATTACTCATTGGAATCGATGGAAGCGATAGCATCCGGTGCAGATTGCATTGTCCCATTAGGCAGAACCGTAGATTTAGTTAATTCTAAAGCCACTATTGACTCTCTAAATGCTATGGAGGACATTTGTGAGGGCATAACCAGTACACAGGATGCCGTCTCATGCTCTGGTACAGAGAAAGCCCAGTGTGTAAAGTTATGGTCTGGAACTCATCCATTCAATAAGCGTTCAGTTATTTTCTTGAAGCGGCTGATTGTCCTAAAGCGGTGAAAAATCTATCCTCGATTGCTTCACGAAGAATAGACTTCAATGTGATTAATACATCGAAAATTACACCCATATCAGGAAGCAAAACAGTAAAAGCCATGCCATCCACTAGTGATAACGGCAGATACCCTCGAAACTTTTTATTCCCAGGAAGAACCCTAATACAGTAGGCGGGAAACCCAAATTCCTACCATGGCTACTAATGAAAACAAATGGATGGCGGACCTATAAATCAGCCATGCCGTTGTCACTGAACCTCGTTTTTATAATATCGCTTTGGATACATTAGTTTTCACGGAACATATTTTAACATTGTTATTAGTCAAGCTATTTCCAAGGTCACCACTGATAACCTTCGCGTTAGATTTGACAAACCTTTGTAGTACTGGGCACGTGGATGGACGGACCTAATTGCAAAGCTTGCAACGTTGGCTTTAAATTATTTTGGTGGACCTGTTTACTTGTTGCCCTTTTACACTGGTCGTTTATATACAAGTGATACTTCTGACATGTCCTTTTATCCATTCCTACAAATTAGTTCTAATAATCTAATTTAGCTCATCCGTTTTCGATGTTGTAAAGTGTCGAAAGGTGCCCATCTGGATACATAAAGCTTATTTTGACTTGACGAATTCAACAATCCCATGTTATCAGTGAAACATAAACCCCTAATCTTTCAGCATAGGCTTGCGGACTCATTGGTCATTAGGCCCGTAACGTCCGCTACGACAATACATAGTACTCTTTAATACAATCCTTTCTACTTGCTTCCACCGCATTTGCCACATGCTTTGAGTAACTCCGCAATACTACCTCACTCACATATGTTTGACTCTCTCAAACTGCCCCACTTTGTAGAATTGTCTAAACATTTCACCCCATCCTCTACTATCAGCGGATGCCATAAATCTCATTTTAAAGAGGTTTTGCGGATGGTTCTGCGGGTAATATGGGCTCAAATTCAAACGAGTATTTTGGCTCAAAGCAGAGTCAGTATGCTTAACGGATGGTATTACTTAAGATACGTTCACTAATATACAAGATTCACTTACTCCATATCTTCCAGTATATAAAGAAATGTTGTTTTGCTTACTGAAATGATGCAGCACAAATGTGTCAAGTTAAATGTTTTCTTTTGACGGATATAAATTGATAAGCAGCGATCGAAAGACAGGCAGGGGTGGCGGTTGCATCATTTACTACTCACAAAACTTGCTTATTGCTGAGTACACATTTCCTTTTATCTGACCTCTGTTGATCCCGTCTGGTTAATTTTGTCGTTTGGTCGAAGCCAATCTATAGTAGGTTGCATATATCGCTCAACTGGTGCCAGCAAGTATGAAGAGATCCAATTAGTAAATAGTATTAGCTACATATCGGAACTTACTCTGCAAAATAAGACAATTTGTGGGCCTTCAACCTGCCTTACATATGCTGGTCTAGATTTTACCAACCGGGAATCAAGAAAATTTTAGCTGTTCTTCTAACTGAAAGGTGGACATAGCATATTCTTTCATTTACAAGGGGTAAAGTGTGCTGGACGTAGATTTTATTTTAGGCCCTATTTCCATTTTCACTGAAGTACAACGTGGCATCCCAGGATTAGACCAGAAATTAGTTACCTTGCAAAATGGAGGTGGACCCCTCACTGTTCCATTCAAAAATATAATTTCCGCCCTCAAAGAGTTAACTGGAAGTCATTTTTCCTTATCCTCAGTTCTTAGAATTAGGACCTTTCTTCATTTCCTATGACCTTCAAGATGTATCTGCTGTTTTATCACAACCTACAATATAGCTTGAAATCATTCACTGTCAGCGAAAAGAAACCTAATGCTAGACCTGGGCTAGCATAACTGTTGCCGGAAAAGATAGCTCGAATATAGGAAAACACCCGTGATTTCAGCTTGCTGTTGCGCCCACAAAGGCTTGTGGTTGTAACAGGTACCAGGAAGATTACCCAACTTTGACAAGATAAGAAACGCATTTTATACAGGAAAAACAAAGTTGTTGAAATAGACAACTTATTGAAGAGGCGAAACTCGCAAAATACAGACCTACGCTCACATATCATCACACCAGACGGAAACGTTGTCAGCACGCCTACTGCTCTAGCAGATGCCTTTAGTGCATAGTTTGATAAATCTTTCGGTAACGAAAATGCGACTCTGTTACTTCCAGTCTCATCTGTCACCCTCAAAACCATTTCATTTTTGACTTCAACATCGGAGTCACTAAACATCTGATTAACTTGCTTCGGCCATCTCATAGCCATGGTCCTGATGGCATCTCTGCTGCTGTAAACAAGCGCGGTGGTGACGAAAGAGCAGTAGAATACTGAGTATTTTTTCCTATGCTTACAGTCAGGCCAGTATCCTGAGAGGTGGAAGGAAACTGTTGTCATACCGCCATATAAGTCTACTTCGTTAAGGCACAGAAAAGACAGAGGTTGCGATATGTCAACATTTCAATTGTTCTCTTCAGTCGCAAACACAATACGATCAGAAACACACAAAGGATTATATACATGGAAAAAAGCACCACCAATCAAGCTGTCACAGTCAAGACCATGGCAACCCAATTGATTGCCTCAAGAGTTTCTGTGTACATAGCACACGTTGATGAACCTTAATTAACAACGCCTCACTAGTTGCTAGCATTATCGGGCTTTTGTTACGTAATAACACTTTGAACGCTGGCTCGGTGTTTACGTGATGACGGGTTGTCATGAGGTGCTTTGTGATGGACGATGCCGAGATCCGATTGATTCTCAGATTCGTCCCATGTTGTTGCGTAAGCACTAGTCCCAACCACTTTGACAAGTGTTCAGCTACCCTCTGAGCTAACTGATGGTTTGTTCTGCCTATGTAAATGGCACCGCAACCGCAGATGAACTGATAAACAACGTGAGAGGCCGGACTACCCGAGGAGATGTTCTGACGGCTATGAAGAACAAGTGCTCGAAATGTTGACATATCGCAACCTCTGTCTTCTCTACGCCTTAACGAAATGGCTGAAGGGGACCCACTGCTTTAATTTTATATAAATCTACGCCTACAACAGGAATCCATACTTATCACTTCATTACTCACACTCGCATAATATCACGATTGATTGAGGGAATTTCGAAGGAAATACTATCTTCTTTCCTTTTATTGCACAGTTTTCTGCCATGTTCGCATTATGGCTTTTCAAATTCTCGTTCGTGCAAAACATGCCAAATTGATTTCGTAAATAGTCTTACTGGAACGATTGACACTGGTCTTAAATGCACTCTTATATCTTGATATGCAGAAAGCTTTCGGTTGAACCCCACACAAGAGGTTATACTCGAAACGGAGTAGTTATGGCTTATCAAATCTGCTGCTTTCTTGGTTTAAATCTTGGCTGTCTGGAAGTTCCCAGACAGAAAACACAAATGGATTCATGTCTACACCTCAAAAATTACCAGTGGCCTCGTTCAACGCAGCATTTTAGGTCCGCTTCTTTTGCTACTGTTTATAAAATATCTTGTAACTGCCGTACGCTTTGGAAGCTAATACTTGTTTGCAGATGAACTGAATGTAGAAATACAGTCCAATTCAGCCTAATACAAAACAAATATAACAAATATTAAATATGATCTATAAGCTGAAGAGAGCCGAGCAGTGACATGACAGTTGCAGTTCTGCACATCAAAACGCAATCTCATGACTTTTGGATGTCATATTATGGTAGGATTGCTTCTACTTCATAGCGATCCCATTCCAGTGTGCTTTTTCTCATAGACTGAGGTATTCTAGATCCTAAAATTCCAGCGAATTTGCCAACTATATTGTTTCCAGGGCAATGCAAGTATTGGGTCTTATTAGTCAGTTACTAACGCTGAAAACGATAAGGTTCATGGCGCATAAAACCACCAGAAGATCATTGTTGGAATACTGTTAAATTACGTTCAGCAATGTGACCTGGAGGCCATAGAAATAGTGCAACGCGCCTTCACCAAACACATTTATGGCTACTCTACTATTTTACCTTATAAGAGATAAGTGTAGTGAATTAAAACTTGACCCTTTATGGCTGCATGGATAACATTTAAATCTTGGTTTCCTTCACATAGTTGTGTGGATAAACCTACAAAGTGAACACTGCTCTATGCGATTTTGGTTGGAACCCAGCTATGAAATACTTGACACCGAATATATGAAAGTTGTATCTCCATTCAAGGCCACACTCAGACAGCACTTACATCTTATAAGATTCAGCCTGATATGGAATAAGCTACCTAGTTGTATACGTTGTACAAAAAGCTTGAGTGTATTCAACAACATGATTAAGGTTTACCTGACACCAACAAAACTAAGACAGATTATAAGTTTGCAAACGAACGATGATACACTGTTTATGGAAGCACTGCGTCATATTTAAAACAAACAAACCACAGCACTTATTATTTGAAGATGATTAGTCTATCACTGTATTTTATTTCCAAGATCACTCGAAACCTGCACTATGTTACGTTTCTGTACTCATCCACACATCTCATATTTCATGTTCATGTCGCCAAGGAGCGACATCTAACGGAGATGTTCTTTGCGATCGACTGTTTGAAAATAACGAACTAATCGTCTTCTATTTCTGATGGTTGGTCTTCTGGGATAAATCATCCACAAGTCCAGATACATAAAGAACCGCATTTAGATTATTTTTACTGCTCTTAACTGCTCTCTTACAAATCCTAGCCAGTAGGCAACAATACTTTCTCTCGAACCTTATGTACCATTGTCGGTATTCACCATGACTGCAGATGAACTTGTGATTGACTTATTGGAAAAAGGTGGTTCTTGGCTTCATGGAACATATTTGACATTTTGCTACTTTATTTCTCATAGGTTATATTTTCTTTATTTCGTTATTGGCCATGAGTGTACCGAGCTCCTGAGATGACATGGATTGCAGCGTCCAAACTAAAAAAGTGATTGTACCCATGTAAGACATATCGCCACTGACTCACTGGCGTATAATATAAAAGTGCCATATTTAAATGATATGCAGGTCGGAAAGGGCTGATGATTCATCGGCCGAAATGCACGCATGAAAAAGCTCATATAAATGAACATTTGCTAAACAGGTGATGCATTACATGCTATTCTGCCACACTAGTACACAGCCACTTGGAGCATAGATGTGCGGGAGAAACCCATCGAAGGAATACCCCGCATGGCAGCAGATCCCCTGGGAATGGTTCCACGATTGGCCGTATTACTTTAATTGACATTTTGCTTTAGCCTGCTTCTGTTATTGTTTCCATTTTCTTAATCGCTCTGATACCTTCCAAATGCCACCCACTACAAAAAACCCACTTGAGATTCGTTATACAAGACATGCACAATTAACTATTTTATCTGATCTCATTGTACCAGATTGATCACGCAACTCAGTTGGACTGTGCCTTGCAGCGTTGAGGACCAAACCGGTTTTTTATTAATTACTTTAATTATTCGAAAAGCACGAAAAAAGGACGAAGTCCAGTACAGGCATGTATTTTGTATTGTCTTCTCAGTACCATTAACAATAATCGATATGCATTGATATAGCTAACATTGGGTGCAACCACACAAGGTGAAGGTGCAGAACGAATGATGGAAGTTTACACCCACATCTAATACAGCTTTAGGCTGAAAAATAATTGTTTCTGAACGCACAAGGCCGACTTAATCCGGCTTATAGGGACAGCCTCAGCAAACCGAAGGAAGCGGGGATTAATGTGACAATAATATTCATTTATTGTGAGTTTGCGCTCATCTTTATGGTTTCACGCATTGGGAATTCAAGAAAAGTATCAGTTTGCATAGTAGGAATTATATGTTATGGCCTAAAATTATTAGGATGCTACGGAAATATTGTTGCCTGTCCTAAAACCTTTTGCTCCATTATGCTTTTCGACCATATTTTATCTCATCAGGTAGATCTAACAGGTTTGCAACCCGTGACCCTTTAGGATGTTAGTTGAGACCTTTACCACTTTAACCACTCGTCACGATAAACAACGCTTGGCCCAACGGGTATTAACCGATTAGAGGGTCATTTTTAAATACACGATACGCGAATGTTTTGCGACACTCAAACTCAATGTTTACCGCAATTCTCATTGATGTAAACCTTAGTAAGCCGATCACTGGGACCGTAATTGATCAATCAGGTGGATGTTGGGTATAGCGGGCTCAAAACCCTTCAATCCATAACCCGTTTTGACCTAGTTTGATCTCATTAGATAGAGATAGCATCTAACGTCCTATTGATCAATAAGTAAAACTAAATTCGCAGTTAGATCAAAACAGCACATTTCAGAACAAATAAATCTAGACTTAACATGCGGAAAGCAGAAATGCATATTACATACCGTTTCAAGCAAAAGGTCAGATGATACATCTGTATTGCCGGACAAAGCAATGCATGTAGTTTTAAAACTATTTCTTGCTACATTGTTGGTGCTGCCTACGACTTCATTTTTATTAGGGCTATTTTTCAATTAATTAGGCGCAACACAAGCGAGACACGGCATCTTCGAGTGTAATATCTCGTTCTCGTTGAGTAGCATCTCAACATAGATGAGGAATTTATTTTGTTCTATCTGTAACCGAATCTTATTGTTAATTTCAGAAAGTAGAAACCTATCTGGTCGACTTAATATACTACTTGATGTTTAGCTAGCTTACGAGCCAAGTGGCATCTACATAGCTCATTATTCCTCAAAGCCTAGGTCGCATCTCACTGTTATTTTGCACATAACGGGGGCAAAACCTAAGTAGCTAAGCATTAACAACAAAGTTAAAGACAGAAGAATAGTTTAACTTGTTGTAGGTCATGAAAAAAGTACAATTACAATCTAACGACCTCTTCCAACCTACTTTATATAAAAACAACTTTGCTGTACAAATTAAGGTAAGAAAGCAAAGCAAAAACTGGCATATTACAAATGTTTATCATCCAGAAAAATTAATCCATAACAAACAGACATTAACAGCAGTGGTACAGATAAACGAGACAGAACGGTTCATGTTGCGTTACGATGTGTGTATAGCAAGCATCCGCTTAAGCCAAATCCGAATAAATCGCCCGATTTTAACGTGCTCCAAATTTTCACCTCTTACTGGGTTCATGGTGGAAATAAAAGAGCCATAAAATCAAAACAGGCACAAAACGGAGTTACGAATTTTGCCAGTGTAAGGAACGAAAATGTTAGAGTACATAGCAAAAGAAATTTTGGTGGCTTAAATAGGAATATTTGTTGAAATATATGCAATTTGCGGGCGTTGGTAAGTTCGCTTAGTAGCTGTTTCGAAAAATTCCAACAATACGGACTTGTGCTAATAAGTGCTTTTAGTAAATATTAATAAAAAAGTAATATAAACTGGCTAATAGCAACAAGCCATAGCGTCAGTCGCGATGGGAGCGAAGGTAATACATTCAGTGATGCACGTGCCAGGAATGGATATGAATTATAATGAACAAGGGACGATGAATTAATACGGGTTAAGGATCACTGCTTTACAAGTCTCGTTGAATAACATAATAAAGTGCTCGAAAAATCATAATAAAACATCTGGTACGTTACGTATGAAAAAATGGACTTATCCTTTGTTTTGCTGTCTTGCAATCCGCGTGGTTTCACGTCAAGCACAGATGACAGAAAAAAGTTCAAGTATTATTGCAGGAAAGGGATGGAGACATATTGCTATGTAACAAAGTGCAAGTGGATAACTGCGTCATCCAGCCATCTTCTAAGTCGGTGTATGAACGACAGATCCAGGAAAACCTTATCAATGATAATAAATGCGAAAGAATAGATTCCTGTGGCACTCCAAACGGCTATACTGTTCTGCGAGTTTCTCTGAGTGACCTCTCAGGTTTGTATTGCCAGTGGGTTGTAGTAAACAGTTCCACACATAATCTGATTTATTCAAAATGAAGTATGCCATCATTATGTCGCCTTGTAATCAGTGAGTTGGTCCGTTGGACACCTCAATCTTTTCAGCCTATTCTCATATGTGATATGGCGCATTTGAATGACATATTTCGATGCACGAAGTCAAGGCTGCTTCAGTACGTTATATCCGAGTTTAATCTTGTATGTCAGACTTGAATGGGATATTCGAAAGAAGAGTGAACATACCCATTGAGCATCTATGGGAAAATGGCTATTTGTACGAACCCTAATCTCAATAGTCCGATTACAGATTCCGATGCTTTTCGCATTGAATAGAACAAACAGAGTTATCCTGAACCAGCACACTCAGATTACTTTCGACAGAAGATTGCGGCAGTACATGCGTTCCGTGCCTGTATGAATAGTTGCTCTGGTGGCGTCTCGAGAGTACCTTGCATTTAGTCGATGAGTTGCATTGAATTTTGGATTGACCATCAATGTAAAGTAGATTCTGGTCGGGTTTTCCCTGAATCTTGCGGTAAATTCTAATGGCGTCCGCAAACAGTAGGAAATTTGAAGCGATTGTTTGTGCGAAATTATTAGTAAGTACCAAAGAAAACATGACCTAGTAACTGACCTTTGCGGCACACCACACTGGACTTGTATGGGGGCAGATAAGGAACTCCCAACTCTGACCGATATTTGCTCCTGAAGGTGAAAGTGGGCGATCCAACACAGGAAAGGTTAATCGATCCCGTAATACTGTAACTTGGAAAGGAACATGGTTCTGGCCTTAACAATGCTGGAATAACTGATAAAAGGTTTCTATCAGTTGTCTTGTTGCTGCTCGCAGTGCTTCCAAACCATCGGTATCGAGAACCGGTGGCTGTATTGCACAGAAGCGTCACGTTATGCTAGGCTTCTTCAACAACAGAAGATATATGGGGGAGTTTTGGCGGCGAGGAGAAAAAGCTGGAAACCACTTGATGGTAAGGCCCTATGAAACGTGGAAACATATTGCGTCCACAAATCATTTGTTGCTGCTATATCCATTCCTTTTAGGCCACTCGCCTTCCTGGATGAAGGGAGTGCCTACCTCAATATTCGTTGGTCACTGATGCCCTTGTACATAAGTTTTGGTTAGCGTAACCGGTCTTTGATATGTTATGCTGATATACAACTTTGTCTTCTCTGAGCAGCTGCGTGCAATCCGAAATTTGGACTACATAGTTTTTCACAGTTTTTGGGTTTGAAGCTACTCTATGCGCTCGTGAAGCTGTGTTGTATATAGCATCCATTTTCAAGTTCTGCTATTAACGAAAGAAACGGGTTTAGACCTCTAAAGCATCTGTAGTCAGCCGATTTTATTTGTTGCTGGACTCCAGCTAGGCGATATTCGGGGGTTCTTCAACAAGGAACGACCAGGTTGTAACGCTGAACAACTGGGCTAATCGACCATCGCTTGTGATGGTTCGCACCGTCTCATATTTCTTATTCACTTACTCCTCATGGCAGACGAAGTTGAAACGAATAATCGCATGACTGTTGCGACCCAACGGGTATTCTAAAGTCAACACATCAATAGTATACTTCTCGTTTATAAGCAGAAGACCCAACGTAGATGGCTTCTTACCTTTCTGAACCGAGTGGACAAAGCAACGTGACTGTAAAGCGGAATAGTGATTACGAGATCCTGCGGATCGGCTTTGAATTATTCTCCGATTGTGACAGAGGATTCTGAGAAAGATACTTTGAAATCACTCATGATAATGATCTGAATGTATCCTCACTCTAGGTTAGGTAGTAGATCAGTCGTCACATGATAGTCAGTTACGTGCGTATACTTTGTGGGACAGTACACTTAGGCATAAGGCAAATGTCTCGATCTTTTAACTGTAGGCGGCACCAAAATGAATTTGGAAGCAGCCAGCCCAAATCCCCCTATGAGTTCGCACTGTAGATTGTTTCAGTATTACATACTTACTCCTCTTCCGCTTGTAAGCCTGCCGTTGCAGCTGAATCACGTGTCCAGCAGCTAGACTTTAGTGTCCGCTATTCCAGTGTGTAACTTAGTCCCCGTGAAACTGATGAAATCGCATGGCATATGAACTTGAAGATCTTTCAGTTCCGCCAGTTAATTGAAAAGCCATTGGGCATTAGTGCAAAGGCGGACTTGTTTCTTGGTCTCTAGAATCCCACAAGGAGCTAAATAAGTCAAATGTGTGAGCATGCCGATTGCCGTGCGGTCGGCCATTAATAGCTTTTTTGATGGGACAGTGGTATATAGTCTGCACCTTGATATGGCCAAGGTACGCTCCAGTCCTCACCCTAACCTGCTAGGGAATCGTGTAAAAGAACGTTAAGCTGAAGCTCAAGTGTAACCGCCGGTAGGTATATTTTTTCAGAAAAGCTCGTATCTGAACTTTGCAAGAATTCCGTAGTTTTTAACAGGAGTTCAGCTGCTAGATAATTTTGATTTATTAGCCAACGTCCTAACAGTACTGTTGTTGTTTACTTTGACTGAATCAAGAGCTTTAGGAAATTTGAGCCGCATTATCTATACTTTAATGAGAGAGCAAGCCTTCTGGGCAAGAAACCAACGGCTTTATCCAAGAAAAGTGTTTCATGAATGAACCACCACTATTTTAAATCGGCATTTCTTATCCCTTGACTATCGTAGGAGGGAAACAATGCGAGCTATTATTGAAGATCTTGCTAAGAATATCTCCTTTGCTGTGTAGGTCCGAGATAATTATTTTCAATCATCGCGTGCACCGAGGGAGATCAGTATAGACGCCTATCACACTGGATCAATGGTGCAGCGTGTTTGCAGGAGGTAAAGCGTTTTCTACTTTAGTGGCGGATTATAATGCCAAACAAATAAATCTGGGTTCATCATGGTGTGCGGAATACGGGTGAGGAGCAACTCGTTCTAATTTTATGGGTATAGCTTTCAGATTCAGCAAAATGCAAATAAGTTCCACTGGTCTTTTTTGTCGGACAACTTGCCCTGCAAGGTGATTGCCATAGTATTGGGCATGTGTGTACATACAGCAGTAAGGGTATTAAGGTAAAGTGTCTCGGTATTGCACACTAAGATTGCGTCGATTCATCAAATTCGATTCACGGACAGCGACAACACAATCTGACATCCGAATCGAAATGCTTGGACACAGGTCACACTCTGAGCAAAGATGAAATGGCCAATATGTGCTAGCGCAGAGAATGGATGATCAAGGGGACCATAACAATCACACACGACTGACTGCATGTGAATTCTCGCCTATCTCTCGGAGAAGAGAAAAGCGGATCGGCTGTGGCTTACTTTCAAACCCGAATAGCTTGCAGATGATATAAAAGACGTCTTTTACAGCACACTTCGGTCTGTTGGGAAGTGAGCGGGTGAGTGAGCCAATCTGCAACATCAGGACAGTACTGGTGAGCTTATTGGCACACGAATCGCGCACCAACGCAGAAGACATGTTGCTTAAAATCTTTGCGCTACCTACATCGGTCAGCCGCTCGGTTCGCTCTAGGGTTGGTTTAGAGGCAATCGGAGCACGGAAAGTTCGTGGGACTCGGGTCTCGTTGAAAGACTCCCTGGTCGAGAGCATATTATTGTATTGTGCGTGAATTTATTACTGTACGCGCGCTTCTACATTTATCATTCGAACTTTACTACTACTCACAAACAGATCAAACGCATTAATCTAACCATCCGCCCCGATGGGCACGTCTGAAAGGAACAGGAGACTGACCGGTCACGGATATGTGAGAGGGAAACGTTACGAGTATGTGACTGCCGTGAGTGAGCCACAATCTGCAAAGACATTCAGGAGCAAGGGTACTGGTGAGCTTATGTGCAAACACGCGTCGCACACAAGCAGAAGACATGTGTTAAAATTTGCGCACCTAATCGTCAGCCCTCGGTAGTTCAGGTGGTAGAGCAACGGACCGGAAATTCGTGGACCGGGGTTCGACTCCCTGTCGAGGCATATTATTGTGCGTGAATTTTAATCGTGGCTTCTACTTTCTTCGAACTTCACACTACTCACAAACATCAACCATTAATCTACCATCGCCCATTGGACGTCTGAAGGACAGGAACTTCGGTCTATTGGGAAGTGACGGGTGAGTGAGCCAATCTGCAACATCAGGACAGGTACTGTGAGCTTATTGGCAACACGTCGCGCACCAAGCAGAAGACATGTGTTAAAATTTGCGCACCTAATCGTCAGCCCTCGGTAGCTCAGGTGGTAGAGCAACGGACCGGAAATTCGTGGACCGGGGTTCGACTCCCCGTCGAGGCATATTATTGTGCGTGAATTTTAATCGTGGCTTCTACTTTCTTCGAACTTTACACTACTCACAAACATCCACCATTAATCTACCATCGCCCATTGGACGTCTGAAGGACAGGAACTTCGGTCTATTGGGAAGTGACGGGTGAGTGAGCCAATCTGCAACATCAGGACAGGTACTGTGAGCTTATTGGCAACACGTCGCGCACCAAGCAGAAGACATGTGTTAAAATTTGCGCACCTAATCGTCAGCCCTCGGTAGCTCAGGTGGTAGAGCAACGGACCGGAAATTCGTGGACCGGGGTTCGACTCCCCGTCGAGGCATATTATTGTGCGTGAATTTTAATCGTGGCTTCTACTTTCTTCGAACTTTACACTACTCACAAACATCCACCATTAATCTAACCATCGCCCATTGGACGTCTGAAGGACAGGAACTTCGGTCTATTGGGAAGTGACGGGTGAGTGAGCCAATCTGCAACATCAGGACAGGTACTGTGAGCTTATTGGCAACACGTCGCGCACCAAGCAGAAGCCACGATTAAAATTTGCGCACCTAATCGTCAGCCCTCGGTAGCTCAGGTGGTAGAGCAACGGACCGGAAATTCGTGGACCGGGGTTCGACTCCCCGTCGAGGCATATTATTGTGCGTGAATTTTAATCGTGGCTTCTACTTTCTTCGAACTTTACACTACTCACAAACATCCACCATTAATCTACCATCGCCCATTGGACGTCTGAAGGACAGGAACTTCGGTCTATTGGGAAGTGACGGGTGAGTGAGCCAATCTGCAACATCAGGACAGGTACTGTGAGCTTATTGGCAACACGTCGCGCACCAAGCAGAAGACATGTGTTAAAATTTGCGCACCTAATCGTCAGCCCTCGGTAGCTCAGGTGGTAGAGCAACGGACCGGAAATTCGTGGACCGGGGTTCGACTCCCCGTCGAGGCATATTATTGTGCGTGAATTTTAATCGTGGCTTCTACTTTCTTCGAACTTTACACTACTCACAAACATCCACCATTAATCTACCATCGCCCATTGGACGTCTGAAGGACAGGAACTTCGGTCTATTGGGAAGTGACGGGTGAGTGAGCCAATCTGCAACATCAGGACAGGTACTGTGAACTTATTGGCAACACGTCGCGCACCAAGCAGAAGACATGTGTTAAAATTTGCGCACCTAATCGTCAGCCCTCGGTAGCTCAGGTGGTAGAGCAACGGACCGGAAATTCGTGGACCGGGGTTCGACTCCCCGTCGAGGCATATTATTGTGCGTGAATTTTAATCGTGGCTTCTACTTTCTTCGAACTTTACACTACTCACAAACATCCACCATTAATCTACCATCGCCCATTGGACGTCTGAAGGACAGGAACTTCGGTCTATTGGGAAGTGACGGGTGAGTGAGCCAATCTGCAACATCAGGACAGGTACTGTGAGCTTATTGGCAACACGTCGCGCACCAAGCAGAAGACATGTGTTAAAATTTGCGCACCTAATCGTCAGCCCTCGGTAGCTCAGGTGGTAGAGCAACGGACCGGAAATTCGTGGACCGGGGTTCGACTCCCCGTCGAGGCATATTATTGTGCGTGAATTTTAATTCGTGGCTTCTACTTTCTTCGAACTTTACACTACTCACAAACATCCACCATTAATCTACCATCGCCCATTGGACGTCTGAAGGACAGGAACTTCGGTCTATTGGGAAGTGACGGGTGAGTGAGCCAATCTGCAACATCAGGACAGGTACTGTGAGCTTATTGGCAACACGTCGCGCACCAAGCAGAAGACATGTGTTAAAATTTGCGCACCTAATCGTCAGCCCTCGGTAGCTCAGGTGGTAGAGCAACGGACCGGAAATTCGTGGACCGGGGTTCGACTCCCCGTCGAGGCATATTATTGTGCGTGAATTTTAATCGTCACAAACATCCACCATTAATCTACCATCGCCCATTGGACGTCTGAAGGACAGGAACTTCGGTCTATGGGAAGTGACGGGTGAGTGAGCCAATCTGCAACATCAGGACAGGTACTGTGAGCTTATTGGCAACACGTCGCGCACCAAGCAGAAGACATGTGTTAAAATTTGCGCACCTAATCGTCAGCCCTCGGTAGCTCAGGTGGTAGAGCAACGGACCGGAAATTCGTGGACCGGGGTTCGACTCCCTGTCGAGGCATATTATTGTGCGTGAATTTTAATTGTGGCTTCTACTTTCTTCGAACTTTACACTACTCACAAACATCAACCATTAATCTACCATCGCCCATTGGACGTCTGAAGGACAGGAACTTCGGTCTGTTGGGAAGTGACGGGTGAGTGAGCCAATCTGCAACATCAGGACAGGTACTGTGAGCTTATTGGCAACACGTCGCGCACCAAGCAGAAGACATGTGTTAAAATTTGCGCACCTAATCGTCAGCCCTCGGTAGCTCAGGTGGTAGAGCAACGGACCGGAAATTCGTGGACCGGGGTTCGACTCCCTGTCGAGGCATATTATTGTGCGTGAATTTTAATTGTGGCTTCTACTTTCTTCGAACTTTACACTACTCACAAACATCAACCATTAATCTACCATCGCCCATTGGACGTCTGAAGGACAGGAACTTCGGTCTGTTGGGAAGTGACGGGTGAGTGAGCCAATCTGCAACATCAGGACAGGTACTGTGAGCTTATTGGCAACACGTCGCGCACCAAGCAGAAGACATGTGTTAAAATTTGCGCACCTAATCGTCAGCCCTCGGTAGCTCAGGTGGTAGAGCAACGGACCGGAAATTCGTGGACCGGGGTTCGACTCCCTGTCGAGGCATATTATTGTGCGTGAATTTTAATCGTGGCTTCTACTTTCTTCGAACTTTACACTACTCACAAACATCCACCATTAATCTACCATCGCCCATTGGACGTCTGAAGGACAGGAACTTCGGTCTGTTGGGAAGTGACGGGTGAGTGAGCCAATCTGCAACATCAGGACAGGTACTGTGAGCTTATTGGCAACACGTCGCGCACCAAGCAGAAGACATGTGTTAAAATTTGCGCACCTAATCGTCAGCCCTCGGTAGCTCAGGTGGTAGAGCAACGGACCGGAAATTCGTGGACCGGGGTTCGACTCCCTGTCGAGGCATATTATTGTGCGTGAATTTTAATTGTGGCTTCTACTTTCTTCGAACTTTACACTACTCACAAACATCAACCATTAATCTACCATCGCCCATTGGACGTCTGAAGGACAGGAACTTCGGTCTGTTGGGAAGTGACGGGTGAGTGAGCCAATCTGCAACATCAGGACAGGTACTGTGAGCTTATTGGCAACACGTCGCGCACCAAGCAGAAGACATGTGTTAAAATTTGCGCACCTAATCGTCAGCCCTCGGTAGCTCAGGTGGTAGAGCAACGGACCGGAAATTCGTGGACCGGGGTTCGACTCCCTGTCGAGGCATATTATTGTGCGTGAATTTTAATTGTGGCTTCTACTTTCTTCGAACTTTACACTACTCACAAACATCTACCATTAATCTACCATCGCCCATTGGACGTCTGAAGGACAGGAACTTCGGTCTGTTGGGAAGTGACGGGTGAGTGAGCCAATCTGCAACATCAGGACAGGTACTGTGAGCTTATTGGCAACACGTCGCGCACCAAGCAGAAGACATGTGTTAAAATTTGCGCACCTAATCGTCAGCCCTCGGTAGCTCAGGTGGTAGAGCAACGGACCGGAAATTCGTGGACCGGGGTTCGACTCCCTGTCGAGGCATATTATTGTGCGTGAATTTTAATTGTGGCTTCTACTTTCTTCGAACTTTACACTACTCACAAACATCAACCATTAATCTACCATCGCCCATTGGACGTCTGAAGGACAGGAACTTCGGTCTGTTGGGAAGTGACGGGTGAGTGAGCCAATCTGCAACATCAGGACAGGTACTGTGAGCTTATTGGCAACACGTCGCGCACCAAGCAGAAGACATGTGTTAAAATTTGCGCACCTAATCGTCAGCCCTCGGTAGCTCAGGTGGTAGAGCAACGGACCGGAAATTCGTGGACCGGGGTTCGACTCCCTGTCGAGGCATATTATTGTGCGTGAATTTTAATTGTGGCTTCTACTTTCTTCGAACTTTACACTACTCACAAACATCCACCATTAATCTACCATCGCCCATTGGACGTCTGAAGGACAGGAACTTCGGTCTGTTGGGAAGTGACGGGTGAGTGAGCCAATCTGCAACATCAGGACAGGTACTGTGAGCTTATTGGCAACACGTCGCGCACCAAGCAGAAGACATGTGTTAAAATTTGCGCACCTAATCGTCAGCCCTCGGTAGCTCAGGTGGTAGAGCAACGGACCGGAAATTCGTGGACCGGGGTTCGACTCCCTGTCGAGGCATATTATTGTGCGTGAATTTTAATCGTGGCTTCTACTTTCTTCGAACTTTACACTACTCACAAACATCCACCATTAATCTACCATCGCCCATTGGACGTCTGAAGGACAGGAACTTCGGTCTGTTGGGAAGTGACGGGTGAGTGAGCCAATCTGCAACATCAGGACAGGTACTGTGAGCTTATTGGCAACACGTCGCGCACCAAGCAGAAGACATGTGTTAAAATTTGCGCACCTAATCGTCAGCCCTCGGTAGCTCAGGTGGTAGAGCAACGGACCGGAAATTCGTGGACCGGGGTTCGACTCCCTGTCGAGGCATATTATTGTGCGTGAATTTTAATTGTGGCTTCTACTTTCTTCGAACTTTACACTACTCACAAACATCAACCATTAATCTACCATCGCCCATTGGACGTCTGAAGGACAGGAACTTCGGTCTGTTGGGAAGTGACGGGTGAGTGAGCCAATCTGCAACATCAGGACAGGTACTGTGAGCTTATTGGCAACACGTCGCGCACCAAGCAGAAGACATGTGTTAAAATTTGCGCACCTAATCGTCAGCCCTCGGTAGCTCAGGTGGTAGAGCAACGGACCGGAAATTCGTGGACCGGGGTTCGACTCCCTGTCGAGGCATATTATTGTGCGTGAATTTTAATTGTGGCTTCTACTTTCTTCGAACTTTACACTACTCACAAACATCAACCATTAATCTACCATCGCCCATTGGACGTCTGAAGGACAGGAACTTCGGTCTGTTGGGAAGTGACGGGTGAGTGAGCCAATCTGCAACATCAGGACAGGTACTGTGAGCTTATTGGCAACACGTCGCGCACCAAGCAGAAGACATGTGTTAAAATTTGCGCACCTAATCGTCAGCCCTCGGTAGCTCAGGTGGTAGAGCAACGGACCGGAAATTCGTGGACCGGGGTTCGACTCCCTGTCGAGGCATATTATTGTGCGTGAATTTTAATTGTGGCTTCTACTTTCTTCGAACTTTTTGCTTTTGTTAGAAGAATTTCTTTGCCTGCAAATCAATTACATCTTACTGTACTTCAGCTAAAACACCATAAACTTTGCAATCATAGAGAGGCTGGAACAGAAAGAGTTCACTTTCTATTCTCTCAAAAGCTAAAAACTCCAAAAATGCTTTCTCAGGTCACGAATAATTGCTATCGGAAACTCGATCAAGTTGCCTTTGGTGATCGTAGCGCGAAACTCCTTGAAACAGTCAAAATGAGGAAGATTTTCTCCTTCCAGTGGTGTTCTCAACAATGACAACTTTGGCCAAAATCCTGATGATTCAGTACAGAGCACAGATTAGGCTGTCGGATTCCTGCCGTGCCTAGTTCAGCTCATTCATGTAGAATGTGATATCGATCGTAAATATAATCTTTGACACCCACATAAGATTTGACAGCTATGGATCAGCTTGATATTTTTCATTCAAAAACGCTGCTATATCGTTTCGGAGCTTGTAAAATGTTATAGAACTTTACCGCAACTGATCTATTGTACTAATGTGTGTTAAGGTAAATCACATACTTCGGAATCCATGTTTTCCAGAAAAGAGGGAAAATGGCCATTATTTTGAGTATGACCTCAAATGAACTTGCCGGCAGAAATGACTAATTTGGGTGCATAAGAAACATCTAATTATTTCCAGCAGAGTACCTTTTAATGTAGGATGAAGTAAATGAACAGGATGGTAGGCATTTCCAAATATTTCAATTGAGCCCCGATCTGTTCTATTAGACCCTTCCGAACTCCAGCCATGCTTTTCCCATCACTAGCTGTCAGACCTCGGAGCCGATTCCACGGAAGGTTATAATCTTGCAAAATTTTGTGCACTTCCACAAAAATGTCTTTTCCGTTTGTTGTTCTATGCATACTGGAGACCGATTCCAACTACTTCGTTATTTGAAAGTACGAAATGACACAACAAATGAACAAGAGAAGTTGTGACGTACTCGACCAATCAGTAGACTCCTCCAGCGCAAGAGAAAATCACCAATAGTCCTTAGCTTTGTTACGGATCTGCATCAATACGTTCTCCTAAGTTCTTCGGTTCTCCGCACAACAGAACTTGCCGACAGCCTGATAGTAGAAATCAAATTGATATTCTCAGAACACGTGATTCGCTACTCCCATTATTCACTCTATGATTAAATTACCATCAGTAAAAGGCTTTCCTTGCTCAACCGTCTTATGAAATGCTTTGTAGCACAAAAAGTATGGTAATTGGAAACGTATTTGGCATCCTAATAGAAAATCTGCGGAGCATAGAACTAGCACTTGCTGGTAAAGTTACGGTTCGCCATACATGCATCTGAAGCTTATATCATAACGTTTAAAGCATACAATACATATATCACACAAGGTCCGTTGCAAACTATATGAATACGGTCGGCTGAAATGAACAGCGTGCGACATCTTTTTTCAACTGTGGTTCCGAAAGGGTCAACCGGTCTTTCCGTAGAGACATCGAAATCGCCCAACCATAACGTTTCACCCATCTGATTTATCAAGAGCTATTCACACACTTCGCCGTCTCGCTATTAAGCGGATTTCCGACCTGCTTTGAAGCGCGTGTAGTATCCTCCCATTGTATTTACGAGGTTCCACTTCTCTTGGACCTCATGGGCTCGAAAATTATCACGAATAAGTAACATTCTCACGTTCATAAGAGGCTTTTGTGCAGTTTGCTAAGCCCCAATGTGGCTTGCCTAATTCAAATGGATCAGTCTCATGCACAGCCGCATAAACGCCACGGAGCATGCGAGTGAAAGATACGACTGTGTGGGTTACATGCACCCTAAAGTGATTGCAGATTAATGGGTTAAACTGGTGTTCATGGTCAGAGAATGCGAAACGAAATCGAACTTATAGTGCAAAGAATGGCATTGCGGAGTGAGCTGACACGTTCTATTGGCTACACGCAAATTATCGCTCAAACTGTTTAAGCTGATTGGTGAAATGAAGGGACCAAACATTGCTGTGATGCCGCGGTGATAATGTTTTAACGTGTACAAACGGAATGCGGTCATGCAATGACTTGAGCGAAAGTGCATTATTAAGAAGGCCGTAAACACAGGGCTAGAATAGGCACGTGCGTTACTTTGGTGTTAAAATCGAGTGTCGTTCGCCGGTCGGATGAAATAAAGTCGCGCGCCGGCTCCTGCCCGCGGGCCTTAGATTGGTGACCTCTGACCTGGGGAAACCGACCAGTTTTATTTACTGTTTTTCATATAATCAGGAAGGTAGCCGCGCACAACGATAAGGGAGTACAGTAAAGTAAATGTAAAGTAGGGTTATTTAGAAAACAACTAACTGGTTGTTTCTGTACCGCCTCAAGTAGAGACTTGTAAACTTGGTGTAATATGCATCGAAAATTCGTATACCCAAGATAAATCTTGAGGCGCGTCAACAGTAATTAGAGTGGGGGAGACAGGTTATGTTTCAGATTTTCAGCCCCATTTAAACTAGCATTACGATGCTTCGTTGCAAAAATTTCATCTGGTGGAACACATATGTGACTCAGACATGTTTATTACTTCAATCAACCTCATCATGGCCCTCATCATATCTTCGATTTATCATACCTGAACGCTCCTTCGTCACCATTAACAACACTGACAGATTGACAGACGAAGAGTTTAGATGACTTTTCTGCAGACATTATTGCCTTTCTAATCATCAATATTTTACATTCAAAAAACTATTCTGACAGCTAGTCCTGTGTCAGAATAGGTATTTTACCTCCGTTAGCTGGATATCCCAAAAATTTCAACAACTTTGTCTTACTTTGGGCACTTCCAAGAAGTCTCTTCTACCTAGAGAAATCGGCCAGTTTTATTTACTGTCTTTCATAAAATCAGGAAGCTAGCCGCGCACAACGATGGGGGAGCACACTGATTTAAAAAGCCTTGCCCATCGTGACCCGGTAGCCAAAGGGGTAGTAGTGTGGGCTGCTATTCCAATGGTCGTGGGTTCAAATCGTGTTGTCTCCACCTGATGAGATGAAAGTACATCGAAAAGCTTCATGGCTGTGCAGTGCTTTCGGGTGGGCAATACCCAATTTCCATCTACTGTAGAGTAGGGTACTTTAACAACTAACCGGTGGTTTCCGTACCGTCTCAAGTAGAGAATTGTAAACTTGGTGTATTATGCATCTGAAATTAATATAGTCAAGAGATATATTGAAGCCCATCAACATTCTCTTCTACCTGGCTCCGATGGTCAACAAGTGCGGTTGTCGGATGTCTGGCTCTGGGGAGGAAGACGACCGGCTCCTAAGGTAGGCAAACCGGCTCACTCGTTCTGCCTAATATAATATAACATTCTCATTGAGAAAATTCACGAACGTGATGGTAAGTAAGGAATTTAAACCATGCTGATTACCGATTTACTCGAGCCTAGTCTCCATTAAAGCTTACTATTGCATGCACCTCAGAATTTGAAACATTTAATTAAGCGGATAAAGGAGTAGTGATTACAACATAATGATGTCCAGAAGCTTGAGGCTACATGTTAATTCATGCAATGTGGACATGCTTGCATACATATGTATTCGTCCAGAAAATAGCCATCAGGTTTCAGGCTAAAAACAGAAAGATCGAAACATCAGCGCGCGAATGATTTTTGAAACTTTGCTATAATTGTGTTTCTAACTTGACCTTCATATACGAGCGCTATGCTGCACAAATGTTCGGCACGAATGAGAAAGCTAACTAACGTTACTTCGGTCCATTTGCTTTTTCCTTATATATGCTTTTAATTGCAATGGCTATTTTTTGCATAAAATATGTTCCTGCTTCACCATAAAATGTTTCCCACTGTCCGCTTAAAATTGATAGGCGTAGCAATATTGAAGTTACCAAAAAGGAAACAAATAAAACCAACCTTCTCATACTATCGCAAATATGACCGCAAATGGGTGCGAATGCAATAGCTAATATCCTGGGACAATTTTGGCTTAGGTAATCCGATTTTTCAATGCGCTACAACGTTTTCCGTAACAGGAACGTTCGCCGTTGATATCATGCCCTTTAAGTAAGGAAGCCAAGCCGAACTTTTCGTGCAGCATTTTTCACCAACGTGACATTGAAGAATTCATTTGTGTTCCCTGACACAGGAAGCATTCGATGTCTCTGCAGATAACGGTGTTTTGAAGCTGGACGTGGTGATGACCACATTTAGCATATTGCATCATTTGCTTGAATATTGACAACACTTCCGGAACTTCAACGGCAGTTGCACGCACAGGAGAAAAGGATCGGATTTTCGGAAGCAAATGCCATTGTCTGATTATAAAGCACCAATGTAAGGCACTAATTTCCGAGTTCTAGTACATCGCAAATGATATCATGATGTAGCGAGCGGCCAGAAAACCAGACGACCACGAATAGATAAAAAACCAACTGAACACGATGTCGAACTGGTCATTTGAGAATACCCTTCTTCTCAATGTAAAAATGTTCCGAGTTGTACAACTGCGCAGTAGGCATGACCACGTGTATCATCTTGGGTTGCCCAGATTACAAACTAGTTCTCGTGAAAGGGTTCTCTCTTTCCTCATTCAAACTGGTCTTGCCTGTTCAAAGATGATAAGCTGATGCACAAAGTAGCAAGTAGCAGGTCGCCTGCTTAGGAGGGCGTTCGGGAAATTTTCCTATGAATTTTCCCGACTATGCACAGATCTAACATGCGCCCTCAAAATGAGTAATTTATCCAAGCTTGGAAATCTTGGTTGAAACAGAAACTATCACTATAACGCGAGGCAACAAAGAAAAGCAGAGGCATACACAAGTACTATTTTCAGCAGACGCTGAATTTATTAGATTCTTTAGTCGACCTTACTGACGCCTGCGTGGTGATCTCACAATAATATACCAACTACACTCTGACCCCAATAACATGCCGTCAGTTGCCAAAAATGAACCACAACACGAAGCTGAGAAAACTCTTTCCTAAATTCAGTTGCTTCCTCCACTTTATCGGATTTCCCGAAAAAGGATCAGGTATATAACTTAGCTCCTTCTTCGTTGCCTAAACTGCACTACTAGAGAATATATTAATAATGCCTTGAAACCGAATTTATGTAGCACATAAACGTAAGAGGCAGTGCATGAGCGATCGTTCTGGTCATAATTTTTCTCCCAGATTACATCGGTTATAGTCGCCCTCCATTAAGACGGTCAAGAAACAGAACGACAGTCATCATCCACTCTCATTCTCCTTGATAGAGTTCAGTATATATTTACTGGTGTGTTCTCAACAAGGTGAGGGACGGCCAATCTAAGCTGGTCCGATCATAAGCTACAAAGGAAATGCAGAATTGTTTTACAAAATACTGTGCCAAAACAATTGTGAGTCCAATTCCATTGTTTCTAACATCATTGATTTCATTTCCCAATTTCTTGGAATCCACGAAAATTGCGAAACTTTCAGATAGGTTTTGGCGAATGGTTTAGAAAGAAAAGCAAACGAACCACTTTCTAATTTGTGAGTGAGGAAATGTACTGGGAAAATGTAATTAAAGATCATACTTTGGTTTATTACCATAATTTAAACATGGTGAAAATGTGTGAGCGGACAGTATCAGCGATTGTGCGGGAACCTCATTTTGAATCACCAAATTTTGTGAGATCCCAACTACACGTGAAGCTACGAACTAGAGCTCAGTCACGACAGAAATTTGAGAGGTCACCATCTCAAAGTATCAGCGCAGCACAGTAGTTTAGGAAGCCGTCGGAATTGCTTTTCCATTCTAGTTTGCAGAACGCGGAATGCTCTACCGGAATCTCTTATATGGAATCCAACGCTGGAAGAATTCAAAGCCCGAGTTGACCGTGCACTTATATCCCTACACCATCTTACATGACCCATCACCCATGAATAAACACAGGTGTCTCTAAGCGATTTCACTAGCGGTCAAAACACAGATTTTGTTCCATGTTTTCCACCTCCTCTATGTGTAAACGAAATGGAGATAGAATTTTTACCAACATCATATTTGCCGTCAGTTCTTATAGATTTACCCTGGATTTACAGTCAACGCTACGTATACTTCAGTGAGTTAACTGGTGTAAACCCAATTTGCTAACGGTTTTATATATATATATATGTATTTGGTAGTTTCAAGATAAGCAGCCTACAGAACATGTTGAGCTTTACCTTTTTTACCCATATAAAAGCACTGTTCTATTGTCCAATAATGACACGACAATATGCTAAACTGACAACTGTATTCAGCGTGAAACTAATCAGTTAGGACTAACGACTTACATCACACAATAAGTAAGAGGTGATAACAAAGGGAAAGTGTAATTTCATACATAAATTTGGTCGGTTATTTGCAATCATCAACAATCCACCCTTAGTAGGTCCACGCTTTGCAGGCATTGATGCTTTTCACCTGGATGTTTACCGGAAAGGTAGGAATATATGAAGGAGAAGGAAAACGTTTGCTTACCAAACCCACCAACGTGCGCATGTTTCTTAAATGCCATCCATGGTTCCTCAAATTAAGTAGGAGTATAGCAGAGGAAGCGTAGTTGAAGCGCAAATCGAAGGTAAATCCCCCCTATCTAACTCATCGTTGTACACGCTTTTATAGGTCAGCAACTGGCCATCAAACTGAATAACACGAAGAATATAACAGTATAGAGTAAGATAAAATCAGATAGATCTCATTTATCCAACCTATGGACGTATTACGGTTTTCACACTTCACCGGGGAGGCATTAGTTTGTGTACTACCGAAGGGGACGGAATGAGAGAAAAAGCTAAGTTATCCCGCAAGAAAAAATTCATGGTAATGGAATATTGTATTCCACTTTGGTTTGAAAAGTCCTTCTCGCCATATTTATCTGTATTTTTATATTGCGCATGTCGCAAATAATTACATGTTATCAGGCCTGTTCTCGTAGGCCCATTCATCTGTACAGCTGACACGAAACAGTCCTTTAACTTTATCAACAGTTAAGTACTCTTTTATTTGCAACTTAAATCCTCGAAGCGAAGATATACTTCTGACGGCATGAGACAATTTATTCCATAACGTTGTACTGCCAACAAACCAACGACCGACATAATTGAGCTGCAGTCGTTTGATGGCGTTACACAGTAGCTTTGGTAATCAGTTACCTTTGAAAGGTGTGGAAATAATGCTTTTAAGCCAGTTTTCTTTCTCCCCGTTATCCCGCAAAATCGCTTCATCTGGAATACTGCTTCCACGATTGTCCGCCCTGCCTCGTAAGGAACAAACTGGAGCTAGATAGGGTTTTACCGGCGGCTACTAGGTTAGTTGATGGAGTACCGAGACAGACGTGCCCCAGGCGTCCACATAGTTTTAGAATGCTTAAATAAGATATAATCCTAGCATACTGTATCTTAACTGGGAAGGTTTGTCCGAATTTATCTTGCCTTTTAGCTTCCATTAGAGTGTCTGTTCTCCGCAATCATTCCATGCAACTGGACAAACAGCGATTTGATCGGAATGTAGTAAAAATTCTGCTGTCACGCAGAGTCATCGACGGCTGGATCAAGCTTCCGTTAATTCTTATCAGGGAACCTAAGGTTAAGAAGTTCTGGCATCAACTTGACGCTTTTTGTTGCAACAAGAAAACTTCCCCTTGTTTTGACGGACGCGCATATTCATCCTTCGCTTTTCTTTTTTACTTTCCTTCATGCATAGATATTATCCACACATTTCAATGAACTTTCTTGTGTTGTACCTTCGAGTTCCCTTCCTATCGTTTTCTTACTTCACATGACTGTCATAGTAGGGACTGTTAGGGCAGGACATGTGAATATTAATTGGTTGGTCAGGGTGCGCTGCAGGTTTGCCGTTTTAGATCCATAGAGAACTGCCAGCACTACACCAAGTTTTGGCTCAAATATTTACTCAATGAGAATCACTCACAGGATTATCTTATCGTTCCAGTCCCACAAGAATTTGAACTTCTACCTGATTTTACGTGCTTCATCACTTTATGAAGCATGGCATCCTGGGCTGTGTGTTATTGGATGAACTTTAGCTAGATTGGTAGGCATTTGGCGGTGTCGAGGATTACCCGATTCCTAGCAATCACTGTCTCCTTGTTGTCTGCCGGATGATCAACAAGTAACGGGGACAAGACACTGGCTTGCTCAAAAGCGGCTGTCGATTGGTAGTAGGTGCTAAAATTGTATAGCAGTACATATAGAGTCCAACTCTGTAAACGGATGGCCGTGATTGCCTGGATACATTTATGTTACCTTAATATACTTAGTCATGGTTTGTGATCTAAGTAAGTTGAAACGTCTACATTATAGCTTCTGTGGAGCTTATTAACAGTAAATACGATGACCAAGCCTACATTTTCCACCTGGGAGTAACTCATCTCAGCTGTTGACAATTAGCAAGCTACGTAATCAACTGGTTTCTCAGAGCTGTCTGGGAAAACTTGTGGGTTACTGCAGCACCGATGTTACAGTTTGTTGTATTGACAGCTACCACAATCAGAACTTTGGGATCAATATGTGTGAGAAGGAGATCGGAATCCAACGGAGTTTCATCCGATCAACCACTCGGTCGACTAGTTCCAATTTAACTCTTTATAAGTAGAGCAATCAGAGGTGCGCGTAGTTGATGTATTTCCGAAAGGAAACTAAAGTAGTGAATAACCGTACCAAGGAAAGAGCTTAGGATTGCGACTTCTGTTGAGGTTGGCATGTTAACGATAGCTTAAATGCTACCTGGACCGGGAAGATTTCTGTTCGAATCAGTGATCAACCGCAGGTATTTAAGCTGTGGTAAGAGTAAACTGCACTTCTCCGGTCACGGAAGTAATCCATGATTTTGTTGTTTTACTTCTCTATACCAAATCATCCACGTTTATTGAGTTTTACCATTACATTTACTGGTGATGTCATCTAATTACGTAAATGTGTGTTAAGGCACGTGAACGAAAACTGAAATTGGTGTAACTTGCTATTAAACATTTGTCCAACTAAAAGAAATTAACTCAAACATAGCTACACACGAATAATGAATAAAGGTTAACAGCTAATATATTGGAAAACTTTTCAATGTGTCGATTGTTATACTTCAGTACTTCGCCAAGAGAAACCGACCGGTCTTATTTATTGTTTTTGCATTTAATTTCGAAGCCAACCGCGTACAACGACCACCGATTATACATAGTTAATTGCATAAAAGTGTAAATAAAAGATGACCAACGGTTTGTGTCATGTACACATGGTAAAATATAGCTATATATTTTGTCCACATACCACTAATATTGATGTGTGACAAGGGTAATTTAATTTGGGAAGCAAATTATGTCACACATTTTTATCCCCGCTTTAACTACCCTTCGGATGCGCTTGTTGGTAAAAGCTCTTTTGTGCAACCCACGTAGGTGACCCAGGCATATGGTCACTCCTTTTAATATCATCTTGGCTAGGTCACATCCTAGTTTTATCGAACTTGAACGCTAACCCCTCGCTGTTTTGAACACCGGCAGATAGGCAGACGGAGAGTCCACATGCTTTTTGCAGACATAATTGTTACCTTGCTCGTCACTGGTTCATATTTAATTAAACTAGCCTGAACTTTAGCTGTTCGTTAGAATAGCCTTGTCACCTCGGTTAGCTGGACATCCTGAACACCGACAAACACTATGCCTTTCTTAGGACATCCCTAAAAACTCTGTTTTACCTAGATATATTGCAAAAGTGCTTCTTTTGGACTTGTAGCGCAGTGCTGGAGAGACGACCAGCTCCTAAATTTACGCGACCTTGCTATTCGTAGATGTACTATTATCCACAGGTTCTGCCTAACGTAATATAACGATATTGTCTATATTAATTACGGCTTTGGTGATAGGTAAGGCAATCCAGCCATGCCGACTACCGGTTTATTCGATCCAAGTTTCTATTAATGTTCAGAATCCCTACCCATCACGCTTTGAAACATTAAGACGAGCGGATAAAAGAGTAGTGATTTCAAAAGTTGGATACCCAACTACAGGAGGTTACCTGCGCATAATTGCTTACGGGATCTGATTGGATATACTCTTATTCCTCTAAACCCTTCCAATCAGGGTTGCAGATAAAAAGACATATTGAATAGAACGATAGAAAGATTTGCGCGCGAACTAAATTTGTAGTGAAGTTATAACGGTGCTTCCAGCTTGCCTTTCAAATGCGAGCATTGCGCTGCACCAAAAATTTGACAAGAAGCCGAAGCATACTAGTAACCGATACCTACTCGCCATTTTATTTTTGCTTATTTCTGTTTTTCATTGTTGCATAATATAAGTTTTTGATTCGTCCTTAGATGTTTTCCTGTTGTATACTAAATTATTTGCGTCCTACCAAGATCGAAGTAGCTGAATGCAAGAAAAAAGTAATAACACCAGTTTCGTACGATTGCGAACAACTGCAAGATGTCATCGACGGGTGGAATGTAATACAATGCCCTTGGGAAATTAACATTAGGCATTCCGATCTTTCAATGCGTCCCCACGTTAGGGAACCAATAACTTTCTACCTTAGTATCCTGCAATGCAAGTAGAAAAGCAAACCCAATTTTGCAATCAACACATCCCGCCATCGTGAGCTAGTGGCGTTCTTTTGCTTTTGCTGATAGGAGAGACATTTAACGTTACTGCAGATAGCGGCATTTTTGAACCGGTCACTTCTAGCACACCTAGTATATCGTGTCAAACGCCTTCGGGACTTCGCTGGCAGTTTTACGCACGGTAATAATCATCTGGAGTGGGCAAGTCTTTCGATGTTCTATTCTTCACACATGGTATGAAGATATGGCCAGCGATCAGGGAACAGGAGGACCATGAAGAGTTAAAGCGCGATCCAAACACATACCTAACTAGTCATTTAAAAATGCTCTATCATTCTAAGAAGAAAAATGTCGAGTTGTTAAACTACACCTATTGGATGACTCCATGTGTTGGTAAGGGTCAAAATATTGCAAACTATTTCCCATCAATGCGACTTTGTTGTGCCTAGACAATGTGAATTCAACTTTTCAAAGCAGGCTGAAGCAACTGTAAAAAGCAGCAACCAGCACGTCGGCCTGTTGTCTATGACATTTGGAAATTTTAACCACAACATCTTTCTGATGGTAAACAATATTTACTTGCACCCTCAATTTGAATACGTTATCCAAGCTTGGCATTCTAGTTGGAAGTGCGCCATATAGCTTCTAGAACTACCACAAAGCATAACAGTAAGACTGTTCTGTAATAGTGAGCAATCTGACAGTGCGCAGTACACTACACGTTTTGTTAAATTTTAAGGTTTCTACACTGAACTAGATTTGTCAAATTACCGGGTTGTTCTCTACTTTTATAGTAAAAACAGACAGTTTTGTTTTGTGTGTATACTTCCCATAGTTACAACGGTGGTCACAACGGTTGACCTGCTCGCAGCTGAGACCCGAGTATGAATTCGCAACCCCACTCATGAAGGAATTAGTGCCGAATGTTGTTATTTGTCTAATTTTATGGGTAAGCGACAAATCGACCATAGATTCTCATGATCTCACCCACAAATCTAACTCCTGAGAATGAGTGTTATGGGTTTGAAATTCATTGGGTAAATAACGTACCACCGTCACAGCAAGGTACGCATTCAACCGCCTGCGAGGTGTGTGCAGTTTGTCCTAACAATGAGGCGCAAAGATGCATGTTGAAACAATCAGAATTTTTACAGCATAGATGAATTTGCGCAGTTAAAAGACCGTAACTTAACACACTGGGACCAGTAGGTAAACAATCCAACTTCACGGGTTTACCTTTCATTGAAAGAACGCAATCTTCGTCGGTTTCGAGCAATTCAGGTTCAGATATTAAATCCAAGTGATCCGGATAAACGGAATACATTTTGCCGTTGTTTTATGGATTACATGTGCAATCACTCCGTAATGTTTATGGGTGAGTCCGATTTCCATTTGTTGGAACGGACAAACGAGATTTCTGGGCTACTTCAAATGTACGCCGTTACACAGCGTCACGTATTCAGCATGGCGGTAATATAATGATTTGGGCTGGAATAACCAGTCAAAAAATCGCTGAACCATTTTTCTTTTCCAGGTACGTGACTGATAAACGTTTTTCTATTACTTAACCCATACCTTTGATAGCATCGTCGTACAAGCAATTGCTCCAGACTTGCGTACTGCCACAGTTGGAGGCGGACGGTGTTCGTAGTACCATAGGTTTGCAGCATGATGGTGCACCATAGCATTATGCTCAGTCAGTGCGAGCATATCTCCGCGAGGAATTTGGCGGACGTTGGATCGGTCGTGGAGGCCCTGTCGAGTGGCCCCACGGCCACCCGCTTTAAACCCGCTGGATCCTTTTCTCTGGGGATATTTGAAACAAAGGATTTAAAGAAACAAGCCAATTCCCCTCGGGTAATTGCAGCAGGATATTGTGAATAAAAATGCTACGCCATCACCATCGTGACGTTGCGGAAAGTGCTTGCTAACTGCGTCAAGCCCTTTCCGTACTGTGCTCAGAATGCAGGTGGACACTTTTAACATCTTCTATGAAATGTATGTCTGTCTAACTGCTTCTGTTTATATATATTAATAATCTATTGCACGCGACCTTAATTTTACGAGCACTGCCTGCTTCTTCGGCTGTCTGTGCCAGTCCGAAAGCCGTGGTAATATTTGGGTATACGATTCGTGGATTAGATTCTACGTATTGGAGCCGCTGATGCAAATGTTCCCCAACCTACACCGGAGCCATAAGTAAAAGATTATTTAGGGTTTCCGATACGTTGTTTATAGACAAATTAGTTCTCGCTAGTGATGTTATTGCACCCCGAGCTTCTTGCTTGTAGCAGAGGCTTGTGTTTTTGTACCGTGCAGCTTAACTATCCGGGTCAATGAGCCTAGTCTATGCAACCTCGATGACATATATTTTGCACCGCCTTGTCTACCTTCGTGGACTGCTACTTAGATGACTGAGAGACTTAGTCAGGCAGGTAGTTCAGTATGGTAGTTGCTAATTTTAGTGTAAAAGGGATGGATTTATTGCTTTTAACACATTAGTCCTTCGCTCTTCACATATCAATTGGCTTGGTTAGAATTAGGTATGCCATTGTTAGGTCGAACTAAGCAGGTCGGAAAATGGAGATGTCGAATTGTCCGAATACCCGTCTTAGCAACTCGACGTGTTGATTACCAGTTTTTAATGCATTTCAGCTCGATGGGAACTGCTCACATCATGCTGAACAAACACGCATAGGTCGCGTTCGACAGAAGATTGTTACAGTACTTGCGTCCCGAGCGTATAGCAGTAGGTACTCTGGTGTTGTATGGAAAGTACCTTGCATTTTCTTGCGTCGAAACTCCGCAGCTTTTCGTTTGGCTACTGCTGTACCATGTCCAAGTCATGCTGCAGAATATCCAGATCGGCGTCCCACAGAATCGTGCGTTATGTTTTGTTGTCATCAGCAAACATTAGAAAACGCGAACCCATCGTCTGTGCAAGGTCGTTGACAAATGCCAAAAGCAATTTTGAATTTAGTACAGAGCCATGAAGCAAACCACATTCGACATGTATGGGGTCTGATAACGAGTTTCGAACTCTAACCACCAGCTGCTGTAGTAGGAGAAAGTTGGCAACCTATGTGAAAAGGGGGTCACCGATGCCGTAATACTGCAGCTTGGAGAGAAGAATCCCTTGATCCAGGCGGTCGAATGCATTCGAGAAATCATAGGATACCCCATGGACGTTTTCTCTTGTGTAAGCTTACTCGGTCCAGCTACTTCGGACTATCAGAACATATATTGTGCACGATCGCTTTCGACGAAAGCCATGTGGCTCGAGATCAACGATTTCGAAGGTTTTTGGATAGCACACCAATGCATCCGCAACGATGGATTGTATGAGTTTGGACAATACAGGATGAACTGATGCTGCTGAAAGAACTGCAGCAGCGGTTCTGCCAATTGTCTTGACGCTACTCCCAGTGCTTCTGAGCGAGTAATATCGACACCAGACGAGCTATGGTTTAGCAGAGACGAATGCTTTTGCAGAACATTTTCCGTGTTAATCCCGTTGTGATTAAGTTACTGCCTTGGGGTAACAAAACATGGAAGATCACCTAGTGGCAAGACCTTCATAAATGTAGCTTCATATTGCGTTCGTGTATGCTATGTGTCAGTGACTGACAAAGCTATACTTCTGGGAAAATCTGCGATAAGACCGGTGTTATTGTATGCATCTGAGACTTGACCAGATTGTACGGAAGACATCAAACGGTTGGCCGTCTTTGATCAACGGGTCTCACGCAGTATTGTACGCGTTTGGTGGAAACACAGGGTAAACAATGCTGAGGTCCGACAGTTGTTTTTTGCAAGAACTCTCCGGTGCTACAATTCGGTGTCTGTTGAATTTGTGTCGCTAATGTTGCCTACCTCATGTAATCCATACAATAGTTACGCGCCTTTCTCAGCAAGCATTATGCGCCGTCACTGCACCAAGTTGGCGAAACCACGAGATGTTAAATCCATGCCATGGCTTACGGGTATAAGGATATTGATCGAGAGACTTGGTCAAGCAGGTACGTGCCATCTTCGTAGTTGGGGCCTCGTGCTAGTCCAAGCCAATGGTTAGAGCCTCTATCGGACGAGGCGCATTGTCGGAGTCGGTGCCGCCTCTGTATTCGTTCTCTGGCATGTAGCTGTTCAGACTTCATGGCAATTAGTTTCATGCACATCCTTCTTGCTTCCATTTTGCTAATATCATATTTACGTCCAACCGCATTTACTTATCATTCTTTATTTTTGCCACTCTGGCGACGCGATTCGTGGCAACTACATCCACAGCACTTTTGTTCCCGGATCAACTGCACTCTACGGAACTGAAACAACCGGGTAATCTTTAAGCATCGTTGGTTATTTAGAAAAGAGCAATTCCAGAGAGAATTTGGCTCACTTAAAAGGAAAGCAAACTACTACCAAGTGGTTAATATTCCTAATATGAAAGGTCTAGTTGAAAGTGGTGCTTTTTCCTACAGTGCTTCTTTAGAAGCTAGTTCTCAGTCTACCGGCGGGCCCACGCAAATGTGTTTTAACAGTACCTTCGCTACAAATACGGGCACATTGAAAACTTATCTCTCATGTGTAGGTCGGTCTGTCGAGTTTAATGGGAACATAGCTGCGCTGAAATAGCAGCATATGTGCACCACGTGTAGGTTGGTCCTCCAACTCGATCTCCATTCTTTTTAACACAGTAGACACTGTACGTAAAGTTAACTACAGTGCTACGGCTGGCTAAACATCGGTCGGTACAGAGCCCACGGACATCCAGTATTCGCGAAACATTCTGTCCTCAAACACTGACCAGAATCTATCGATCCCTAGTCTGCTCCTCATCGCTTGAAGCGCTGTGCAAGTTGCGGTATGCAGACGCCGCACTTGGTGCTTAGAGCTTCTTGTGAGATCCGATTGGATTACTGGACTGCCGTTAAAATTCGTCGGGGTTTTGTCAGGGTGCGCAATGTGCGTCAACTTACGGTGCGTCCATGATAATCGGCAGACACATCCCGACCGCAGTTTATATCAGATGAAAACAAAATATTTTTAAGCATTATGTGGAAATCATGATAGCTAAATTTGAGCTCAGCAGACGTTATTAAATCTTGGATTGGATGAACTTGAGCTCGTTGTGTTGATCATTGTTTTGTCTTCGATTACTCAAATTCTACTGTGCTACCGGAATCCTAGTTTCAGCGGGGATGTTTACCGATTCTAACATGCCCGGCTCTGTTAAACAATCATAAACATTCATTGAAAACTTCACACCTTTTAGCCGGTTTCAAGAAAAGTCATTTGCATATAAGTACAATATTTATTGATGCGTCAAGTTTGAAGTTGTTCCAGAGCCGGAATAACCTCCCATTTACTTGGAAGCTATGGCTAGGCCTTCGCTTCTTCCTGCACTCTAAACTCCATACATTTATTACTTTTAATGAGTAAAGTCCCCTAAATGCTCTTCGATTAGCTGCTTGGTAAAATTTACAAATGTTTCTCTGCCATCCCATTATGTTGCACAGGACTATAAAAACAAGTATTTGATCTGACTAGCACCATCGAAAAATATAGCATTTAATTATTTACTTACACAATTTCAAGCTCTTAAAGCGATTGCATGGCTAGAATAACTATCTAAATATTCGAATGGCACCTTCGGTATATAGATAGGAAGCCATGATTGAAAAGATGTGTTTTAACGTATGCTTGTTCCTGGTTGGGTGCTAATTTACATATACGTAATTGAATGGCCAATACATGCAAGCTATTAACTTTCCTGGCACTACCGTCTTATTCAACGAGTCGTTTTGTTTAACTCTTCTTGAATAAATCAACCAGTTAACTTAAATTACTTGCTGCATTCTCTCAGTGACTGCTAGATACATGGATTGTCTTGCAGTGCGATGTACTAAGGCTGACTTAGAAGAACTTGTTTTGCATCTTGTTTCGACCAAATATGCTACAAACTAGTTCATACAGTCGCTATTTGGATTGTCCTATCGCAGCCCCGGGATTCACCAATTCGGGTTAGAGCCTAACTACTCTCATACCGACACCAACGCAGCACATGTTGTTTAAGAACTAAAGAGCAAAGTTCCATTAGTTAGATACTGAGGACCACATATGTATTAATCTAGAAGTTTTATTTGTTTACCCGGCTGCTCGGATATAGTATCTCCAGAGGTGCATCATCTGCTAACGTGCTCTAAATACCACAGTAAACAAAACATGCATTGTATTCTGCTACATCCTGTATATGTGCTTCCGCTGAGGGTCATGATTTTTTCGCATCCGTGTTGCGGGTATTCTTGAGAGCTTTTTTCCGTCTCGAAACGGTTGGACGCCCAATTCTTACAGAGTGTAGCACTATACGTTCGGTCAGCTAACCTTCCGCGTCGGACAGCGTTTATCCGTGTCCGAAGCCTTTACACCAATAACAAATCCGTACCAAATGAAGGCGTTACAGCGAATCGATAGCTTTTACAACAATATAGTAAACATGTTGAGTTAAATACTGCTTAGCATACACCACGAGAGAATTTTATTAGCACAAGTAGCAACTATTGCTACGAGAGCACAATATTTAGTAGTGTTATCTTTCCAACTATCCGTTTACACTGTTGTTTCGACAAGACGTACAGTGCAGCATCAGTTAGCATAGAATACACCGCAGTAACATAATTCGGAAACATAAAATAGTCAGGTATTTACCAAGACAAATTCAAAATATGCAGGCAGATGACACAAATATCTTCTCGGATAGTTAGCTCTTTGGACGTCAATTGGTGCAACAGTAAGTTAGTAAAGGATGCCAGTTGTAGGATTTGTAAAGCAACAACATTTTCTAAAACTAAACTGTCACATCGACTATGAAATGAGCAATGATTTAGCAAAAGACATGGGCAAGATCTTTGAACTGCGGCGCTTTAATACAACTTTAGTCACGACAAATAGGTGACGATGTGTCTGCAATTGAATCAGATATAAGATTGGACGTCGCGCGGCGTGATGCCCCCATTTAACACGGTTAACATCTGTGAGAGCAGATAGGTTCAATTGTAGCTTTCATGACATGAGAAGATTTCAAAATACGGAAGGAAAAAACAACGCAATAATCTTGAGTAACTTATGGTGCAGCAAATGTCTTCAGTAGCTTCTGTATACTTTGGTAACTTGTCAGAATCACAGTCTCTAAGTCAAATTTTGCTTACATTTGCCATTAGGTGGTTGTTGAAACATTATAAACCATCGATTTTTGGAATAAAAAAAGAACGGATGTGCCATCCTTTGGTCTGGACGACCAGAATGTTTTTTGTATGTACAACTTATGAAAGGGCATTTAGTGTGACTTATTTTATCTTCCTATCCAGTGATTAATTCCAATTGATCATTCGCACTATGCGACGGATGGTGGACCGCCAATTATATTGCATGAAAATAATACTTCAGTTATATTCATCTCCACGTAACTAATTAGTTGGTTCAAATCTTAGTTCCACACAAAGCCTAACTTAGCAAGAAACTGCACCTTGCCACTTTTGGCCATCGAAATCAAATCCTTAGGCACCACCATTCAGAGAGCAACTGTGGATCCGAAAAATTACTGGATTATGGGGCTAGAAACCCCGACTTGTCTTACGACACTATGCGTAAGGCTAATGAGCGCCTTTAACCTATTTCTGCCTAATCGTTATTGCTTTGACAATTATGTTGCGTATCAAAATATTCAGCTCTTTACATTCTGCTCAACTGTAT
Source organism: Dicrocoelium dendriticum (assembly GCA_944474145.2). Classification (NCBI taxonomy): domain Eukaryota; kingdom Metazoa; phylum Platyhelminthes; class Trematoda; order Plagiorchiida; family Dicrocoeliidae; genus Dicrocoelium; species Dicrocoelium dendriticum. The sequence goes on along the minus strand of OX104070.1, from coordinate 63,795,690 downwards.
AGCAACACTTGCTTTCAGTAGTAATCACTAATAATCATTAATTCAAATTTCCCCTTAACAGCTCAGTCAAGGAAAGTTTACCATAACAAGACTAGTCAGTATTAATGTCAGTTACTTGGTGTAGGGCGGCAACAGTTAGCCTTAAAATATCAGTAGTTTTGAGATCATTACTACATTTCTCAACGCGGGGATGCGTTTCTACTGAGGCGAAGGGCGCTGCATCGGTGTCTTTGACAAAACCTACAACATCCCATGAGATACTGGCAAACGAGAAGCTAAAAGGATATTCCGTACACCTAGTTTCTCTGCGGAAGATTAGTTTAACTTTCAAGGAATCTCGACTCGACAGCTCACTAATTTTATGAAGACAAACCACTGTTCCTTATATTTGATAGTCTTGCAAATGTTGACATGTGGGGCTAAATCGCATCTGTGTTTGTCAACTAAAGCGATGCCGAATAGAAGCATTTAACACGCAATCTAGTATGTTCCCTTTTATCTATAATTACTATGGTAGATGCATGAATTTTATCGTCCTCTACAACCTATCCAGTGATTAATTCATCGAATCAACTGTAGTAAAATGTGTTGATTACTGAGTACGGATTACTGGTTGAAAGCAACAAGTAGACTTTGCTCTGTGTAGCTGCATTTAATGTTGCTCAGGGACAAAGATCGGTTATGTTTTGTTGCGCTCTATATATTTTGCGTCGGCAAAATGTTTGTCCAGGAACTTCTTAAAAACTTCCGACACTGACTTTGCCTCAACTACATGCTGCGGCAGCCCGTTACATAATTCACCACTCTGCGTTCGAAACAGAGTTGGTTCGCGACCCGCTTCAAATCCGGTACGACAAGTTTGTACCAGTGTTCTCGTGCTCTGCTTGGTGTGCGCAGAGTAAGCAGCGGTCTCAACATGGGGTAATCTCCCAGACGTAATATCCAGTGTGTCATGATGAGGTCACCTGGCATCCGACGATAAGCTAGGGTGTACAGCCCTAGTTTCTTACACCGATCTTCGTACGGCAAACCTTGTAAGTTGGGAATCAACCGGTTGGCTACATACTGCACTTGCTCAATCTTCTCTACATCGCCTTGGGTGATAGGAAAATACGCATTGGTCATATTATTGAGACGAACAAGCGAGTGGCAAACGCTTCGGAACAAGTCCTGAAGCTGCGCCTCAGCGCCCAAAGCATACGAAGGCTGTTTTGGTTAGTCAATTTCGTGTTGTCCACGGACTTTAGGTCGTAGCGTGAGAGTACACCGAGGTCGCGCACGAAAGGCGCGGGATGCATCGGTGAACCAGCCACCGTGTAGATTTGACTGTGCTCACACTTATCAAGCCTCATGAATTGCGACTTGACGGGGTTGATAGGAAGGCTGACCTCTGCAGACCACCTGGAGAGGCGGTCGAGGTTCTGCTGAAGCAGGTCCTAATCATTGGATGGGCGGGTTACTCTCCACACCTTCAATTCATCTGCGAACAACACACGAGATGATTAGAGTAGCTGAGGCACATCGTTTACATGCCGCCAGTACAGTGCCTTGGGGCACGCCACTGCTCGATGGGTACCAGTCGGTTAAATGGTTGTCCACCTGGACCCTCCACTTTTGATAAACAAGGAAATCCATTGGTGCAGCGAACCACTTACACCGCTCCTCGTCAGCCTGTCGAGGGGCACTGCATGATTTACCTTGACAAAAGCCTTACTGAAGTTAATGTAAATCACATCATCCGATTTGCCCTGGTTCAGCGCTTGTAACCATTCGTGATATGTCAACTGTAGGTTAGTGACGTAAGAGCGACTTTTCACGAAACCATGCTGTGCGGGCGTCAAGAGGCTTTTCGACTCGAGAAGCTGCAGAAGGCTCTTCTTCATGATCTTTTCGAGCGTCTTTGCCAAAACAGCGGTCAAGCAGATCAGCCGGTAGTTATCCATTTGTTTGGGTTATCACCTTTCGGTATTGGCTTTACGACTGAGCATTTCCAGACGCCCGGTAATAGTCCAGTAGATAGCGACCTGTTAAACAGCTCAATTACGGAAGGCGAGATGTTGGACGATAGGGACTTGAGAATAAGTGGGTGGATTCCATGTGGCTCGGCAGGCTTCGTCCCGTCAAGAGTTGCTAGAAGCTTGCGTACATCTTCCATGCTGCGGTGCAGGCTGTCTAGTTCAGCTGGAGCGGTACCCTTCGAACTCGTTACAGGCACCTGGTCACTTGCGAATATGGAGGCGAAGTGTGTCATCAGTGCGGACGCACGATCTGTGCTCGAGGTTAGGGGCTGTCCATCTGAGCATTCCAACACTGGAACATTGCCTTCAGACCTCAGGCGCCGCTTCACATAGGCAAAGATCCCCTTGGGAGCAGTTTTTGCGGCGGTTGCAAGCTGCTCCTCAAGGCTTCTGCGATTTTTGTTTTCGCGTTGTTGCAGAGCTTGCGCTGTACCTTGTACGCCTTGTAGTCCTCATTAGAGCCAGATAACAATAATTTGTTCCGTAGTCTGCTTCGCCATCGAGCCAGTTTGCTGTACTCCTTGTCCAACCAATGTAGTTTGACTGGCCTAACTTTCCGTTAATTGTGGGATACAAATCAGGCGCACAAATATTTCACTCCCTCTTTATTGATAATCTAACAGGTTTAATAAACTTATCTTCTGGTAATGGTCAGTCCATCTGGCTCGCTGCTCGAGTGAAGCCATTAAAGTCCACCTTCCAATAGCTGAACACTGGAACCAGCGGGCGAGAATACGGCAGCGGCAGTTCCAAGCTGTCTATAATCATCGACTGGTCACTCGCTCCCAGAGGCTCTAAGACTTGAATGTCATGCGCACGTTTCTCACAGCTGGTCAAGATCAGGTCTAAGCACGATGAGTCGCGCGCGCAGTTATGCGCGTCGGTTGATTAATGTGCTGTGTGGCCTTGATTTCAAAGCTCAAATCCGTAAACTTCCTCTTGACTTCATAATGGCAGGGGAGAAGTTCAGCCTCAGGCCACTGTAGTCGGTGTAAGTTGAAATCGCCCATGAGTAAGAACAGCTGACGACTCATGTGGTTGAGGACATGTGTCAACCAGTCCAAGCAGCGGCTCAGTGGACTGCGATATACCAGGCCTAGGAGCATCTCGTAGCGTCTGAGATGAATCGAACACCATAACTGCTCACACAGACCATCAGCGCTTCGGTAGTTGCTCACTAGTCTCCCACATAAGGAAGAGCTTAGGTAAAGCAGAACGCCACCGCGATAATTTGAGAGTCTAGCACAGTGGAAAAATGAGTAGCCGCAGATTTTCACTTCTTGGGCGGTTACTTCGGAGTTTAACCATGTCACAGCAAGGCCTGATACGTCTGGCCACTGAGAGGCTACAACGTAGTACAGCGCATGGCGCTTGTTCAGCAGACTGCTGACGTTAGTAAAGGCTACACGTAGACCGCGGTAGAAACCGCTGGGCGCGCCTGAATCATCAGAAACTTTGATCCGGATTCACGGAGGAATCCGGGTAACTACCCGATAAGTTACCATACGGAGATTTGTTTCTCCCTCGTCCGTGAATCGCTTTATTTCAATCATCGCAGACTTGAGTCTCTCTCTGTTTGCTGGGTCTAACTAAGCGCGCCCGTTAATATTTAGATATTTCAGCCTAATAAGGGGGGACAATATTAACTTAGGACTTACCTCTTCGACAAAAGTCACTCTCATAGGTTGATTTTCGCCTTCCGTTCTCTTTTCGAGACGTGCGATCTGTTTCACTTCGAGCCAGCCCTCATCCACGTCGAGCAGTCTATCAATCAGAGTTTGCGAAAACCCGACATAATATTCGTGGCGCACCTGAGGATTGAAACCACATGATTCAGGTGCGTGAAAGACCATGAGGCTGCGGCGCCTCAGGTAGCTGTACATTGTTCTTGGTTTCTTTGGTATTTGCATTTTCCAATCGTTGTCACCAATTTGTCTACTGCAAATTAGAGCTTTAGTTTCAACTAAAGAAATCGTAGGTCTTGAAGTCGAGCCTGATGGAACGCTAGTACTTTGCTCCATGAATAGATTCGCTGTTGTACTAAGCGCTGGCTGTTTCAATGATTCTGGTGGAGGACAAATCGAGCTGCACGTTTTAGCGCATGCGCTCTACTGATCCGCTTGTCAGGCTTTTCAGCTCCATTCTGCCCAAGTTTAGACTAACAGTGTTTATAAATGGTCTTAAAAAATCGTGCTGTATCACTTGAATTACGCGGAATTGCTCCACCGACAGACCAATGCACGATATGTGAAACTTCACGCTGCATGAACTGTATTTAATCGCATTTGCGCGATGTCCAAGGACTTTGGAACAAATCCGACAAGATGGCTGCTTTGCCATTGCAAAAGTAGGCACTGTTCGATACGAGTAAATCAGTGTAAAACAGAACCACAGAAATTATACTAAACTAATATAGGCAGTTAAGATGATCTAAATCCAATTACCTAATATGAGTGAATTACCAATATTAATATCGTAAAAGGACTTTAACAATGAAAAGAACGGTATAAACTGACCTGACGAGGACACGATCAAAATACGACCAGGATGGACGAGAATCAAGGCAGGCCAGAACGACCGAATTACTGCTGACAAAGGTTTAATATATATTACTGGATAATTCAGGATAACAAATAACACCGAACTAAACAATTTAAGACAAACAATTACGATATATGACACGGAAAACCTGAAAAAACTGGCCTGGGAGCGGAGAGATGTACTTCGACCGTGCATCTTTATGATGAACACTATTTTATCATATGTGGCCACAGGTCATCTGTAAAGGCAATCTACCGCATCTAGTACCACATTTCCACTTGTTTGAGTTTTGGGTGTAATGTTTGTCGCAACACATTTCCTGCTACATGCAGGTTGAGGAAGTTGTGCCTTGGCTGTCAATAAAACTACGTTCATAACCAACTAATTTTTAAAAAGACATTTTATTTCCTAAATTTATGTAAACGAGTTGCATTATGACTACTTGACCAGCTAAAAGGTGTGCTGATTCAACCCATTACATGGATTACACATGACATTTTTTGCTCCTAGTGGTAAATCTATACATGTGTTGCTCAAAAACCGAGTCAACTCGGCGCCTGCTCTTCCCGAGATCCATTGGTTGTAACCGATTACTCTTTTCTAAGTTGAGCATACTGAGTTCAAGTATGATTTTGGTTATTTTCTGCTACAGATTACAAATATTTCCATAGGGATTTTTGTAAAGGTTGAATGTGTTCAACATGATGTTCTAGGACCCAACAAATCTTAAATCGACACATTGACGTAAACATATTCACCACCAATCCGACATCATGTCGCTCGACATCCGCCCACAGCTAGATGCATCATGAGCAATAGTTTGGCAAGAATGTGTGCTAATATTTCTTGCGTTGACATATACTCTTAGGACAGTCACGACTGATAATTCAACACTAGTCAGACATCATGATTTAGTCCCATTGTCCCTTCGTCTCCCTCGTCCCTTCGTCCATTGTCAGTGAATTCTAATGCAAACCAAACTCCCCTAGCTTGCTTACTACCCCAAAATCCACCGGGAACCATTACATAAATATGTTTAAAGATGCAGTTTAACCTTCATCTCATACCGAAGATCGCAAAACAAAAACATTTTGTTAACCATTCGCTCATAGTTATCTAATATTTTACTTTAAATAACTTTTTGTATAACTGCCAGCACTCCGCGCTTTGGCTTTCATCATAGAAAGTGAATCTTCATCACACTTCAGTGCTGGAATTCGACAGCTGTTAAAAGCATCACCTGTACTTAACAACAAATAAAAGAGGGAAAAGCCATGGCAATCCACTGAAAGATTCGTTTTCAATATTCAGGTTTCACAAAATTTTTCATGGACATAAGCTTTAAGTACAGTGAGAGATATAGGATATTTCCTCTGCAGTATTTCGATTATTAACGATGGTTGACATGCAGGACTCCAGACCTTCAGGTCTAGAACAATTCATTTATGTGCGAAAAGTTTGAGGTCGGTTGTCTTACATCCAGACATAAAACTGGAACACTATATAGGCCGTCAGCATGGCAGAAAGGAAGTTCATCCTCTTCAGGTTAACACAAATGTTCCAGTTGCTTTGTTGTACCTGCTGTGGTCAGTTACTCTCCAAATGTGCTAAATTAGCATTTGGAATGGACAACTATGTTACTAGTATAAAATGGAACAAACTTGGGCATACACTTTAAAGTATACCAATTAACCTTCCATCTTCGGGACCCTAAGAGTCAATTCCTAGTCACTAAAACTAACCTCTAACATAATACAGAATACAAACATTTTGTCTATTGAAATAAAGGATAGGATAACGTCAGCACATTTTGTAAAAAAAACTATTGTTTGTGCAGTTCAGCAGGAACTTTGACCTGGTTCCGAGATAATTATTTCAGTCTTACTATCAAATGCGCAATAAATATTTTAATTTGCTTTATTGATTTTGTGGAGAGCTGGTGAATTTTTATGCTCCTTTGAAATACGTAGACGACAATGCGGCCATCACTGTTCAAACTGGGGTCGGAGTCGTTCTCAACCCCTTGACTGGGTAATAGTTGCTTGGTTGGATTCCTTTGGGTAACCGTTTGTGCGCGTCCAGTTTGGCGACCTACTAATGTTGATTTATGAAGTAGTACAAGAAGTTGTTTAGTTGTGCTTTCCGCTTATGCCCTCATCTACTGCAGTTCTGATGCTACCAAAGACATAATCTACCACGAATCGAACACACTGTTTCAAAGTGCTGTTAGTTAAGATGTCTTATTTCTTGCGGGGTACGTGAATGCCCAGCTAGATAGCCGAATCGATAAACAACAGCGAGCATCTGTTTTAACTCTACGCGGAGCATCAACTGGTTCTTAGCATTATCGCCTTAGCTAAAGTGAGCGGTAAAAAGCTGCTTCGCGTCCGCATAGAGCTGGCCAGGGATGGATCCAAATGAATCACGTTGCCGTAATTTAGTGGTGGCGTGATTCCATCCCGGATTGTCGCTCGTTCTACTACACTTGCGTCGTCTGAGATCATGCCTTGGTAAGCTGTCATTTTTTAATGAAATTTACCGGTTGACGTACCAAGTCTTCATCGATTAATAATTGAGAAGTTATCTCCGTCCACAGTCAGACAAGCCTACTAGGATGCTCTGCGCACCTGAGTTTTGGCTCTGTTGTCCTAAAGACAGTAAGATTCAGTGGAATAGGATATAGACCAAAATGCACGATGCGGGAGCCTCTGTTTTTGAGACCATCAGCGTTGAACCCACCAGTCAATGATTGTCCAAGAGATCGCTAAACCCACTGTAATCCAGAAGAAAGCACCCGGCTAGCTATGAGTACATGTGACCAGGCAGATTATTACGATCGAATTAAAGCGGAACCTGCTTGCTAAAATACCCTGGTGGATCGGTCTGGCTCAAGAAATATAGGAGGCAGGAGCAGTAGATAATTATCTCTATATTTGCAAACTGATTTGTACCAATGGTCCCAGAACACCAGGTGTCAATGAGACAATCAGCGACAGTGCGGGTGCACTGACTCACCAAAAAGAACGCTGTTTGGCACGTTGGGCAGAACGCTTTTGAGACAGTTACAGTTGGATCTCGGCTTCCGGTCATCTCCCTAATTATTTGATGCAGGTTGAGACATAGCCGGTTAGTTTAGAGTCTCCATCGCAGGTGAGGTTAAAAATGCAATCGCAGTCCTTAATGGTTTTCGTTCTGCTGGCCCGGATTCCCTTATATATGCATTAGTTTTGCATGGTAGTGCTACTGTCTGCAAAGCATCGATGTCATTGTTCGAACAGGTCTGTAGAAAGAGATCTTCCTAATTAACCTGGAGTCGATAATGGTGGCAGTGTAGAAGAATGGCAGTCGCTCTGTCTGTGCTGACTACAATGGTATAAGCCTTCCACCAGTTGTGACGAAATTATATTTCTTAGTTGTCGTTCATCTCCTCACGGTGGTACAGGAATTCCAGGTAAGGTAAGAGCAATCAGATTTTCTCCAAGGGCAATGCTGTATAGACCGTATATTTTCTTTGCAGTAGGTGCGAGAGCTTCGTCACGCATCACGCAGACCGACAAGAACTGTCTTCCTCAGCTTCATAAGTGCTTTCGATTCAGTTGATTCATAAATCATTTTGCAATACGTGCGTGGAAAGTGTTCCCATGAAATATGTGAACACTGTGTGCGCTCTATACCTGAACACCTCGGCCCTTTTAAGGTTTATGGCGACCCTCTGATATCGTTCTGACAACAAGGAGCCTTCACCAGGCACGTCAAAGTTTCCCATTTTTGTTCAATCTCATAGTTCACTGCATCATGGAGAGTTCTCTTACGGAAGCTCAGGATGCGGGCTTTAAGATGCTACTTGGTGAAATACTAGTTGCTTTTGCATATTCAGACGATATCCTCTTGCTATTTAACGATGCAAAGGAGGCGCGATCAACCCAGAATAGTCTTGCTAGTGTGCTTCGATTACTGGCGTTGTGCTTTACACCTTTAAAGTGCAAAATGTTTCTGCAGATGCATCAGCCATTTGATGAATCCATGACAATTGATAAGAAGAAACACGAACTGGTTCATCAACTCACTTACCTCGGTATCTGCATCAGCAACGATGGATGCATCGCAACTGAAATCAGTTTAGGCAGCACAAAATCCAGAGCGGCCTTTATTAATGTGGGAAACATTTGACGTCAGAATGGGCATTTCTTGGGTCTAATAGGCCTTGTTTTCAAGGCCAAAGTGAAGGCCGTCCTGCTCTTTAGTAATAATGCTTTATCCTTTTGATCTGTGGACTTAAGCCGTCTTCAAACCTTTGACCATGGTTGTCTGCGAAGCTTTGCTTGTGTAGGGTAGCACCAACGTGTCGGTAACAATGAAGTACGGAAGCAATTACTAGGCATGTTTAAGCATGCTAATGCATTATCACAACAGATAACCATAAATAAGTGACATTGCTTTGGGTACATACTACGTACCTTTGGTCACCGTTTACCCTGAAAGGAGTTGTTTTGTCTAGCAGATGTGGGGTAGCGAATTGATCTAGGTGGACAATAATTCACTTGGTGTCGTGAAATGAATTCAAGGAAGACCAAACTGAGTGTCGTTTGTTCGTCTCGCTTTCCAGGCAACAGTCCAGATGACTCACCTGTGCTCCGTTCGAGACATTACAGAACATGGCATGCAGTCAACACCAGCGGAGCGTCTGATGCCGTTTCTTAGCCGGACTGTATGTTCGAAGCGTGTTTGGTTCTGAGTTATCCGAGGGCTTTTGGACGATTATCAAGCGGGTCAATGAAAGTCACAGGGAAGCCGTCTTGCTGCTGCCGACTCATCTTTGCCTGATAGCCAGCTGTACGTGATGGTATGGTGTTGACACAAGGCTTAGGTATCTTGGCCCCAATGTTTCATTAGTTTCTTTAGTTTCTTTAGTTTTTCAGTAACTGCTCCATAGCTCCCTCATATCTTTCTTCTTTCCGTAACTTGTTGGGTTTGAACCGCAGCGTAGCATCAGTTATAAACATTGGTTTGGGGTCAGTTTAAAGTTCATTGTAGCATGTAGTCATATAAATTATTCTGTCTGTGTTATTGATATTTACCGACGTGTCTTGTGACTAGCACTACACCGTGTTCCTGTTTTAACTGTGCTCATCAGTTCAAGGAACATCAATCTGACCACGCGTACCAGCGGTCGTCATCTCTTAGTTCACGCTGTTTAGAAGGACACAGTGAACATCGCATCATGTACTACGTCCACCTACCACCAAGATATCTGAAAGATCTGGACAAGTATAGAGACTCTTCCTGAATTATCACCTTTGTCGCACCCAACTGACTCGGAGCAAACTATGGGATTGCTCTTGATACGACCATGTGCTCGTAAATATCACTACATGCAATTTCCTCGCTTCACATCCATAACAAACCGGCTGAATGCAGCCGAACGCATAAGTCATTGATGTCGCTAAGCCTTAGATTTCCGGAATTCAACGAGTAGTAGAAATAAAACCATCAATGGGTAAGCTGGGTGGGTGTGATTCCATAACTAAGCTAATAAGCATCCTAGGTAAAAGAAATTATGATTCCACTAAAAGAATGCGAAATGCGACGCTGAACGCTTCGCTGGGCAGCACTAAGTTTATTGGATAAATTACATATGGGCTCTCAGTTACCAGTTTTACACTTTATTATATGGCCTTGGGATTTTCTTTCCAGTTCATTGAAGTGCACTTCAATAGAGGAATCAAATCTCAGCTGAAGTCCCCTAGCACAAAATAATTTATCTTTATTCTTGGCATAGCTGAGACTCAAACTTCTGAAGTAAGGGAAACGCAAGCTGATGACTGGCAACAGCGATGCAACTGCAGAGACCCAATAAACTTGACAACGTGGGTGTCGAAAATAAACCACGACACCCAGCTACAAATCATGTGGCCTTGCAGTCATGTACTTTGTGCGTCAGTCCTGATATAGGGCAGCAAAATCACGTGAAATGTAGCGCACTAGGGTGCAAGCTGCTCTCAGGTTTACTCCCAAAAGAGATTAACACAAGCCAGCGTAAACTGAACGTGTATAGCGTCAGAGAGATTTAGCATCCCATCCAACAAAACTTCGTAGTGGGAAAATATGAGACAGTCAGTTTCCAACATGAAACCAGCTTGCCAGATACAATTCGCTACTCTAGGTTTCTATTTTCTTGTAGGGATGGACTCGAAATTTTATATCGACTACTTAGCAAATCAAAGAGTAGTTGCAGGCCTCATAAGAACTAGAGTTTACTTACAGTTGAAAAATGCTATCTACCTTTGATCCTGAGTTTTGAAGCGCCTTTATGCTTGCATACTAATTAGCATGTTCTCCTCAACGAACTATTGGAACAATGGTCTTATGTGGGCAAAAAAGCTGAAGTCTTACAGGTACCGCAGGATGATCCTAGTGAAAATGAAGATATAAGAAAAATGGTCACCAACTTTAGTTTCACACTGGTGGACTCACTGCGGTATCCGTAAGTGTAAATACACGGTAATTCAAGTAACGTTTGATAACCCATGTGTATCTGTTTACACACATGTATATATCCGTTTACGCTGATTTCGTGAGGGCCAGATAGCACAGTGTTTGCTTGCGTTCTGTTATCCCTAAGTGAACAGAAAACAGATCAGGTAATGCAGGCGTTGTTATGCATCATCGAGTACTTATGTAATAAAAGGCAGCATGAGTGCAGGAATAACAACTGTCAAAAGAGCATTCTAGCAGTGACAAATTCGAAGTGAAAAATAATTCCGGCGGCATTCCAGCAGACTGTATTACGTAGCCGAATTTAGCTTGTGACCCCACGACTTTTGTTGGGGTTTAGCTTTAGGAGGTGATGCTAAGAGTGATCGAGGATTTTCAAAATCTAGTAGGCTTGCATGTGGTCACTCCGTTGAAGGCGATAACGTTCGCTTTACACTCCTGGTTCTCAGTCATAGATGTTAGGGAAAGTGGTGCATTCCATTCACGTTTCTCGTTGACCATAGCAGTGTGGTATCCAGTGCAACCATATCGCTTTTAACCAGGCTTGCCAGGCCTGAAGCGCATATTCCACATGCGTCCTCACCTACGCATTGATCACTTGAGGGAAGTTGGCGGTGCCAAACCACGCGAATACCCACCGGAAGTGACCAACATGTGGTAGGCTGTTTTGGACGCCTTCAAATACTGCGCCGTACAGCCGAAGTCGTCTTGCAGCACCACCACAAGATCGAAATTCGGTGAGGCGGTTAGCAGCATGTAGTCTCTAAACTGATATGCATAAGTGAGATTGGGACGTACATGTATAGTCTTGCGCCTGTCTGCGTTATACGTAAGTAGTTTTGCCTTTGATCATTTAAAGGCGCGGTCAAAGTCTCTGTGCAGTACATCGTGATCGTCCTCAGAACAGATAACCCGCCATAACTTTAAGTCCTCAGCAAAATACAGAAAATTAGACTCGAAGACAAGCACGATGTGGTTGATGAAGACCAGGAATGGAAGTGGCCCTACCGTCAATCCCTGTGAGAAACCGCAGTTTAAGCTGATAAGATCAGAAATTGAACACCTAAACCCGAAGCTGAAGCAGCTGTTGAAGCAGGAAATTTCCTATCCATACCAAAAGTGGGTTCCCAATCCCATCCACTTGCAGCTCTTGTAGAAGTATTTGATGATCTAAGCGGTCGAAAGCTTTCGATAAGTCGAGGTAGATGACATAAGTGCCGGTCCAACTGCCACGCGCGGTCAGCAGGTTGGTAGTATGTGATCGATGCCGACGGAATCCGTGTTGTTCCTGTGCTATGATGTTAGACCTTCCAAATTAATCCATTAGAACCTCAGCTAGGATTGACTTCATCACCTTTGAGAGTACCCGGAGCAGAATCACTGGTCGATAGTTGACGGGCTCCGAACGGCTCCCATTCTTGAAGTTGGGGTGAGGCTGACCCGCTCCCATATGTTGTGGACCTACTTTTCATCCAAGCATCTTTGGGAAATGCAAGCTAATTGACCAGTTATCCTCGTAGCTGTTATCTAAAGTGCTTTTGGGGGAACGTTGTCAAAACCGGGGAACTATGGTTTCGCAAAGATACCAGCTTACTAAAAACGTCCGCCAAACTAAAAGTGACATGTGTGAAGATTGGCGTCTGGGTTGGTGGTGGGGCAGGTATGTCACATATGTTGGTATAGCATCGAAATATAAAGCACATTGAAGCCGTAGTACGTTGGCTGCAGTTTGTGCGTATCCAGTTGCTCAGATAAGTAGGGGAACACCATGCTTCACATTACGTAGGCAGTTCACATATCTGTACAGAAGCTTGTTGCATGCAAAAACCTTTCTGATAGGCTCCGGATGCAAACTAATTTGCCCGCAAGTACAAGTTTGGCACAATAATTATGATGCCCTATTTAATAACTCCAGTTTTCTGGACTAGAGTTTGATTTATACACATACCACGCTGCGTCAGTTAACGCCATGCGCTTTCGGGTTTCGCTCCTATTAATTGGTTGTGCTCTTGTAGAACGAATGGGTCTGTTTACGGATGCGGAATTAATCAGACAATTGAACTTGCTGGCTAACGCCGTCCATGCATTTGTAATGGAGCAATTGTACAAAAAATCGCAATTAGCATCCAGCAAGTTCTGTGTGTTTCCTAGTGTGTGATTGTTCGAACCAATTCACTGTGTTCTTGTGGATATTTCACATAACAAACACAGGCGTAAAGTATTGTTACATGATCACTCCGCCACAAAGGGCCATTCCTCTTTGGTTTCTCGATCTGGAGCTCATTATTCGTAAGCACTATATGAGCACAGTTGGCTTATGTACCGTCCTGACTGTGGTAGGCGAATTAACACCGTTAAAGAGCAGAATGCTTGAAATAAGCTCTTCAGGTCTGCATTGAATTGTTCTCAGGGTGGGGCCGGAACTTCCAACTGGTGCACATTGAAGTCGCCGGAGATGAGAACATGGCTATATCGTCGTCGAAGTACCCTCGCCAATACGAGTGTCAGGCGGGAGTCCATCTCTGGGGTGGATATTGGGAAACCACAAAAAACTGTCAAAAAGCAGGTGTCTTGCGTGTTAGTCGCAGACTGCAGCAGAGCTTATGTCCGAGAAGCCATTCTTGATCATCCCTAGGTTCACACTACAGGTCAGTACGATAGTATAAAAGTACCCCACCCTCGTTTCGAATGAGTAGACTGCCATTTATCGCGACTACGGCGTCAGTGATTTCCAAATGCTGTTTAGTTACTGTCATGGATATGAGGCCCCAGACGTATGATGAATGACAAAGGTGCAGTTCGGAAGGATTGCTCAGTAGAATTTGTGCATTTGTACAATAGCAAGAAGGTTCCCATGTTCTTAGCAATGAGTTGTGAGCTGTGCTTTTTGGATAAAATGTGCCGACCAGGGAAAAGTCGGCAAGTAATCATTTTTTTGGTATGGTAATGACAAATTCATCTGTATCAAATCCAAATCTCACCATTACCACATTGCTCCTCACTTTTATGTATTGTATGGAGGCGTGTTTGCATGTTTCATTTTATAGCTGAGTGAAATTATCCGAGCTGGTATCTAGAGGTGGTCCGACTAAGTGGCTGCTTTCCTATATTTGCATAGGGGAAGTTGGTTTGATCCATGGCTTAGAGCGAAATCTGTTACGGCGTGCGTATCAGCTCTCTAAAACCCTACCTGACATTTGCCTGAACTGAAGCACTAGGTCCACAATCCTCGAGCCATTTTCTTTGTAATTTGCCGAGCTGCAAAGCATCGAGATCGACTGCGTTATGATATTTACTATGGACATAGTCTCTCGAATGTATCGCCACTGCCCCTTGGACTCGGAGGGTCACTCTGCGCTCAACATAACTTACAGCCTCCGGAACAACTTGTGGAAGGCTGATCTTAGTCACTGATTGCTTTCGCTGTTCTTCCAAGTCGTGATTCACCTGTTTGCACTTGCTCCACGGAATATCCGGGAAGATGCCTATAGAACATGACACAATGCGAAGGCGCGGTGTCGATAACAGCATAGCTTCTGCTTCACCGGCAGAAGTCAATAAAACGCAACGAATTCTCGGTTCACCACAGTGATATGAGTTTGGGTGACGCGTGATCCGTGTCAATCTGGCAGGCTTAACTACAACACTTATGATATCACCCATTGAGTTCCACTGGTTCATATCATCGAGTATTTTGCCTTTTAAGGCCTTTGACACAGAAACGTTGGTGTAGGTAACCGATGTTATAATATGTGTAGACCGGATTGATGTCAGCTGCTGAGCTGGTCTCCATACAAGCGATTTAGGTAGTACAATTAGAACTTTACCTTCTTCGTTTACTTTAGACCCAGTGGATACAAGTGAAGACCTAAGTTGCGGGTTGATTTTGGAGAAATAATGTTCCAACCACCAACAATGTGGAGGTCCTTCTAAAAGTGTGGAACAGTTTGGAGGGTGAATAGGGCCCCGACTTTGCTTAATTTTCTTATGCTGGCGGTGTTTGTTTTGGACGTATTTTGGCAGCTGGTGACCTTGGGTACTAAAGCCATAGCGGATGCATTTTTGATGCTCCTTCCAGCATTCTCCAACTATTTTGCAGCAGGTCCTAATGGAAAATTCTGGGGTTTTCTGTCTGTTATTCCTCATTGAACCAACTTTGGTTTTCTTCATTTATTTAGTGGTTGATACCAGGCTTTCATGTATCTGCACTAGTTCATTCAATTCTTTAGCAGTGGGATAAGCATAAAGAACCATAGAGTATCTTGTTTACTAGTAAGTATTTTCAACTGGCTTCCTGTGAGCGTTGTACATTTCTAATGAAAAGTCGGTAATTCCCACAATGAATTACGGTTCTATGGTTTTCGGTTTCTATGGCATAAATGAATGAAACATACTACTGACAGCCTTGGAGTGGAATAAGAGGCAACGGTTGGTTGATCCTTAAAATCCATTGCGACTACTGGTTAAGTATTTGCAAACCCTTATGGTTAGTTGCAAAGCGTGGCTGCCGCATCAACAGAGCAAGAGGAATTGCTAACGGTCTTCAGATGGCAAATGGTTGCTTCCCAATCGCTGCTTTTAAAAACAGAAAAATCCTGGCAAAAATCGACACGGACCAGGGTAAACGAGCACCACTGGTGATAAATTTAAGTGGGAACAAACCGGTTACCGGCCTCCCCAAGTGTCATACAATGCCGCAGACAAGTTGCACGATCATGACCACAGTGTCCATTCTCGACTGGACAACAGCACTTGACTACTAAAGTCAGTGCGACTAACGGCCTTGCACATAAGCAGTCTTGCTGTGACCTTGGCTTGTCCACCACGCAATACAAGACAAGCACCCACACGACAAAGCTCTGATTGAAATAAATTGCAGAACAAGTAGTCAATACGCAACCAAAAGACGATGAAGGTAATGTGTTCGATCGTCCTAGAATCCACAAGTGAATCGTTATGTGGTAGACAAGCCGAATTTTAAAACCAAGGGTCTGCGGTATGTTGCGTGTCCGGACTTATTGTTCTCCCCACTAATCTTACGCGCCTTTCAGGAAGCCCATCATCTAGGCAATGGAGCGAATCTCGGTCATTGCGGGTAGCATTTGGCAACACACGGGACCTAGAAGTCATTATACTAGCAAGTCACATACGAGTATACCCATCTGCCAGTGCCCATATTATTCCGGACAATTCATGGGCAAATTGATCGAAGAGAAAGTGCAACCTAAGCCGTCACGTCAAATGGAATGACGAAATTAGTGTATGTTTGCGGTATTCCCGAATTGATGTACGGCAAAACAAGAAAGCACAAAACACGAGGTTGGGGAGTTGAAGTCCATCCAAAAGGCAAAACTATTCTCTACCAGTGTGCTGCAAGGAACCACCCTCGGTCGGTCTACGTTTTTAGTCTACATTAATGATCATGCAACAAACACGCAACCTGCTGCAAATATTTCACTTAACGCTAAGATCAGAAGAGCTATCCACCGAAATCCCGATTGTACCTGTCTAACTAACAATCTTGAGCAGATTTAAATACGAGCAGAAATAAACCAGCTTCCTCTGAACTTTACAAATTGCCACCTGCGGACGCTGCTCAGCAGCTCCAAGGGCACATATTTTTGAGACAGAATGCCTTGCAACACATAACCACTGAAGTAGACTGGGGTATCATTGTCCAATAATTCTTTCACTTCTCTCCAACCTTCTAAGATATCAAATTTGAAGAACTTGAAACCATTGCTTTTGAGGCGAGCTCTTGATGCACATAAGCGACTAGTAATTATGCTGATTACCGCGTTTCTTCATCCGCATATCTTGTATGCGGTTCAAGTCTGGTATCCAAGATTAAAAGAAGACATTCGTCTCTAGGAGTGGCAGCAAATGACAAACACAACGGTTGCAAGTATTAATTATTAAACTCGGCTTTGCTTTTTCGTTCTCCTCAGAATATCAAATGATCGCGGAGATGTCATCCAGACAAACGGGACAAGAAGAGAAAACAATCATCCAGGTAAATCACCGCTGACTCTAACAGACATTCATCTGATTGAGCAACATTTCCGCAGCAATATGACAGCGTACATTCTCTAGATTACTGATTATTCTCGTTCCCATCGAAAGAACATAAGCTGATTTTCTTCTTTGGCATTTGTCGCCATGTGAGTCTTGTAACGTTATGCTTTTTATCCCATCATAGCTCCGTGAAACGTTTAACTACGTTACATTAATTTAGCTGTTATTTAGACACGGATAGTGTAACTTTAATCTATGTAAACATGAAATTTATGATATGCTCACTGCTAGACGTTATCTTTTACTTTATACCTTTAAATTTGTTTTACGTATTTTTATGCAAAATGGCTATGGGTTTGCTTTTATCCTAGGTAAACCAATGGTTCCATGTTTCCAACGCCTAAATTTTCACATCATTTTCATAGAAAATATAGTTCGTAGTGAGTACTCAGTCTGGCGATGCTTTGGCAATTAAAACACTCCAAAGCAATACTTTGTACAGTAAATTAAGTTGGAATGCTCCATTTTTGTTTGATTTTCATTGATATTTCGTATGTATATCAATTAATTAGATTGGATATCATGTATAAGGCGCAACCTAATTTGTTTCGACATTGCCTGTCACGTCACAAAATGTGTTACGATCGAGTATCTGCAGATCGCTGTCTTACTGCTAAACTCTGCATAACACTTAGTTTCTTATAGTTAAATTGCGATGAACACTTTAAATGACTCGTGAAAGTGTGTGTCCCTAATAACCGATTTGTCAGGGCAGAGAGAAGACACAGGTTGCGATATGTCAAACTTACGATTGTTCCCCTAATTCTGCAAAATAACACAAACAGCAAAACATGCGATGGTGATACCAGGAAAATCAGCAACACCAGTCAACAAGTTGCCGTCAAGAGCAAAGAAAATTAATTGATCGCTTCAAAAGTTTCTGTGCCCAAACACCGGTTAATCGGCTTTAATTACCAACTCCGCATTGATTACCAATAATTCCAAAAATTATTTCGTTAAAGGATCATAAACGAGTGTTTTGAGTTTGCTGATGACGAGTTACCAAGAGGTGCTGGGTAATAGATTATTCCGGGCTCCGGGTCATCCTCGGAACCATTCCATTTTGTCATCACATTCTTTGTGCTAACCCCTGTTGTTGTTAAAATACATTCTACGCTAACTCTCACTATTGCGTAAGTAAATGTCGGTGTAACTGCAGGTTACCTACTGAAAACTTGAGACGCCGAAATTCCTGATTAGCCGCTCTGTTGGCCATGAAGAATTAAGTGTGGCGTCTTATATGTGAGTCGCAGACGTGTAAATACGCGTCAAGGTGGACCGGAGTTTGCATCCGATATTTCTAACCACATGGTTCTCCTTTAACGCCAAGAACTAATAAAGATCTTTTTACCATGCAGTTAGTACCGGTAGTTTTCCCTTGGGATGTCGACTGTGTATTTGAAAGAAATTTCCAAAATAATTTCGCTACATTGTTTCCTGCAGAAATTCTTTGTCAAGTTTTAACATTTCGTGGCTGCAACTCAGTCTTGCTCATAGAAGAGAGGTTTTACTTGCATGCAAGCAGAGCAAGGCTGATAGTATCCGCTCCAGGACACTGTGTTGTAGACGTTGCGTCGCGATATACACTCGAACAATTTCCAAATTTTTATCCCAAAAACGGCGGGTAACCATGTTGCTGTCATTCAAAGTCTATCGGCACAATTAGTGAATGAAATGTAAATGGGTCAGCAGCTGTATTAAATGTTCGCCACTAGTGAAGACTAGGATGTTATTCCTACACGGTCTGTAAAAATCGCTTTCCTTATGCTGGCGGCAAATTGGCTTTATGTCAAGGCGGAAAATATGTTTGCTAAAGCCGGTCTCAGAGGATGCCCATGGCGAAGCCATCAGCCTGTTTATCAGCTGTTTCTGTAAACCCAAATCGTATTTTTCCGTGCGTTATCGAATCATATTCTTTATTTACTTAAAAACAAGTCTATATAAATTTTTTTCTTTTGATGAACACCAAGAAATTCTAAACCGTCTCAAATATAAACACTTTGTGAATATGAAGACTGAGTACAAAAGATTCGCACCTAGTGAAGATCTGCTGGGTGATGCGGCCAGTACAAACGGTCTTTCAGTAATACATAGCCAGAAGTGCATGCACTAAGTATAACACTTTCGTCAACCGATGCGCAATGTTGCTATATAGATCGAATCTTTTGTACACATAATTGGCATAACCAGTCACCCGACAAATGTAAATTGAGAAGGTTTAGAAGCAACATGTATCCCAGTTTTACTGTGTTCTTGTTGTATCGTGACGGACATATTGCGCAATGTCAGATATAACTAGGCGCACGTTCTATATTTCCGCAGCAATTTGTGTTCGCCACCTTAGAGTCTGCTTGTTTTCTGATTCATACATAATTATGCAGTCATTTCTACTGCGTAATGTTTAAACTTTACCTGTCACTCCTTAACACTTACCTTGGCGATGCATCATGTGCAGTTGTTGCGTTTAGTTGCTAAGCCTTTACTTCTTTGTAGTTCTGTATCTAAAACACTGCTTTAACGGGTACGTAAACATCCTGATGACCACAAATATATTATGCAAAAGGTAATTTTTTCCTTAAACGAAAGCCAGACAATTGATAACACATACATTGACTTTACCATTTGCGTCGTCCTACTTTTATGACATAGCACATATCACCATAAGATAGCAACTGTAACATTCAGGGTTGTTAAAATAACGTTGCGCCTTTGATTTTCTTGCCAGATCAAAAGTAACTCACGGAATATTGGTTTCACCTACTTTGCAACTTCTACAATTGTTATATTTTGAAAACCTTAACTTTTTATTGCCGTACACAGTACAAATTTTTTCATGTACACTGGGATTTTCAAACACAAAAAGTAATCTTTATTTTAAAACATTACGTAAAAAGGTAATTGCAGATATTTAGAAAAGCAGGCAGTTAGCTTTTCTGTGCCCACTCATACAATCTTTTAGATCTTTGTCAAAATAAGGTGTTCCGAAACTTTAATCGCAAGGGCAAATAGTTATGTTTTTATTTTAGAAGAAATCAGAGCATCTTAACGGTAGGACGGAATCACTGAAGCTTAAGCTTACGTGTTTGTAGTGTGAGGTGAATCGCAAAGTCAAAACTGGCCAGATGGGAAGATAGCGAATGTCCTGAATTTGGCACATCCGAGTGGGGAAATTTGCGAACAATTAATCGTTAAATGTGGTGCTTTTGTGCGTGTTGACGCGGAGGCAGCGCTGTGTATCATCGGATCAGCGCTTCCGAGTATCACAGATATTGCGACTAGACAGATGAAACATCCGTTTGACGAATTAACCCCGTGGGGACACATCACATCGTTAGAATATAACCGCAGAGGATATTGCGCATAAAAGCATGAAATTATACATATGTATATATATATATCTATTGCAGTTGCTGCTTGTTTTTTACGGGCACCTGCGATATGATGCCATTAATATGCTTTGCGCAGGAACCTGGTCGCAATATTGTGGAAACTTAAGTTGATTCCAATGATACGGTTATCCGGAAATTAATATTAGCTGCTTCCAATCATACTCTACAATGCGTCTCGAAGTTATGCTGACCCGAGTCAAGTATACCTGTGCGAGGTTTATAATTAAATACACAGTAGGTGAAATAAAAGGAGTGATTTATGCGAATGAAGTTTTAGGAGCCTTCATATGCAGCTACTTGCAAAAATTGTCGCTTTTGTTAACTAATGGGCAAAAAATTAAGTGAGCGTTCTATACTCAGTGTAATCGACTGCAACTATTTATAGGTTTGATGAGAGTTGCAGCATTTTCGCCAACTCTGAAAGATTTCAACATATTAAATTTGTTTCGAAGGCATAAATATGTCGTTACCCGCTGAAAGCTTAACATGAAGTACGTATTAACTTTTAACCAGTGCCACCATGGTTTAGCTAACATCTAACCAACAGAAGACCTAGATTACCTAATAATATGTTTAAAATGTATTTTCGTCCATTTAAATCAGCCATAAGTTACTTTCGGAAACGTTCAAAACTTTAACTTAGAAATCGACATGCTTTACGCAGCCGGGATATACCAGATACCGTCTGTTAAAAGATTTGATGGACAGGGTGTCAACAATCTCGCTTCACAAATAAGATCCCTTATCGTTTCAGAGCAAAAAGTGTTTTTATATGATATTTGGAATTATTCTTTATGTGTCCAGCATTATTGTTAAACATTATTTTGGAAATGGTAAAGAATAACTTTTCGTGTGATGCGTTCCTTGTACTATTTGTGCGTGTAGTATGGACGGCAACTTATTTGGGTAAGCACAACGGTCTTGGTGAGAATCTGAAAACATGATCAATGGATACATGTTTACAACCTTTATCAATAAGCGGGCATCCGCCTGATTCTGCTAGATAGAAATGTAATCTAATACACGTAAATTTTATATAGATGCCGTAAAACAGAAACTGGTAAAAGCTCTACAACTATATGAAAATTTAAAGCAGTATTCGTGTCCCTTAGATACTTAATCGAACACATGATACTCATTCATCTTTCTCATAGGTTTCAAACCTTTCGAAGCTATTCGTCAGCCTTCGGTAGCTCAGTGGTAGAGAAGCGGACCGGAAATTCCTGGGGTCGGGGTTCGAGTTCCCATCGAGGCAGATTATTGTTTGGAGTATAATCGTGACTTCTTTCTACCAACCTTACGCTACTCACAAACATCCTTCAGGTATTCGAAATTTCCCGTTGGTGGCAGCAAAATATCGCCAAACACTTTGCTGTCGTTATTATGGCGCACCAAAATATTCACAATTTTGCTAGCTTATCCAGTAAAATATTAGGGTTTTGAATACCTGTTAGTTCATTTTTAAACCAAATCCCCTTATTTAGTAAGTTCTATAGTTAGACGCCATAGTGAAGTATAGTTGGATGGTATAGATTTGTGCCGTTTTGACATCAGCTTTTAGGTCAAGTTTGATTCAATACACAGTTGTCGAAGTGGGTGAGCGGAAGCATCGTTTGGTTTTTAAATGTGCCTTGAGCTCAGTACAGGCTACATGGTAAACCTAACCAACATTTGCCTTGAACTTGATAAAGTAATATGAGCATCATACGAGGATACAATCTGCAGTAAATTTTATGCCTTTTTCGTATAAATATTGTATTTGATGAAGATTCGCTCACACTGCCTTGGTAGTTCCATCGAAATAGCCTTTGTAGCAGACGAAATTTGTCACTGATGCGCGAACTAGGCACTATTTGACTGGAACATTACTCTTGTCCTAAGTATAGTCTAGTTAGTCCCTTCCGAGACTGAAATGTACCTATACTTCACTAACTCCTACTGCTTTCTATTTAGATGATGTTTACAGTGCAGATAATCGAAAAAATCGATGGAGGTGACTAAGACCGAGATGTTGGACACAACCGCAGGATGAACGGTACCCAACCCAGTGTGCTCTATCAAAACACCTGCATCGATACAGGAGGATCTGCTTCACCCGATATGAACGTTATTTGTTCCTGATTGAGTGCTGATGTGAAAATTATTGGAATGCTGAATGTTTCGCGACACCCAATGGAGTTCAAAATTCGCACGTTAGACAAGTACAATCGACGATTTGTTTGATAACAAATATGCCGCAAGTCGGCACAGTGTACCATCAAGGGTAAATAAACCTATATGCTGCACATACACACGAACAACTGAATCGGATTTCTATATTGGTAATATGCATACTCTAGTATTCATATACAAACATAAGCCGAATATTACAACGCAAATCAGCTTGTAGCCGTTGCCCGGTCAGTTGGACCCTATGGAAAATTTAGGGTATTTGCAATATATAGCTGGTGGTAGTTATGGAAAAGGGGATAATTGCTTATTAAGTGCAAATGCCTGTGTTTCATAAACCTCACAAGGTGGTGAGAATGAACATGGTGGAAGCAGATATTATTCAAGTAATCATTATGAAACCCGTTTAAGTAGGATTACAAGACCTCAGCAAATCATACGTTGTGTTTTCGGGAACGGGCTTACTGCTGGGACGTATAATATGCAGCTTGGTTACTTATCCGCTTGCGCTAATTTCTGCAATCAGGTGGATTATTACTCTAACTCAATTAAGCAATGGGTATGAATTGCAGCTTATCAAATGCATGGAACCGAAACTTGCGGAAGAATTTTGATGTTCTTACACTTATTGGAGATAGGTTAATCGAAGTGTGATCGTCTGTTCATTATGTCACCCGTAAGGGACAAAACAGGCAACTGATTTTGGGTTAAGACGGGGGATAGCGCTGACCACATTTCCTTTTCGGATAAGGTAAAGTACAGGTGTTAAGCGAAAGTTAATTGAAATTACTGAGGAATTTACAGTAAAATGTACAAAGTGACAAAAATGAAACCAGAAAAGGAGTCAGAACTAGCCATTATGAAAAACACGTTTGTCTTCAAAACAAGGTTCCTTTTCTCAATATCGACAGCTTCTGTCATGAGTAGACCTTTCGTGATAGACTGGAACAACACGTAAAATTATGCTCCATGCACTAAGGGCTATTTTAAGATGGATTCCGTCTAAGAAATGTCACAGCTCCATTAATGTAATGCGCAGCATTCTAATACAATGGCTTAACCAGGTCTAACCGGGTGATCAGTTCCATGCCTTTATGCAACTCATCTTTAGGCACATATAATTAAAAATGACGCTATTTTTAGCCCAATTAGACGAACGTATCCTGCTTGACTTAGCTTGCTACATTCTAAAATATGAATTTACATTGATACTGAAGCAGTGTGGTTTAAAAGAGTTGGAGAAGACGTAGTCATTTTATAAGTATAATTATTGTTCACAAACCTTCATTTGGATATAATTTACGCATAATCGGCATTCATGACTAGGAATTTATGATTCCAACACACAATGTCTTATGGCCGAACAGCCGTCAGCCTAGCCGTCACCCTGACATCGGGTCAGGCATTTTGATTAAGTAACCCTCAACTGATCTTTGTGCATGAGACGGCGGCGAACTATTCCCTGTCTAACCATTGACCCGGCCAGTTCAGAACAAACCCCCGAACCAATCGTTATCCAACCCTTTGTAATTTAACCTTATTTGATTGTACCGGCCCGTAGATGAATCATTGAAAACAATTGTTTGCCTCAGACCGATGTTCTTAATGAATCACTGATAATGTTCCATTTGTTAAAACTAAACATTTAACACTGAACATGGATAGCGGCATCCGGTTTCGGATTTGCCTGTCCCCATGGACAGCCACATGTCACCTGCGCCTACCGAAAGCTCATGGATGGCTTGCGCTGCGCCACCCACAGCTCCAAACACACCCCATATCCAGTGTGAACCTAAGGACCGGAGGCATGTGGATGGGAGCCACGTTTCATCAACGGAGCCGGCCCACACTCCTTCACAGGCAAACACAAGCACGCTGTATTTGGGAATCAGTCGCACACAAGGCGGTGGCTGGACCGTAGTCCGCTCCACACTGATTGCATGGAACCACTCTTCGAGCCAAGCACGACCGCAAGGACCGTGCACCCCGTCCCCTCCAACAATGACCAACTGTCTGCTAGAGCCAGCATGGACGAGGTAGTGGGTAATAGATAAGTAGGCAACTTGTCAACATGCACATCAAAAGCAGCTACAACAGGGCAAACAAGCAAGAAGCATTCCTTAAAAAACAGGGAGAGACGAATATATGAGGTCTCGTTTTCAGTTTGGCTATTTACATCTCCATTTTAGAGAAACAACAAGTCAGAATACTTAGGTGTCGTATTCACAAGATAAAAACAAGTGACGTTACTTCTTTGAACTTGTTTTGTTGCACAAAGTGCCTAAGCCGCTATGTTAATCTAAACCTTAATAATTGGGCCCTCAGTTTGCTGATTATAGTGTCCGCTCCCTTATAACTACGTGGTAACATGGACCTCGCCGAAACTGAGAAAAGACTGTCTACTGGGAATTAAGAGTACACTCGTTTATCGAGGCATGCTTTTGCTGTGTTTATTCGGTTCACTATGTCTACGTTAAGGTCATCTACACACACGAGGGACATGCGTGTTCCCGGTTCATATGGATTATTTATGTCTATCATCTCTCCATCTTCTTACGGCTTTGTCAACGTAGGCTCATTCGGACCGATTTTATCAGTCCGATACAGTGATCTATCATACATGAAAATATCTTCCACAATTTGAGACCGTGCAATCATTAACCTTTTTAACAGTCATCCGTGATTAAGCGCAAGCGGTTAACTTAATAACATTGAGCCGATTGACTTTATGTGTTAGACAATTCGATACAGGTTTTCGATGTAGTCCGAAAAGCCTAAGCTTATTCCGATCTGATGTTCCTCAACACAGCCTTGAAAGATTTTGTGATCTTTCAATCTGTGTTCAAGGTAGGGTTCAGATTCCAAGTTCCAGTCACTCGAAATTCCTTTCTTACTGTGGTGCGTGATCCACCATCCCACTCGTTAAGTGCTTGCTTATCCTCGCTCAGAATTGCGACCGGTTAACCGCAGCAGCCGAGCACAGGATAAACAAAAAGGTTACCTTAATGGAAGCGAGTATGCACCACGAAAGCGTAGCGGCCTCTAAGCAACGGAATGCTGCACAATCCGCTTCCCTTGAACCGCAATCAGCCACGTCTTCATCTCCGTGGTCTTCACCAACTTTGGTAGAACGCCGAGTGAATAATGACCGAACCTACGAGGGTCTAACAATATTCATGGCAACGAAAATCAGGCACCACCGGAAACCGGTTGTTAAACAACTTTCACTAGACCTGACATATAGCATTAACAAGGATGAAGCGGTCGAACATCAACCCTCGGTCCCTGTAGCTCAAATGTCGCTTGTCATGAAAAGCCGCCCCCCTGAACAGCAGTTACATATGCAAAGATTGCTGCAAATGTCCGCCGGGAGGACTCCGTTGTCGCAACTTCTGTTGTAGATACCGTTAACGCGAAGAGTTGGACAAACTGTAAACAAGAATAACTTGAGAGCAGGTCCAGACAAAAAAGTACCCTACGTTGTAGATGAAGAAAAGAGGGATCCAACAACACTGCCCGGAGTGTTGTAAACTTAAATGTCCCAGAATCTACCGTCATCACATTGCGGGATACGTTATCGTAGGACCAAGACCAATGAGACTCATTGTGCATGCTGATGAGTGTCAAAGCCAAGCCCATAAAACTATTACTATTTAATCATCATCCGAACTCGACACACTATGGAGAACTCAGACTTATTCGAGTAACACTAGAATCCTCCACCCACGTAGAAAAGGTTTGGTGCTCTGCAAGCGCGCTAAAACACGGATCCTGTGGGATACGTATCTTTCCTGATGTCCCATGGAGCGCGCGACAAACAGAAATAAACACTGAAGAGGTACAGGTTAATCGAGAATGCAAAAATCTTCATACGTGACGTGCCAGAACATCCTTCTAACGATGACGGACAAATCGGAAAAGTCTTCCTTCTGAACTCTGGTTAAAGGTCGCAGAAGATTTGCACAGCTCAAATATTAATACATCTAAAGCAATAAGCGTACTGACTAATGTACACAGTGTAATTTGACTGCTGATTAATTGACCCTGACGTAGTTCTAAAGGAATATTTTGCCGCAGCTTGGTCTAATCAAGTTTCAAACGAAGTAACATTATCCCATCAAAAAAGAGTAACTGCTGACATTCCATCGGTCGGTATTCTCCCACGCTTGACCTCTACACCCTCTGTGGGCTTCTAGAGACCAAGAAACTGGCCTGCTTGTATACGAATGCGCAGGGTATTTTTACTAAACTGGCCGAGCTGAAAGATTGCAAAGCTCACGGGTCATATGATGCCATTGGTATCACCAAACTTGGTTGCACACGGGAATGAGGGACACTGAATTTTCGCGAACGCCATTGTCACTGATCTTGAACCTTATGGTCACAAAAGGAGGAGGGGTAATCCTGTATTACCAAAGCGACTCCAAGTGCTATGCCGTGGTTAATTCAGACACGCAGTTCCCCGCTTCCCTTTGGTGCCGCTTGCAGTTAAAAGGCAGGGACACTTGGTTATTGTCTTGGTGTACCGCCCTCTAATTTCCACCCGAAATCGACTGCCGCATAGCGGCTGCCTTAAGATGCAATTTACAGCGAAAGTACACTCACATACTTATCATGGTTGATTTCGACTTATCTTGTGTAGAAGCTCTTGTCACGATCAAAGAACAATTCAAGGCCGATCTACAAATTCTCTTAACCACTGTTCCTCTTTACAAGCATATCACTTTGCGCACTCGGTTCAGAAGAGGTAACAGGCCATCTGTGCTGTATCTTGTGCTTACCAACGAGGAGCATATGATTGATGTGTTGGTTTTAGTCTGCCTTTTGGGTCTCAGTGATCACGCAGTCATCAGGTTCAACTTCGTCTGCGATGCGGAATATGGGAATGAGAAGGATGAGGCAGTGCAAACCACCACAACCTACGATCGATTAGCTCAGTTGGTAAGCGCTACAACGTAATCGTTCCTTGCCGAAGAACCGACTGAAGTCGCCTAGCTCGAGTTCGTCAGCAAATTAAGTCAGCTGATTGCACAGGTTTCAGAGATAAGAGTTTTCAATAAGTGCAAATCAGTTTCTTTTGTTTGTAGCAGAACCCGAAAATAGATGACAGTACGCAACACAGCATGGCGATTGTACAGAGAAGCTCCGGCACCAGAAACTTAGGACAACTACACAGGCCAACCTAATTACTGCACTCAACTGCTAAGAGAAGACAGCCGCCCATCAGCAGTGCATCGCAAAATCCTTCAGTGATAACCATAAACTGCTGTGCAAGCACGCCAATAGCGTAAGAAAGGTGAGGCAAGGCTTTCCTCTACGCAGAATGGCTGATGGCCTAAGAAGAACGGCTGTGGAAGCAGCAAAGGCGCTGAAGATGAAATTTGCCTCTACGTTTCAAGGGGTATTGCTACCACGCGATCTTTTATACTTCGTCGTCTTCTCGCCAGGGCTAACCCACATCACGTTTGCCGCGGTGGCTGTATTGCGACATCTGACATCTTTACGCAAACACAGGTTGCCGGGTGTCAACACCATTCGTCCATAGGCACTGGAAGCAGCAGCAAAATAAGTTGCAGGACAATTAGCTCAGTTTTTCAACCCTGCTTAGACCTCGCCTTGTAGATACCTGGAATAATAACCCCGATTCATAAAGATGGAAGAAGTACTGATCCCTCTAATTACAGTCTAGCATGCCTTCTTCATAAGCTGTCCAAGTTTATGCAATCTATGTTTGCCTAGTCACTGGTGTGCTATCTGGAAAACTGTAACATCATTAAGCTTGAGACGCGCGGTTTCCGTCGACCGCGGTCATGCACAAGGAATTTACTAATCGCAAGCAGTAATTGAACCGAGGCTGCTGACGCTGGAGAAGGCGTTGATAGGGTCTACCTGGATTTTACGAAGACTTTCGATTGTTAATTAGAATTAATTAGCATTAGCTGGCAGAAAGCAAACTCAATAGATCCACTATTGGGTTTGCTTTCTACTAGCTACTGCCACGTAAGTGCTATCAATCCCGCACTGAAGATGCCACCTCGAATGGTGGCGAAAAGTTTGCAACCAAGTCGCCCGGCTCGGAAAACTCCACAACAACTGAGCAAGCCTCCCGATCTACCAGTATTCCAAATCCTTTCGAGCTTATGATTACTATTGGGTTTATCTTCAAAGGCTGTGGAGCAAGTGTTTTGGATTACCTTGTGATTAATAAGTGATTTTGACCTTCCTGCATGGTTGACATTGCCATCCACTCATCAACAGAAAACTCCTCAGTCTTACCTGGTGCGAAAATTTGCGCCAACCTGTGCCATTCTTTGCTAGCAGGAGTTGTTGGATCTCGATACCCTCGACGTCGCACTTAAGCTAACGTTGCGCGGCTTAAACGTTACCTTGTACTTGATGGTGCAATTAAACATATCTATCAGGAAAGAGTATGAATTGTTAATTTCTAGAAACTCCACCAAGTGGACAAACTTAGTGGTTACTCATTTTAAGGTAAATAAACCTTTTATTTCTTGACGGTACGTGTGACTATTCGGATATTGGAAATAAGTCAAATATATACAGATTTTTGCTTAGATCACCTCCACATGTTAGATAAAAGCATGTAATTATTTTATGTTCGCAGCATTTTTGCACCTACACTTTTTTCAGAGAGGAGTGCAGAAGGGAATACCGGGGTTAGATCCTCCGTTAACTAATGTGCCGTTGATCTGAACCAGCACAGTCTGACCAGAGGGCGGAAACGGAACATTGGTGGCCCAGTCAGTCTTTCAATCTCCCGCTGACGCGCAATCCAATTTCATCAACCAAATAAATCGTGTTTAGATATCTCAGTACATAGTGGACTAAGGGAGGAAATAAGATAACGATAGTATCAAAGTACCTAAGAAACGGCTATAAAATAGTTACTAGTAAAATTAAATAAAGCGTGTCTGGCAGAGAATAATTGGAATATATAGACAAGCATTTGCAAGGATAGATAAAATGCATCCAGTGTTTTCGTACTTCCCATGGTAGCTGAGTTGGCACATCGAAAAAGGAGGTCAGACCGAAAGCCTTATCCATTGTGCAAAGATTCTTCAGAATAAGGCGAACAATTTAATAGCAACATACTCTGGCGCCAGGTAAATGTCAGTATTTCAATGTGAAGCAAATATAATAGGAAAAGCGATGTAAATGACGACGAATGATACTTCTTAAATTATCAACCTAAGTCTAAAATGTATGTTATAAAACAATATCAACATTACTTACAACTTGTAGCGATGTGCGCCTAAGTAGCGTGGAAGTTACTAGCTCATATGAATATATTTTTCAGGAATCGTAGAAAACAGGACGCAATATTTACGGTACAACATCGATAGCTAGAAAATCATGTAACTCTGATTCTACGATGCCCCAGTTTTCTGCATAGCTGACCAATGCATTTGCTTAACTGATTACAGGATTTTATCAATCATGTCCAATAGCAAATGGATATCGTCCTTGTCTCTTGAGAATAGGGGTAACCGCATTACGATTCCATTTGAACAGAATTGTTGTTGTCTAAGAAGCGCCGAAGGTATATTTGTATCCTCTCGGCTTGACTAACAACAGCTTATTTGTATTTCGGAGTTGTTAATCCATTTAAGGTAACTAGCTTTAATTAATGAGAGTAGCATCTTGTTAATATTTTTACAGTAAGCGTACCTGCGGAAAGGGTAAGAGCAAAGGGAACCGAGATAGAACCTGGAATCAACTAAAGTTGTTTCTCTATCTTTTATTAAATGTATACGTTTGCGAATTACAGAGAGCAAACAGCTCTTTCCATGCATCTTGTAAATTTACCTGTTGTCAGTGAAGAATTTTGTAGCTAGATCAGAATCATTTTGCTGGTTTTTGCCAGTGTCAAAATGTCTATCAAAAACCGTCGCAAACATCACTTTCGTTAAGGTACCTAATTTATCACACTATGAACTGGCAGGTTTACTTGCACGCCTTGAACCAGACACTGTAATTTCTTGTTTTCCAAAAGTACCTCATTTTTAGGGAACTGCCGTAACGTTTTGATTCTGAATGCTTAGAGATCAATGTGATAAACGTATGCCATAATTCTTTCCAGACCATTTCTAAAGCGTGTTCAATCAAGCACCATTGTCCAGTTACCTTAAAAATGCAGACATGATAAGATAGGAGGAATAGGACTCCCAACCAAAAAGATTAGCGCGGCAAATGAAATAAAACATTAGAGACGAATAGTCTACACGATCAAATCTAGCGAATCAAGCACAACTTTCTTGCGAGTGAGCAGCAGGTATGGAGTCCATAGTTTGGTCGATATTATATGCCTGGTGGAGCATGTTGGATACTAACTCTGGATCCAATATTATATTTGCTTGCTAGCAGTAATTTACCTATGTTGGATTCTGTACTATATCTTAATAGTGGAATCAGTGTATACGCGATTCGTCACAATATTCCAAACTGTTTCTTATTTGGGACCTATTTGCAAAGTGGCATTTAGGAGCATATTACGGTATTATAAATGTATCACTGTTCACTATCCAAAGCTTACACCATAGAAATTCAGCACCATGGATTGTGAACTGCTTATCAACTCATATTAATGACTTTTGTAATAAAATAATGCCCGTCTTGCTCTTCCCCATCTACCTTTCCAGTGACATGCCGGATCTATTGATCTTATATTCAGTAACGTCACAACTCCATTTTGGAGGATAGATAAGTGTTGACGTAGCCATAATGGCTGAATTCATGGTTCAGCAAATGTGATTGCATGAACTTGCGCACTAGCAACATACTGAGTGTATTGATGTCGAATCAAAACTGGAGGTTATGCTAACTATTTGGCCACGGATCGTATTCTGCGCAGTATTTTGCCCTTTAAATTCTTAATGGTTGTTTTAGTACATACGGGACAAGATGGACATCTGCATTTCTCTCTACGCCGACAGATGTAGCGCTTGTCGTAAATAAGGTATTATTGTAGAAATATCAACGGGAGGATTCGCAGTTTGCTATTTGTAGAGTTGGTCAACCGTGTAAGTGTTTCTGTTGCTTTTAATCAAATTCGTAGCAATAAAATCGTAGTGAATGCAGGGCAGCATTACAAAATGGCACACGGCATAGGTTCTGACCGAAATACTTGCTTTATAAAACTTTGCGCACATGTGTACAATAGATAAAGTAACATTTCTTATTAACGGTTTAGGAGTAATATGTTCGCGATCTAATCCTTAATCGCGGTTGAACCACCGCTGTTATTCATTTGCCTCTGTATGAGTAGAACGAGAAGCCAATATCCCAACAGTTTAAGGAACAGTACGTTTTAGGTTACCGCTAAATTTTTAAATTTCAAAGGATCTAGCAATATGTTATTCATTGCTATTAAACAAGCATTTATCTGGTTCTATACCCAGTGTGCATAGCGGTTTATGCATAGTTGGTGTGCGAACAAAGATGAGTAAGGCAACCGACCTGAAGTTAGGGAATTAGCAACATCTATGTGCCCTAGGTAAAAATTCTTCAGATGACTGTACAAAGAATACTTCTTTTATCTACCATATTTTTCAAAAATCACCCGAAATATTTAAGAAATACAAATTTAGTTAGCTGTGCACCAAGAATAGTAGTTCTATGTGAGACAGGATAAAACACACATTTAACACGCATTCTGCAAAATTAAACTTTACGCTCGGTAATACAACAAGATGTTTTCTTCACATTTTCTTTACGTTGATTTGTGCTTTTTTCTCGAATTCGATAGTTGTATGTGCATATTCCTAGAAAATGCCTGTAAAAAAAGATAAACGCCTTGAGGTTTGCTATACTCCAGGTGACAATTCCTCGCATAACCTTCCAAGTTCAAACAAAAATGCAACGTGCGTCCTTTAAGAATTGGGGCCCTGGAAGTGTCACAGTGAATTCAGCTTCACGGACTAAGATTCATGGAGTTTCGTGCATTGAAATGTTAAAACTGAACAGTGCCCACGCAATAAATGGGTAAGACCCATCAAGCTGTAGAAAAATGTGTAAATCATTTGGAAAATAAGTAGCAACATTTGCATCCATTGGTTTGCAAGTATATTCGGGAATTCTATCAGTCTTACACATTTCAATAATTCTATTTCGAGTGTAACGAAACTAATCTATCTCGCTACCACTAATAAAGTATCCACAATAGTAAATAATGGGTTGCAGCTTACTGGACTTTTCGTTGTCCAAAGATTAATTACATTATTTTAACAAATAGAGGGTACGCGATTATTAAATTCCAATACTAATCGTAGGCCAAAATACCTAATTCAGAACATACTTTACATTTAACATTTCTTCCGGTGTTTTTAAAGATTCTTTTATAGCATGCTTCAATACATTCACTGTAACATTCCATTGCCTTGGGCTTTTCGTGAAACTCTGACACTCACCTAGAAGACAAAATGATTTATCGAATATGTTCCCCAAGCAATTTTCGTTCAGCTCTGAACATCGATGCGCCTTCCTCTAGCAGTGAAAGAACTAATGTACCTCCGTTTTTGATGGGTTTTGTCAGTGCTACGCACGGCTACTTGGCTTAGAGTCTTGCTGTACCATCTTTTGCAATGAAAGAAAGGGGACCGCCTTCGTGTATCGGAAAGTCGAAGAACTGGTCCGATTTGAATACAATAATCCAGTAAAGCATTAGGGAATCAATCAGTATTATAACGAAAGAAAAGAGAATATAAGTGTCACAGCTATGCTGTCAAAGTTTTAAGGTGTTTCTTTCGTAATAGCATAGGGCAGTCTGACCCTTACTTATTTGGCATTTTAGTTTTTATACGGTAGGATGACATTTTTCTCGTTTTCTGTCACCAGTTCATGATATATGTTTAGGCCCACCCACATGATGTTCGCAATTAATCTTGCTGAGTGCTTCCTACATCTCAAAGCGTTTCGTATTAATGGCAGTGACAACTGGGACCACCGTTTATCTTAGCGGACGCTAGCGAAGACGCCAATGATTTTGGTGCACGGGATAGTGCAACAACAGTTATTGCTTCTCAGTGTTGAATTTCTGTCTACACAACTGGGAAGCCAGGATTGGAACTTGACATTTAAGTCACTAAAAATGCTAGCGCAGTACGTAATTTTCATATTTCAGTTGGTGGTCTAAACCTTCAAAACGGTACTTTCACGTGTGTGGCTGTATGAGTACGTGTTATAATATCGACAAATTATTTTTCAACATAAAATTTACGAAAACATAGGCTTAAACGGTTGTTCCTTCTTAACATGTAAGGAAATAAATTTAAAAATAACTAGCTCTCCCGACAGGTTAGTTTACTATATGGAGATCAGTCACTTATGTAGCGAGTTACGTCAGCATTACATATGCGAAATTGGAATTAATTTGGTAAAGTATTGCAATGCCTCATGGACAAGACAATAAGTAACATTTTGAAATTTGGTTATGTCATTTGATTTTGGGCCATAAATTGATCTGTAGATTACTGTAGGACAATACGATTGTTTATACTAGTTATGTAATTAGAAGATTAAATATGACATCCATTTTCAGTGTTAGTTTATTTCTTAATTGAGTGGACCAAAGTGGGTGTAAGGAAAAAGCATACTTGTGTGGCCTTCCGTAAGGCTAGCATGTACTTCACATTACGAGTAGGGTAATACCAACCATTTCGTGGTACTGCGTAGTTGAACGAGATTACTTCTTAATCTTTATGCAAGGACATGTCAACCTGGAAGTAAACACAACATTCCTACTAGTTAGGTTGGTTTAGCGATTCAGCAGCAGTTTTATGAAGGAGCGTCGGTCGTTTCAAGATGTTATTTTAACTTTTGGCACAAATAATTATATATGCTATTGCGGTATGCAAGTGTTTTTCCTAGAATGAACTTAAATTAATCTAATTACGTTGTGGATAGCAAAACTGAGCAGATAATGTAACTTGTTTGCTAATTCTTCTATGTTACTTGTCAAATAATATATTCGGATAAGTTAAACTTGTCAGTGCTTTAAAATCTAAGTCTAAGATTACGTGATTGGGATGGGGGCGCCGTAGGATAGATAGATTCATTTGGTATTCTTTGTCTGTGGTACAGTGACGTGTAACTACTCAAAACCCCGTATATCTTTTTAGTGTCACTACAGATAATAGGTTATGAATGGTGCCTTATTTTACAAGCAACTGCAAGTAAAGTATTGAAATCATGTTTACCGTAGATGCATAAGTCTTTGACATAAATAAAGAAACGGAATGGATGAAATACTTTCCCCTAGATAACAACGCTAGCGAAATTTCTGGGATCACAACTGTGTTGATGAATCTGCAATCCTTATATTTGGTCCTTAGGGTAGGTTTGGAAAAATCTGCATGCTATTATTATTTAATCCTTGACTAATATACCAATTCCAGTGCCACAACACATGGTTAACAATAACAAAATGGATAAAATCTGGTAATCCGTGCAAGTGTTTAAAGGTTAAAAGGTTTATGCGTTTTGTGCGCAAAGGTATTCCCTGTTGCTCAGACTGAGGCAGAGAGTTGACTTAAGGGACCTCACCCCGGTTTTTGGTTTTAAATACCTAACCCTCAGGGAAGTGGGCCATTTACGAACCCCGTTGACAACCGGTTGGCTAATTTGTCTTCGTTGTGTCCGGAAGCAGTCCAGAAAAAAGCCGGTGGGCAGCGAGGAGGTTCATTAACCCTCCGTCAGTTACTGCTGTGACCGGAAGTCTGCGGTCAGTGACCGTAAAGCCGGTCAGCTAGGTTTTGACACGGCGCCGTACGAGCACATGTGATATTTGATTAAGAACCAGGTGAATAGTCCGGAAATCCCCACGCTGTGAGAAGCCACTGCTGATTGTCCGTGACCGTTTATTTATTTATTTTGTGGAGGTGTGCAGATCCGTCGATTAGAAACAACCAGACAGTCGCCACACATCCAGGAAAGCGCTAGATGGCTTTTTCGCCCTATTGGGACTCGTCAGCAGCGCGCACCCGCCGAATCCTACCGGATTCGAACCTACGACCTTACTCTTGCGTGTCAGCGACTTATGTCACTGAGTCATGAGCGACGACAGCGGACCACCATGACTGATATGTAACTGTGATATAGCGCGGCTCACCCCCCACTGTCTTGCATGTGATGAACGTGCAGAGGACAGGGCTAGCCCCCAGAGCAATGACTTCCTTTGCAAGCCGCCACCAATCGAGGTAGCAATTATGCTGCTAAGGCGGCCAATGCTTATTACAATTATTATTATTATTACAGTTATTACAATAATCATTGGTCGCCTTAGCAGCATTCATCTTACCCAGATTGTTGGCGGCTTGTCAAGGAAGTCGTTGCTCTGGGGGTCAGCCCTGTCCTCTGCACGTTCATCACATGCAAGACAGTGGAGGGTGAGCCGCACTATATCGCAGTTTGATATCAGTCGTGACAGTCTGCTGCCGTTGCCCATGGCTCAGTGACAAAAGTCGCTGACTCGCAAGGGTAGGGTCGCGTGTTCGAATCCGGCAGGATTCGGCGGGCGCACGCAACTGACGAGTCCCAATAGGCCGAAACGACCGTCTAGCGCTTTCTTGGATAGGTAGTGGCTGTCTGTATGTGTCTAATGGCGATGAATCTACACAAAATTTAATAAATACCCCTACTACTTACCGTTTATTTAATTCGCCTTCAACGCAAACGGTACTTAATCGCACTTACCTCTATAAGGAAGACATTTCGCATTCCGCAACCTGTTCGATTGCATACAGCTCCGCATATAGCATGGATAACTTCCGATCCAAAGGGACTCAAGTACGGTATACAACGGTTTGAGTCATTTGCAACCAAAACCTTATGATGGTAGACATATGACCGGAGATAGTATACATTTCCTTATCATTAAACTGTGATTGGCCTGTCAGAAAGGAGCGCTTTATAAAAAGACCGTATTTGAAGCTGCTGAGCAACTCGTGTTATGATAATTAATACCTGATAATCTGACGATCTCTTCTATGATCTTACGGGGGGTTAAGCGTGGTTTACGGAGTGCAACTTGGACTACTAGTTACATGATTCGCCTTTGCGTTTTCGCAAAATTATGGGATTTTTGTTGCGGTGGAAAATAGTCGGTATTTAATCACATTTAACTTTGATGTTCACCTTGAAATGAAGTACCTTTTCGGCAAAATGTTTGATTACTGTATGGGGAATGCCATATGGCCTGGTTGAAATGTCGGCAGTCTGCAAATCCTTCAGACATTCAGGGATGTTGAAAAGTATCAAAGCCGATTACTTTTGAGTGTGGCAAACATGATGCAAATGATTTCGCAGTGAATAGCACCGCATAGTATAAAATCAAAATCTAGAGTTTTGAGCTGTCTTCCAAAGTAGGACTAGAATGTGTGGTGCTGTTTGTGTTCCAACTTTTGAGCAATCGCAGCAACGTTCAAACTATTTCTCATGTTTGTGGTTTTGCACATTTTGAGGATTATAGATAGATTTGTTGTTCAGGTTTTAGAAAAGTTTCATATCTTTGGATAAATGATGTAAGGTCATTGCTTTTTTAGTGAAATCGGCTTCCTTCAAATATTATCGAAATCGCAGAATATTTAGTATAGATCATTAAAAGCTTTTTAGTTAGCCTCTATTGTGGACGCTATTTCTAACAAACTTTAGTGGCTACCACCGATTAACTTTAGAGAATGTTTGGCGTGAACACAAATTCTTGGTAGCTAGATAAATTTATCCAATCATTAATGTGTATCGTAGAAACAAGCATCCTTAATACCTTAGTCTTATCAGAAAATTTACTTTTTTTATGCTGCAACGCACTGTGCATTAATTCCATTTAAATATGTTACCATTTAACGCGTGAACAAACGGAATACCGAGGGCGAAAACATTTTTTAATATGTTAGGTTGTGTAAAATATTATGTCTGACCACCAAAGCGGACATGGAAGATTTCTGCAAGTGCACAAAATTTTGAAAGCACGTGCCATCCAGCTTATGATTGGCATGTCTAAATCTACATATAAGCTTTTGCGTTTATTTTGAGTGATAGGAATGACAAGAATTGCGGATTAATGCAGGGTGGGGTCCTGGAGTATATCAATGTAGCACAATGAAAGACGATGAAACGAAACTGTCCACTAAATGGTGAATTCTAACGCAATGAAAGATAAATTAGCAGATAATATTGCCATTAGGTAATAAGATGTGTAGATTTTAAAGACACTGACGCTTTGCCACCGACGATCCCTTCGAAGCAATTGGTAGCCTGGAACAATGGCTGAAATTCACAAGTAGCTGATGTTTACCACGTTTAAGTTATACAAATGATGTGAAGGAATTTATTGAGCTTAAAGGTCAATTTTGGTTACTCGCTGGTGTACATTTTACATGATGAATTTAAAGCAACTGATGAAGCAGGCGCGAAACCGACCACGTGACACCCTGTCGTCATGAACGTGGTTGTGGGGGAAAGGAGCCTCTATGTTCAGTGATGTCTTCCATTTCAAGTATATACGGCAGAATGTACTTAAAGCATTATTTAGCGTTATTTAAGCCTCTATGACTGCGTGCGTTAGTTCACTGCTGGTGAGGATGGTGACTTTATATTATACCCTTGCATGGCGGATAGAAAATTGTCTTGTTATTGAAAAAGGCAACGAAGGACAGGATACGATTTAAAGATGCCACTGAACGATATTATATGCCTGCAAGTTTATGTCTCTTAACATTACTCTCTATTTATTATACGATATTTTATTTAAATTTGCAGGTTGCTGTTGTTAAGTCAGAGAAATAGGTAGTGAATTCAATTGTGATGGTGGATGGTGGGAAAATTGCTGCAGCGGCCTGCTTACTCAGTTTCGATATCATAATCTTGCTGAAAATATCTGGCAGCGTTGCATAGGTATATTAATTTGCGTTTTCTATATCTCGGCAAAGCTTTTTCGGTGCTGTTGGTCGTTAAATCTTCCCATGGATTACCAGGATAATACCGCACTCTGAGCTGCCACCGTTATATTTCAGACCAGGGGTGATTGTGGTTACGTACAATTAAATATGCTTATTCTGATTTCGAGTAAATATGACGGCATAATTTGCATTTTGGTTTTTATTGAGCCAACATAGAATTTAGCATATTTAGCGTATTGCTAATCATTATCAAAAATCAGGCCCGTTCCAAATCAAAAGCTTCTTTGTTGACTGATGCATCAAGGATCACTGATTTTGGGGATATATAACTGTCCAAAGGATTCTTGCATTAGCAATATTATACATTTATCATAAGTGAAAGGAATCTTTTGTTCTACCTTCTGTGATTTGCTACGGAAATTAAATCTATCTTGATAAGTGTCTTCCATGTGGTATCTAACATTTATCCGCAGAATAACTGATTTTGCAACTTATGTATCAGGATCAGAGCAAATAATGAATGATTATCTATAACATCAGCAAAATTTATGTCATTTTTTCTTACTAACTGATCAGTAGACTTTTTACTCAGTCTATATTTTGAGGATACTTTGATTACCTAAAAATTGCATTTCAAACCTAATTACCTTAACGCTTATTCATGCATGAATACACGGTAAATAACCATGGTAGTGACACAATCTGTACCACGGAAAGAACGCTACGCGTCATATAAAGTCAACTATATCTTCTGGCTTTTAACAGTGCTGATGCATAAATCGCTCCAACCGCAGTGTTTGAAAACAAATGAATGACTAAAGGTTTTATTCCTCGACAATGTGATGCACAAAGCAAATGAGTGGTCGGATCATCTTATACAAACTAATCGTAAAATATATGTTATTTTACATCTTTTATACAATAGATCCTATAGGGGTTTTTGAATTGATCAAAATTTCGGAACTATTGAAGGATGAAACAATAGGAACATCAACAAATGTAAATTTCACGGGAAGGTCAAGTGAATAATAATGCCATCCATGGAACTGTTCCCAGGAGATCTGCTTCCATGCATTGTATTCCCCCGATTGGTTTCACCCGCACTTCCATGCTTCATCTGGCTCTGTGCCGTTGTGGCAAAATATTAAATAGACCATAAGCCGGGTATCAAATCTATTTTTCATAAGGGCTGTTTTATGCATACATTTTGGGCGATGAAGTCTCAACCCGTTTCCTCATGCAGATCAATCAAATATGCCACCTTTGGTTCTAAGCCAGAGAATCAGTAGCAATATGATTTGTATGGGTATAATTTTTTAGTTTGGAAGCTGTAATCCACCACCTCATGAGATCAGCCCAGTCATGGCCAACAATGAAAGAAGGAAGAATATAAATTATGAGGAATTAAAAATATAATAATGAATACAATCGATTGTGGATAGGCCAATCAAAATTTGATGGAAAATCTTGGCCAGTGACGATGATCGTACAGAGAATTCAGACTGAAAGCAGTAGTGCGTCTTGGAACCAGTGCATTGAAGGTGACAACAGGATTGGTTAGTCGAAGTGCAAAAGTGAGATGGCTTGTAGATACATACAAAAGAATTTAACTATATTTAGGTAACGTTATAATATTGAGACAAATAAGGGATATGACGACTTTCAAGTGTATCCATGATCTTTCTCATACAAAAAATCTAGAGTCATCTTTTGCCTAAGTGTTTACCATATATTTAAAACTGTCCGGGGCTTATTATTCATGCCTTTGAATTGCGCCTAGTTAATTCAGTTTCCAATACTCAATGGAAGTTTGCTCCATATTAACGCATATTTTACGGACTAAAAGTTAGAGCGGGGCTCGGTGCGAGACTTTTGTATTTGCAATATCCGCTCAATGTTTCTTACTCCCTAGCGCCTACGTGTCTGAAACTCAAGTTTTGGCTCTGCAGTGCAAATTAATCCAAATAGAAAGCGGTATGGTTGGCATGGATTAAGTTTAAGTCTGCGCAGCTCCAGTTTTACGGCCTCGCAACACTCACGTTGTGTCATAGTATAAGGCATGTTCAAAAACTTCTTAGTGAATGATCGTTGAATGTTTCTAGCACTATAATGTCCACTTTTCTTATATTACTGTGCACTATCGCACAGTACTCAAGCTTCGGCCTAACACATATTTTAAATGCTTGAAGCCTGGAATCCCTCAAGCTAAGAGTTCGACTTATATAGACGATCACTTTTCTGGCAGAAGCCTGCAAGAATATAACATGCCCTAAAAAGTCAAATGAGGCAGAATGTCTTAGACCTAGGTCTCGGACTGTGCCACACAGAAGAATGGGGGTATGATTCAAGGTTAGGATGTTTGGAGAAAGGTCACAGCCGTGGTACAATAGATTTCACTCGTCAGTGGCAAAGTGCAATGTAGTCAACACAGACTGAATGCAGGCTAAATTAGGACTAGGTTGCCTAGGTGATTAAAAATACAGAATTTTAATATCATCAGCAAAGCTGAATGACTTCCGCTACGAGATTACATCAAGCAGACCGTTGAAATATATTAAGAAAAAAACAGGCCTAGCACGCTAACTTGAATCACTTCACTGGAGATTGACGTGGCTTCAGATGTATGGTTATCAATTTCGACCACTTGCTTTCTACCCTCGAAGTGGGAAGACAACCAAGCTAAAATGGAATTTGTGATACAAAAGGACATAAGCCACACAACTTTTGTTGTGTGGGATACGGTTAAAAGGCTGTTGGATATCAAGGAATATTACAACAATGGCACTTCTGGCGATTCTTCATCTAGTCACATAATTAAGATAATATAACTGACAGGTAGTGCATGACCCACCTTTCGGAAAGCCGTGCCGATGTTTACTGAGAAGGCTCATAGAATTCAAATATTCTGTTACGCGTGCTTTAAATAACCTCTCCATGA
Organism: Dicrocoelium dendriticum; assembly: GCA_944474145.2. Lineage (NCBI taxonomy): Eukaryota > Metazoa > Platyhelminthes > Trematoda > Plagiorchiida > Dicrocoeliidae > Dicrocoelium > Dicrocoelium dendriticum. The sequence continues at coordinate 63,754,151 of OX104070.1, read as the reverse complement.
TTTTGGAGATAATAGATTTGTGATGGATTGGGCGGTAATTTTTTGGATCTTGCATAGATCCACTTTTGTGTCATGGTCTTATAATTGATCGTTTCCAGTGCAAACAATACTCCCCATTGAGCATGGAAAGTATAAATAAATTAAGCGAAAACAGGGGAAGACTGGATCTCCGTATCTGACTAGTATTAGCGGGATTTTGTCAGGGCCTGGTGTGCACGATGAACGAACTAATGTGAGTTGATGACATATCTCACTAAAAGTGCATTCAACGGTTTGGAGTGTATTACTGCCTCTGAGTATCAGATTAAGTTGAGGATCTTCTCTCGCATTAGTGCTATAAGTAGGCCTAAAGTAGTTATTGTAGATCGAACATATAATTACGCGATTGGTTATGGTAATTCCATGAGAGTTTACAGTCGAGTTTACACTGCTTGATTTTCTATTCTGCCTACGGTCCAAAAGTTTTGAGATGTAGCCTAACATGTTGGCGCCCTTTGGTATCATTATCACTTCAGAGCAAAGGGATTTATAGTGATGGTATAACGTTGTAAGCCACCTGGTGTGGAGCATCGGCAGAGTAAAATCTTTTGTTTTGCTAAACAATTTCTTCATTCTATGAAGCATGGTGGCTACGTTTTTCGATGTCTGCAGATGCAGCAGTCTTTTCAAATTTGTAGCAGGTTTTGGAGCCACATATACAACACAAAGCTAAATCCTGTGATAGAAATCATCACAAGCAATTTGAACGCTTTGTGCTAAGAGAAATGGAGCCCAATTTGAAGACCTTATAAAATCGGAGAAAATTGACCAAATCACACGAAAGAATGGGCAGTAAATGATCACTGATTCTACTGGTTTATAAATAATTTGGAAAGAACGACCAAAGATGTTGTGATCACTACGCGGCAATTTGTCATTGATGTATGCGGACACCTGAATATCCCATTGTAAATATTAGACCAATTGTGTTGCCAGAAGGAGTAGGCTCTTTGACGTAATGTACTCATCCCAGTAGACCAAGAGTAGACGTAAAAGTATTTTGTTTTGGTGCTTTTTTGTTAAAGGACAACTGGACTTTGTGCATATTAAAATCCCCAGTGATTATTTTATTAGTGTATGAGAGGTCAGCAATAAAAGAAGTGTCTATCAAATCATCGGTTACGGCGAGTGCAGATGATGGCGGTCTGTAATTGCAGCCTACTAACAGATTTCTTGGATTAATGGAAGCGGTAATCCAAACCGAATCAGGAAGTTTCCGTAAGAGCGGTTCATCCAGATGAAGAACCAATTATATTTCTGACATAGATTATATGGCCACCACCTCGGCCATACAGGCAATCATCTCCAAAGAGGTTATAACCTAGTATCCCGAATAATTTGTCTGACATTTCTGCTGAACACCATGTTTCTGTTATTTGGATAAGAAACGTGCGGAATATTACACAGGAATTGCAGTTTATTTAATAACGAACGCGAATTAATTAACAGTAAGTGCACTGTCTTATTATCCGTTGTCTTGTCTACAGGAATCCTGATACAGGACTCTCAAGTAGATGGTATTTGGAGAGCGTGGATTGGTGGTGGCGGATACTGAGGTGATTTAATTTGCGGAGTTGGTGGCATTTGGGGGTGTAGCGGTTACAATGCCATTGGACCCCCACAAGAATATACAAAGGGCGAAATACTGGGAGAATTTCGACCCACTGTGTGATCACAGTTTGCTAAGTGTTGCCTATAAGCTACCTGCTTGTTAAGGTTGTTTACATGTTGTGATATTTTGAAAGGATTAAGTTTGTGCAACATTCTCTGTTACTTAAATTTCCCTAGCAAGTGCCTCACAGGTTATGGAGCGCACAGGTTGCATAATCGAATGCTGCATGGTTGAATATATGTCGACTGTCTGTAGGTTTCCATTGGTGATAGCGTTTGGTGAAAAGTTTAAAATAGCAGTTTTATTTTGTTTAGAAACCCCCGTATAGAAGCCCGTCAGGTTTTTCTACCAGTATACTTTACAACGTGGCTGTTCCACAGTGTTAATGGTACAGAGCTTTTTAGAGAGGTTTATGGTTTTGTACCAGAGCTTCTATGTACCTGGCTGGTGAACGAGAAAGAGTGAGTAGAAATAGCTTTTGCACAATGGAACTTTCTTGTATGTTTTGGCAAGTGTTGGGCAATGACGCTGGGCAACTGTGACACTGATTGGAATCAGAACCGATATTTTAACGACATTTGCTATTTGATTGCAACGTTAGAGTTGATTCATTTATGGTCAAGATGTAATCTAGGTCCACCAAGGGAGGAACTTCCGGAGTTTCCGTGGGTAGCGAAACAAATTAGCCATTAAATGTTTGCCGGAAATGGGATATTTGCACTCCTCTTGTAGCATTGTTAAATATGGTTTCAGTACCATGGATAGGTAATAATTTCTAAGGGATAATACGCTCCTAATACAAATATATTTTTTAGCAAATGTTTCGTCTGCAACTCTAAAAAGTATGGAATAGACCTGCTTCGCTGTCTCACGCATGAAAACTGCAGTTTTTTAATATAACTTTTATTGGCCACTGCAGATGGTATGGAATTAAGAGATCAATTTTCTGGTAAATTAACTGTTATTACATTACTGGGGTGTTTATTGCGCTGATGAACCTAGAAGGCAACATGTTGTATAAAATGCTTAGCTGAACGGTGTTCCATCTTTCGTGTATCTGGTGTGTTAAAAAGAGTTTATTGCTGTAGGACTTGGTTCATAGAATCAAACCTTTCCTTCAATCCTTCAGCTATAGTTCAAGCGCAGCAATAGTTTGAATGGCTTTAGAAGGTGATGCTGCATTAACTGCACTATGCTCTATCAGAGAAAAATGAGAACTATCATTCGATTGATTTTTTACTCTTACGCGCGATTTCGGCTTCATATTCATCTTAGATAATCAGCCTTCCATTTTTGTGCTAAAGGATGGGTTATAAGCGGGATATTTTGCAAGCTTTTCAGTGTGCTTATGTCACTTCTCTGAGTTTCTTATTTTCACTGAACTAAGGAGCATTTTTACTGATTAGTCACTCGGTTTTAGGGCTTGTAAAATCTATTTTTTGTGAACAAAAATTTGACAATAGAGAACAAGTTCACTGTTTCAGTTACATTGATCGAAAAAGTCAAACCTTTAACGAAAAGCCGCTGAGGAAACAGACTAAGAGTTTAGGGATTATGCGACCTATATAAAGTGCACGAGAATGACAGGGGTACAAACTGTCCACTGGTTCTTGTACTCCGACACTCAGTTACATTTGTGGCCACGGTCTGCTTGAAGTCAGCCACTGCAATTCCAATGACTGAGACGAGAATGGGTTAAATTTTACGTAAGAAAGGTTACGTGCTCAGTTGAAGAATCAAAAATTGCACAAGCCTCCAAATCGCCGATTAAAATGAGGTATTTTTCCGTCAAAAACCAATTTTAATCGACCGCTGAATTAGTAGCAAATGTACTGTTTCATGATGATATTATTCACCTACATACATTTATGAAATGTGCGTCAGTCCGAGTGAGGATTGCGCAGTTTAGTTAACGGTATAGTAATGAACAAATTAGAAAGCCGGTTAGGCGTACGTTGCTTGGACTGCTTTCCGCAAGTACATTTGTAAATTGCTAAAGATCGAAAGGCTTGATCAAATTTGGTTTAGAACGTTTTGTAGATGGAAAATTAATTAAAACAATTTTCTTAAAATCCTGGGTTGTAATGGCATATCACTAACCAAATTAGTTTAGCTCAACCGGAAGAAATTTGCTTGTAAATTGGGACCGGTTTGCCATAATAAACCACCATTATCGGGGGATAATTTGATCTATTTTTATTACCAGGATGGTATTGATTAAGAAGACTACCATAGGTAAAATATTGTAAAGAATAGTGAAGATTTTCTTAAGTTCGTTCAGCCAAATATTAAATTGTTTCTGGTAGCTCATTTGTATCTGACGTTAACCAGTATATATGTAGGTGGCTTGTTTGAACTGCAAGTCTGCAAAGTGTGAGCTGAAATTTTGTTCCCACGAATAAAGGTCAGTCACGAATGTATTTATATTGTTCTGTTTAAACAGATAAACCTTGTTTTTTTCTCAATATTTCGCCTTAAAAACATGCATTTTTTGACATTTTAAACGCTCCCACTAACTTTGCGCATCGTTCAAAATAAGTAAACAAAGAAGTATAAGTAACTAGGCCTTTTTTACTGACAAGATACGTACCCCTTTGTGAAACAGTCAATGTACAGGCAGTTGCATCAACATTTCATTTGCGAACACATTCAAAACGGAGCTGTGCTTCAATGTTTCCTGAAATAAGTATTACGTTACAATGTTGGAGCGCTAGTTCTGTCAAACGCTTACCGGGCCGGATTCCAAGTGTGTACGTATAGATTGCTAGTGCTTGATTAGGTGGACCACATTTGGCGGGGAAAGTAAATTTTTGGTTGGCGGCTAAAAATAAGCAGACTCGCGGAAGTCCTTACTTGCTGACATACTTTATAAAAAAATAATGGGAGTAACTCACGAACAATATAAGTGAGAGGATACTTTGCATTGTTTTCTGTTAGAATAGTATACATGTTCCATTAGAGTTGAAATGAATTAAATTGTAAAAACAGCTGTAGGGATTCAGAAAACTAGCGAGGGTATTACGCCTTAAAGGAGGGTGAGATCGCTCTTCAGCCGTAAAACCAAGAGCCTGCAAACTGGAGGTAATAACTTTGTTCTTTTAGATAAGCCTTGATTAGCGCCCCTTGCACGCTTTGGTAAATGGGCGCTGCACCTTTTCCAAAGCATTTCCATCTGTTATACTTATGTGACTATGTTTAATGATGCCACATTCCTGAGGGGTCGCATTATGAGTTTACGTGACTCGAGTAATATTTGGGATAGTGAGAATAATCTTGTGATATGGCTTGTTAGTCTCTTCCCTTTCGCTAATTGATGCGTTATGTGTTCCAAGAAATGGAAGCTTCTGGATTAGCGGATTCTCAGAACTCAAAAGGAATACGCAGTTAGACTGCGGGTAGCGGTATTAGTGATTTGTCATTCTGCTATTCTGTTTTCATAATAGGTTGTTTGAAAGTTGATAGTTTTCGCTCTATTTGTTTGGGGATGATAGATTTTCGCGCCTCTATTTTTGCGTAGTCCAAGTTGGTCACATGAAAATGGGTGCAATCGTTTGACATCGTTCACAAATAAAAATGGGTGCTGCTGTCTAATATAAGTAAACAACGCGACTATGTGAATCAGGAAACGCTATGCTCCTGACACCACCACTATTAACATATTTAAGAGTAAAGTTGTTTCAACCTCTCTGTTCCGTTTTGTGTTTGGTCCTTGAGGTATTATTCTTACTAACTTTATAGACGTTTGCATTTTCATAGGACTCAAGCACAGACAAACATCGTTTATGCGGTACACAGTCAAACGCTATTTACAAATCCATACGGAGAATTATGATGCTAATGCCAAAACATTTTTACATTAACGAATTGCAATTGCATGTGACACAGGAACGTACACATTTTCGAAACTGCTGCGTAGGCTTTGTTTTTTCTGATACCGGGTAAAATGATTTTCGATTATTCTTTCTATGGTTTTAGTAGTTGCTGTAGTTTGGTCGATCCATACGTTGTTTGACATTCGATTTCTCGAAATGTCTGTTTTTTTACATAATCATGGGATTTATCTGCTGAAGCGGGAAGCAACCAATACTTAAGGATAGGGTAAGTGTTTGACCCCAGGAATCTTATATTTTCGCCACCTAACCTTAAAGCTGCAGGAGGAAAACCATAAAGTCGCGGCTGAAATGTTGGTCTAATGGATGTGGTAGTAATTTGTACGTCCTTTAGACTTAAAGAGAGTATATATCACCTGTTCCGATATTCTTGGAAAAATGGTTAGGGCACAAAGGTTGTACCCGAAAACGAAGCGAGAAAGTTGAAATTCATTGAACCACTTATTTGGATTATACTGTTGGTTGCTGTATCATCATATAAATGTTTCCTGCTGTCGTTTTCGGTTTTCTTCACTGCGTATCTGCTTCACTACACGATCGTTTGCATTATTGTTGATAGTTCAACTTTCCTCCGTAATCCTAAACCGTTGAATTCAATGTTTAATTTTCAACAAGGTATGGTGCATCTGGATTAATGTGGCGAAAGAGTTATTTCATAGACAGCGATCTTGATGTCTTTAGGCTAGAAGCTGACTTGTATAACTTTCTGTCTGGGCCGTGGAATCGGTCTGTGTTTTCCTTAGACGTAATCGCTGGAATTGGCTTTAAGTCATGGTCCTGAAGAAATTATCAAATATGCTCTAATCGATTCGTAGTTGGGGTACAAGATTATGTATTGCACTGTACTATTTACGTGGTCTTATATCCATGTTGCAGGGCATCGATTGTTGTCATAGTCTATTAATCGGTTTACAATTGGTACACGCAGATGGAATACCATCTCGAATACCCGATCAAGGTGCTATCTTCTCTTGTAGACTGGTTAACTTTTTGAGTCTAACAATTTATACAGACAATTTGGATTATATCCGCAAGTCTTCCAGTCATTCTAACCTTATTCTATATCAAATTTATAAGTTGCAGATAGAAAACTCTAGGTGGAAATATTAGCTGGGTTTAGCGCGGGCAACTGCCGTAATGAGAGAGATGAACTGCTCAGATTCATGTGGAGTAGCGCCAGGATTTCTATTAATGCAGTCCCGTTGCGGATCGTGATCCGGAAAAGTCAGAAATAATGTATCGTCTAAATTATTGATAGATAGCTGGCCATCTGAGATTGCCGTTATGCCGAGGCGTATAAATACTGGGCATCAACCACCGCGTTTGCGCAGCCGATCCTTCCGAAAGCTCTGATAACACAAAACATTCAATTAAAGGTTAAACACAGCTCATTTGCAACAGGTTTTGTTAATAACGGAAGCCTTGAGAATAGGTGGGATTCATAAACGTTGTAAGGAGATCCGCTTTGGGTATAAGTGAACGCCTATTCTAATGACTATAATACTAACTATGCTTAAACCATTATGAGGTTTCAATTCAAAACAATCGGCTTAATATGAATGAATTTTATTCTTAGAGAATGCGTTTCAAAGTAAAAGGTTTAACGACATATAAGGTGTGTAGATGGCAATTAAATAAATGTATAACTTCAAGAAAACAACTACTCTATTTGTCAAAACGCAAAGTTTCCACTGTATTATGGATTTCAACAATTTTCCAAATATCACATTTTTTATGCGCAAGCTAATCCGACTTCATGGATTCCTGCTCTTAGTTTTCTTTTCACAGCTCCATTCTTACAGGATAATGTCAATAAATTAACCAGTATCTTTTAATGTGATTTGTTGGTCTCGCATCGTATACGACATAACCAATATTCTATTATATAAGACTTGAGAAAACGAATCCTAACGCTTTATATACAACGATGCACTTTGGACAATAACAGATTGCAGGCATTAAAACCAAAGCCGTAGATGAAAATTTCCATAGAAAACAATATACGTGGACATAGATGTTCAAGATTTGTCAGACATTATTTTCGCATTATTGGGATACGCACAAAAGTAGAGACAAAATGTACTTTAGATATCACTGACTGGAAGTGAGCTAGAATTCGGCTTGTTGATATTCGGATTCTAGATATTACATCACCCACCATTACCTACCACAGTTGCTTCAAATTAATCTGTTTGTTGCATGTTCACAATATTAGCACACCCTCTTTTGACAAAATAACCGGTTCTTGCAAAAGTTCCGCTTTTTGATAAAATAAATGCTTATAAATTAATGCTTCATCCATAAGAGTCCAAGTCGGGATTTATAAATACCAGGGCAGAATGGATTAAATGGATTAACATTTCCGAACATATCTGGCTTGTGAGGAAAAACAGAGAAGGCAACCGTAGTCTTGTAGATAACTTTTGGATATTTCGGCTGATTACATCCGGATGAGATTTAATGCGGATTAGGCCCAGTTGATAAGTCGGATTATTAAATATGCTGAGAGATTTTTAAAGTTGCCTCAGCTCAGTTGATATTTTATTAACGAAAACCTATTGGCCGCAGTGAATTAATAGTGATTACCACGGTTTTATATCGGCGTCACTTAAGCTCCATTCATGAGTGACATTAAGCCACAAATCCCACCGTACATGAAGGCTGCACAAGTATTTAATCGCTAAGATACGACGTCAAAAGTATTTGGACAACTGTGTAATATGTAGCTACACGACGTTCATGGGAGCACACGGAGGGAAGGAGTAAATTAAAACAACAAAATAGTTAGGGACGTATAAAGAAAATAACTAGATTACGCGAATTAAAACTACGTAAGAAGGACATGCGAGAACATAAAATTGCGTTAGCTACCATGGTGGACTGAGCAACTTCCCTCAGTTTTAAGGGATATGACTTGCCAACAAAGAATCATTTTAACACAAGTAGGACCACTCCACTATCCTAACTAGTGCGTAAAAGACCGGTTTATGTACAAGCTGAATTGTTTTTGATGGTGCAAAATTATATTTATAAGTATAATTAAAATAGTTGCAAACGTTTTTGTAAAGGAATAGTTGATACAAACCTCAAATTTCGTAGAAAGGAAAATACGTGCTCTTTTGCAAATTTTGACTTGATATTCATTATAACAGACCAAATTTATCCACATTAACCCAGGCTTAGTTCTTACATAAAATACATTTGTGTTTTAACTTGTGTTGTATTCAATAACCGAGCTGACACTCGACGTTTACTTGTCTCACAGATTACAGACTGAGCTAATGTGTTCTGCGTATATCCGGTATTTACGTTAGTTGTCTGCTGCACAGTTCAACTCAGTTCTTCTGATGGAACCAGCAGATACGACGGACTGGTAATTTACTTACAGAGATTTTTATAAAGTATAAAGTTAATAACGCTTGCCAAATCTAGCGCATGGAATGCATAGACTGACCATCGTAGAGATGCTGAGTTGACAGTGATGGATCTCACTATTTAGTGGCACACGTTTATCCCATACTTCATGGAGATGTAGATCATCATATTTTCAGACATTTTCTACCCACAGTCTTAATTAGAATTGTTTATGTCTAAGGAGCTAAAATCATGTATAACCCGTTGGTTTTGATAGGATTCAACTTTTGTTCATATGCAGTCTTTGAAATAAATGAACTGAAGAACTCGTTACTGCTTCTGATTATACTCGTTGGTACCCGCCAAATGTTAGCTTGAATCTTTTGTGTCACATCAGTTTTTTATTTGGGAGTATCACACATATTTCTGCGAACGTGAACGTGTCGCAAATGACACTGTAACATTTTCCATAGTAAGGCGACATAAGGCTCAACACCACGATCTTCAGAATACTTTTTATTTGTGGCCGTGCTTCGTCATTTCGAAGTTTGGAAATATATTCACGAGATATTTACTGTATAATTAGTAAAACAGTGGGTCCCCTTCAGCCATTTAGTCAGAGCAGTGAGAAGACATATGTTGCGATATGTTAACATTTCGATTGTTCTCATCAGTCGCAAAACACAATACAAGCGGGATTCGTGGACAGTTATATACAGGGGGAAAAGGTTGATACACCAATCAAATGTTAAAATCAAGACCACGGTAACTTAATTGATTGTCTCAATAGTTTCTGTGCAAACAACACAGGTTGATAAGCCCTAATTAACAAGGCCTCACTGATTGCCAAGATTAGCGGATTCTTGTTACCTAACAACACCTTGAACGCAGTCTCCGGGTTCACCTGATGTCGAGTTGCCAAGAGATGCTTGGTGATAGATGATGCGGGACTCCGGTTCATCCTCGGATCCACTCCGTTTTGTTGCGTCATCAGTTGTTCCAACCACCTCGGCACATTTTCAGCTACCCTCTGAGCTAACTGACGGTCAGTCCTGCCTATGTAAATGTCACCGCAACCGCAGGTGAACTGGTAAACGACGTGAGAGGCCGAACTGACTGATGAATTGCTCTGACGGTCTTGAAGAACAAGGCTTCGCGTTGTATGAATGAGTCGCAACTGGGCGGTCGCGTAGGTGCGCGTGACGGCGGACCGGAGTTTATGTCCGATATCATTTGATACGTGGTCTCATTTGAACAGCAGGAACAAGTAAACATTCTTTTTTTCTGCGGTTAACACCGGTATTTTCTCCTTGGGAGGCCTGCTGTGGATCTGCTTGTGGGTCTGTTCAGATGTGCCGACGTGGTTGGAACAACTGATGACGCAACAAAACGGAGTGGATCCGAGGATGAACCGGAGTCCCGCATCATCTATCACCAAGCATCTCTTGGCAACTCGACATCAGGTGAACCCGGAGACTGCGTTCAAGGTGTTGTTAGGTAACAAGAATCCGCTAATCTTGGCAATCAGTGAGGCCTTGTTAATTAGGGCTTATCAACCTGTGTTGTTTGCACAGAAACTATTGAGACAATCAATTAAGTTACCGTGGTCTTGATTTTAACATTTGATTGGTGTATCAACCTTTTCCCCCTGTATATAACTGTCCATGAATCCCGCTTGTATTGTGTTTTGCGACTGATGAGAACAATCGAAATGTTAACATATCGCAACATATGTCTTCTCACTGCTCTGACTAAATGTATAATTAGTGCCAAGATTATCAGAGTATTTGGACTTTTACTGAAGGAAAGGACATTAACTTTTGTTGTGAAACAGTTTCTTGTCGACAATGAGAGTCTATTTTGACACATGGCATTGTTGGATGTCACAAACAAATAGATACCATAATTCATATATCCAAGAAAACATATTAGCCAGCAGTCTTTGGCCAATAATAATTAGCATCACAACACAAAGGAACCTAATTGTATCTTGAATCTGTTCTTGTTAATAGTTTCGCTAAAAACACGGCTTTTTGGTAGACTCGTAGGAGCTAAATCTGTTGTATGCGCGTTAATGAGAGACCCAATAGAGCAAAATGGCCCTTTAGTGGAGTTCTAGATATGTGGTAATTTTCCGCCGAACTTTGTAAACGATGTTCCCTAATTATATGCCTAAGATTATAATAAACAACTGATAGTTTTACGCACAACTTGTAGACAATATTAGCTCAAATTTACGTATGGCTTTGACAATTTCTTGCAAAATATATCTGCTGCAATCCACAATATAAGAGATAGTCATTATTTGATCAGTTATTGAATACTGAGAGAATAATACCAGATATTCAACAGTAGCAAAGAGAAGCTGGACGAATATGCTTGTACGTGGTGGTTATCTAGCTAGTATGCAAATTGGGATTTAGCTAACACAAACATATAAAGATTGTTGGAGATTTAGAAGAGTCGTACAATGTAGTGGTTTCACAAATGTAGATACGCGTCTTCATTATCCATTCGCAGCTAGCGTAGAGCAGATTTACAAAGCGGTTACAAAATTTTGATAAGAAGTGAACATACTTGAATTCAATAAACGAGTGAAGTAAAGGCAGGAGCCATTATTTTTGGTTACACAAATACCGTTTCTACGTGGTGCAATGGACTTACAATAGGTGCAATAGGTTAACAAGTTGAACTCCAATTGACTGTAGTGTGCTTCGTCTGACTTATGAGGAGGATCTTTCGAATTGCGGTTTTCTATACTGCTGAGCTCCTTCTGTCGTAGTGTGCGACTCGCTATATCTACATCAATATACAAGTTAACTGATTGCATGGTTTAGAACGAGATTTCGAAAACCTCATTCTCATTTATATTTCTCCTTGAATCATGATCAATAAATTTTCCGATCAGCCTGCGTCCTTTTTTCCACTGTGCTATAATCTGTGACCTTGTACAAGATTTCACACGTGTTCCTTAATGTACCTCCGTCCGTGTTGATAACTTCCTTCCCATATATCTCATAAAATGCACCTGCAAAATCCACTATTTAATATACATACGCAATCAAGCCGTTTTTGATCTTACCTTTTGCTTGGCATAGACTGGTTTTACTGGATGGCCGTGGGCCTGTGGCATCTCAGAATATGTCTTTCAGTCAGTGTGGAATTGATTTCGCATGTTTTTACTATATGCCTTAAAACGACCTGTTTACTTTGCAGTGCCGTAGATTCGCTGTTTGTTTGCTTATGGAATAAACATCTTCGGGGGATACAACGACAGTGTTTATTGCATGCACAGAGTTTTAACTGGTGCTTTACTTTTGCTCGTTTTTATTTCACTGAAATGCTGTGATTTGCCATGTTCTCGGTGTGGTAAGTGGTCTTGGAAGTTTTTTACTACTCAAGCTCGTAACTTAATAGCTGTGCTCTGTCTGTAGGCTACTGTATGCAATTCCCAGTGCCTTGTTCATCGTATTATTCTTCTAAAATATTGGTGTAGTTTCCCCCATTCCAGGGTCAAAATATGTCGTCCATCGCGTCGTCAAGTAGTCGCTGTGCGATCGATACTTGACTACGTTATTGCACCACAAATTAACCAGCCATTCAAGATATGCAGGTCACCGAGCACCTCAGAAAATAAACAAGTTTGCCACGCTACCATTACTTCAAGTATATTAGTACATCCACTCGCTCAACGATTCGCACCGCTGGCTAACAGCGGTGTAACAAGTTAATGCTTGTATGGCCGATTTAAAAAATTATGCTTATGTTCGACACAAATTATGCAAGGAATTTCAATCTCTGTGATATAAAGTACAACCTAATCATTATAAAATTTGTCAGAAAAACTAGTTATTATATATGAGGCTGTGTGTTATGCCATATTGGTTAAACGCGGAGGCTGCAACATTGCTTTCATTAGCGGATCACCAAGTGTCAGCATTCTTAGCCAACCCTTGGAAAATGCAATTCTCGCTTTCACTGCAAGTCGAACAAGAAGAATACAGACTTATTCCAATTCAAATGAAAATAGGTTATACAATTAAATCGTGAAAATATGTGGCAGTAATATTGGCTGCGATAAATTAACTTTCTTTGAGTGTAATAAGATAAGGGTTTAAATTGGCAAACTAGTTGATGCTGATAATACGCAATTGTTTATCACAGAATTAAAGACCGATTCTATTGCTAGGTTTGATCTACGTGATTACTATTTTTGCTGGCTAGACAAATACGGTGCCTTAGTAACTGATCTTAGAAGTTATTGGTTTCTGTAAGTTTTATGCTCAGCACTTCCTTAGTAGAGAGTGATCCTTACTACCTGTCGGTACACTTATTGTACTGGTATTTTATACAAGATCTCTACTGCATTTTGTCCGTCAATTACGATGTCAGGGTTTAACAGGTAGTGTGTTAGCTTTTCACCTTAGCTCATTCTATATTGCTACAAGGCCGATACAGTCTATGTTCCTTTCCTAAATTCTGTACATACAAATGCTGACAGTAATGAAATAACCAATAAGTCAACATTGTTGGTAGGCAATGAGGACTGTTATTTAATTCATAAAAGTAACTATTTGCTCGTGAAAACGATTATTTGTTTGGCTGAAAACAAATTTTTCTTGGGCTTGTACTGTAGTATACAAGCTTGGGAGAACTCCGGAGATTGGAACTGGAGATTTATTAAGCAACACGTAGCAAACTACAATAGAGGAAATAATGTTATAAAAAAGGAAGATAAACGTTACAGTCAATCTTCTTCTGCTTGCACTTCTTCCGTTAAAGCACACGACCAGGTTCCTGCAAGGCAAATGAAAGCGCAGCGTAAACACCAGTTCAAAGTCAAGCAGCGCGCCACGACAGTTTCCGTGCAACACTACAGTACTAGCTTTGGTGTGTCATCCTCAGTCCTCAGTTTAAATCTAATAGATAACCGAGTAACAATTATGTGTGTCCGACTGTATGCGCTGCAGATTTTACGTAATTAAGATTAATATGTTTTGATGAAGAGTTTCCGATAACCATTTCCGAAAAGCGGTTGTTTTATTATGTTCAGTACGCTTGAAATATTGCCATCGATACGGATATTGTGTGTAGCTTTTCTCTGAGTACACATAGAAATTTCTCAATATTGAGTGATAAAAAAATCGCTAGAGACTCTTCTATATTTGTGTTCAGTGTTGCTTTATTTTACGTCAATCTAGTGAATCTATACTCGCTTTGCGTTAAGGTTGGATCCCAACAAATCGGATTAAGTTTACTCTGGTATTTTTTTGAAAATACGACCTTATGATGTGACTTATTAAAAAATTCGCTGACATCCCGGAAGTCGGACAGTGAAGTTTTAACCCACAGAATGCATATACAAGTTCGGCACTTACGAGCAGAACGTATTAACAGAGATTGAGCACAATTAATCTATGTGACCTATCACACTATATAACATATACAAGGTATTCCTGTTGTCGCAGGTTTCACTAAATGCTTACAATTTACCTAAAAGTGCGTCTTGCTCATGTCTTCGCAATCACTGCGTTACACATCAGTGCAAAGTTCTTTATGTACAATGACTTTGTTACTGGAAGAAGTGAGATCGTGAGCATATATATTAATGTTCCTATTATGGAGTGAATCGTTTCCGACGTTACTCATGTAGACGTTTTCGGCGACTATTTATTAAACAGATTTAGGCATTAGTGAAGGTTTTTGCTTATGCACTTATAAAACAGTATTTTTGGAACCATCACTTGTTTCGGCACATTAAGTGGTACGTACGTGATCTCAAAACACCTAGCGATGTTGGATATTCTGCACTATGCAGCCGCAAGGGCGTTTCCATTAACTAGTTATTTTACAATTTGTTCATACGAAGGCTTAGCTGAGTACTTAAAATCCACGTAGCCGTAATTTCCATTGTCATGCGGCCTAATGAACATAGTTAGCGCATTCGTCCCATAAGAGAACGTAAATTGCACGGCGCATTGAGCAGTATTCTTGGAATTGCGTGGTATGCACAGCTAAGCAGACATATATGTATACTACACATAGGGATTGTGAAAAATATAAATTCTGCATATGAAATAGACGTAAAAACGATCCGCGTTCAGACAAAATTGAGGGACTGAAGAAGAAACGAAATGATACGTTGTAGGGCCTATTACAGTGCAATTAAACCGTGCTACTACTCCAAACCTACTCTTGTAACGTAAGTAGGGTTTAGCCACATAGTTCATTACATTGGTCTTGAATCGAGTGGTGATGTATTACCACATCGGAGCCTCTAGACTACAATGTTCGGAAGGCTACCAATCATGAATGAGTGGAAACATGCCGAGCTATAAATCAATCGTTTCGATATTTAGATTTTTCAATCACAGTAAAGTAGTCGCTTCAAGAATATTTATCGTCACTGTACAAAATGTACTCGTTAAGATACTTGTATAACAGAGTTTCACATTACTGTTTGTTGCTTTTATTTAACTTCGAAAACCATCTGAAAAAGAATAGCTCGAGTGAAGTTATTCACCTTGACGTAATTCTTTAATCACGAACTTGTCATCTCAAGTAAAAGGATGACACCATATACAGTGAAGTCAAGTTGCTTTGAATTTTTGTATTTAACCAGAAAGCAGTTACTATGTGGATTAGCCGGAGAACTTCCTCCAGACAAGCAAACGTATGCAAGTGTACCAATCGGAACAGACGTACCTTCCTTCGTCGGTTCCCTTTTAGGTAATCAATGGGACGAGCTAGTTGTGTATGCATGCAAATGTATAAAATTTTTTGCCATGGCACCAGGTTGGTGGGCCACCAGGTGCATCTGGGCGCACAAGGCTGTCCTTTGGATTTTCGCCAGAAACGTTTCCATCCGAATTTCTTAACGGTCGAACGATCTTCCATTTATTGTTAGTTATATGCTCAGTAAACCCATTGTCGTAAAACGACGTAACAATGCATTACGATAGTTAGGTAAAACGAAATGTCCCATTTGCGTCAAGTGAAGTCAACAGCGCCAATACACGCTATGCTTACTAACGCTCACAATATCCTGGTATGCAAGTTAACAAATATATTAAACTGAATATTCTGGTGAGTCAAAATTAGTTTGCCTCAAATTGCTAGTAATTTTCCTACGTAAACTTGCGTATTCCTCAGGACTTATCATACTTTAGCTTTTTAATGTTATAATGACAATCTCCCACAGTTTATTTGGACAGTCTTGCCGGCACACATCATTGATAAGAACTACGAAAGAATTAAATGTAAGTTAAGTTTGCCTACATTCTGTGGTCATCAAGAGCACGCAACTGCTGACTACTGCAGTATGGCTAACATCATCCAATAAAATATATAGCAAATGTAATAAAATAGAGTCGCCAAAACGTCCGTTACATTTTGAAAACGTTACAACTCTAAGCAGTATGTGTCACTGCTCCTAAGACCGTTGATTTCGGCCGCACTAGCTACCCAGTTCAATAGTTGCATACCACATTTCTTTAACTTAGGTTGTTCAATCTAGTTAACTTCATTGAAATCTACTGGTTCCGTGAAAAATATGTACAGGCAAGATTGATAAATGTATCAATAATTAGACTCCTATTGTAAATGGTTTTCAATTTCTCATGATTTACAAAATAAAAATACTTTATTTTGAGCAGGTGTCCCATCCAAGCATATATCTCTGTCAACGGCTGAATTCATTTCTTTTTATTGCCCTACACAAGTCACGTAATCAAGTAGGTTATACCTATGGTTGTTACTCTAAGATACGCTAATTAAATTTAAATCAACCCCCGAAGTAATTTGCGTTGTTAAAAATAAAAGACTACTAAGTGAATTAAGTGCGCATTACAATATAGCAAGGAACTTAGGCCTATATGCTATTATAATTAGACTAACTAAATTAGGTAAGGTAATATAATGAGTTATTCCTAGTAACCGTGTTTTAGTTCCAATACCCCACACAAAGCCGCAGATATTCGTCTTATTTTGACAAGAACCTTAAGCTATGCCAAGAATGATTTTGAATGCAGAATAATTTCGCGTTGTAAGAGATATCCGACAACGCGTTTTACTATTTACTGTACCTGCCATGTGCCCATTTCTAGCTGTTAGTTTATTCCGTGGTTCATGGTCTGTGTAGAAAAAGATTTTAAAAATATCCCACGGTCGAATTTCGCCCTCTCACCAAGCAAAAACTGTTGGTATTTGACAGAAATATCTTCTGATTCACCGACTGTAATGGTCACTAATCCTTTAGAAGCGTTCCTAATAATTGCTGCACAGCAATCTGTTCTGCCCTACGATCCACCACAACTCTGTTGACAGAGACGAATGGTATTATATGCTTTTCGACCTCCAACGTTTTACTGGTAATGTTTAATTTTGGCCTTTAAACACATAAGGAGGCCGGTTCCTAATACAACGTCTCAAGGAAAATCACTGACTATAAAATATAATGAGCGACTGAAATCCCTCCCAGCCTTAATTGGCTGCGGTTCAAATTTTGGGTTTGAGAGCTGTGCTGTTGACTGCCACGAGGTTTGCTGAATTGTATTAGATGTTTGCTTCAATTGTAACCATAGGGCTTTGAACTAAGGTGCATGTAACTCCAGTAGCAAGTAATTTCTTGACCCGATTAGTCAGTATGCACACAAACGCCATGAAAACAGCTACAGATCGCATGCTAAACACTACGGGCACAAGTCACCTACACCTTCGTCCAATTGCTGTGATGTGTGTAACAAGATCCTACGGTTGATGGACGACGTGTAGGTTTACCGTATGCAATAGTTATATCGTACCAGGATACATTTTCTTGTACCGCATAATTCTAATCCGAGAACTAGCTCAGTGTTGTGTTCCCGACCCCGAAATAAGCAACTAGACTTTCGTTCGGCTGTGTGAAAACATGACTGGGATGCCAGGGGCCATAGGGTGGGATGCATTGACAAGTGCTCTAATCGCGCGAGCTCCTTAAAGGTGACAGCGTTAACCTGTGTCTCTAGAATTCTGCTATCGGACACAATATCTAAGAATTCATCTGGAAGTGAACCCAACAAGTTGTTTCCATGCGTGACCTCTGGGATATCCAGGATGTATGCTCTAGCTTCTCCAACAAGCTTGTGTACTGCATGAAAAGTGAAATGTTTCAGGAACAGGCTTCATGGGAATCGGTTAAACAACTGTCGGTCAAAAACATTTAGCTAAAAAGCCCGACGGCTTTGTCTGGAATGTGGAAAGGAAAACCATAGCACCAAATACTAATTCCGCAGGTTCATTAAAAAACTAAATTTTAATTTTAAAACCCATTTGAAACAAGATATACTGAGTGAGTTACCAAAAATCTACGTTTAGTCCAGCGGTGTTCTGAGCTGTTCTCCGAGCTATGTGATTGTTGTGCAGACGTTTCGTTGCCTGACTAGGCAACATCATCAGTGCGGTATCAGGGGCTGGTTCACAGTGCCTCGTAAGGGACTTCAATATTCAAGTGCTTATTGATCGAGTTCTGTTTTGAATGCTAAGCTTCAATGAAGTCACGTGCTTGCCGGTTTTTAGCCCTTCCGAGGATACTGGCATGCTATAGGTTGAACTGATTGTTCTCGGCATCCATATGCACTGACATCAAGGAGTTCTGATCGTGGTGACGAATGGCTACGCTGTGTTTGTTGAGTCTTGTGCCAAGCTTTCTTCCAGCCTGTCCCACGTAGTATTTATCGCAGTTTCGGCAGCAGATCTTATAAATTACACCAGTTTCTTCCTCTTTCCTAAGTGTATCTTGCACTTTGAAGAGTTTATTGCGAATTGCTTCCGTTGGCTGGTGTGCACCATTGACTTCAAAAGGCAATAAAATCCTCGCTGCCATTTCAGAGATTCCGTTGATATAGGGCAGTGTTGTTTTCTTTTCAGCTTTGCATTTGTCGAGGTGTGTCGAGCAACTTTAATGGTGCAAGGTAGCGTAAAATGAAGCCTTTCGGTTACGAGTTCCGCTTGAGCATATTGACGGGGTGGTCTTCTTCTGCCCGTCTCAGCTGCGGTGAGTTACATTGGGTCTGGGCTCATTTGAAAATGATACGCACGCAGCTGCCTTTTTGGGACTCCAGATTCTTCTGTGCAACGAATTCATAATCTGTGGGTGGAATCTATTGCACTGATAAATCGGGGTTGTATCACATTTTTGACTCTCAGGGAGGTCACAAGTTTAAGCACACTAGTTTCGTTTAAATTTTATTCCATATGAGAGCGCTGTTACAGTTCGTTTAATTAGATGACTATGAACAAAATATCCCAAGCGTACTCCGAATTGAGAGCAATGGAGATGTAAACAACGATTTTTGCTTTATGCAAACAACATCTTTTGAATCACTAGTAGTGGTTGAACAAGTAACACCTAGTTTGCGTTTGGTTCCCAGCTGGGTTGCCATCCGTAATTTAATTTTGTACACCACATACAATAATAGTGAACATTGACTGACATACGTCATTGCTAACTGTATTTTGGCAATTTGCAGGTAGACGTCGGAAGTCTATTAGTTGAGCTTAATGTTGCTTCATTAAGCTTTTCTAAACATTTATTATGGCTCCTCTTAAACGTCTCAATTTATAACGAGTAAAGCAGCGTTTAGTTTATTAGGTTTGCTAAAACCTTGTTACAGGCACTTAAGGACAGTTATTGCTGAACTCGTCAATCATCTATAATAACATCCATCCGGATAATAGTTTTTTTCCGGGCATAATGTGAATAATATGAATTTTATACGACTTGATTCGGCTCTGCCGAGACTTGCTGTCAACATTATTTTGCATTCAAAGCGGAAAATTGTTTTTCAAAGTTATATTTGCTTAACGTTCAACAGCCTCGCGCGAAATGCAACACATAGCCCTCCTTTGTTCTGCCATATTCGTCCCGTGCATGGAGTTGAAGACTGTAAACAGTAAACCGCGTAATTTATTCAGATTCACGCTTTATTTATACTAACAATGGGCATATGGATGGAAAAGTTTATGCTTCAGCGTTATCCAAATATTATGCCATTCTAAGTGAATAACACTTTACTCATAATATGTGCCTTTTACATAGGCTTGTGATCTCAAGGCGTTGTCCTCTTTGAAAATCTCTTAATTTCTCCCTGATGCCTAATGATTTCCTTTATCAATCTTTAGTTTCGCATTAGAAGATCCCTTCCGCTAGAGGCTTAAAATAATATACATAACGACCTAGGTGATTTAGCAGATATGTGGCGAAGCAGTTTTGAATTTTAACAACCTGACGTATAATTTTGATTATACATTTTAGCAGGTGCACATGAAAAATTAAAAACTGAACAGTTGTGAGTAAGATTTCTAGGCTTTTTCTAATTACTTCTGTATTAGTTTTATCTAATTTTTGATAAAAAGCTATTATTATTGCGACGGAATCAAACATATACTAATGGGTTCGTGCAAAATTTAGTTTTCACACGCTTACTTTTGAATAGCATTTGAAATGTCGCTAGACACGTATCAACTGTTGGAAATAGCTTGCAACCGTTCGAATATTCCTTCTTTCTGATAGGATTTTTAAACATATTTCATTCATAAAAATAAATTCCTTAAATACTTATATCAACCTGTTGTTTACAAGGCTCCCTGAAACTATAGAACAATTAACCCAACGATTATGAGACTGAGGCGAAAGGAACACTTGCTTATACTCTGTCATATGTAGGCACCGGTACAAATAACCTTACTAAACTAGTTTATGTCAACCTGAACGAACTGAAATTTATCTAACCTGCTTGCTAAAATTCTAGTAAAATATTGTCCCACGGTAAGGAAATTTTTCACCAGCATCTGCTTGCTAATATAATTATGCACTTAAACCAAAAGAAAGTGCTTCATTTTACTTTGACGAATTTCTGTGAAAAGAATTTTATTATATAAAATGGCATGCAAGTACCGAATATTTAGAAGCATACTCGTAACCAGCAAGTTAGAACCGCTTGATCAATAATGTGTACTAACTACCAGGTTCAAGAAACTTTAGATAAATTTTTAGATAAGTTGACGCGTATATTTTGGGAGCTGGAGAAGCACCCTACTAAGTTAACTAAAGTTCTAATGAGTACAGAAATGGTGATAATTTAATTGCTTTTTATGGCATTCAGCTTATTACTTCCTGCGGCCAGATTTTATATTGATTTTATTAGGATTTTCGCACTACACTTACTTTATTCCACATATTGTTATCATTGAGTTGTGCACTTACGTTGCAACTTTTTATAAATGTTGTCAGCAACCTCTGGTTACAAGAATAGAGATCTCGAATCAGTTTTAATGGAATTAAAACTGGCATTTTGCACAACTTTCTTCATTTAGGAAAAACGGTTTTATTGCCGAGGTTTTAAAAGGCGAGATGGATTAACTAACAATGTGTGATTACACGAAAAGGTGCATTATATTCATTACTTTGCATAGCGTGAATTCATAACAAATAATATCATGAAATTTGCAGGTAGACATTAATAACTACACTTGGTTTTTCTATCTTTTGTTGCGCAACCTTTTGTCATAGGTCAAAGGTATGGATAGCACTAAAACAAGTTCAGCCTTTCTTACAATGCATGACATGCGTCTGATGACACACAATTGGTTCAGACATAGTTGTTTAGCATACAAGCAAATGTTTCTAGCTACACGCTACCTCAGAATTACCGCCAATTAAACCAATCACAGTCACTGGAAAGTACGCATGTTGGACGCCGAGGATTGGCTACTGGACAACATCAAAAGCAGCACTAAATTACGGAAAGATCATCAGTGCAGTCAAATAGCTCTTACCCATCCGAATGCATTGGGATATTATTGCAAATCGTTGTTTAACTCATATGGCAAACATATGCCGAAGTGTGCGTTGACAGTCAACTGCTTGAGCAGTTTTGTTTAATGGATGTACAGTCTGCTTCCTTACCTGGTAGTCGGGTCAAATTTCGTTCAACTGCGAAAGCAAAATGCTGTTACAATCCTGCAGAACAATTAAATTACCTCGCACAACAAGAAAGAGTAAGAATTGATCTTCGCCGAACATCGTTACATGGAAAACCCCTACTTGTCAGACAATGCAGAACGGACGTGCGCTATAGACGCCTGCAAGCACAGATTTATAATTTTCTGGAGAGACCGAAAACCTGGAAATCGATAACATATCATGTCTTTGTGTAAGTACCTGCAGGCGTATTTGCAATTAATCAAGTAAATATATTGTTTTACTGGGGCAACAAATATGCTAAATTTATTGTGTTCAATAATAATAGACCGCCATAAACGGCGCTTTAATTATTTTTAGTAGCTTGCCTAACCTTCGAATAGATATAGCAAATTGTACACTGTAAGCGAACAGCATAATTATAAAATTAACTTGGGCAAGAATTTTGTGTTGACTCTACAGATTCTTTACATTAGTTTCATTCTATGAATTTTTGTTATAATATTAGTAGTACTTAGGTTCAGATGAATTGCAGCTACCGATCAAATACCCTATTTGATCATCCAAGGCAGTAACAAAGATACAAAATGTAACCTGATTTTTTTCATTTATGTTTATTCGATTAATCGGTAGGTATGGTGAATAAGTAAAAGGTTAGAATTTAACTTTACTTAACCAAATACAACCATACAAAAACCAATCACTTTACTGCGCTTGCTTAGATTTGTATGCTGTCAAGGTATACTACCTTTATTTTAATTCCCAAATATTCATGAGTTAGTTAAATCCACTAGCACTTTTATCTTTAGAAATATGAGTTAAATGCTCTCTGCGGACAGCAAAGTTCATGTCATAAATTACTGTATTTCTTTTTTCTTCTACCTTCGCTAACATGAGCAGTAAGCATCATGTAACACTTTCTGCCAATAATCTAATGAAATATAAAGGTTGATTCAAATTAAATACATGGTAACCAAAATCAGTTTCTTAATAGGGAGAAACGTTTTTCACGCTAAACCAAGTTGCGATGGTATGGTAACTGCTTTTGTGGTATGACAAGTTTGAAATATTATAGGAAAAAATATGCCGCATTATATTTATAAGTGTGCTTCATTTTGTGTGCAAAGAGCGAGTGTATTCTTCTGCACACCAGTAATGACAAACAGCAATTAACAACTTTATAAACAAGCTATGAATTCAACTAATAATTCAAGTGAACGCGTCGTTATACCGCTCAACATGAGAAAAAGGTATGTTGGGCATGATATTTGTCCTTTTATGATTTTATTTTTGTGACCGCTTGACAAATCGAAATCGCAAACCAAACCTCAATTCATCTAAATTATACTTGGTATGTTTTCTCGCTGGGCACCATCTGCTTTTATAGTCAAATCTTACCTAGTCTAGTGGGAATGCATTCCGTGCAATATTCAACTGCTTGATAATAAAACACTCTGCAGTTACCTTTTTGTATCACCTTCAGAATGACTTTGCTTCTTTTCAGTAACGAAATAAGTAGTGCACATCTCTAGCAATCGGATTCATTATACTTGAAACAGAAATATATTAACCCAGAACTCAGTATCGTTGACAACATTATTGCATTTCATTGCATTATTATTGAACAATGAACAATGAGTTATCACGGGATAAAAGCAAGCGCTTGACACGTCCCGTAAGATGGTTGGGGTGAATACGATGAAATCCAAATATATCTCGGTCATCTAACGAACGTCTGCAGAGAAAAATAATTTAATAAACAATATCAGTGAAAAATTTAAAAAAATGCGACCGTAAGCGTTCAGCAATCAAACAGGGTGCCGTGTTCGTTGATATACGGTGTGAAAAAAGTAAAATATGGTCGCTCACTTGAGTCCATTTGATACCTAAATCCTGTAGAAAAGCCTGCTTCGCCTAATCCACAATTGACTAGTTTAGGAAGCAAAGTGTTAGGAACTAAGAGAAACATCTAATCCTTTATTTAAAATGTCCAATGTAGGAGAGAACACACCTGAGTCTGGGAGTGCTTTACAGGTTTGTCAAACCCGAAGGGAAAAGTAATTCCGTCGACACTCGACGGCACTGTTGTTCCGTCAACATTAAGCACTTACCCCTGAGCTGCGTGTTGTGGCTAAGTTTCAGCAATTGGCGGCATAAGTTGTTGGGGTCACTCAATATCTGATAAGCTAACATGAGATCGACGCGCAGCCTTCGATAGCGTCCGCTGAAATTTCTCAGCAACTTCATCCTTCCTTGGTAAGAATGATAACGCAGGCCATTTGCATTCTTCGTTGCTCTTCGTTGTGGTGCATCTAACGACTCTAGGTCGCGCTTCAACCAAGGTTGCCAAACTTAGATAGCGTATTTAAGATGCGAGCGCACATAGGAATTGCGCATCATTGGGAAGATTGTTGAGTAGAATCTCCCGAATGTCCTTCGCAGATTGCCGACGTGCTGGTTGCATCTTTTCGCAGCTAGCTCAGCCTGTGTTGAGCAGTTGATGTTGCTTTGTACGAGCACATCAAGGTCATCTTCCTGAGAGCTGGTCTACAATCCGTTTGTCCCGAGCAAATATGTGTAGTTACGTCTATGGCGTAATTGTACGACGCGACATTTGTCTACGTTGAATGTTAGGGCGTTTTGAACTGCCCTGTTCGACACCGTGTTATGGCCGCACTGGAGCCGTTCGAGGTCATCCGGTCTTCTGATTCTTCGCCATATATTGATATCATTGGTACAAATTAGGAAATGGGAAGCAATTAGTCACGCTAAATGGTTAATGAACACCAAGAATAGAGAGATTCCAAACACCGAGCCTTGCGGTACACCAAACATCACATCAATTGCGTCGGACAAGGATTCTCCAACTGTCACTGCTAACATTCATTCGTGTAGAAAATCTTTAATCCAAGTTAGGTTTGGGTCGCCAGTGCAGTAGTTCCAAAGCTTCTGAAGGAGTATCCGATGGTCTAAGCGATCAACCGCTTTTGAAAAGTCTAGGTACATGACATCGACTCCTGCACCATCATCAACAGCTTCAGTCCAGCTATTACGTGCAATTAATAGGTAAGTATTACATTAACGCTTTTGACGAAAGCCATCTTGTTCTAGGTTTATGATGTTGTGGCTTTCCATGTACTCCATTAGCGCATCTGCAATGATTGATTCCATCAATTTGAATAGTACAGGAAGTAATGTTACTGGACAGTAGTCGTTAGGGTCAGTGAGACTATCTCCTTTATGAATAGGAGTGATGAACCCTTGCTTCCATACCGGTGGAATATGGTTCGCTGCTAAACAATGCTGATAGAAAATAGCCAGTGGTTCTGCTAGATCACTAGCTACCGCCTGCAGAGCGTTTTGTCCTATGTTGTTGACTTCACGAGAACTGTTGATACGCAAAGATGACAACTTTTAAACACAGCTTCCGCAGTGAATGTGATATTGTCTAAACCTCCGATCGAGTAATAGAAACTAGGAGTATATTTGGGCTCGTTACCTGCTGGAAAGTTTGGGAGTAATTAAGCCGTAGGAGATCAGTTGCTTCTATTGCTGATCACGTGCACTCAACGGGCGTGAATGGTGCTGGAATCCAGCTCTTCACCTTTCGAAAGTCGTTAACGTGTCTATACAGATGTTTGCCGTTCGTGCAGAATCTCTTCATTTACTCCTGCCGAGGAGGGACCCTCTTTTCAGGGGTCAGTTGCACGCAGAAGTTACAATGTGTCACGTATGCTGTCCATGTGTTGTCATTCGAGCCGTACTTTGTGGGATCTCCATACCAAATTCCTCCGGGACATACATTTACGTATTCTGCTCCTCAGAAATGACTTATGCTTGCTTTTGGTTTTGAAGAACTACTGTTCCGATGCTTGTGCTACCAGTGTAAAGTTTTCCCAGACAATATCTGTGGGGGGCATTTGGTTAAGTAAGTCCAAGTTGTATCCTTCACAAGCGTAGAAAACACATTATAGTGGGTGACAGAATGCTCTTATCATCATACTTTTCAGGATACTCTACATAGGAAATGTAGTAAAATTGTAGAGTAACATGGTCACTACGACCTGTTGGTGTGCTTTTAGCTATTCTGTCCACCATAAGTTCTTTGTTATTGAGCGCGTGATTTAGTATCGACGGCTTTTTAGCAGTTCGAAATCTGATGGGAGAGGTTACGTGGCTGTAAAGAGGGTGGCTTACAATTAGCTCTTGCAAGCAGGCATTAAACCGCGTACTGTCAGTTGCTGGCATTTTTAGGTCACTCACGTTAAAGTCTCCAGCAAAAAGAACGTGAGTTTAAGACTTGTTCAAAGCAACTTACAAGACGCGGGTCAGTTTGAAGTCCATTTCCGACGTTGAGTATGGTGGGCGGTAAATTACGGCCAGTAGACATGCGTCCTTGTTTCGAATGTTTGCATGTTTGCGTACCCTTTACACAAACTTCCGCATTGCCTTACTTTCCAAGTGATTCCAGCTTAAGCGCCGTATACTAAATGTTTTCCAGATTATTTTATAGTTCGTCGTGATCAAGTGAGAAACTGTAAAAAAATTATATTAATCTTTTGGCATCCCATAATTTAAATATGAGGGATAGCTACTAATATTTAAAGGTAATTTTTCAGTAAATATACCTGAAGGCGCGTTCCCTTGGCATAAAACTCACGTAACCTTCAATATACAGGTAATAATATTGTCATAATTAAACCTACAAGCATTTCAAGTTTAGGCAGATTTACTTAAAAAAATTTTCTGCGTACACATGTAAATTTGTTAGGTATTAGCCAAATGGATTTTTAAACTACAGTGAGTATGAATGTTTGGCCTTGATATGGAAATAAACCAAACAGTGAATGCAGGTAAATGTGGGCTCTCAACCGATTAGTTATGGACTTACTAACGTGATAGCCTTAAGCCTTTCAAAGATGCACAAGTTTCACTGACACACGACGAATTTGAGCGCAGTTTGCATTTTGTTTTTAGTTTTTTTAGCTATTTTGCAGGATAGGATGGCCATCAGCATTGAATATCAAATTTATATATGTCCTACAATCGATATACGTTACATACATACTAGAAAATAGTTGTTGGCACGAAAAAGATATATGATATGCTTACTTTCATTTTGGCAATGTGCAGCTTATGGAATTCTGAAATAAAAGATATTTATCATCGTTAAATAACAAAGCGTGCATGAGATAAACTCATTAAATCTCAAAAATATCTCAGCTTGATGGTTATTGGGATCTATGCAGCTCATACGTAATTTGTAGTACCGTACACGTTAATCGTTGTCCAGGATCATTCGCAGCAGCAGTCAGCATAAAAAAATAAGTTGAAAAAATTAAATGGGGTGTGTTTGGAACCGTCATGAAGATGAAAATAGTTCCATATTTCCACATTGATAAGTCTAACTCGCGTTTGGATATTGTTGTCACGCTGGAAGGCGGAAGTAAGATTAATAACAGATAGATGTAGTTGTTAGCAACTGTCCCAGATTTCCATATATTTGCGTTACAAATGTTCTCTAGAAGGGATTAGCACAAAACCATAATTTAACGGTCCGATATTTTCAATTATGAAAATCTTTTAAACAACTGTTTTTCATGGAATTAGCCCATATACGCACTTATATATTCGGTTAATTGTCCAAGTTGTAGTAGCAATGCCCACAAATACGCTACTGTGA
Source organism: Dicrocoelium dendriticum (assembly GCA_944474145.2). Classification (NCBI taxonomy): domain Eukaryota; kingdom Metazoa; phylum Platyhelminthes; class Trematoda; order Plagiorchiida; family Dicrocoeliidae; genus Dicrocoelium; species Dicrocoelium dendriticum. The sequence continues at coordinate 63,726,612 of OX104070.1, read as the reverse complement.
CAATATTAAATGCACCTGAAATGTGAAGCAGTCCCCTGTCAAATTATAATGTTATTTTTACTTTTCATCTATTTCACTCTTGTTATAGGAAGAAACGTTTTTGTGGCACTACGTAACTTGTTGCTCTCAGGCACGACAAAACCGAATAAAGGAGAAATAAGGTTCATCCATTATCCTGGTTGTTCGTTAACTTATTCGCACATAGCTGAAATAAGTAAAGTGGTAGTTGGAAAAATGTAGCTGATTTACCGCTCAGGTGTGCGAATATTATTTCGAACATGCGTTTCTTGGTGAAGCAGATCCTACATTCGTTAGAGTACCATATTTGTGCAAAGAAAAGCTTAAGAGAATCTTAAGTAGTAGAAAAGAGTGGACAACACACAAGTCGAATTCATTAAGAGAAAATGCAAGCCAAATATGACAGTTCATCAAGTACCTATACGAATATATGCAGGAGTTGCTTCACATGTCTAAGGATTGGGCGGACTCCAATTTATGTTTTATTTCTTCTAGCTAGACAAGTTATGTCTATGGATTTCCGGAAACAAAAGGTGGGAAATATAGCACCCATACTTCAAATAAAAAAATTTCGCTAGGAGCTAGGTACACATACAGTGACAAACAAGTCTTAACTGACGAACACAAGAAGTATCGTTGAAATATCATTACAACAGCATTTACTTTTAGCAGATGGCAGCAAAGCCTACGGTTTTTGCTACCTTGTTCGAGAACAGCACTGCTTAATGTTTTGGCAGAAAATGGACATAACTTCTATATTTGTTTTATCTTGGGATACTTAGTCAATCGGGCAAAACCAAAACTAACTATCCAAGTCGGTTTTCGGTTGCGGAGACCGTGGCTGATCCTAGTCCTGGAGGATCCTACTGACTCAGTGTGCAAGGGTTTCTAGCTTTGTCCAAGTAGGCTTTGATTTACTTAGCATACTGACTTCTTAAAAAGACAAAACTCTGTTTGGAACCAGTCAGTGAACAGAACCAGAGGTAGAGTTCAAACCTATTTTCCTGTGCACTAGTTACCTCTTCATTTATGTCTGGCGTTACTGTCACAATACACCAGATGAATCCAGCTGAGCAAACTAATGAATGTTCCGTTATAAACAAAATAAATATGTAATTATACATCACAATATCTGGAACTTTATCTACAGCAGTTTTGGTTAAAATGATGCAGCATTGGATGCTCAACGACATATGTTGTGACATCTAGGAAATGTAAACAGCATAAGCAAGTAAGTAGACTTAGGTGCACGCAGGTAGAATCAAATACAAGATCAGTTGGCGTTTATTTGATCATTTGTTTCGTATTTTCTGCGAGGAGTCAGGAAACCAGAGGGAAAAGAACAAACATTTAAGGGAAAAATATGTTTTGCGTTTTTTTTAAGTAAAACGCAATTTAACCCTCATATTGGTAAGTTCACTGACGATTAGCTTTTTTAATTATTACATGAATAGTTGGTTAACTAAACCCCTTTCCAAGCGTTCGGATATTGCAACCATAGCTTATACGGTTTGGAATAAAAACAGTGCTGTATAGGCAGATTTGGCTTAACATCTCAGTAAAACAGCTTAGCTGCAATGCATAACCTACTAGTAATCGAGCTTCACAAAGACACAATGCATGTTATTGGAAAAGAGGCCACAGCTAGTTGTAATTTAAGAGTTGCATAAAGAGAAGCTTGCAGCGATAGACTTTAGGCAGTGAACAGCTTTTTTGATTAATACCGTTTTCAAATATATTATCAGTTAAAATTCAGATGCATTTGTGAATACAAAGGAAACGTTAGTGTATTCATGTCATTGCATAGAGCAATAAATTGAAGCAAAGAATTCTTGATCTCAAATTATGTGCTGCGATCTGTCAGGCAGAATTATCCTGTGGTGTAATATCAAGCACAAATCTCAGGTTCTCAGGACATTTGGCAAATATATCAGACGCTCACAAAAATTATACTTTATCAGTTAAATATATCCAAGCAGATAAAAGGGTGCATTTGAATACTTACACAATTTTCCCAAGTAGGATATTTATGTTGTTTGATAGGTGTTCCAATGTCATCAAACCCATAGGCAGTCCAGCAAGACTGTTTTGTTTCTCATGCTTGTAGTCATTGCCCTAATACGCAACGGCGAAATAAATGTTGTTCTAACATCTGCCATTTGCATACTACATACGAATTAATATGATAACCTCCTTAAACAACTACGTTGCGCTAAAACCTCCATGTATTAAATTCCAAGGGAGTATTAGTGGAAATTAAAAGGCATAGGTAGAAAATCGGCATATACAGCCACCGATTCACGGTCATCACACGCCCGGAAAAGCAATGTACGGCTAATGCACTCTTTATGGGAATCATGATTAGTGTGTACTATCTGACGGCTGTGTGAGTATAACCCACACGCAACCGTTAGTAATCTGTTGCGAGGAGCACTGTGCTATGGGACATGGTAAAAGCCGAGGTGGTCGAATTAATTCCATGGCAACTGTAATAAACTGCAAGTGATTGGATAGTGAGCAGTGCTACAACACTATTGTAATTTAGTCAGGTCAGTTCGCATCGTCCCCAAGTAATACATATTTTACAATAGTTGGTAATGTTGCGCGTTGTGGAACGTGCACTAACACCACGGATTCAGGATAAAGTGTTCACTAATGACTGTTCCTGAAAGGAGGAATCAGTCTTGTCGAGTTTTTATAGGCTTGTGTTTGTTGCCTGACTCACTCAATTCAATTGTTTCACTCCCCAACTAAAATCTTGTAACCTAAACGCAGAGCAAACTGCTTGAATTGTTTTAGGTTAAATGACTGTTAAATTTTGGGTAGTTTGTCGCATCTTCAAGGAGCTACCCTGCCCTCTGCACTGTATTTACGTGGAACTCATTGGCTAGTAAGCGGCGGTACATTGCCTACATGAACTTAAGCATGACGGTCGTCATACCCCGTTAAAGTCATTGCTATTAACAACAGACTAGCAATAGTCGAATTGCGTGTTATTGCCCCACCTGAATTAGATGATATGCGCGATGCTGACGATACCCAAAGAATGAAACTGACTTAGAGTGCCACATTCCCTGTGTTGCTTCATGACTAACTGTTACATTAGGTGTGGATGACAGAGTTCTCTTTTAGTTAAGAAAAGACATATACATTACTCACTTCAACGTAGCGTGAGTTGCATGCCGTTGTAGATAACCCGCAGCTTTACACTGCAAGAACCCAATAAACCGAAGAATTGTTCAAATTTTACTTTCGTTTTAGTTTGTGTCGTTTCCGCTAGCTGCTAGCACTTTTAATGAACCTTGTTTTTGTCGTCATCTTTGCTAGCAAGTTAGAAACAGTTGAAGTAAGAAGGCGACCTATTGACTTGGTTGTTTTGCTGCTTTCTTCTAACCAAATAGGTTTGCAAATTATGGTCTTATATCACTGCAAAGTTTAATATACGCAAGACATACAGCTGTCGAAGCTTCGGCCACATGACGATACTGCAATATAAATGTATTGGTTCACGTAATGCTCTGCGACGATATCGTTATTATAACCGGTTATATCCTTGGGCCCACTGGGCTAGTTATCCCGCATTAGCCATGATGCCTTGAGTAATAGTGGTATCGGATTCGAGAACTGCGTGTCTAATATGTCATTTGCTATTCGACAACACGCCATCCGTAGACTCATTGGAGTTCTCGTTAAACTCACCTCGTTTCAGTGGCTTGGGGACATGTCCCGGATTCTCACCAAGTCAACACAAGTCAAGGTAAGCTTCCTACACCAGTGTGGGAGCAAATAAAGCAACGGAGCAGTTTTCGCAAAGAACTAGGCTGTTTCACCTACGTTTGCCTTAAGCACTTAGGCGAAGAGGAATAGGCCTTAAATTCTCAACAAAAACGTGCTTCTAGTTAATACCTGTTATTAATCTTCAAGAGGATATTGCAGACCCTCCGTCAAGCTTTAGACACATGACCAGATGAGACATTGTTATGCCTTCTGGCGGAAAATAATCATTTATCCGTACTTTTCAAAATAATGGTAATATTAATGACGACGAATACGACTGCGGTATTGATGCTTATGAGGTTGACACTCTCGCAAGTACAATTCAATGAAACCTGCACCTATATAACAAACAACGTCGGTCGTATGAACTGAACAAAACGACAAGCGTTACCTTGCGTATAACATCTGTGTATAAAGTCATGTCTTAAATATTTGCCTGTTGTGATTAACCGATGTAATTCTTATATTTTTCGGACCGATATATTTCTAAACCTGCATATGTTTAAGGAAACAATTACAAATGTCATATGTTACGCTGCTCTCAGTATAAGTGCAACCTAACAGCTGATGCTTATATGTGGTAAGCTTTCATGAAAATACTTAAAACGAACGGTAAAAACAACATGTAAATCCAAGCAATATATTCATAAGAATAAACTATGTTCAAACCAACCCAATAATTTGTCAAAATTGTTTCCCAAGAATTTTCATACAAAAATATTGTGATTTTATCATTGTACTGTCATAAAAACGTCCATATCCCAGCGTTTTACTAGTGCATGGTAGACTATAGCAGTAGAAGGTTTATCAGTACTTCTGAAAAGTTTAACTGCAATCCACATGATTGCATTATCACTGGGTAAAAGTTGACATGCAAGTAGGTATTTAAAAACTAAAAAGATACGAGAAACCTAGTGTTGCGTCACAATTCATAGAATCCAGTAAATATGTGTCATAAGAGCCCCTTGGTCCATTGCAGTATTCAATCAATATTTATAGTCCGATAGCCTAAAGCATGTTTAAAACGCTTATATTACACAACTTGTGAAAAGTTACCATATAGATAAATAATGCATATAATGTCTCCATACTAATCATAAACTGGATTGTTATTCCACAGTACATGAAAAACAATGAATAAGTAATTCATACGGGTTAAGAAAACACTTTACATACGCCGTTGGATAGTTGGTGGGGATATCAATATAACAATAATGATAACTATAGTATTAATTTAAATACAAAATTAAAGACTAATCCTTTCCTCCTCCGTAGTCCTGAAAACCGCTTAAATTCAAAGCATCCGCAGTTAAGATCAACTAATTCCATGGTTTACTACACGAGTAGGATGGAGACGTAGTGCTAATTGACAAAGTGTAAGTGGTTGAGTGCATCATCTAGCCGTCCTTTATATGCCTTTAGTATCAGTGTAAAGAAGACCGATTGTAGAAGGGCATATCACAGGTGACAGTCACGAATGGGCAACAAATTTAGGCAGCAAACCAGACAGCTGTACTGTACATCGAGTTTCAATGACTGGGCCCTCGGGGTTGTATTGGTGCTGAGTGCAGAAAAGGCCGCCACACATGATGTGAGTCTCGCAGTATGAATTACGCCATAATCGGGACGCCTCGTAGTCTGCACAAACTTCCACTGAATACCCGCAATCTTTGCAGCCTCTCACGGTATGAAAGTTTGCGCACACCTATAACGTTCTTAGATTCTCGAGTTTGTGGTTGCTCCAGTGCATTAAGGTCGTATGTCAACCACGGATTCCAGGCTAGAAGTGCGTATTCGACATGGGGGCGACCACACGCACTGAGCATCTGTTGATATTTGAAGCTGTTTGTTTGTCCATAATCCCGTCGCAACAGCCCGACGTGTTGATTCCCATTCTTCGGCGCGTTTTCAGACTGCCTGGAGCAACCAAGTCATCTTGAAGCAGGCCACCCAAGTCACATTTGACAGCTGATGGTTGCAGTGTATTTGTTTCGAGCAGATATGAGCAGCTGCTCTGATGTCGTTTCGAAAGTACCTTGCATTTGTTGACGTTGAAATGCAGTAATTTTTGGGTTGTCCATTGATACACCATATCTAGGTGACTCTGAATCAGATGCTAGGCGGGGTTCGCATGGATCCTGCGCCAAGTCTGGATTTCCTCGGCAAACATTAGAAACTTTGAAGTATTTCCCTGGGCAAGGTCATTTAAATCACCAAAAACAAAAGTGCACCTAAAACTGAGCCTTGTAGCACACCATACTGGACTTGTAAGAGGTCCGATAAAGAGCTCGGACCCCTGATCACTAATTGCCGCTAACTAGAAATTTGTCAATCCAGCTTGGACAGAGCTAAGGACCCCGTAATGCTGGAGCTTTGATAGTAGTATCCGATGGTCTGGACAATCGAAAGCCTTGGGAAAATTTAGGTAGACCACATCAACATCTTCACCAGCGTCAGCTGCGTGCGATTAGTAAATTTCTTGTAAATGACCGCGGTCGACAGAAACCGTACTGCTCAGGCGTGTTGATGTTACAGTTTTTCAGGTAGCACACCATTGCTTTGGTAACTATGGATTCCATGAAATTGGACAGTATAGGAAGCAAAGACACTAGACCGTAATCGGAGGAATCAGACCTGCTTCCACCCATTTAAATCTGGGTTAATATTACAAGCTTCTACATAGCGGGAACTCGCTTCTTGTCTAAACAGCGTTGAAAAAACGAATTGTCCTTCAAGTTATTTTGCTGCTGCTTCTGGTGTCTCTGGGCGAATGATGTTTACACGCGGCGAGCTGTGTTTGCATAGTGATGTCAGCTTTTGCAATACAGGCTTTGCGGTAAAAGTGATGTGGGTTAATCCTGGCAAGCATAAGGCTTGATAGATCGCTTAGTGGCGAGAACCTTAAAAACTTCAAGGCATATTGCATTCTTAGCGCGTTTGCTGTACCGTAAATGTTCTTGTTGGACCTTCAGCCATCTTAATTTAAAGGAAATCCTTGCCTCACCTTTCGTAGGCTATCAACGTGCTTGTACAGCAGTAGGTGGTTAGCATTGAAGGTTTTTGCAATGTTCTACTGATAGGCGGCTGTCTCCTCTTAGCAGTTGAATGCAGTAGTTACGTTGGCCTACGTAGTTTTTCCAAGTTTCTGGTGCTGAAGCTTCTCTGTACACTCGCCTTGCTGCGTAGCGTAGTGTCATCTATTTTCGGGTTCTGCTCCCAACGAAATAAACTGATTTACACGTACTGCAAACCCTTATTTCTGAAGCCTCTGCAATCAACTGACTGCATTTGCTGACGAACTCGAGCTAGGCGATGTCCGAGTGTTCTTCGGCAAAGAGCGACTAAGTTTTAGCGCTTACCAACTGAGCTAATCAATCGTAGCTTATGGTGCTTCGTGAAATCTCATCTTTCTTATTCCCTATTCCTTATCGCAGACGAAGTTGTACCTGAACACTGCGACCCAAAGAGCAGTCTAAAACGTACATATATGTCATATGCTCCTCGTTGGCAAGCTTGTTCCCAGTTCTGAACCGTTCGCAACGTGACATGATTGTAAAGAGGAACAGTGGTTGCAAGATCTTGTGGATGGAATGTGTATTGTTCTATGATCGTGGCAACGGTTTCTTCACCAGATGCGTTGAAATCAATCATGATATGTGGTTGTACTTTCGCTGTAAACTGCATATTAAGGCAGCCGATAGGTGGCAGTCGGTCTCGGGTGCAAAGTTAGGGGGCGGTACAGCAAGACAATAAGGCAAGTGTCCCTGCCTTTTAACTGCGCAAAAGAGAATCGGGGAACTTCTATGCTAAATCCTCCGCGGCTTCGCAATCCGAGTCACTTTGATAATACAAGATTACCCTTTCTTCTTTTGCGAGCCCAACGTTCGGGATCAGTGACATTCGCGTTCGCGAAAATTTAGCGTCCATCATTCTCGTGTGCAACCACGTCTTGTTGATACCAGTGACATTATATGACCCGGGAGCTTGGCGATCTTTCAGTTCGACCAGTTTATTAAAAAATACTGAACATTAGTTTACAAGCAGACCAGCTTGTCAGGCTTCAGTTGCCCACAGAGGGATGAAGATGTTAAGTGTAAAGGATGCTGACCGATTGAATGTCAGCAGTTACTCCTTCTTTTGTTGGGATAATGATACCGTCTGAAAATTGATTTGGCCAAGGTGCGGCAAAATATTCCTTTAGACCTACGTCAAACTCAATTAAAGTCACTCGAAGTTACACTTCTGTACATTCCTCGGTATGCTTCCTGCTTCATGTGCTTTAAATATGAGCTGTGCAAAGCGTGTGCGAACCGTAACGGAAGTACGGAAGGAAGACTTTTCCGATTTTACTGCCATTGATTCAAATAATACGTTAATCTTTGATTTGACTGAAGTATAGGTTTCAGGATCCTAGGGCCGCAACTATAAGTTGGTGAGAATACCTGGTGAACGTCAGCGCCACCATATTATGCAATTCAACATTTTACAAATGAACCGCAACTATTCTAACTCGTTCTTTACAATCTCTTTAACATGGTTGGATGGATGTTCTGGCACATCATGTATGAAGATTGTGTTTAGGCGTTCTTGCTTAATCTTCTTCACTTCGATGTTTCTTTGTGTTTGTCGCGAACTTCAATGGACATCAGGGTAGATGCGTATCCCATAGCATCCGTGTTTTAGCGCGCTTACATACAGCAAAAGCTTTTCTACGTGGGTAGGGAATTATAGTGTTACTCGAATAAATCCTAGTTCTCCATAGTGTGCCGAGTTCGGATGATGATTAATTCGTAATAATTTTATAGGGCTTAGCTTTGACACTCATCAGCATGCACAATGAGTTCCACTGATCTTGCTTGTCGATAGCTAATCCCGCAATGTGATCGCGGTAAATTCAGGGACATTTAAGTATACAACACTCCGAGCAGTATATCGGATCCATTTTTCGTTGGTCTACAAGGTAGGAAACTCATCCGTTATGACCATTTGACAAATGTTGTTTGGTTGCTGTTTGTCCCTCTATTCAGGTTAACGGGATTTATTACAGAAGTAGTCAAAACGGTGGCTTCCCGGCAGACCTATACAGAAATTTCCGCATATGTAATTGATGTCCAGGGAGGCTTTTTCTCGACAAGGGACATTGGACCTACAGATACCGAAGGTTGATGTCCGGCTGCTTCAGACTTATTAATGCTAGATATCAAGTCTATTGAAGGTGTTTAGCCAGAGGTTTCGGGCGGTGCCTGATTTTCGTTATCATGAGTACTGTTAGACTCTCGTAGGCACGATCAGTATTCGCTCGGCGTTCTACCAAATTTGGGGAAGACAACGGAGATGATAACGTGACTGATTGCGGTAAGAGGAAGCGGATGGTGCAGAATTCTTTTGCTTAGAGGCTGCTACGCTCTCGTGGTGCATACTTGCTTCCATTGAAGTAAGCTTATCGTTTATCCTCTGCTCAGCTTCTGCTGTTAACCGGTCAAAATTCTGAGCTAGGATAAGCAAGCACTTAACGTGTGGGATTGTAGAGCATGCAGTACAGATCCAACGTTCATCTTGAGTGCTATTCCGCTCTTATACCAGTTGTTGGGACACAGTTGCACATTTCGGATGTTACCATTCCAAACAGTTCGAGCAAGCCAACCCGATTTTAACCACTCGATGACAATCTCCTAATGAGCAAATGCCCTTTGCTTGCAGCCTTTTTGGATTCGCATTTCTGCCAGTCAACTTAGTGTTGTTACTTGACCCATTGAGTCGGTTAGCGTTCTGTACTTTTCCAGTTTTGAGAGCGGCGCACATCGGTCTGGCAAGCGTAGTGGTTGCAATATCAAATGAGCGGTCGGCGTGGTGGCGCGGTCCGTGCGATGGGTTATGCAGTTGCACTGGCTGACAAGTTCACAAAGATTGGCGAATGACTGGAACTTGCTAAATTAATCTGAGCATAACCCTGAACACAGTTTGCGAGATCACAAATTTTTTTCCCAGTTGCGTTGAGAAACGCCGGATCGGACTAAGCTTCGGCTTTTCGGACTGCCTCGAGAATTCTTTATCGAGTGGTGTCACATAGAAAGGTAAAGCTCACGCTTAATCACGGATGCTTGTTAAAACAGCTAGTGATTGCATAGACTCTAATCGTGGAATATGTTTTCACGTATGATGGATCAATTTATAGGATTGAGAAATCTAGTTCGAATGAGCTTACATTGATAAAGCTGCGATAAAATGGAGAGGAGAAAGGGAAATAGCCCAATTGATTCAGGAGCACGCACTTCACGCGTGTTGTGGACGACCATGGGTATTCTACTGAGAGGCCGATGCGAACAAGATCCAGCATAAGCAGCAGCTGCAGTAACTAAAATATAACGCCTTTTGAATAACATACCTAAACTGAGGGATTCATTGTTAGAAATACCTAAAGCACGTCTTTTGTTGGTTCATAAGATGGACATTCTACAGCATGCGGTTCTTTGCGCAAAATATGTTATTTACCTGCCATCCGGGAAACATATTTAAGAAGTATTTTATCTCAGTAGCCGCACCAAGTAATCAAAGTCCATCATTCGCAAACCCTAGTGCATGCAATATTTTCCACCTGGAAATGTTCTGATTTTCAAAAAAACATCGCAGAGCAAATTAAAAAGCCCACGAATTTATTAATTAAGTTCAGTTAACCAACTGCGCAATCCTCCACAGGAACGGATACCAGTGTATATGTTGGTACTGGAAACGTTTGCCTAATTTTCGCACAAACAACGCACCTAACTTTTATTTAATTTCACAAAGTATGATGGCCTACAGTTTAAAGACCTCTGGTATCCTGTCTATTTAACATCTAGTTTTAACTGCATGTTAGGCTTCAGAAATATCCCTTGACAATATGTGGTTGCTCTGAAAATGCCTGTTGATCTACATACCTTTACCATTTCCACTGAACATTCTAGTTTTAGAAATATGTTTGGGCAATAAAAACGGAATTTGATCACTACGAACAATTTCCAGTTTGCATGCTTATACCTGTTAAGTATCGTAATCGATAGATGTTTCGGTTTGAAATGTTTAGCAGTAGCATATTTTGGCTGTTGGTTTTGATATGAATTATTGTTTGCTATCTTCCTAACATAGTTTTTAATTTTAGCAATTGGCTATGCTGAAATTAAGTGGAATGATAAACAAAGTACGCTTACTCCAATAATCTTCCTTGTTTACCATTTGAGTTATGTTAATTTTCATAAGTTTATGACCCACAGTTGAACGCTAATTCTCAAGTATTTCAAATTATTAAGTCTGTTTTATACAACTAACATTAGCTCGATAGTGGACTGCATTTAGTTTCATGGTGGATCCACGTTTAAGTAGGAAAGCAGTAGCAAAAAGACAATATAATTTCAAAATTGTACGTTGCCCGCTGATGTGATGAATAGGCTGATAGTTAAAATACATTATGTGTTCAAGGCCATTAATTGGTGATTATAATTTATGCTCACATTAACAGTGGCTAGACCACTTATATTTGGCTACAATTATGTTGCAAAACGACGTCATAAAGCCTAGGGAATTTTCTTAAACTAACGTCATTAATGAACAGCAAAATAATAAAAACTATGAGTTCATGTGCAATCGCGCTAAAAAATTGTCTTAATCTAGCAAGTGCTTTCTATTACATGAGCGCTTATTAAGTGCATTGATGGCTTGTTGATTTATATTGCTGTTGCATTTGTCACTCCAATTCAGTGTTGAATATATTGATGTTTATAATCATAAGTGTAACTACGTTTAATTCTCTATCTAATGGCCCATTCTAAGAAACTACATATAGTATGCAAAATCTAATGGTCAGATCTAATTAATCAACTTTACTGTGAGTTGAAGCATAAAGACCTAGTCTAAGTATGGTTGGTAACCTAAAGATAATTAAGTATGAACGTTTGTTACTCGTCATTGCACCTCGGTCTTAAAAACAAATATACTTTTGCAGAAATCAACCTGTAAAAGCGAAAGTTACGCTAGTGAATTAGGAAACATCTCCGTGCTATCATTTTATCAATCTATTTGTTTGCTGATGTGCTTCGGTTAAGATGTGAGACGAAAGTTAACAAAATGGAGTGTTTGACTTCGGTCTGGCGCATTATCCTTGGTAAAACCCGTTAAAGCCGACTCTCAGTAAGCTAACATTGTCCACAAAATCACTATTAATTCAAATTATCTAAGACATAAGGCTGCTTGTTTACTATTTATTGGACTATGGTTTACCTTTACAAATATTTACCTCCGTGGAAATCATTGTTCGCATTATCAAATAGCGTCAGTTTTGGTTTGCTAATATTGTAAAGCTTAACTATTCCTACGGTTCAGAGGAAATGCTTTTGACCAAGCATTAATAATATAACAGCCTTGGAAATACGCCGGACATTTAATCTACCCATTTCCATTGAACTGGAAAACCTTGAAGACAATGACTAATTCTTTGTCTCGGGTGAGGCAGGATTACGCAGCATCATGCTTAGAACACTAAGCAATTAAAAGCAAACAATCTTTTGAACTATAATGCTGTAAACTACAAACAAAATACGCATTTTGTATTGCCTATGTTGGCATTTTATCGGGAACAGCAGATGGATTACACGCATTTTTAAACATATATACATGTACATATTTTAAATATGTATAGTAGTTTGGAGTTTCTGGCTCTTGCACGAAGTTTAATGCGTTCTCTTGTTGTCGGCCCGACGGGAAATATTTTTGTTTACATCGCATTTATTACTTATCTTTAATTTAGAAAACCCTAGTCGTTCTACGTTTACTTCCCATCATTAGCAATTGAGTAAAGTTATTTTCTGTCATGAAATTATGATTACAATTAAATCTGTTAATCTAGCAAGGTAGTTTAGGTTTTTTGGAAATCAGTTCCAGACTCAAGACATTCGATATATGCCACCTCACTCTTGGTGTTCATGCATCCTGTGACCCAGAGCATAGTTTAAATCAGTGAACATTGGCTTATAAAAAAGCTTTTGTGAGGGCATCAACTGGCACTCAGACTCATATAGTGAATAACGCAAAGACTCACCGGCAATTTCGGATTAATGGAATGGCATGCGCAGTTAAGGAAAAAAGCATAAATTAATTATGTCTACATGATTTGGTGAGTGTAAACACATAATAATTTTCAGACTACAGTGCGTTGCCTACTAAAGGTAGTTCAACTACAATTTCTTGAAATGTAAGGAATTCACAAACTAATAATAAGATAACGTTTACACATATATAATAAGGCGTTCGTATTTGTTTAAAACCTATCTTGCCAAGCACAAACTTAGTTGGAAGCAGAAAAGATCAAAATGTTACTAATGTTCTTACTTTAAATATTTATGTTAGTATTTAGGTAATAAACGTAATCTCACTGAACGCAGAATGAAGTAGGAAGCAGTTAGTTCACTTTTTTGTGAAACAGTAAAGTGTATCTTGTAAAACCGATATTTTATTTATGTAGAATGCCGGTTACAACTTTTAAAACCAACTTTCTAAACCGTTTTCTTTTCACCTATTTTCCTTTTACTTGAAATTGTGCTCAAAGAGTACACAATTGCAAATATCTGAGATTGTGATGTATCTTTACAGCAAATTTTTCTTAACCATTTTGTCGGCAACTTGGTAGCTAAAGTGTAACAGGTATTAAAACATACTAGTCTGGCTAAACAGGGTACCGGGCCCCATGGTTGATGCAAAGGTAACTTTGATTGATTACATAAAACTTGCCCATCCTCAGGATATGCTGACTGTTTTCGTGGGATGTGTGTAGTTTTTCAATTAATTAGTGAACGTCGTAACTAGGCAAAAGCTGGATTTTCTATAGGTGATCTGTTACAGAACCAAGCACTTAGCTTATTTCTACTTAGTCATTCACCTCGTCATACATGCAGAAACATGACTTTTACTATGCATAATACATTATCGCTTAAGTTAACACCGCTTTTTATACAGGACGTTTTTTACATTTGATATTCACAAATCTCCTTTAGAACTAGAAATGACTAACAATTTTTTAGATGCGGCTGATTCGATATTTAGCTAGCTATAAAAACAGCTAAACAAGACTATCAATTTAACTCTGCTCAATGCCTCAAAGAAGCAACAGCCAATAAAATGCTAATAACAATTACGTCAGTATATGCAAAGGGTACCGACCGAGTTTATTTGTTTCGTTAAATTTACAAAATCGGATAGTTTGTAAAAAGTTTTAGAGTTAGAGTTTATCAATAGATTTGAGATATTTGGTTATCGTTCTTGTGATGATACATGTTTCGTAATGACTGCCATTTTGGTAATGGTGGTGGCTGTCTAATCTATTTCAAAGACAAATATTTGATTCTTTCTCTTGATGAACCACTCCTTTGGACACTTCATGATTTAGAATGGATAAACATTTCCAGTTCTCCAACAAATCTCCTAGTTGGCTCCTTCTACAGACCACCCTTAACTGCGTTCACCATAACTGCTGAGTTGATAAACAATTATTTATTGTCTACCACTCATTCACTAATAAAATTATCGCTGGTGGCTTAATAGGCCCAAAATCAACTGGGCAATTAACAAGAACAACAAAAGCGCACACTTTTTTATCAGCTCTTGGTCGACGAAGATGGGTACAGAAAGTCAAAGAACCTACCCGTTTTGGAATCACATGATCTAACATTTACTATAGGATGCGCAAATATGTCCACATACATCAGCGGCAGACTATATAGGAGTGATCACAATATCGTTAGTTGTTCTTCCAAATTCTTACTAAAACGATAGATTCAGTGACCAAATACCGCCAATCCTCTTCTGTAAATTGGTCAGTCTTCTAAGATCTCATAATTTATTCAAAATGGGATCAAGATTTTTGGCGTAGTGTAAACAAATTGCTTGTGGTGATGTCTACCAACTTTTTGGCTTCTCATTGAAGTTGGGGCTCCAGTATGTAATAAGTGTTTGCAAATTATGCCCGCTCCAGAAAGTATTTGGATAAAGGTATTCAACCATTTACATAATATACAGAAAAACTCAAGACGTAAACAATTTTACTCTGCTGATGCTCCATGCTAAAATGCTAACAGCGTTATATCACGATCATCGCAAAATGATATGCTCCAAGGTGCAAAGGTATAAAACGTAATTTTGACAGTTTTCGTCTTAAAAATTCGATTTGTAGACATAACAGGAAATCAAGTAATATTAACTCGATTGTAAACTTTAATGGAACCCCCATGGCAGAATGCGAAATCATACGTTCGATCGTCAATATCATTTTCTGGCTATCTATGGTACCCAAGCGAGAGAGGAACATCAACCCAAGCAATTAAGCAAAGGCAGCAACACACCCTAAACGGCTGAATTCAAAACTGGTGTTATTTGTTGCCAAATCAGATTAGTTCTTTCATCATGCTCTCTAGACCCTGACAGCAACCCGCCAATACTAAGCAACCAAAAGGCCTAGACATCCCCTTGTTTCTGCTTAAAGTATTTACACATTCCATGATCAAAGAGAGTGGATTCATCACTTAAAACAATTAATTATAATTCCATGACTAAAAAGTGGTTCTATGCAAGAGGTAAAATATTAACACACAATCCACCATACATCCATTATTTCCAGAATGATGGAGAGGCTAGTTAAAGAACGCTTAATGGAATATTTATTTACTATGAACTTTATTAGTATACGTAAACACGGTTTTTAAAGGATACGTCATGCGCCGGCTGTCAGTTAGTTTATCTTGACTAAGTAACCAGCGCAAGAGATGCCGGAAGTGTTATTGTTGTATTAATTCTTGATATCCAAAAGCTTTTGACGGTATCCCACACAACTTATTGCCCCAGGCATTTATGTCTTATGCTACTACAAATTCGCTCATAAAGTTGTTGCTTTCCTATCGCTCCGATGGGAAGCAAGCAGTCAGAAGTAGGCAACTTACATCTGAAGCCACGTCTATATAAAATAAAGTGATTCAAGAAGGCTTGTGGTTTTGGATTTCATTATTTAACCAGTTTTGTAACATCCGTGCTGAAGTTATGTTCTCGCGAACATTCCTCTTCGCTGATAAGCTTAACTTATGTATTGTTCAGCCCGTGGATAATTTAGTCTAAATTCAGCTTGTATTCAAACTGATTGGTCATCATTAAAGCACTGGAGTAATTCTGAATGTTGTAATTTGCCACTGACAAGTGTAACCTATTTTACTGCGGCTGTGACACTCCCCTGAAATCCCTACCTTAAACAACACTTCTATTCCTGTGCGTGACATAGTCCGATAACTTGTTCTAAAATACTCCGCCTAATTTAATTTCTTGAAACAAAGTTATATACTTGCAGTTCTCTGTTAGAAAAATCATCGCATACGTCATCCAAACTTTATCTTCAGGGACTCCGGACTATAAACCTTTAACTTATGTGTTAGGCCAAAGCTTGAATACTGTACAATAGTGCACGGAAATCTGAGATAATATGACATTATAGCACCAGAATAAATTTAACAATGATTCAGAAAAAGATGCTTTAACGTGCTTAGCATTCCGACTTACTGTTTGCTTTGAGAGGCTCTAAAACTGCTGAAGCTGTGGCTCCGCGCATTCAAACTAAACCTATGCTTTCTCGACCGCTTTTAATCGCATTAAGCTTTACAGTTCAACCATAATAATTTCAGACTCGCAAATGCCTTGATGTAAGAATTAGCAAGCGCATCCTGTATGTTCAAATGGCTAGTCCCAAGGTGCGCTGAAAAATTTTCTCATTTGATATGGAAGAAAATTCCGTCGAAAATCAGTAAATGCTCTTCCCATCTGCAGTTCAAATGGATGATCAATATTCTCCTGACTGTTTCCAATAAGTTGTTAACAATTAAATAATAGAAGATTCTACATTATTTGTATGAAAGAGGACCTGGATAAAATAATTTGTTGCAAATCCCATAATTGTCCAAATATTACATTTTTATCTTCACATGTATTATCTCCTTAGTATGTACCTACAATCCATCTTATTCCTAAACATCCTACAGTCCTGTCCAACCAATACCGCCTTCTTCATCTTTGGTGCACTGTGTTAATGAACTAGGTGTTTCAAACTGAAAACCTCGCATGTTCGTCGCTGTTTACAATTATTTTTCACCAAAATGCTTGGTTCATTAACGAAAACTTGTGATCAATATTATCAATTTTATTCCTTATTTCACAATTGGCGACGAGCAGGCTTATCTCTTGAGGCGATGGCTTCCAGCTTCCAAACGAAAAAGTTACATCCACGCAAGACATATTGCTAATGACTCGCTGGTAAATTTCAAAATGTGTCACACTTTAATGATCCGCATGGCGAATCTGGCTGAGGCTTCATCGCGCATAATGCGTCATTAAACAGCTCACATAAAAGTTAGCTTTGTGAAACAGTTGATGGCTTACATGTAATTTTGCCACATTGGTACACAGCTACTTTAGCATGGATGTGCGGGTAAAACCTCTCGAAGGAACAACTCGCATGGAAACAAGTCCCCTTGAGACATTTGTATAGGTGGTCGTATTAGATTTTTTGAACTTTCTTCTAAATCTGAATTAGTTATTGTTCCTATCTTCTTGTTCTCTTTAATACTATCAAACTGCCAATCACTTCAGGTAACCACTTGGGACTCGTATAAAACATAAAAATTCTGACTTTATTGGCGATCCCGATGTACAAATTGATCAGTCCCCCCAGATAGACTGGGCCACGCACCGTCGAAGAATACACCTCTTATATTTACTTTACACCAACTGCTTTATTGCTTTACCAGTGGGTTATATATTTAAAATAGTTAATGTTGTTCTTTGTAGAAAGTAGAAGCCACGATTAAACTTTGCACAGTAATCTCACTCGACGGGTAAGCGAACCCAAGAAATACGGCTTACCGGTCGGCTGCTCTACCGAGGATTGATGAACAGGGGCGCAATTATATATATATATATATATATATATATGTATATATATATATGACTTCTGCTTGGTACGCGACGTATTTCTAATAAGCTCACAGCATCTGTCCTGGTGCAGCAGATTGGCTCAATCACTCGTCACTTCCCAATGAACCGAAGTATCTGTCCTTATGTTCAAAGGGCCATAGTAAATGTAGATTATTGGTGGTTTTGTGAGCAGGGCAAGTGTTCTACGAAACTTACACTACTCACAAAACCACCACTAATCTACATTTAACATGACCCTTTGAATATCAAAAGGACAGATTCTTCGGTTCACTGGGAAGTGACGAGTGAGTGAGCCAATCTGCAACATCGGGAGAGATACTATAAGCTTATTGGCAATACGTAGCGTAACAGGCAAACGTCATGTATTAATTTGCGCCCCTGATCGTCATTCCTCGGTATTTCAGTAAGTATGGCATCCAACCGGTAATCCGTATGTCCTGGGTTCGATTTCTCGTCAAGACAGATTATTGTGCAAAGTTAACTCGTGGCTTCTAATTTCCATAAAACTTACACTGCTCACAAAACCACCAAGAATCTAACGTAGTTTTGATTATCCTTACAGCTTACCTTGTTTGGAATAATTTGGATGCAATATAATTCAACCACCTAATAAATTATAGTCATTTCTTAATGAACTGCGTCAACCGCACATAAGTATTGCATTTCTGGTGAACATATGAAACCAGGCTATCAGTTAGTAGTATGTAAGTCCCTGTGATCCCGATAATTGTTCGGGTAAATTGAGGCAGATATCACTTTAGGGTTTTTTAAAATAAGCCTCCATTTTTGCCTAGCAAAGGCAGCTGTTATGACAGAGAGCGGATAATCAAAGGAGAGGCCAGATAGACTGTAAAAATTGCTATCCGTTTACCAGCTTTACATCAAAACGTTTATTGAAATGATTTGTTGCTTATGCTGGGTATTAAACGCAATGTTACGCAGTGTATGGAATTGCCAATTACTACGAAGCCAGAGACAGCGACAAACCTTGAAATAGTTATTTCACCTAAGGAAAAGACGTTTTTCTGCAGCAATAAATCGAAATAGGATATGATAAAACATGGGTGAAAACAACTAGCAAAGTAAGATATCCATAATGAAATGTACTATAAGGCCTACTTTAAAAATGGTAAAATAGTATTCTCCGACAAATTAAATAAGAACAATTCTGTGTCATATAGTATTTGTCTAAATAAAGAAAAAAACATTTAGCTGTTCTATAAATAATGCACAAATGAGGCTCAACACTTCAATATCTTCAATATATTTTTCAACCGTTTTACATATACAGTGATTTCAAACTTCAGAGTATAATTGTCCTTTTGACCACAATCTAAATTTCAATGCATAAAAGTGACAGATGCAGTTTAGTAAGAAATTCAAACCAGTGGCTTTCAGATTATATTAGGCCGAACCCGCAATAAGGATAATTGCATTCCGCTGATATATGAAACAAAAAAATTATATTTGGTTGATCTTCCGCGATCCAGCAATTGAAACTTTAAAAAGTTGTTATAAGAATCTATCATGTGCAAACTTTTCGAGGTTGTATGAGCCTAGTAAGTAGTTTTACGCCACAAAAATGAATACTTTACCGAAATAGCTTTCAACTATACTTCACAATTCAAGCCGTTTTTAACGTAGGACTTTTTAATGCATTTTAAATCAAACGACGGTGTAAATTACAGATAGTGCGAATAATCTGCCAACGTGTTCATGGAAAAAGCAAAACGTTCGACCATGTATTTCACTGAAGTTCATATAAACTCACAGGTAAATAAAGTCAATGTATAATATAGAAAAAAACATTGCAACTTTGGTGTCACATTTTAGGTTGTCCATCCATATCATCCAAACCATACAAGCGCATTTGATAAAAGATGTATTTGAGTTCCGGCAGCAATACACAAACAAATTAATTAGTATGTATTATAAATAGACAATCGACGTTTTCAAAACCGAGTTTTATGCATTTCACTTTTTGCTTCAAGTTAGAAACTGAATATTTTAAACTAATTTCAAAGATGGGAATATCGTACGGAGCTTTCCAAAGCTTAACATAATTACTTTAAGGATGTGTATTCTAACACTTAAAAGCTCTTATATTTATGACCAAAACGGTTTTCGTCTAATGGTTTATTAATTTCTAACTGTTGCATTAGAATAATTTTTCTTTCCAGCAGTGTCCATGTCCAACAACGTTTTATATTTATAAAACTTCGTAAACAACCAGTTTCTGTTTCAGATCTTCCATACTAATAGAAGGAAAAATATGCGCTAATATCAAGATACAATAAGACAAACGGCAGCCCATCACCTTGCTTATTCTGAGGAGTGCTATCATACTTGTTATATTTTGACCGCTTTCTTCGAAATATGTGGGTTAAAACTCATAAATCAAAGTGAAAACCTAATGGAATTGTATGTATTTTACCTTATTTTACAGGTTCGTTTAATAATAACCGACCTTCATGTTAAAATACTAAAAGCGACATTTGTCATGCAAAATTGTAGAGAAAGTTAGTCATAGACGTACTCAAGATTAGCTAAGATTAGGCTAATGCTGAAACGGGTTTTTATGTTCGTGTATAATGTCAAATTTTGTTGGTCCCGGAAAGAAACACGTACGGCGTTTCAAGGCAAACAACTATTTTTAATTTATTCCCTTATCAGCGGTAGATTGGGAAGCACACCTGAATATTCAGCCACGCTTTGCTGTGATTCAAACACCACCTATGACATTGCTTTGCCGCTTCCAAAGGGATTCCATTTTGTGGTTTCTTGGATTCAAAGCTGTGAAAGCAGAACACTAGTAACAGTGGTTTACTAACGCAAGAAAGTAGCTGTATTGCGCTTATGGTTTCACTCTCGGTTACACGAATAAAAGACGTATTTATTGTGACTCAGTGTAACTTTAATAATGTGGCATCAGTTCCGACGAACCCAGCTTATTATGTTTATACGATATAAGAGCCAACATCATAAGCGAGAGCATGTCTTGATGTAGCAATGGATGATTTGCGCCAGTGTTTGAATAAAGCGTGGCACATTTTTATGTACTTAGCAGCACAATTTTCATATATTCTATCAGCGCAATTTGTTCGCTTGTCACTTACGAATTAATACCCGCCCTGTTTGTTAGCTTTGGTTCCATAAAACTACATGCTTGGTTGCTGTTATCGGTAGGTTGTTGGCTTGAGACAAAAAATAAGTTCATCGAATAGAAATGATGTGTTTTGAGACCATAATTGTAAAACCACACGTAGATAGCCTCTTAAAGTTACTTCATCTTGATACCGCTCATGCATTCAACGTATTTATTTATCATTAATCAATCCGTGCTGGTAGCAATTTTGTGTACATACAACGGTAACCCAGCTTTGTAAAATCGGGTGTAGGCTACTGCTCGAAAAAGTTAAACACTTATTTCGACAAGCATATTGTAAGTTCATTCTCTTAGCGATCCAAAATAATGTTCTAATATTGTGATTTTATTGAAAAACTTTCGATGCGATGTTAATCGCTATCCATCTGAGATAATGCCTCCAAGCTTTCCTACACAACGTTAACGTTATAATAGCGCCATCAGTGAAAATTTAGTTTTAGTTTTCGCTCAAGTGAGCTCACGCAATTAAGATTAGCATCTTCTCACAAATTAGGTCAGAACCACTAATTAACTTTGGTTTGTTCAGAGCGTAATGTAATACTTTATTTTGGTCTATAATTTATTTCACGAGTTATTCCACACGCCCAGGAAGACAGACAGTTTTCAAGCTAGAATACACCCCTACGCAAAACTTGAACAAAGCGAACATGATTTAACTTTATCGATCAGAATATCGCATTGTATTTACTGATATTACATGCAGCGTGCTAATTAGTAGTGAATATTAAATCTAAAACAAACATTAATGCTGGTAACAGTCTCTTTATTTTGAGCGGTTAGTTTAGCATTAAATTTCTGTATAATTACATATCCTGTTTCGAAAGTTTTAGCTATTCAGCAGACTGTCAAATATAAACTTGAAAAATGCCTTCATAATGACACATTTTGTGGCCAACCAGAATTTCTCAGATTGAAGAATCAAAACATGCAACTAATCCGTTTTTCTTTGCATAAATGCTTCAGAGTATTCAGCAAACTTTTCATCTTCTTTCCACAAGCTTAATCTAGAACATGCAACTATAAAATCACATAAACCTTTTTAAAAAGAGGAAAGATTTGTATTCGAAATGCGTAGCAAAACTGGACCTTATTGTAATTAGGTAGTCTTGCAAGGTATCTGTTCCTTTATTAATGAAAATACTATCTAATCCGCAGTTTAAATCGCAAGGTGCACAAGTACTTTCGTTAGAATTGAAAACATACCAAACTTATCATGTTCGAAGAAAATCACCCAGTTTTGTCTCACTCGACGCGAGTATTTATTGCAAAATTGCACTGTGATACTTATTAATTTAACTTCGAGTGCATTAAACCATGATGTTCTGAGGTTACATTATGTTAAAATGGAAAATATTGAGCGGGGCCCAAAATACGCTAGATCCATTTAAAGATACAAATAAGCATCATAAGCCTTTGTTTCATTAAAACAATCCTACATGTATAAAATGCCAGAAAATGCTCTTATTGTTAAAATGTAAAGTTACCAAATTACATTCTATACTTGCAAAGCAAATTTGTCTTAAATGCTGGTTAACACGTGGATGGTAAAAAGCAGTGAATGAAACAACTTATACATATTAATACAGCTTATTTTACCGGTTTAATATTCACCTTGTGTGGTTTGGCTAATCTTACGGCTTAATTCTTTTTATTACAGATTTGCCTGCGTGTTCATTTGTCTCCAACTGAGTGTGCTATCTACTTTGAAGGATTATGAAAAAATGGCTGGTATTACTTTATTTTATTTGGTAAGTCTATGAGACCTTGTTTATATTATTCATTGAGTAGTCGCGAGTGCAACCAATGGATGCCAAGTTATAGCTGCTAGTGATAGCATACTTAAGGATGAGTGCTTTCTACATACAGTTAAACCATCCGATGCTCAAACTGCTGTATTATGCTTTCCATCCCCGTATTATGGTTCGCATGTGTTTTTCAAAATCAGAAGCCTTTGGACTTGCATTTTGCAGGCTGTTGCAAATCTTTAAATCAATTTCCCGTGTGCAATCTAAAGTAGGTATTAAGGTGGTGCGTGGTGCTTTTGGAATGACCCAATAACCCAAAATAACTATGACTATAATCATTATTGCATAAAATTTGGAAAGAAAAATTATTGTGGAACATGGTGTATTTACCTTAATTTTGTTTCGAACTGTAATTAACCTGCCAAATTCCCTAAAATTATTTCCTTAGAAAGCATTGTAATCGTGACGTGAAATGGCAAATTAAGGTCACTGACTGTGTTGAACTTTAACGCGTTGCTGTGGCTGCAATTTGATACGGGTTGCTCAATCATTCCTACCGTATTTGCACACGTAGTTTCGAACTTGTGGTAAAATTTGACAAAAAGATGTCACACGAGGAATCGCACTCTGACACATGAATCAAAGCGGGGGGCATAAACGTCAAACCGAGCAAATCAACGCAAGAGCAAATGGGCAGTTAATGTCAATCAATGTTACGGGGCTGTTCAATCAGATCGCGCGCATGTGACATCCAATCAAGTGGCCGTTGAACTCAGATTTGTTGTTGTGGTTTTCGAATAACGATCGGCTGATCGGTTTTATCCGTTTGATTGTTGTTTGTCTACTCGTGCTCTTCCGTAAAACTCCCTCCTCCTCAGATGTTGGTGTGTCGTTTAAATGACACCGTCGTAAACCTTGTGTTTTAGGACTGTGCCAACCGAAAACAGTACGGCATTTCACACTGTAAGATGACGAACTTCTTGAGATCGTAATGTACCAACAATAGTGAAAAGGCAAGAACAAGATTTGCTACCTTCAATTCTTGGTCATGTCTATCACCATGACAACTTGGAGTCTTTATTTAACAAGTCGTGTATTTGCTCTAAATGAAGAAATGTTGGGTGGGAAACGAGGATAATGCGATAAAATTCCAAGGAACCAACAAAGCTGTGCTACGTTACGCAGGAGGATGCGCGATTATTAAGTTGTAATTTGTCTTCTCATACAGTTAAACTCTGTTTATTCAGATGATAATTAAGTTAGTCAACGGAATAAACCATAGAAGCATATCTGGAGCCTTTCAGACGTAAACTCTTCTCAAACAGTTTATGTAACACCTGATCCAACCTGCGCAGGTGCTTCTCTTTCATGTGTCCTGTAATTAATATTTCATCGGGGTATGCACGGTGTTAAAATATTACTCACGATGTTGTCAATTATTCTTCAGATATAACTTGGGCTGAATCAATCTCATAAGCAGACAAGGGCGTTCTAATTTTAATAAGATAGCAAAAGGCTTCTTCTAATTTCTTCTGGGAATATTCGTTGCTTAAATCCAGTTTGGAAAACTTGACCCCACCAGAGAAAGTGGCACACAAATCCTCGATTTTAGGTAGCAGATATCAGTCTATGATTTCGTCTATAGTTATTGTTAGTTTATAACCACCACAACTACGTACCTTGCCGTCCGGTTTAAGCAGAGAGACTATCGTTGGCGTCATTCAGCATGTTGAAATAACATAATTATACCTTTCTGCTTGACCGTTTTAGCTCTTCTTCCACCTTGGACCGTAAGGAGTAAAGCAATGTACTGGCTTTAAACTATTTAGCTATACTTGAATCTATCATAATAATCATTGCTTAAACATTGCTGAGTTCTCCCAACTGGTGTTACAGAACATGTCTGAATATTGCTTAAGAATCGAATTCACGCGTTCTCCCATAGGCATGGACGGTTTTTAATAGTTGTGGCAACTGTTTCATCAAATCACGATCCAGTATAATGATCAGAGCACATAGCACAGAATGATGTACTAGATTATGTAATAAACCCTGGTGTTTACCTCGTATCTGACACTTTCCCAATAAGTCAACCACTACTTCCGTATAGGTTTTGGGATCAACAACACTACGCCGTAGATTATGCAATACTGAAGGTGCGTTTCTTCTAAGCATATTCACAGTGGAACACGTGTCCAATTCAAAAAACACAGGTTGGCCATTTACAAGAACATTGACCCTATACGGAGATACTCGCGTCACATGGGAGATATTTGCAATTGTATGTTTCACAAAATTCTACTAGGTATCCTTGCAATCATCGTAGTCTTGCTTCAACAACTTAATCAAAATGTTTGACCTTGAAAAACAAAACACACATATCAAGTGGTCAATTTTTATCAATTCCTGCCCCCTATGCTAATGAGACGGTACTGCGTGAGGGAAGTGTACTGATCACGGCATCTATAGCAGACGAACTTCTGTAACTTATTTCCGGAGGGAAAATGCGAAGCCAACTTATTTACGCACTCCGTAGGCTGAAAAGAGTGGAATGTTGATAACTCAATTTTCAGGTCTTCTGTCTGACGTACGGAAACGCAGTCTGCTTCCCGTAAACTGGTTTACTCTTTTCGTAATAGTAAATTTTCTCTAGCATTATCATTTATAACCACTGAATCTGCATGACTTCTTCAACCCGCGTTAAGAGAATTGATTGTCGGCATTCTGGTATAACTTGATGAATATGAGCAAAGAAATCAATTACGCTTTTGTCCTTGTTGCTGCTATAATGTAAAGAACAGTTAAAGAGCGGGTACTACATCTTGCTAAATTTTGCCATAGCCCCTCGAACAACTGGATCACATGTACGCAAATGTGTTTAACCATTATGTCCATGGCGTCAGAATGTCGTTGTCCTTCTGAACCAAGTGCTTAGCACTTTCCAGTGTACATCAGGTAGCTCAGTTGAAGTGTTTAACCCGGGTAAAATACCCATTTGATGTTGAAAAGATGTCATCTACTGCATCCATGACTGTAAGGAGGGCTTTTCCGAGCCATCAGGCCACAGAAATGACAGCCCGCCGGGAGATTATTAACACTTATCTCCATCCTAATTCATAACGCCAAACTTTTCCTATTTCTTAGTTGGATACATAGTTTCGAACTCGCATTGAGAAGGCATTAGCGAATGACAAATGTCAAGTGGCCTCCTGACAAAAGAATCGAAGCGGTGGGCATAAACGGAAAATTGAGCTAATAACAGCGAAAACTATCGAGCAGTTAGTATTTAGCAATCTGACGAGGCTGTCCAATTAGATTGAGCGTGTATTTATCAGAGTAACGTCAGTATGCGTGTTAGAAACTATTAGTTTTTCCTGAAGCTGATATTAATTAATAAACTTACTTATCTATCGGCAAGGCAACGGAACAACACTATATCACATGTTTGATTTTAAATAATCGTTTTGCGTGTTTTAAAATGTTATGCACAATTGCTTATAATCTAAAACATAAGTTCAATAAAATACAAGAACCTGGAAGATTAAAATGATGTTGGCGTTCTCGACAAAATTGCAGTGATTATATATAACGAACAAAGTAACATCCCTTCAACCTAGTTAAATTTGAAGCTATCTAAGTGACGTGTAGCGACACACTTGTGCATCGCAAGCAATACAAGCACCACTTAAAACACGACGGTTGAGTCGGATAACTGTCCTCAAATTGATCCAATAATTCTAATTTCCTCCAAGCTTGTTGAATCGACAGAAGATTAGAGATCAACGAATTCGTTTGTTTAGGAAGGCGGTCACAACGAGTAGCAAGATACTGCCTCAACCTTAGCACACGGTTTAGGTAACCAATTTAAACAAAGTCTTGCTGCCGTCGCATAAGTGTACCAATGATATAAGTTAATTATTTCACAGATTTACTTATCAACCAGGTAAAACAGCTAATAGGATTAGGTGGGGTTGAATCGAAGTGGGTGGATTCGGTACCTGAAATTGATACTTCGCAGCATCTATACCAAGCAACAGACATAACACTGCGCTCAATCACATCCTGTCTCGAGCAACGGTTAACATGCTACAAACAAAGAGTGTTTGACGTTCGGATCCTGGGGCCCATGGATACTAGCGACCACTCAGTGTTCATAGCTGATATGGAATTCTCTTTGCCGTATTCACAACCGATGGAGCCAGCATACAACTGTTGGAAAAAGGACTTTGATGGTGTAAATTGAGCCGCCAGCCAGCCAGATTGGTCTCTGTCACAAGCTTCATCTGTGGAAGACTTTTGAACACTAATAATAGAGAGCTTAACGTCATTGTGTTCACAGTTCGTACCCTTAAAGTGTAGAACGTTTGGACCGATTAAGCCCCAGCGGTTTGACAAGGAGTATGGAAACATGCCACGGAGGAGGGGGACAGACTTTTATGCAGTTTCCTCTTATCTGGCTCTATCAATGACAACGAAGCTTATAAAAGTCAGCGAAACATCTGTAAGTGAAAAATGGAATAAGCGCCGACGTGTCGAAGAGCAGCTTGCAATCACCGTGAAGACCGCCCCAAAGAGCAGATTTGCTTACGTGAAGCGACTCTTCAAGCCAACTGGTGAACTGCCAGTGTTAGATAGCTCGGACCGACGGTCCCTAAACTCCACGCTGAGCGTGCGCCCGTGTTGAAAACAAACTTTGGTTCTGTATTTGCAAAAGACCCGATGTCTTTTCTGAGCTCAAACATTCGTTTTCAAATAATTTGTTTTGATTTTGCCCATCGATTTGCTGATTCTACTCACACACTTCTATTTAGCATTCGTTGACCCAGCCAAGTCAGCTTGCATTTGATTCATTGCAAATCGTTCGTCTATCTATTTAATTGTAACACGCGTATGTGCAGACAGTTTTTCTATACATGCGCTCCGATGCTGCTCTGGTCTGCCGTTTTATCGAGTTATGACGAATTGACGTCGCGTTTTACCGAACACTTTGCATGCTACTGCTATTGCACCGTTCTGGACTGACTCTGCAGTTAAATCAAATGCACAGTGCTGAGAAAAACGGAATATTAATTTTTAAGATTATATTTCTGTGCTACCAGTTCTCAATATATGCGTGACGCTGACAACGGAAGATACTTTAAAGCTTTGCATTGCACCTCCGCTCAGAGGGTGGATTTATATTTCATGCTCTAAACCTGTGGGAGAAATCCATATTGCCAGAGGACTTATCAACCTTCGATAAACATTGGTATGTTCGCGTGAAGACTTATAATTCTCGGTACAATTTTCGCGGCTGAATAAAGCCTCTATTGAAACAGTGGATGGATTCTTTTCCAGCTTTGTTTGTTTTGTTCGAATGTGTGACTACGATAGTCTTCCCAAGAACAAAATGGAAGAAAAATTGATTTGCATCCTCGCGGATTCTCGGATCACTTGGAGTCTCTTGATGCAGAACACAGAACAATTCACATGGGCCAGGGCGTGTGACGTGGCTCGCGCTCACGGAAGAAAAACATTTTCCTCTCTAACACACTAGCTACTGATATTAACCGTTTGGATTCTACAGGCTCTCTGGGGCGATCCTCAGTTAGAAATACGTGTTAGCCTTGTGTAAATACTGAACATCGTGCAAATGATAAGTCCTGTCCAGCAAAGTTTGGAATCTTCCGGATTTGCATTAAGACTGGCCACTATACTCGGGTTTTTTCTTCCCGCACCATTCATTTAATTGATTCTGTAAATGACTCTTGAGTTTCCCCATTCACCACTGAAAAATCCTCTTATGGCCTTAATGAATGCTAACGTCCACTTTCGTCTCCAACTCAAGGAGCTAAGCTGCGTTCGGCAGTTATTCGTTGTGTGTTTTCTGAAGTCTGATACAAAACAACTTGTCCAGAAATGGAACTCGAGCTCGCGTCACCATTCCCAGTTGTGCCATATTGTTTTTACAAACAGCATTTTGGTCAGCTAACTGTACATCTCCGCCTAAACTTACAGCAGCTACTCAAATGGTGATGTCCACATAGGCGGTTTTGTTGTAGTTTTAATATTGCTTATAAACAGCAGGAAGCGTATAGTTGAGGTTTACATTGCTAAAGCCAATAGTAAGTCTCTATTGGAATGTAAGGCCACGGTCTTATTGAACGCGTCACCATGAGTCAGCTGGATGACCGTTGCCAGCGTCAACTTTCATTCGTTACGTTCGGATTACCAAAATGGCTTTCTTCCGAATAATGGTAGAGTCCCAGAAGCAATGCACCACATTCGGTTGAGCGCAGATTACAAATCATTCAGCATTTCACAACCAAGGCTTGTACCTCTGCTCAAGCGAGAGAATTTGTCGCAAGATTTGAACAATATATTCACGGAAGTCTTGATAGAGCCCAGACTGTGTTCTGCATAGGTTTCTACAATAGTTGCCGTTAAAATAGAAAGATGGCTTTATTCGTGTATGCTCCAAACTTCGAGCGCTTAACTGACATAAACTTGTGGACAAATTCCCTCTGCTTTCACTCGACGAGTTGATTTTTAAGCTTTCAAACGCCAAACTTTTTTTAAAGTCGGATATTCGCAGTGCATATTACCACATGCCACTGACTGCAGGTTGACGACATTTAACTGCTTTCCTAACGCAAGACAATTTGTATCAATACCAAGTGCTACCACTGGGACTCAACAGCTTGGCAGAAATTTATTTCTCTACCGCTATCAAATCTCAAAGTATGTGTTGTGTATATGATTGATATTTGTGTCTTTTGTATTAACTTCGCCGAACATCAGGAAAACCTTCATAAGATGCTGCATAGACTGGATGAACTAAATCCTCGCTTTATTGTGGACAAGTGCAGATTCTCTGTAACAAAAGTCGAGTTTATTAAATATGTTGTTTCGACCTAAGATATAAGCTTAAAGTGCGGAACACCAGAGCCATTTTTGATTGTCCAAAACCATTCAATTTCACACAAATCGAACCTTTCTTGGGTTTGAGTACTTCTAATCTTCGATATTTACCAAATTTTGCGAATATTGCCTAGCCTTTAAGGAGATGGTCGTGCCGAACATAGGTGTTTCGTTTGGCCAGTGAACAAGATAATGTTTACATGACCATGCGAGCGATGATTGAATCCACTCCCACAGTAGCGGTCTTCAATGAGCCCAGTCCAACGTTTGTTTCAACGGGTGCTTCAGATGTTGGCTTGACTATAGTTCTGTCCCAGCTGCACGATCGCGAGGACAAAGGGATTGCGTACGCATCGCGTACCTTGTCTGATACCGAAATTATTCTACCGGAGAGAGGAAGGTATTCGCATGCATCAGGGGGTGTGAGAAATGTCGCTTACTTATTCGGACGTCGCTTCACTTTGTTTACCGGTAATTTTGTTCTTACAGTGCTACTACGTCTCGATATAAACGGCCAAAGTCCGGTAAGGTTGGGTCGCTGATACTCACGTTTTTGAACTATAATTATAAAATAAAATACATGCAAGGGTGCTTTACCCAACTTACAGATGCTCTGTTGAGACTTCCACTGTGCAACTAAAGTGAAAGCAGGGAGTAAGAGGAGGTAAACAATTATACCGCAGCTCTCAGATGAAACATCTACAATTACATTTGACCTGAAAGAGAGCACAGTGACAAAGACCCTATCCTAGCGAAGCTTTGCGTGTACATATCCAGTTTATGGCTGTCATACCATGATCAAACTGGAGTTACTTCCATAATATATCCTACGACACCAGCATTCTACTGCAAACAAATGCATTATTAGAGGCAAACAGTTTGTTGTCCCTGCAACCCTTATTCCTCTGGTGGTTACATGTGCACATTAAGGTCATCCAGGGATTGTGGGAAAAATATTGGATAGAACAATACTATTGGTGGCCAAAGTTGAATTCCAGCGTCGAGGTTATTCAGGAATGTTACGCCTACCAAAAATCTGCTAAGGTTGGGGGGCTCCTGAATGCTTCAGTTCAAACTGCCGTGTACCGAATGAAGCTATAAGCAAAGTTTGCTTATAGGAATGGGCCCGTTTGCCAATGCACCCACGCACCTGTTAGTGGCTATCTGTTTCTACAGGAAATGACCAGAGGCTACCCTTTGCGAAGTTGTAACTACATATGTCATCATAAAGTGGCTCCGTTGTTTGTTTGCAAGCTACGGTTTGTCAGAAGAATACGGCACTGATAACGGCTCATGGTTTCGAAGTAACGTGTATGTTGAATTCCAAGGCGCAATTGTATCAGGCACACGAGGAATGCACATAATTCCGCAGCAAATGGACTCGTCTAATGAATTAATCCTACTTTAAAAGGATATCTACAAGTCTTTCGGCTTTCGGTAGAATCCTGAAAAGATGCATTGCTATCTGAATTGGCGATTTTCAGAACAACTCCACATACTGCACCGATAAGGGTCCCTCAGAGTTAATGCTAGGGCGAACAATTCGAACTTGATTAAATACAGCCTTTACAACCGAAGAAACTGCCAATCACAGAGAGTAGAGAAAACAGACTTTTTACCAGGCTAAATATAGACGCGTTAAGAGAAATTAATTTTTAGGGATATTTGCTCTTGCGTGACTACCCTATTCCAGGAAAGGATATAAAGTGTTCGGACCCTAGACCCTTGTGGAATCAGTGTACTCGCCAGGAACTTGCAAGTAAGCTGACTGTACAAAGGTGAAGGCTAAACAGTTGCGTGCAGCGCTTTCTCAGCCTGCTACTGTACAGACGAACAAACCTAAAACACTGCGCCCGACACAAAATAATACAAACCCATGACGTTCCGGTAGGACACGCAGCCCTGTCTACAAATACGCTTTAACATTTAACAACACATGACACTTCTTCAGGGTGTTGACCTTAACTTCGATCGTACATGGATATGTAATGCATATATGAATGTGAACAGAATAGGAGACCATGACGTGTTCAAATACTTTGGTTTGTTTTTGCCCTCGATTTGCTTATCCTACTCACACTTCTATTTAGCATTTATTGGCTCAGCCATATGATCTTGCATTTGATTGATTGCAATTCAAACGTCTATCGATTTAATTGTAAAACGCGGATGTGTAGACAGTTTCCTCCATACATCCATTCCGGTGCTGCTCTGCTCTGCTGCTTTTTCGGCGTACAACAAAAGCGGTCCGCTTTTAACGAACTTGTCGGTCTGGATTTCGGCATTGATAAGGATGTGAACTAGTCGCCAAACTTGACGGCACCAAACTTGCCGGACCTGATGTGCTCCATTCACTTACTCTCAACCCCCTTTCGGCCATCACGTCTCCTGTCGTGACTGGCCATTCAACAGCCTGCTGTTCGAAGGTTCGTTACCGGTTGACTAGAAACGTTTGGTTGTAAAGTCTGGTCCGTAAGGCTGCGACCCTAGCAAAGTAGACAACTACAGACGAATTTGTCTGACACCTAGTTTTGCGACGGTTGCTGTGAAAGTGCTGAAGAAAGGATTGTTGCAGTTGCTACAGTCAAAACATGTAATGATATCGACACAGCACGGTTTTATGCAATGCCGCTTACACATAGCACACTCGCATTTGACGAGACATGAGTGGTTGTAGGCATTAGGTAAGGGAAGTTTGCCGAAGTGATATTAATGCATTTCAGTAAGGTGTTCGTCAAGGTCAGTGATGAATTCCTACCTCACGAAATCAGGATTGTGGTGTCGGTGGCATACTGCATCAGTGGTTACGCGACTTTCTTGTTAGACGAGAGCGGAGTGTACAGATCGACGACCATCTAACTGACTGATAGCGCTCTACAACTGGCGTGCCTCAAGGCACTGCGTTGGGGCTCACTCTGTTCCTGATCCACATCAACGATCTAGATCAGCTTCTCCTTTCCGCCGCGTGCCTTGTTTGCGGATGACATGAAGGTTTGGAGAGGAATCAACGCTCCCGACGACTGTGACGTACTTCAGCAAGTTGGCAACCGCCTATCCACATGGCCTGCAGAAGTTCTTTTCCTGGTCAACCCAGCCAATTTGTATTTATAAGCCTTGGGAAGGGTGCTGACGGCCGAACATACACCCTTGACGGGCAACCACTATATCCCACACTTTCCGTGAAGGCCCTAGGTGTACCCATGTGCTACGATTTGAAGTCCGTGGACAACACAAACAGGCGATATCTTAACGGATTGTGCATGCTTTGGGCACTCAAACATAGCTCCGGCACATGTTCTGAAGAGGTGGCCACTCGCTGCTTCTCTTCCATCATTAAACCAATGCTAGTGTACGGTTCACCCGCCTACTTTTTGATTAGCCGAGGCGGAGCACCAAGAATAGAGGACGGGTCCAACACCTTGTTACTAGGCTCGTCCGGATTTTACGTTGCACGGGGTATGAAGGCCGGTGCAAGAAACTAAGACTCTACACCTTGTCCTACCGTCAGGAGCAAGTCGACATCATAATAACCTACCGTATTCTACAACTCAGTGACTTCCCCATGCTGAGGCCAATGCCACACTTACAAGGGCTATGCAGCACACGCGGACACCGATACAAACTTGTCGTGCCGGATGTTTAACGTGTTTCTCACCCATTGTGCTTCGAAAGGAGAGTGGTAAATATTTGGAACTGTTTGCCTGAACATGTGTTGGAGGCTCCATCCGCGCAGAAGTTCCAAACGTTGTTGAATTTATATTTTACCACTATTCATTTAAGAGAACGACTGCACACTTACGATGGCATCTCATATTTGTGATTCCTGCAATATCGTGAGTCGGATAATTTAAATGTTACATGAGAACGACAACGCTATTCACTATGTGAAAATTTTGTAACGTGTTTCAACATGTTTTGGGAGTCCTACACAATACACTCCTACTTGCTCTATAATAAAGTATTCAGTAATCAGTATTAGTCACTAAAAACGTTCTGTTACTATTCCGTAAACTAATAAGCCTAGGTTATTAAAATAAAAGCATAAAATGTTATCTGTCTTAGTTTCATCAATAACAGACGCTGAATTAACCACGTGGTACAGAATAAACGGTACATGTGGTTTACGTCAACCCACAGCAACTAATATATATTGTCCCGTCAAAGAAATTTGCAAATTACATATATTTACCAAGATGTTCATTGTTTATGAGTCTTAATATGTAAGAAATAGATAAACTATTAGGCATGTTAAGTCCTATGGGTAGTGATTTAGACGAAATAAATTTCCCATAAGTAAAAATATTTCCTGAACATAGCCGGAGCGTCATTTCATATGAGGTAAAAGCAAAGTAACAGCTTGTACTGAATAAGCACGATTTTCTGGAACCTTACCCGAAAAACCTAGAGATGAATGTAGGTTAATATGCAACGATCTCGTTATTTCAAATGATCAACGCTGCTAGATGCTGGTCAAAATCAAGCAGGGATAGTTCAATCTACTTATAATTGCACGAGCTTATTTTACCAATTTAGGAACTGGATGCATGAAAAACACTGTAATAAATTGCGATTTGTTATGCACATTTTATAGGTGAGGGACCTATGATTATTTAATTTGTCTTCGAGACACTTCCTTAAACACATATTTAAAATCAACCCTTTTAACCTTTGACCTGTTGTATTTTCAAATATAGTGCAATAATTATAATATAATAAGAATAATATAACATATAATTATAATATAATTATAATATAATATAGTAATATAATATCTGTTAACTAGATATATGACACTCTCATTAACGAAAGCAAACTAGAACATGCTTTTAACATTAGGACAGCGAAAATGGTTCAAAACGATCTTAAAAATTATTTGAAATTAAAATTTTTTGGTTGGCTGACGTATTTCTCTTATTGGGTGTTTAGATGAGAGTTGATTCAATTATCTGATTCTGGTTTCCTTCTATAATTGCATCTTGCTCCGTCAATACAAAACAAAGCACATGTGCTTGCGTTCCTGTGCTGTAACCTACTTCTTGTGATTTAAGTTACTGAGCTATAGGTTAACAGTTATGGTTTATATATTTGTAATTTTAGTGTTATTACCTGATTGTTATCTATACCTATATTATATATATACTGTAATATATATATATAGCAATACCACGCTCAGATTGAAAG
Source organism: Dicrocoelium dendriticum (assembly GCA_944474145.2). Taxonomy (NCBI): domain Eukaryota; kingdom Metazoa; phylum Platyhelminthes; class Trematoda; order Plagiorchiida; family Dicrocoeliidae; genus Dicrocoelium; species Dicrocoelium dendriticum. The sequence goes on along the minus strand of OX104070.1, from coordinate 63,691,830 downwards.
TAACGGGGTACTTTATTTGAGCTGAGCAATATGATATTTGATAATCATGGAATGCAATTCAAATACAAATAAGAATCCTGATATTTTATAGCTACACCTACTAATTTGTCACACTGGTTCGGTCTGGAAGAAATCACTTAATCCCCAACTAGCATTTGTGCCAGCAAGATTTACTGGGTAATGTAACTTCAAATATCCAATGATTAAACTGTAAATTAATACGACAAAATGGGCCAATAGATATTTCACAAAGAAGCATTACGTTTTCATTTGTTGTGGTGTTTTCCGAGATTGGCAACTTGATTGTAAACGTTCCGCCACCATTTGAGGTGGCATAATTAGTGCAGGATTGTCAGCAGTCGGGTCGCAGTAGCTGCTATAAAGCGGACTCAGTGATGGATCCATGATTGGTTTTACTTTTTACCACCTTCTGCTATCTGACTGCTATCAATCCTGTACTGAAGATGCCACCTCGAATGGTGGCGAAACGTTTACAATCAAGTTGCCCAGCTCAGAACACACCAAAAAAACTGAACAAGCCCCTAGAGCTACCAGGATTTCAAATCATTTTAAGTGTTACTTTTCATCGTGTATAGTTGACTAACGCTTAGCCTTACTAAGCCTCCTCCTTGTTAAATGATATAAAATAAAAGGCTGACGGAGGTGCTGGTTAGCTCCTTTTGCAGCAGAATTAGTTGGTAAATGTGTCTTACTAAGAGTATTATATATTTATGTTGTCCGTCCTTTGACACATTGTAACACTTTTCTTGTGATAATCGTTGTGTAAACTGCTAAGTATACAGTTACACAGTTGAAATGTATCCAGTACATTTGGTAGGTCACGGCTAACAGTTGGCCATTCAAGTAAACCAAAATGCACACACCACGAGAATAAAGGCTAAGGTTTACAAGATATAAACGCATGTAAACTGTAAAATCTACTTAAAAGTGCAGTTCAGTTAACACTGCATAAGTCATCGTTCCTAAAACATGCATCTGCTAATCGATCATTTTTACATACGAACATGAGATGTTACGAATGATGGCAGACCAACATTATGTTATGAGGTAACTGTAATTCTCATATGCAGATTTTTGACATACATTTTCATTAAAAGTTGATCACAGAAATCAAATCAGACAATAATTCACATGCACGGAACAGCAGTATAAGGCCTAATCAAAATGTTAGATTGCCTCACTTGTTCTTATTTATTTGGTTCATTAGCAACATGCAACTCCAGCAGATTATGCAAATGGGCCATGGGAAACAATGTCGGACCATCATGATTTACAAGCTAACAGTAATATAGGTCATCTCATCCTCCAACTCCATGTAAGTTGCGCAGTTTCAGAGGAAGTTTCGGCCTCAAACTGCACGATTTGCCGGACAATAGGAATGCAAGACAGCTTTTCGAAACTATCAGTTGTTAACCTATTCCTTGTCGTGAAGATGGTCGAATTTAGAAGAAATGGATAAATAAATAGACTCTTGGATTTTTTAACAGTCGTCGAGTCCAGTTTTATTTCTATTCCTCAGAAAAAACAAATGTTGATTCTCATTTACAATGATAGATGTGACGTCAAGTTCTCACATGGGTTGAGGTATTTCTGTTAACGATTGTGTAGCAGCAAGACTGCTGAACTGTTATTTAAATTGTTCCGCTCAACTTGCAGGTTGACTTGGCTTGAAATGGATCAACTGTCTACCTTTCTCATGTATGCTTCATGGGCTGATGTCTTTCGTTAACATGTGTTTCCAATGATCTGGTTTAATATTCGGCTGCTAACACTATCAATGGCTTTCGCCGCAATACTACCTATCGCTACCAATCAGCCTTCCATATTCCTTGTAACACTCTTTGTCGCTCGTCGTTTCAAAGGGTTGGAGACAAGCTGAACGTATCCTGTCTATACAACCTATTTGCGTGTTTCGATTAAATTAGTCGATAAACGATATATACGTACACAATTCTGATATTCCTTTCGGGGCGTACTATATACCACAAAAGCAAACATGATCGAAAAGTAAGACGCTTCCTATTAGCGTCAGGCATACCACCCTCATTGTTCACCGAATATTAGTAGGCCTGTATTTCATAATAATTTTTGTGGTAACTGCAGGTTCTAGACTCATGTGAGTGTTACATTAGATAGACAATAATCGCCGTAAATAATTATGTAAAATGTTATGATCGTACCTGCTATTATATGACAAACTAGCTGTACATGTAAGCGCGTAACACGGTGCTTTTTGTTATATTTTTCTTAGGTTTATCCAAGTATTTCCTTTCTCTAGCAATTTTTTAATAAAAAGTATTGTAAAGCAGGAAGTCATTTGACCACATCAGAAATCATGTTGTTACCACAGGCCCTCAATAAAGCAACTTGACCAACACATGCTTGACACAGTAATGCAATTTTGAATTTATTCGTTTGCTATTAACCTTCGTTCAAAAATTAATTTGACCTAAAACAGTCCGACGTTTCCGCAATTGGACCTTACCAAAAAAGCAAGTCCAATATACGCGTGGCGGAGAATATAACGACCAAACGACAAACTTGTTTTGAACATAGAAACAACTTCCTTATAAATGTGTCAGTCATAATTCAACTGAATCGTGGCAGTTGCTATGCTCTGATTTATTAACATATAAAAAATTTATTTTATTACTCAAGTGTCCAAGTGAATTTCTTATCAAGCATTCTAGTTTAGGGTATATGGCAGATACATCTCACCAAAATTTAATTGACGACAACATCCACTAAGTAAGCCTAATGCGTTAAGTGAGGATAATCTTACGGCAACATATATAGAAAGCACCATAGAAGCATCTATGTGTGAGAAGCGATAAAGTTTAAAAAATTTATGATGGCGTCAATGCAGCAACAATACAGTAACCAGTTTTTGTTTGCTAAATTTGTATTGAAGCAAGTTCGTAACTATTAAAATTAATACGCCTAATAAATGTAGTCATTTTAAGCAGCTGCATAATGGCGTACTTATAGGTTTATGTCGGACAAGGAAATTATTGTGAAATCAGTAATACGTTAGCTGTAAAGTGACACCATCGATTCTTATGTATGAAACCAATCGTCTTAATGCGGGTTTTGTTGCCGTCCATACAGTGCATTTCAATGGGTGCACGTGGTCGGCAGAAAGCAGACTGCCACTCATGAACGTAAACCACAAATCGACAGCAAGATCGGTCCCTCAGATCATGAAAACTGACAACATCTGCAGCAGAATATTGTGTAAGGTAAGCTTTTAGATATTTATAAAAATAAAGATAACCGCTGCGAGTTGCCACCACAAGATTGTCTCAGATTGTCATGACATACGACTGAGAGAAGTCACTCGTCAACATCAACAATGTTATTTACGCCCCCAGAAAGAGTGAATGTTCAGCTACAACACGCACGCCGTCAAGAATAAAATTAAACAAACTTATAACAAATACATACTGTGCCCCACCAAGATGGGAAGGTGACAGTGGTGATACCAACGATTCAGTATGTCAATAAGGTCTTGCTTGACTATATCTTGATCCCACAGAAAACGGGACAAATTTGGGACAACTGATGTACCGAAAACCCCTGTGGGGGCAGAAATGGCTTTGTACTTTGTGTGGTCGAAAATGTTGTATATTCCGAAAATGCGCAGTGGAGAGGGTGCTTGGCATCGGTGAGTATCTTGAAAGCCACGTTTTCGCAGGAGCAAACATACTTGTACACCATGATATCAGTACCAACACACATAGAAATTCTGCTGCATAAAGCAATCTGTTTCAGTGACCAGTTGATCACTGAATAGTCCATTTAGGATCCATATAATATCAAAGGGCAGTATTACACAAGCGGTGACAACCCGTAAAATCAAGTACTGATTCATGAGTCCAGACCTAAGTCGAGAGAAGTAAAATGTTAGTCTCCTGACTTCAGAAACTTTTATTCATCTTATATTCAGACTTAGTGTACTACCCAGATATTTCGCTAATGTAGAGGAGTTCAGGCGAGGACAGTCAGTACTAAGATGTGGGGTGTGGATCAGGAGCTGTTGAGACCCATTTCTCTTGAACAGCAAGAAAATAACCTCCGTACACTTTGTTGCTTTTAAAGGAGCGCGACTTGGACCAGGTGATGAGGTTATCCAAAACCTTTACAATATGATCGATGAATCTGTGCTATCATTGTGTAACCAACCATCACCTCATCAGCATATTAAAACGGGATGAATTACTTTCAAGCGGAAATGGAGTTCATGTAGGTGGAAAATAGGAATGGGGATAACATAGCTCCCTGAAGTACACCTGCATATGTGGCGAGTGAGAAAGAGCATTTCCACTCAATCTTGTTTAAAGCACCACACCAGCCCGGAAGACGAGAAGGACCAACAGCACCCAGTTTGTTCGTCAGTGGTTTCATGTCCGGCTGACAAGTCAAATTCTGTCCACCTCGAGCCTTCCACCATCCAACACCTGGCAGACTATCAATGCCATCTTAGGTGACCAGGCGTACGTACACGTGCCGGAGCCAAAGCAACTTATTCAGTGCTATCTGTTGTTCTAGGGAGATGGCATGATTATCAATATCTAGTACTCGTCTACGCACGTCGTTGCGGATGCGCTGGTGCCAACCGACAAAAGCAATGCTTCGCAGACAACGATGATCAAAGACTTGAAGGCACCTCAACTCTTCAGAGCGAGGGGACCTAGTCTCACTACCGTAGCGCAAAACAGCCTTCACTGTGGCTTAGTATCCAAGGACATTCAGTTGAAGGGAAACTCTCGTCTGTCGCCAAATATGTCGCAGTTTGTTGAAGGTAGCTCTGGCCGTTGCATTGCGTGAGCTGACGTCAGTTTCTATGCGCCGATCGTTGCTGATGCAGTTGCCCAAGTAAGCGAATTCATCAACCACCTCGACTTCTCTCTAGCAAGGATCAAGGGATTATAAAGTGGTTGGTGGTCCTGCAGCAACACTCTGCACTTTTAAGGTGCGAAGTGCATACCAAATAACGGAACCACTCTAAACAGGCTATTCAGGGTTGATGGTTCCACCGCAACATTGCCGTAAACCAAGAGGAGATCGTCTGCATATTCAAGATAATCTTACCTTTAACCAGGCAGCACTTCAACGCCTGTATCTTGAGATTCAGCAAGGGAACACTAAATAATAGAATCAACGAGGAAATCGAACAACAATGCGGAAATCGGAAATCCCTGATTAACACTAGTCGTGGTGGGAAAGGTATCAGATAGGATACCGTATACTCTGACGCGGCCTGCAGTGTTCGAGTATAGTGCACGTATGATGTTAACATTTTTACTGGGAACGCATTTCCACGTAAGTATTTTGAACAGAATCGATCGATCGAAGGAATCGAACGCACTCTTGAAATCGAGGAACACAGCTATTGTCGGTCTGCGGTATGAGTGGCGCTGCTCTAGCACCAGCCGCAAAGTGAATATATGGTGTGTGCAGCCACGCCCTGGGCGGAAACCGGCTTGCACTTTCATAATCCTAGATTTCCGCTCCACAGTGAGGTGACGATCGGGAATCGAGGCCAGTACTTTTGTCACAACTAGCATTACGCTTATGCCCCTGTGGTCAGCCTATATAACTGCCCTACTTTTATATTGCCACTATAATCAATTCGCTCCAATCTGCCGGGACACTCGCTTCGTTCCAGCTACTTTCGAATTAATGGTCAGTGCTTTGCAGAAGACCTCACCACCATCCTTAAACAGTGCGTGGTAGGAAACCGGGACCAGCAGCACGTAAACGAATAAGGTCTATGATCGCTTTTCGAATTTTGGCCTCCAACAGATGCTTTAAACGAATCGTTCATTGCTCGTCCTGCATCACCTGAGTAGGAAGAGGTCCGGAAGCAGGGCCCAGCTGAACTGATCTTGAAAATGTTCTGCCAAACAAGACGTACGGCGCTCCGTATTGTGTATTGGTGCACCCGCACTGTCTCTAATTTTATCACTGACGCCTGGTTTCTTGGGACCAGTGGTGCGGATCAGCTGGGAGAGTTGGCGGTAATGGCCTACTGCTACTGCTTCCTCTAATTCTTGAGCCCTACTGGTCCACCAGGCTTCCTTATCAGCACGTAGGCTCTGTTTTAGTTAACGCCTAATAGCCCGTCTGGTTACATTGTGCTCAGAGGCAGCCGGGATGTCTCTTCTAGATTCCAGCATGTTTACCGACCTCTCGTATATCCAGTGACTGTTACAGTGACCATTGTTAGTGCCACATGCAAATCTTGAGTAGTAACCATTTGTCGAGATTTTTAAGGGAATTAGTATTATCACGGAACATATGTCATACAGTCGCATATTTATCCAACCAGGTGTAACCAATTGCAAGATATACGAAATGGCTTCTATTGTAGAACCATCTAAATTCTATTAAACTTTAGGAGAGCAAGAACGAACATTCATGTGGGATAACCTGATTTCAGATTATTTCGTGTCTTCTCAATCAACCGGTTACAGACAAATAGTGGAAGAATGGAGAAAGAAAAAGCAAGAAAGAAGATAAGGAGTAAAAAAGTGGATCAATAAGCGATTTACTAACTCACTGAGAAAATCAAGGTCATGGCCTGTGTTTTACCGGAGCAAGGCAAGCTGGGCCTCAAGCTCGAGCTGTTTGCAAATGTTAGGCTACATTCGCCGGATAGCGGACGCTTCCGCCAAACGAAGTAAACTCGCGTTGTTCTGTCTGCTCATAACCTTACATGCGTCGCGTGGGTTTTCGCACAAGGTACAATCGAGCAGATGTACTCAAATTTCTTATAACATCACTATACCTGCGTTCAAGAACTCTCTTTGTTTTAAACGACTCTCGAGATCAACAGTTTTCCCGAGAATCGATCGCACATTAGTGGGCATGATAAGCAGGATTTGTAAATTTTTGACTTGACAGCGTCTGGTTATAACCAGCCAGTAACAAGATGATCATTATATTTTCGCAAAATGTTCCTTAATTTTCTTTTTGACTTTCGGAACAAGTTAAGGAGCCGAATCAAACGATCATCAGGATAAGTCAACATGGCTGACCTTAAGTTGTTTATTAAAACAAATACAAAGAAGTTGTAGAAACAGGGGGGGGGATTTTCCGAAGTGAGTAGCGTTCTAAACACAACTACCTCAGCCATATCTGAAGGTCACGCTTTTCTCACCGACTGACTGTCTGTAGAAATTGCGCTTGAAATTAATCCTCCTGCCTGTATGATGTGTAATGTCCGGTTTTTCTTGATGTGAATGATGACTAGGTGCTTACCTGCCTAAATTCCGTCACCTCGAGTATGCTGTCTCCAAGATACAGTTAGTCGTTGCCTGTGGAGACAGGTGCACTGTCTTCGCGACGGCGCTGAGCTCAATGTGTGGTTAAATGAAATGCGGAACGACTTACGGCACAGCAACCGCCTTGCGAATGTCTGGCACGCATGATTTCCCAGTCATAAAGGATGGCTAATGTGCATGATGACGGGGTGTGGGTGGCTTCAAAGTCACGTGGCTCCTATCCACTTGCCTACCGATATTGTTCTTCCGGTTTACACTGGATATAGTGTCTGCGTCTATGTGTGTGTGTGTGGAGCACTGGGTGATTCAGCGCAAGCCACCCATGGTCCGACTGTGTGTGAAGGTGCCCTGTTATTGTCCTACGGGTCCGCAGTGGAATCGTACCTCGTCAACCTAGTGTCCCCTATAATTTTAAATTTGCTGACGTGTTTTTGACTGTGTTCGATAAGATCGCCACTAAATCAAACGAACACACTGATTTGATGACTGACTTTTATGGGGTATATTTGCCCTTTCTGGTAAACGAAATATGATAGCTTTATTAAGCGACGTCATATTCGGCTGGACACAATGTTGTTCACCAAATGGAGGGTCAATTTTGGAATACACGTTGTGCGATTGGATTGCTACGCGCAATCTCAAAGTGGACCGCGGCTCACAATGTAGTGAACCTAAGTTACTGCGATCACTGGGACCGTAGTCAAAGCAGATGGAAACTGAGTGTGGCCCGCCCGAAAACAGTGTTTTCGGGCGGGCCACAATCAATTTCCATATGCTTGTTCACCACGTATTTATGTTTTTATGTGAAGTACTCTAGATTGCTGGAAGATCACCACTTCGTAAAACAATAAATGTTATATAAATGTTTATTGTGCCATGTGGTAATTGTAAAATAATATGTTTGGGGGTTAAGTGGTGATCATTACAAATATGCCAAGCAAAAATCTCACCCTTGCAAAGTCGATAATAAGCTGCTTAAACTGGCCTATCAACATTTATCCAGCGGTAGAGCATTTTTGAGCGGAAATTGGAAGTATCAGCTTGTAGCGAAAATGCTCAATCTTTCTTTCCACTTCGGCTGTATCAGCGCAGGAAAAAACGCGAAATGGCTGTATCTAGGCCCCAAAGTTCTCAAGGAGTAATGTAGCGGAAGTAATCTTGACAAAATTAATGCTAAGCAGCTTAGGTACTTTCACGACAAAAGATAGCTAATAACGCTATTAGGATGCAAGTTTAAACATTTTAAGACCAGCAAGTCGTTTGAACCCTAATCACGAAAGGATTAGTTTGAACCATGTTACTCGGTTCATCAGTGCTTACTTGGATTTGAAAATTGTCTGAATTCCACACATCCCCATTGGTCTGAAATGTGATTAAACCGCTCATTTTGATTACAGTTGATTTCTCGTGGAATTTTACCTCCATTAAGCAAGCTATTAAATCGATTTCACCTAAATCATCGTTTCCTGTACTGTGCGCCGTTTGATTAGGGCATTTTAAATCCATGCTAGTTGAGTACCATTCGTTTCCACTGACGACGCACATTTCCGGCTCTGGTAATCCATTTGGGCTCCTTAACCGGGATATGAATATTCATTTAAATATAAGCTGGGTCGAAATAACAGCAATAGAGTAGAATTCAATAGAATTCAATATACTAGGTAAAATATCAGTTCTGTGCACATCACGTTAAAAAGACTGCGCAGCGATCGAATAAGGAATTACCCTTTCGCTCGATCAGATACGGGTGACAAAAATAACAACCGTTTTGATAGCAAGTGCTGTATAATTTTAACATTCTTTTGTAACTAGCCAGAAATCTTTTAGCTGTTATGTTGCTTAAATACTTTGTTGACTGATGGATTTTAATAGCTTATATGAACTTACATAGGAACTGAATGTAATAAAAGCCTAAAAACGTTCTTTCATTATAATGCAGATAAAGCGACACGCCGAATAATTTTACTAAAAACCCTAATCTTTTGTAATATGATGCAAGCTGAATATGTTTAAATTGTTACGTTTATGCATGCCTCTTAAAGATAGAGTGAGGAATCACTTGCCTTTGTGGAAAAATGTTTAGATCTGCTGTTTCATACACTCGAATTCTTTTACAATCACCTTTTAATACTTAACTTGATTTTTGAAATAAAAGTCAGAAAGATATCCAAGTCTTAAGTATATGTGTTATTTTTATGATGCAGAGGTAGTAATTTAGGTAAACGTGGTCAGTGTGTGTCCTCCAGAAACAGCTTAGCACGAAAATCGCCCTCGAATATAGAACGTACGACCATGGTCTTTATACTTTATAATGGAATGAACAGTTTTCAAACAGATGCATCAACTTTAGTTGTATGAGCAGTTTGCAATAGAAGCGGCCATTCTTAAATGTACTTCTGAATGTCTAAAACAATTATGCATACGAGCTAAATTGTAAGGCATATAATTACCTTCTTTCTTATTTGGTACACTACAGTGCGGTAAAGTTATTTTAGTCAATTTACCGGGGACGAATATACATCCCATCGACAGTTACTAAAAAGTTACTATATTATATTTGCTTAACTCTTGTAAGCTACACTAATAAAAGGACCGGAATACCAGTAAAATCTGACTTTAGTTTTATGGATTTTAATAAAACGCACATAAATCCTTGTCTCGTTTCCCAAAAAAACTTTGCGCATTATAATTTTGTATGCTGCTGGAAAGTATTCAAAACATTTTGTCAAGCTGTTTAGATATGACAAAGACTTCGTCTTTTTAAAATGTTTATCTTTATGTAAACCTTGCACCAAACCCACCTGCGAAGCAATTAATTGTTTTGTCATCGGGACATGCATACGAAAATGGTGTCGAACAAACATGTTTTCATCTGTTTTGCTAAAGCCTATTACAGCATGATATGATGGACTCAATCGTACGCACTAAGCACATGCATTGGGTAAACGGATCGAATGTTGCATCAATTTAATCAAACAATTGTTCTACTTAAGCTCAATTTAACGGGTATGGCTTACTCGACATGGTTAGTCTAGGAGCTGTGGTCAGGGTAAACGAATGACTGGTACTAAAGAGTTCGGGTTATTGCTATGCCTGGTTTTAAAATGTTATGAGGAAGAAGGTAAGGATTACTGTGTTTTCAAAGCTAAATTATTTGAATCATCACGCCAACATGTATGCAACACGTTAACTAAACTACCGAATATTCGAACATCGCATACGAAATGTGAATTATCTACTGGCAACAATAGTGGCACCAGATACTTAGCAATAAACCCCAAAACACTGCATTCAAAGGAATATTGCATGGGCATATGGGATTTCCTGGTCACACAGAGCCTCCACTAATGGCAACGATCACACCAGTTCCCCTGAAATGGTACTGTGTAGGCAAATCACCAAAACATATTGATTATACAATTCGATCCATTTACTCACCGCAGTTGATTATTTTGTTTCATGTAGTCTATCTCATTGAGGCGCATTTAGGAGAATTCAACAGGCGATATCGACGACTGCGTGGCGACTTGATTATGCCGCATGTGATTTTATGCGATTCAAATTATGTGTGCCGCTCTTAACTGCAACAGCAGTGGCACCAAACTTAGAGGCCACTCTTTGAAACTAACAGAATAGTAATGACCTCTGGCTTGCCGTAGAAATTTTATTTCCAACCGTGTGTGCTTATTAAGAAACGCTCTTCTCGAATCGATTGTTACTGCATCCACTCTAGATATATTCACAGGTCGGTTAAATGATGCACTTCATCACTTATATTTCGTGAACTGGCGCTATTCTCCATCCTAAGCTTGGGAAATACCTGAGATTTACCTTTTCCCCTATTGAAGCTATGAAGACACTCGGAGGGCCGGGCTACTGCATTACATGCGATAAGTGCATTCTTTTGACAGTAAACTAATAACTGCCTTTTTTCACTAATGTTATTTGATAACCCACCTGACTATCCAAAGGGGCCTGCAAAATCAGGCTTCTTAACCCGTATAAAATCATGGTACATTGTGCATTATTCATTAATCAAGGAAAACTAATTTGTTTGTTACCCGAAATAATTTGGAACACTGTAGCCCGGATTGGTTGCTCACCTGTTGATCGTTTTTCCGAGCGTGGTAAAGGGATCGCATATGTTTCACCACCATGCGAGGTTGCATTTCAGTGCTTTGATAGGCAGCGTATAATCCTGCTTACCCCTTAATTTGCATGATATTCCTGGGGATATTTTCGCAACAAATATATCTCATTACTTATGGGCATTAGCACAGCAGCTCACCTTGTATGACAATTAAAATATTTTGTTAAGTATTGTTCGGGATGCTCAGTACGATAAAAAATGTGAAAAAGTATACCGGATGATAAAATTAAAGGCGTTTTGTTTACGCAATACTGTCTGCACAAGTGGCATGCGTAAGCAGACATATTAGTTTTGTGGAAGTACTGTTGGTTGCTGCAACGTTTTCCAGCGTATGTCGTCTCCAAATGCACACAGGTAATATTTCGTTATGAATGCTAATTTGGGCGACCTCAAGGCATTTTTTAACACATATTTAAGCGCGAAACTAGCTAATCAGAAAGTTATTCTGTAACTAATAGGCACAAATTGAGAAAAGGTCTTGGCGAAAATCTGCCACCGCCCACTTAAGCTCTTAGTCACTTAGATGTGCTTTGTAACTACTATGCCGAAGAACATATGTAATGTGCTTTGCATTCCTCAGAATCTCTTTGCCAATAAGTACAGGCCCTGATATATGTCATTCTTTTCCATCCAACTGTCAATTAAATTCAATAAATCAGCAAGGCATTAATTTTGCAGGCGAAAACCGTGTTGATATCAAGTTACAGCGCTTCAGATGGTCAGTAATAAAGTCATAAAATCTTGCGTACGTAACCGTTGAGAATACATAGAGGAAAAGTATTTATGATGGTCTGCTGATTGCGAACGAATTTTGTTTTATAAAACTTGCCATATTAGATTAGGTTTTCTCAAGATAAAATTGTATAATACTAATAAGATGTGTAGTTCTCAGCATTTAAAGAGCTGTGTCCCCAATGTATGTCCAAAACCACTTTGAATGTTATGAGCAATAGTTTGAGAAATTTAACAGTGTCTTGGGCGACATACTGGACTTCAAGTCTAGGCTGTTCTGGAGTAACTGAGAAAATACCACATTTTATCTGCGGGTTTGAACTTCAGATTCTGATGAGAGCTCTACCGAACGGTGCAGACAGAAAAAGTAATACATATATTTTAACGTAAAAAATTTATGTACTGTAGTTAACAAACTAGTGTAACTAATGCATTGAATACAACGCGGCAATGTTCTACTAAAATTGTAATAAAAGACAAAACATAGTTAGGCTAATAAATGAAAAACGGGAGCTAACGATGCGTGGTGTAGCATAACATATGGTCCGGCATGGAATCAGAAAATAACGGGATCAATGCGATGCAAAAACATCACAGAAACAGTTAAAGTGCCATACGTATTATAAGCATTATTTAAGCAATGTACTGAGCTGGAGAATGCGATGGCTGCACGCCTGTGTGATGTGGAAGTCATACCACAATGGGCGACCTGTGGAACGACATTTGCGACCAGGTAGCAGCTGCTGCCGAGGAGACAATCGGGCGCACAAACTGTAAGCGGCCTGATTGGTTTGATGACAACAATGCGACGATTGGCGCATTGGTGTAGGAGAAGAATCGCAGCATTTGCTGCACATGTTGCAGACCCCAGTGACTTGGGGAAGACCAGTCAGTTTCGCAGCTGACCCGAGAGCTCCGTCACATAAAAATGCATGGTGGACGGAGAAGGCGAAGCAGATGGAATGCTACGCCGAACGCCGCCAACACAAGGAATTATTTGACTTCTTGATTGGCGGTGTATGAACCGAGATTGGAGCCGCTGAAGACGCTGATCGATGGTAGTTCAGGCGCTACCTGAACACAGACTGCAGACATAATGCAGATCAGGGTAAAACACTTTGATTGTATCTTGTATAACCGTTCAGAGATCGACTGGCCTAGATTGAACTGCTTGAAGCAGTACGACGTGAAGATGAGTCTGGCGGACACGCCGACACTGGATAAGACGCAGAGAGCACTTGCTCCGCTGCGAAACGGCAAATGTGCCGGAGCCGACGAGATCCAGCCTGAAGTATTGAAACCCGGCGGAACCGCCTTGATGACTGCGCTATGCTACTTGGTGCAACGTGTATGCATTGAGGAGGATGTGCCTTCTGAGATGAAGGATGCCCTTGTGCTACCACTGTACAAGGGTAAAGGTAGCAAGCAATGTTGCACGAATTATCGTGGCATCAACTTGCTGAGTTGTGTGGGCAAGGTGATTGCCCAAATCCTGCTCAACCGCCTCGTCAGTCAGGTTGTGGAACCTATCGTGGCGGAAGAGCAGTGTGGATTTCATCCGGGTTGCAGCCCTATAGCTATAGTGTTTGCGGCTCGTCAGTTGCAGGATAATTGCAGAGAACGACACCAGCCATTGTACTTGCTTTTTGTTGATTTCACCAAGGCATTTGATACGGTGAACCGCGAGGCATTGTGGCTGGTGTTTGGTAAGTTTGGTTGCCCGCGTAAGTTTGTAAGTTTACTTGAATGTCTGCACAGTGGTATACGGGATAGGCAGCAGCTGAGTGGAGAGACCTCGGATGACTTTGCAGTTGTCTCTGGTGTGAAGCAAGACTGGGTCTTAACTCCTGCTCTGTTTAATATATATCTTCATGCAATGTTGTCCTGTGCTTTTGATGCGGCTTGTGCTTACGGGGTTCGTGTGGAGCACTATATTGATGGTGAGTTACTGAACATCCGTGGTTTCGATGCAAGAATTCAAGTCTGTGAGACAACTATCCGTATGTTGCTGTTTGCTGACGACTGCGCGTTGTTTTCACACAGCGCGGATGAGTTGCAGCACATGACTAATGCTCTGGCTTCGGCAGCGGCCAAATTTGGGCGCACCACCAACATAAGCCAAACTGTCTGTCTCTTTCATCCTTCACCGGAGGTGCAAGCCATAATGATGTGGCGAATCAGCATTGGTGCTGAAGTATTAGAATCTACCTCCCGCTTTAGCTACCATGGGAGCTGATGTCGACTGATCAGCAGATACACAGTGAGCTTCCTATCCGCTTGCCGAATGCAGCGGCGGCATTCGGGAAGCTTGCGTACCGAGTGTGGAACAACCATCAGCTTACCGTTGGCACGAAGCTGATGGTGTACAAACCCATGATGCCGTCCCTTCTTCTATACGGCAGCGAAAGGTGGACGATGTACCGTCGGGATGTGCGATATCTCGAGCGGTTCCATCAGCATTTGCTGCGACGGATTTTGCACATCGGATGGGGCGACAGAGTTGCAGACACGGAGGTTTTGCGCCGAAATGGGGTGTATGCAGTGGACTGCATACTTTTATTGAGACATCTGAGGTGGATCGGTCATGTGAGCCGTATGGATTCGACGCGGATACCGAAGCAGCTATTATATGGTCAGCTGAGTATTGGGAAACGGCAAGTGGGGAAACCAAAGTTACGATACCAGGACATGATTAAAGTGAGCCACACACGCTCTAATCTTGATTGCAGATCATGGGAATCGAAGGCGGTTAATTGGCGTGCATGGCGTGATCTGATCACGAAGGCAGTTGCTGAGGGTCAGGAGAAAGACTTCATACATGCAGAGAAGAAGCGGCAAGTGCGGAAGCGGCAAGCACCTATGGGTTGTTCTCCATCGACATCGAGCGCATGGTACTGTAGCACATGCGGTCGCGTGTGGCTTAGTCAGGCAGGCTTGGTGAGCCATGAGCGAGGCCACTCGGAACCACCACCGAAGCGACGATGGGTTCTGCAGAGAACGTAGGCAGAACAGGCGCAGCGTTTGTAGGTACGTTGCATTCGATTTAATAACCGCGTGCTTGCATGCTACCTCACTTCATTTCAGTTGGTGGTTTTTCAATTTTGTCCTAATGCTTTTCTTTCTCAAATAAATGTCCACCTATACGCTCTTCTATAAACCTGCACAACTCGCTTAAGCCAATTTTAGTTAATTTCGATAACATGTTTGCATTTGTGTCGTTTCCGTAAAATATACTTTCTAACCCCTGAACTTACCTCGGATCCTTGGTTAACAACTTATTTCATATCCTCATTGTTTAAGATTTTTGTCACATTTGCTTATGCATTAAACGAGTTATTTGCTTTGTTAGCTTTCTCTCAAGTGATTAGCTGTTGCTTGATATTTCCGGTGTAGCTGCGCTTGATGTGCATGTTGACAAGGTGCCTACTTGTCAATTACCCATTACCTCGTCCATACTGGCTCTGGGAGACAGTTGGTGGTTGCTGGAGGGGACGGGATGCACGGTCCTTGTGGCCGTGCTGGGATCAAAGATTGGTTCCATGCAATCAGTTGGGAGCGGACTACGGTCCAGCCACCATGTTGTGTGCACTTGATTCCCAAATAAATCGTGCTTATGTTTGCCTGTGAAGGAGTGTGGGCCGGCTCCTTTGATGAAACGTGGCTCCCATCCACATGCCTCTCGGTCTTATTCCTTCGGGTTTACACTGGATATGGGTGGTGCAGCGCAAGCCACCCCTGGTCCCTCGGTAGGCGCAGGCCTCCTGTGGGTGGCCACAGTGACAGGCAAATCCGAAGCGGGATGCCACCAACCATATTCAAATGAAACCGTCGTAAGGTGTGGAACTTCGGAGCTTTTATTACGCACCAATCTCAACCATATGTTGCATTGATTAAAGGTTGAGATCAAGGTAGACAAAAGATAATGTGAAAGCCAAATAACGTAAAAAGTAAAATGATTAGATAGTACTAAATTGGGAGGAAAAGGCAAACATGTGCACACTGTTTGGTCTAATTAAGTAATGTTTTCATACGCCATAGGTAGGTCCCTGCTTCCAGTGTCAGGAAAAGAAGGAGGAATCCGACATTTCACCCAATCGTAGGAAAGACGTTCCAAGGAAAGCATCACCAGCTATTCAGTAGGATGAAAGTAGGCGAGGCAAAGGAAAAATTTGGCCAAAGCAATCAAGTCAATAATAAAAATAAGACAAAATTTAGGTAGTTACTCATAAGTACACCCACTAGGTTGAGCAGAATTATATGACTATTTCAGACTGGTCGTTGTGATAGCAGTGTCAGGTCATAGTGAGCAGATAGATCAACCAAACGAGCCAGACAGTCAACGAGAAATTGGAGTAACGGATTTGATTATTGGACAAGGATTGAGCTAAATGCATTTGCGTTATTCCTCGCTTGTTTAGCTGAGTCAAATCAGGAAACTCATCGACTCAGAAGTGTCGTTAATTACGGAGGTGAATGCGCAGATGGTATTAAGTTGTTTTGCTAGCCAAAAATGCTGTAATATCCGCCGAGTTAACTTTGTCGAATAAACGCTTAACCCTGTAGTACTTAGTATGCAAAAGTCATCATGTGTCAATGTTAAAACAAAATTTGAACGTGCCAGCAATTCCATTTATATGTTATTCACTGCTTATATTTCAAACAGCGTATCACTATGTCTGATTACTGCAGGTAGCATATACCGTAGTAATGCATGTCCTATTATAAAAGGTTTGAGAGCAGTTTGCCAACTCCCTCAAATAAAACCACTTGCTCACTTCTATTGTCACATAACTTAAACGAGCCAAAACTTAAATTTTGTCTGGTCAGTGAAATTTAAACCGTTACTTATATACCGATGCAGTTTAATTGTATGCAACCACAGTAGTTAGTATGTTAACGCATTGTCATCGTCGTGACAGTTCACAAAAGCAGACAAATTTAAAGATCGTTTCGATTAAAACATGTGAACGATTTTTAATGCAAGATTATCCGCTTTTTGCAGTTGACTGCAAGTAATTTGATGGTATTCAACACATGGTTTTATGCACAATTTTTAAAGAATCCAATTGATGCATACAACTCCCGTGTTCTGACGACTTCAGCAGCGATTTTGCTGGAGATTGCCTGAAAAGCTATGAATTAATTCCTGAATTTGAAAGACGCAGATTACCTTCGTCATAGGTCACACATTATGCCTCATGTAAGATACCTGTATGATTCGGTTTTTCTACCAATATAACCATCACCAGCATGGTGCTCAGCACATTTTTATCCATAGCCCATTGTAGCCTACAGGCAGAGCTCTAGTTTCTAAAGAGATCACATTGGATTGCACACATGTTGGGACGAACCCGTAGTGTCCGTTTGCTAACTGGTATAACTTCTTAATGTATTTATCAACGCGGAATTACTTTCCATCTTTTAGGCGACCGAGTGGGCCATGAATGTATAGCAGGTACTGATGTGCGGCTAACATATATCCTTCAAATACGCACTTGATATTAATGCCTATTCGGACATGCTATTACCCTATTTTAACTCCGTGTATCCGCTTTTCAAGGTAAGATGACATCAATTTTTAAAAGTATTTGCAGTCGTAGTTCTTTAACAAATCGCAGTAGATCATAGGATGCATTGTAAAATGGCTTCCGTATACAAAGGACTGGATGACGAGACTATTTCAGAATCTATTTCTCTGGTGATGCAGTTGAGAAAATTGAGCTGGCAAGAAGCGCGTCACATGTTTCACAGATTTGAACGCTGATATTTAGTGAACATTTTCACGAAACCCGAGCGTTCCATCATGTATCTGTTATGTTTGCCCACCGTTATTCTGGATATGATGGAATTACTACGTCTGTGACAATAGTATTCACAACGTGCACTGGATAACGTTTTGTTAAACTGTAAATTGTCATTTACTGCATACTAGATTTTTTGATCATTATGATAGTATTTAAAATGGAAAGAAAGACTAGGATGTCAGTTACACTACATTTTATTGGGACTAGTGCAGCTTTATGGATTAGGATGAAAGATAGCTTAACCGATTCATTTTGGTGCTTAAAGCTGCCGAAAGTAAATTGTGCTGTACAAAGTGCAACACTGTTTTTACAATGATCATCGAACTGGCCTCTCTATCCTTATCAGATACTTACTACTAGGCAAAATTCGTTGATGATCATATGTAAAGATGCACAATCAGGTATCCAGTTATGCGTGTCACGTACCCTCCTTGGTGGCCTTCGAGTAGAAATATTGAAATCACCGATAGCCATTTTGTTGCTCTTCAGTAAAATTCCTCTTATGTACATTCAATTTTGTGTTGCACATGTTCCCCATAAAGTAACATTTTATAATAGTGCATTGAAATAAATAAAGTGTTAGTCTTCATAAAAGTTTATTCTACATTGGCGAGATTCTCCGCAATGTGCATAAAAGTTAGTAGGCGATTTTGGCCATCTACTGCGCCATAGAGTTGCTATTTTCGTGCATTGTTGACTTTGTCTATAGGGCGCATTACTGAGGAATACGAGTTAGGAAAATGCGATTTAGTTTAAAAATATATTATGGCTTAAGAATGCACATAACCGTATGGTAGAAAACAGGTCATGTTCCACTACTGATTTGATTGTTTTGCCCTATACTTAGGCGGTCTTTGACACCAATGGGCACATGTGGGCGTCTAAAGACAAAACAAGTTGCTGAGAAGGCGAAGCGGTGCATTAGTGAAACAAAAGTCTAGGTATTGTAACAGCTCAAACGTGGATTCTATTTGCCACTTCCTAAGTGTTATCTTACCGACCCAGCGTTTAGTCGCATGTCTTATTTTCACAACTTATCGGTAGAGGTAAAATACTCCGATACGCATCCTTCCTCCGTTTGCTTTTTATAACATGCGCTCTGCATCCGCTTTGATTACCGAATTCCTTGCTTTCCTTGCGCCTATTCATTTTCACGCATGCTACTAACTAGTAGTGCACCACCACTAAGCTCTGAAGAATTGATGTGACTTTGAGATGTTGCTGTTAAACTTTGTGGCTAGTAGCATAGCGTCCATGGTTTTTACGACCGTAAGTAAAGCATATTTAATTAAACCACTTAGTCATGCCATAGCATGGAACGTCAGGTAAAAGAATTGTATATATACCGCTTTTTGTTAAAATACGATAGGCTCGTGAATTCTTGTAAATACTTTATACCTAGTGACTTTTGTATAAGTGAAGACAGCAACCCGCAGGATATAGACTATACAAGCAACTTACCAGAAGAAACTGTTTGTTCTTTTAATGTTCATCTCGTAGCTTAGCTGAATTTGTTGGGTAATGGAATGCCGTGACCTCCAGACTATCAGCTCAATATGTCTCTATAGCATATATGGATGATAACAAACGGTGAAATTATATCGGTGGCAGCAAAATGTCACGTACGTGTGACACGCCACTCTGCCTTTGTATCATTATGCCATCATTTGGTTGCACATCGTATGACTCGTATCCCAAATCATTCAAATTTAGTTTGAATCGAAACTTAGGCAAAGTGATTATCTTACTAACCATTACACACGCATGCTTATAAAATATGAAAGGAAACAAATTTCTTCAGTTGCATTTATGTTATTTATTACAAATCTATTCAGTGCCTCTCGGAACATGACATAAATCGGCCGCGTAACTGCTTACCATCGCTGTTGAGATAAAGGCGTTTTGTTCCTCTATAGCTCCTTTGCTACACTTTTCTGGTATGCATTAGCGAATGAATGTGGGCAAGTAAAATTTTCTTTGTGCCTTCATATTCTGCATTAGCGTACTACATTATATATTACGGGCTGTGATCTCAGCTTAATACACGTCATAAAGATGAGCCCAAAAAGTTACAAGGCCGGTTTTCCCTGTCTTGTGGTCGAACTGATTCAAGATTCCTCTCATGTTGCTCTTAATACACAAATTTCGCGACGCACATAATTTTGCTTACACCTATCCAACTTGGGTTTAACTGTGCTTACCATTTTACATACCACCATCTAATTGTCTAATACACACTACAGTTGCATCCGTTACTGCAAATGGAAAAAACGTTTGATAAAATACACGCGCACGGTTACCCTAATTTCAAATTTGCAATATAACTTTCAGCTTTTTAACAAGAGAGTAATCTCAGAGCTTATGGTGAGCTGCATACAACAAGGATGCGAAACAGGTTTTTATTGCCACAGCCGATATAACAGCTTACATCATAACAACTGCTAAACTGGCGTGAATTCTACAACTTTCCGCAATACGCAAACCACCACCAAGTGGAAACCCGGCCATATCGATAGCCAAGGGTTTGTAGCCTACAACAGAATGTTTTGCTTTTACCTCCGTTGGCTTTGTTTGCCACCTTGGCCTCCCTCATAAAACATTGACAAATGACAGCCTGTGCCTGAAACAACAGGCTCAGGTGCTGCAAGCTAGTTATGTAATGGCTATTAAAATTACCTAATTCGTTTGAAGCCACGGATGGGATCATAAAATAGCAGCAAAGAAATGATTAGGTAGAATATTCGCTCACCCCAAACAAACGTTTTCGCGATTTCCAATGTCACCCTAAGAATGAATAAATTGGAATAAGCTGTTTTAATGATCGCACGAAAGTCCATTGCAAGTGTGTTCGTTTAACTACAGAGGTTGTTAAAAGGCGAAGCTATGCGCAAAATTCACTTGGTTCCGTGTACTTAACACACTCCTATGGTGCATCAACGAGGCAGCAGATTAATTTAATAAATAGACAGCGAATGTACAGCTCAGTACGGCTAGTATGGGGACCAATTCCGAAGGAAGTGCAGCAGCACTTAAATTTCTTTGCTTAACGTAAGCTTAGATTTCAAAAACGGTAGCGAAAATAGGCGTATAGTTAACCGCACAGAACCAGCTGCCACTTCGACCAGAATTAGTACATAGGCAAGTAGATATTCCCTGCTAACCCCCGAACCACAATATTGCATAGAGGGATTTTTCTCGGGAGTGTGGCTATCTTATACTCTGTATTATTTGATTTAATCTACCACTACTAAAACCATGGAAAGGTACGCAACCGTCGCTGTGCATGCAGATTCAAAGCGCATTTAAAGGGCATTTCTGCTACCATCCCGAAACTCGAACAATTGTACACAAATACCAGTGTCTCCCCTAGGTATCCCTATACCTCACCGGCAAAATTTTGGTAGAGAAGCATGACTACATGAATAAGATCAGTTACTCCGTCCTGCTTGAGTAATAGACAAACTATATCAAAACTTTACGCTACAAAGGTTAAACCAAGGAATATCTATCCATGAAAGGTTAAATATGTTTTTTTCTCCGCCACGTGGACACAGCTTACAATAACAAAACAAGACTACTTCGGAAGATGAAGAAAAGACCGCCCTCTTATAAACATACGTTCTTCTTGATTCGCCAAGCAACGTTCTTTTATGTTTTGATATTGCTACTAGTTATTGTCAGTAAAGTAGCTTAACACATAATAATAAAACGAACAAGCGAAGAGGGATCAATTTGTGTCGATGGCGTCTCTGAAATCCAATATTCAACCGGGTTGCAAATCAAAGCTCGTGACTTGAACGGGTGGTTTCACAACTGCCATACCCACTCGCTTTTGGCTTGACAGTTAAGTCAACAACTGCTTTACCCGTATCACCCAAGTAAAATAGAAGTGGTCCAAGGTTGATGAACCTCCTGGTGTACTCCAAAAAAATGTTTGGAAAGCTGCTTGGAAATTGGCAGAATTTACGCACCATACTGCTCTTAGCGATAGGTTCAAAGGCTGCCAAAACCAGACCCAGTGTGGCTGAGGAAACACAAAGTCAGAGAGAAATTGTCGCCATCCATGTTTCCTGCATTTTCGAACCGGGACGGAGTAAAGCTTACCAGCGGATGTAAGGTATAGGAATATGCGATCATGAGCAATTCACCACTGAAGGCTTAGGTAGTAGGTGCTCTGTGAAAAAGCCAACAGCGGCCCCGAACTCTTGTCCAGATAAATATATAACAATCTATCAGCCGGTCTCACAAGGGTTGGCGTACATTTTCGGAAACCATTTGTGTTCAGATATGTTTCTTGCGTCTGTTGCTTAAACTTATTTGCGTACAAACGCAGAAGGATTTTTATTAGTTTTTAGGACTCCGATTTCGTTAACAGGTTCCAAAGCCTAATGATAAGCTCATCAGAAACCAAAATTGGCTGCTCGAAAAGCAGGACTCAACAACATGTGTAAGGGACTCGACTTGGCTCGCCCACATAGCCTCTCTGAGTGAGAATACCTATACTGCCTATAAAACGCATGGAAGTCATCTTTGATGACAGCGTAAAGGACCAACTATATCTTGCAATACGATGTAGCTTTAACCCCACGCTCCTATAAAGTCACATAAAAACTTCTTAGTGTTTAGCGAAAAATGCATTTTTTGGATAGTGGATGAATTTTAGCACAACGTATACCAAAATAGCCAAATTTCTTAGTAAATATTTTAAATTTATGTTCCAAATTGAGCAATCATCTTACATCCTGCCTATGCAGATAATGTTGTCCTCAGGCCTCACTACTTATACCTTACAAACATAGGTATACCAAAGCGGCTGTAGTCTTTCTGCGAGTACAGCTCAACTGGTGCAGAAGTCAATCGTTCAAATGCGTCGCAATTTGTTACATAATTTCATGGATTTCTCAGCGACAAGCAGAGTTTGTACTTTGTGGAACCATTGAAACAGATCTAGAATTTACAAATATGGTAGCCGTGCAGCATCACCCAATTATCGCAAGATAACAACACTTATCTGGATCTGGAGGATGTTAGAATCTATTGTAGCTGAGACGCGTTGGGGTGCTTAGAGAATGACATTATTCGTACTCCGCGTTGGAAGGAATTACACCAATATCCGTCCTGCATTGCTTACATGTTGATGGCTCGCGCATGCTGGATGGGATACTTAGAGGCTGTTGGCAGACTAGATGCCGCGTAAATGGATTTATCCCATCAGTTCCATGATCCTAACCATATTGTATTTCGTACACTTCGGAGTTATGTAACTGGCAAGCACTTCTAGGATAAAATAGGTAATTTTCTTGATCAACGTCACCTGAATTTGAGCGTTCACAGCAGGCCAACTGGATCAAACAATTCCGGTGTGGCTTATCTCAAAACTTGATACTCCCGTTTTGTCCTAAATAAATAATCTCGCGTGGGTGCCATCCTGACATTTTCTACTTAACTTTAATGAGCTAAGGATATAGCGTGCTAGCACTATATTAGAGAATTGAACAGCCCTAAAAGGTGATGTATATGTGGCATTCTCAAAATCCATAAAATTCAAATCAATGCTGCTAAATAAAATTATCTCACCGATCTTCATCAGGACCTCAAGGCCACCAATTAATGATTCCGTTTTTACAGCGCACAGCTCATCAACACGATCTCAACCTGATCTTGCAATAGTATTTTGTTTGTTTGAGTCAGACTTAAAAGACATAGAAGGGAGCAAATCTACAGTTCGGCCACCATCGTCGGGCGCTCGACATGATTAATGTCTCAGTCTCTCTGAAAATGCTTGGCAAGTACATGAGGCAGCAAAGTAATAGGCTAACTAAACATGTCAACACTAGCAGAAGCACAATCACAGCGTTTGATACTGCACAACGATAGACGATCAGGGATGTCAAAGTGTTGACCCAGCTTTTCTAAACCTTTGGCTTGAAACAGTCTCAGCCTACGGCGTACGTTAGTGGCGTTTAAAAAGAGAGCTATCAATGGTGTGACCGATTCCAACGTACCTCAAACACACAAACTACTCTCTGTTAAATCAGCCATGAAGTATCTGCGAAGTCTTTAGTTTAAGAAGGCCGTACAGTAGAGCAGAATGTGATGTTCACGAAAGGTTTTCTCCTGCTGAAGTGTAAATAGCTAAAACTCACTCTTAGCGCAAGTCTGTTATGCTTCCACATTACCATTACGCACAAGAATGCCGCGACGGCATTTGACGCATTTACAATATCTGATATAGCCTATGAAATGCGAATGACGATATTTGTGTAAAACTTAGTTAAATGTATCATAATCCTCTAAGAATCCAAGTAGTAACACACACACCTTTGCTACAGCAAATCGCTTAGTGAAACAAGCATCTGGCGAGATTTTAACTACACTGGTTTGCCTTTTAAATATCACCCGAGTCATCCTGTGGGCTCGTCGAGCATTTGATATATACATCTAATAAACCCTTGCGTCATTGCTTGTTTCCCAAATTAGAAGTCATTTTAAGCAACAGAAATTCTGTAAGCATATATTCAAGTTTACCAAGCGCAGTTTAATGTGTCAGTTAAAAACGGTTCATGACAAAAAGTGTTCTTGTTTGTAAAGACATAAATCATGCAGAACGTCAAATATCAGTGCACCTTTTTACATCGTGATTTTATGTTTTGCACATAAGAACGCCAATAATAAGAAGGCGTATGCAGTTGAGCAAGTACCTTAAAAGACCACAAGCAAAGTGATATGTGTATAATAAATGTATGAAATACACACTTTATGCAGCTAATGTAAAGGAAAGTTTTTTAACCAATATTCAGTTTAGCATAGCAAGCAACCACAAAGGCTCTTACCGCTGAAATGAGAGTGTAGGAATATGGACAAAATAACAAATATTACGAGATATAAGCTGATTTCGCAGCCTCTAAATGGAGCGTTCCTTAAATGTAAATACCGCTTAATTATTGCATTCAAAAAGCGCTATCTGTAGTCGCCAAAAGTGCATATTCGCAGGCAAGTGCTCGGTACTCTGTTCTCATTTGTAAAGCAAGTACCTGTTCTCTGTGGGTCTACAGGTTAACCTAAGAAATGAAAGAATATAGAGATAGTAGAAACGTTGAACTTAACGTCAAATATAATTTCTTTGACGCGTTCAATATGATAGGTTTAGTAAAATTGCATGCGTGCCATGACTATGGAACCTGCTTAAAAAATTCCCTTATTGATTGTCACCATGTTTTGAAATGTTGTTTCAATTTTATTATATTAACAAGAAGGGTTCTGTAAAGGCGTAAAACATATATTTCATAGATAAAACTCCAAACTTTTAACAAATTAAAAAGTGGTTGTTAAGGAGAAAACCTACGATAATTCAAAAGTTTTGTTATTGCATGCTGCTATTTTATAAACTGACAGAATGAAGATAAAGTAACGCTTGAATCTATGATTTTGCTGAAAATTCTCTTAGTAAATACAGTTTTGAAATCTTGAGTAAAATAAATTTCTCCTATCTAATTAAGTGAGGCCCGGACGTATTATGGAATCTGGAATCCGAATGCTTAGCCAGACCACGTGCTAGTACAAAGAGAGCATTGGCGAAATAGAAAGCATCCTACCACTTACGTAATGGACGTATGCACTAAGTCGTAACCGGTCTGCCATATAAGAGTATACGAGAAAAGTCTGAATGTTGCCGTACCCAACGTGTATCAAGCATACTCTAATGGTAGCTTCCGATTCAAAGCACTGAGGGGCGCAGGACTATTTACTCCAAAAATGCTCATAGAACGAGTCCATTTAGTAAAGTAAATATACGGGTAGACTTTCCAAATAATCTCTCACAGATTATCGAAACAAATTGCTTCCTACTTGTAACGACATTTACGTTTGGGGCCGGATCTAAACAAAAGCCGACCAGAACTGGTCTTACGTCAGCTGACTAAAGTGTTGGCTATATAATTGAAGGCTGCTAGCTCAGGTTGTTCAGATGGCTGTTGAACTGTTTGCTGAGCTTGGCAATTTTGTTGCAACAAAATTGCCAAAACACAGCTTTGGGTTTATTTTGAATATTTTAGCCCATGTAAGACAGCGGCAGTATGTACAAATAGACCTAATTCTTATGTATATAACTTACAAACAAACACTCTTATTTTGCTTGCTAATAATATAGCATTACTTAAAGCCCCTGGTTTAATTTCGGATTTAGGCAATTACTGTTTAATAGTTGCTGAAGTATCCCGAGTAAAGTAATCCGGTCTGATGTCTTTTGTCCATTCGGTATGTTTGACAGTCGAGTTGGCGATATCATTATATAGGAAAATGCCTTAACAGGCCTGATATAAATGTACTAGACTTAAATTCAATTCGGTATTTATTAAGCCACCGTTTAAAGTAAAATAGAAGGAAATTGGCATTTCTTTCGGTTACCTGCTCCATTTTATGTAAAATTACACCAGCTATATTTCATCTTTGGTGTCCATTTCTCCGATTAATTCAGGTTAATGTAGCATTGATATAGGAATACATCAATATCCAAATTACGCTTTGAAACACGAGAGATTTAGTTTTAATGCTTTCAATAACCTGGAGATATTAGGCAGCTACAACTACTTTTAATTCCTAATAAGAACAGGACATTTTCCTTCTAGAAAACCGGATCATTATTTACACAGATGTGCTGATGACCACGTTGGACAAGTTCTTATCATAAGGAAAACCTGTGAGGCGAAATTAAACAAAAAATTAGTATTGCAATACATCGCAATATTATGTGATATATTATAAAAAGTGAATTGCGCTTTTTTCAGAGCCCATGAATGAGAACGAATGATACTGCAAAAATAACCTATCTTTAATCATAGAGGTGAGCAGTTTTGATGGTGCTTTGTGTATGGTTTCCGGGGTTACTTTTGAATAATGTCAGTACAGGAGCCAGGATTACCAATCACAGGATTTCCGGGCATATTGTATGGTTTGCATAATGCTTCCTAACACAATTCATATTTAAGGGCGAATCCCGTCCATACTTTTATTCTATAATGTCTCTGAACGAGAACTATAGCCTTAAAATTCCTAGAACTTTACCATAGTGGAGCCAAGAAGGAGGTAACATATTAGGAGCAATGAGCTAGAGTAAAAGCGGGTGAAGCAGAGTGATATAAAATGTTGCGAATTAATGCGAAGAAAATCGTAGTGGTATCCATTATGCCCTTCATGTTGCAAATGCTGCCATATGTAATTTGGTTTTAAAAACATCCTTTTATGCGAAACAATCAAAACAAAACTTTAAACTTTGCTATGCAAGCAACAAAATAGCTAAACGAAACTACCTAGTTTCGAAAAGAAAATGTTTATTTCTAAAAAGAATCAACTCCGCAGCATAAGGATTGTTATAAACCGTAATCATACTGAAACTGACGAAGCAAATGTTTAAGAAAAAAGGAAAAAGTGAAATAGTATTAAAAGCTGTAAACATTTTACAAATAGAATATTGAAAATAGTAAACGGCGTATCTCACAAGATAAATCTGTCGTACCAAAGTATAATATATCACATTATATTAAGGGAACAATAACCGGAGTAAAAACTACAGGAGTAATGAGAACAAGGGCTTTAATACAACTATAGTTATCTTAAAATGAGACGAAAAGGAGTCCAATGGATGAGACTGGCATTGTGGATAATGTGCTCGATGCATTCGTGGGTTATGAATATGCTGAGGCTTTAGCTAAGCAAGTTTTTCGCTGAATCGCTTAGACAATATCTTACATTGTTTAATGTATGCAATAGGTTATGGTACAACACAAGTAAAAACCTATATTGATAGTACAGAGTACAACATAAGCTCAGTCTCCGCTAAAATGCAAACATCTACTATCTCAAAACAACTACCTCCCAAATGTTATCAATTTGTCCTTGGGAACTTTCCTAGTATACTCTTATTTTTATGATAGGCCTTTGGTTTTTCGTTAGACAGCTACTACCCATGACAAAAGCTTTTTTCATATTTGACCCAATCTCATTTATATTTCCTTAATATTTACAATGTTTGAAAATTCTTTTTGTTTAAAAAAGAGCGAATTTTGCATCATTCAGGGTTTTACAGAAGTCAACTTCGCGTTCCAACCTGCTCTTCTATATTAACCAGACGGAATATGGATACCGCGGGTTTGTTTTTTATTTGAAAAACCTTATCGGCTTTTCGTTCAGAGCTAAAACACCAACGGAGTTGCTACACACCATAGCTCGTACATAGTCTAAGCATTCATAATTCCGGGTTTACTTTTGCTCCTTAATGCGCTCCAGTTGTATGCCTGCTTTTTCGTTGTAATTTATCTTTGGCTGCATTCATTGATTTATCGAGAGTTCTTCGCACAGACTTTTGAGTCAAGTAGCCGACACCCATCCTGAAAAGCAACAGAGAGCCGGTTAGTCCAGTTGGGACTGGTCACTAGTATGCATTCTTCAGTTGCATTGTCTGAACTCTTAGAATGCGTGCGCTATAGAAAAACTTTGTGGAAGTAGTCCACTTGAGCTTACCATAATGAGGTAACTACGTCTGGAAATTCGGCTACGTTATTCAAGGTTATTAATTTTCGCAGCGGCATCATGTAAGGCATATAAAACAGCTAATATTAACAATGATTACCAAAAAATTGACTGTATCTATAGTAAACAATATGTTATCATCTAAAAGCAATTCATGTGACTATCCCAAGTTTATTTGCCATGAATTACATGGCATCTACCGCTGTATTTGAGGCCTACTTTGAGGATGATCTATGTAGATGTTAGCTGTATTAGTGCAGCCATGTACTTTAACAGTAGGGTAAGACATAACAATAGCGTAGATATTAGTTAGATTAACGGTTCCGTAGAATCGTCTCAATGATGGCTTCTCCAAACAAATGAAAACTCAAACGGCTGTAAGCATGCATACAAGTCAGGTAAACTCCATGCATTGTATTAAAGCAACTTTGCAGTAAATGCATTTGTACCTTATTTCCAGCACTGATTTCTACAAATGGAGACTATCTACGTATGCAAATAATTAATATGTACTCAGTAGACGTAGTCTTGTAACAGTCCAGTTGCTCTTGTTTTAGTAACCATTGGATATTTTCCCTACGCATATCTTATTTTGGAAGCATCAAAAAATAGTTTGGTTTATCTGCGGCATTTATTTTAACGTCCTCTCTAAAAACACTTTTAGCCGAACACATACGGAGCGCAGAACCTAGAGCAAGATGGTTTCAGTTTATAAGCAAAAGCCTTAATTGCAGACGCCATCATAAACACATACTACCCCTGACAGTCTACTTTAAATTTGGTTCCTTCGCTGAATAAGGATTGCACCGTAACAATCAAGTTGATAATTTACTTAGAAAATTAGATTTATGAATATATCCATATGGGCTTATAAACAAACAGTACAAATGGCGTGAGGCCAAAGCACTTTTAGTTACGTAAACCACACTTTTTCATTTCACTACTGATCACATTATGAACACAAAATGATCAACTGCGACTGACAGCATAACTATGCTCATCATAGTAAGTGACTTCCCCTCCATGCTTTGAGGCGTACCAAGAGGATTCACTGCATTGATTATTTCCTTTAATATCTATTCACATTTTATACAGTGTGCAATCAACGTGCGTGGGTAATATGATTAGACACTTAGGTCTAGCTGTAAGATGATGTTGCTTGTTATCGAACGCATCAAAACCATTGGTGGAATTGCAAAACTAGAATGGTATTACATTTTGATATCTTTAAACCAAAAACCATACCACTTGGTCAGACAATAATCAACCGCATCAGCGTTGTCTTACTTATTGAGTGGTCGAATCCATCCTCTTAATTTATATTACACATCTGCAGCAGGATTTTAGATATAATTTTGTTGAGGTCTTCATTTCAACAGTTCACAACATACATAGACCAACCTAGCCCGAAAAAGCGCCATACGCTTTCGCTCTATTGCGGCTCGTCAGTGGTGTGCATTTCCTCGGTCCTCTATGGAGAATCGAACTCACGACGCAGCCTCAATACTCTCAGTGACAGTAGAAGTGCTATATCCCAGTTAATTTGCAAATTATGTAACCCAACCAACGTCCCCCATGTCTAAGTTACTTAAACTGCTCGCTAGTTGGCATCTGTTTTAGCGGTCATGGATGGGCTCCTCCTTAGAGCACCGAGGAAATGCACACCACTGACGAGCCCCAATAAAGCGAAACGCGTCCGGTACATTTCTGGACTACGTTGCGCTATGTAACTTGTGAACTACTGAGATGTAAACCTCAACTAAATTACAACTAAAATCCTGCTGCTTACCAGTAATATAAAATAAAAAGCCTCTCCTAGTTTCAAATTCTAAGGGTATAGCGTCTATCGAGAGGACGTCATCATCTCGCAGGCTAGCCACTCTCAATGGCATTGGAAGATAGATAATGCTATGTCCCAACTGGTTTTCAAAATATGTAGCCCAACCAACGTCCCACTTGGCTCAGTGGCATAAACTGCTGGCTAGTTGGCATCTGCCTCTAGCGTTCTTGGGTTTGATCCTCCGTAGAAGACCGACGGAATGAGAACTAATGACGTGCCCCAATAGGGCGAAACGCGTCTGGTACTTTTCTGGATGTGATTGGCGATATAGATTGTGAACTATTGGGATAAAAACCACAATATATCCTCTTAATTTTCAATTCGCAATGCCACATTAATTGGTGTTCGATATTTTGTGGCCAGGTGTCAAATACAAATTTTTAGCAGACACATGTTTGAACATTGAGAATGTGGAAGTAACCAGGCGCAATCCGGCGCAGGCTAGAAATATGTTCCAGCCGTATATTCAACGGCCTTATCAGTGATTAAATTTTGGCTTTTTGCATAGTTGCAGCTAATTACTAAAAGATGACTACATCGCTGATTGGCAATGCACAAGATGGAGCATATACGAGGGTTTAACAAGATATTTTGACCCCTATTAATTGTTTCCACTTCGGAGTTGCAAAATCGATAATCCAAATTGGTCAAACTTGCCTGTGAAGTCAGGGTTTTGCTGTGAAGTCATGCAAATTTATCGGCTCCTCTAGGCACAACAGTGATTGTTATTTATTCTATTTATTCGCTAAAACTTGTAAATTTTAAATGATCGTTCCCACTTATGAAGCCGTGTACCGTCCGTCGGGAAATACACAAATTTATTTGTTTATCTACTTATTCCTTTTCTATTGCTTTGTTATTATAGATAAGCCATAAAAGACACAAAATGTGCATGTTTTTGTTCGGTTTTTAAAATATGCATGTATGACGAATTTATTTTTTATTTTACTTTCGCAGATAAAACTGTTATCTATTGGTAGTTCGTTCGTTGCCATAGAGCCAAACCATCGGCTGCTTGAGGGGGGCACAGTTTAGTAGATGGCTGCAAGCTAGGCTTCTGGCTAAAAGATACTATAAATCATGGGTGTAGTAAGTAGTTTTGAATGGTACACATAAAAATTCACCACACGTAGATTCATTCATGTAGCTATAACACGCCACGAAAAGCTCAGTGCGACCATTTGTACCTTTCGGGAATAGTCAACAATGCGCATACGATCTGATCCCTGTGGGGCTGGAATTGCTAACTCGACTGTTGCCAGGTTGTGGTTGCGATGATTGAGATACGGAGCACCGTAGAGACTATGATGACTAAGCTACTAGGTGTGGTATATTGATATTGTAACTAGCAAACTCATTGAATTTATTGGCGATGTAGTGTTGTTTCTTCGTTTGGCTCAGAAGATGTGTAACGTCAGTATTGTTTGTAATCCAAAGATTAAAATTAACCTACTTATATGTAGTTTGTGGTGATTCGCATATGCGCTGCTGCATATACAAATTCGTAGGCTTTCACCGACACTACGAAGATGCATTTTCTTGTAATCGCTGAAATGTAAGTAACAACTGCGTTTGTGATTTGTAAGCCCGTCAAATTAAATACATTTGATAGATTTCACCTCTCATCTCACAAGCCGGTTTCACTTGAACTCGCGCCAGTTGTATATCTGAAATCACACGATAAGAAAACCCACTATATTAGGCAGAAGCTGGTTGCGGGTTTAGTGACTTATGCACCAGCCATGATTTTAGCACCATCCTTTATTTCGCCATAATTCCTGCTTACATAGGTTATCAATATGTTGCATCAAGATTTATCAGTTATACCAATCGCAGGTAGCTTACGTCATACCCTTAATGCTGGCCGACCAATAAGCAGGCTTTATTCCAAGTAAAAGTTGTCACGCGTCTGATTTGTGTCGGGTATTCTGGTACTGCAAACGATTTCACGCTTCTTGGTGTGAATAAAGTAACCTGAACCCGGATTCCGAAATAGCAAATATATCAATGAAACGAATAGTCCAACATCCCGAGCTAAGTAAATTAGCCAGCTGAATTCAGCCTGGAATTCTGTGCTAAATTACTTGCGGACAAAACTTGAATACCTCTTTCTCTAACAACGGAGATTTTTTAACAGATGTTTCACATTTGAAACGCCGTTTATATTGATCAAACCTTTTGCGCAAACTTTTTATTGAATGACCAAATTCGTTTGTACGTAAGAATCGGAAATACGTTTTGCTATGAATCCTACAGGGTTTACGTTTATCTTGGTACCCTTAATTGAAAAATTTCAGTGTAGCCGGGCAAAACGCAGTCACAATTCAGTGTACTCAAAAGAGTTTCCTCGGTGTGTTAAGTCCCGGGAAAATGGTTGATGCAAATTCACTGGTCGAAAATTATTTTGTTGCATCAACTAGACAGACTTGGTGGTATTTTGCTGAACCCTTAGCAAGCATGTTTTAAAACCAAACTTAACGTTAAATATATATATCAAATGATAGCTCTAAAAGTTATTACACGTCTTGTTAAAGCCAGAAGGAAGCGGAATCACTGTTTATGGCTGCGTCAACCAACGCTGTGTGCTATTCATTATTTCTACACATTATAATTATCTCAGTGATCTGGCTGATACTTTCTCGAATTTTCTCACAGACAGCGGAATACGGTAGTTTGTTTTGCTAAGATTCTGTTAACTGCTGAGGAAGGTGACCTCTGAATATACAAATGACCAAATAACGATGCAATTAAATTTACTTAGTCAGGGGAACAATGAAATGCTTATAGACGAGTTATGAAGACGTTCAATTGTTTGTTGAAAGCAACAGTTCTTCTCGAAGCAGAACTAACCGGCACAATGTACTGAATCGGTAAATCATAAAACATTAGTGCCTACGGATTTTTTCACTCACGTAAGTAACAAAAGCAATTGGGCAAGATCTACCTGACTACCACCCAAGATTTGATTCAAAGTTTACCAAATCAATCCATTGCATTTACTAACCCATAGTAGTTGACAAACGTAAAGTAATTCAAATACAATTTTTCAATTTATCATTAGCGCAACGCTACAGAATTTGTAATTAGACGTTGATTATGTGATAAACATTTCCCTATGCTTATTACATGTATAATAAGCCTAGCCACATTTTCCAACTACCTTTCCCTTATATGTAGCGGGCTTTTTGTTTCTTACCAAGGATTTCGTGATGAAGCCAAAATTAAAGAGCAGACTAACAGAATTCACTCCAGTGAACTTTTGGACTGGGGTACACGCTTCTTTTGATTCCAGAGTACACACACATGATAAGTGACGGTTGATTGACAGCAGTGTGTGAGAGAAACAATCTCAGTACGTGTCATTATCGCTGCAGAGGGTTGAATTATTAACCCAGTGGTTCGCGCATCTTCTCGACTGAAAAAGCCGGTTAGTGAGGCTGTACTACCTTGTCCACATTACCTACGGAAGAATTCAGCACTGGTTTATCGGTTAATTCTATGTCTTTACAGTTCGATGAACATATTTGCAGTATAGCTTTAAAACTGCAGGTGAGCAAACAGTTCACTTATAAGATTTAGTTTTAAACCCTGACTATTATGTATAAAGCAGCCCATTTTTTGAATCGGTTGATGCGCTCTGTTTCGGAGCCATACTATTGAACGGCATATACATTCACAGCTAAGGCGCGCAAATTTTATGAAGGTTGAGGGAAAGTGTATTGTGTGTTAGCCGCGTTAATCCACCGCACTTGCAGCATTTCAAGTTTGATTCCTTCTGTAGTAGCAAGTACAGACTTAAGAGTTTATTTTGCATGGTTTAAATGCTTCATTACACTAGCTAGGAGTTTTAGTGTCAGAACATTTAATACACTATTTTAAAATGCAGCGATGCACCCATCCTTAGGGAGAAGTTAGCACCACAAGACATATTCGTACAGTTTATATCACTAGCATTTAAAATCACATATGGTACTCAATGTAATCACATTTACAATGTTTGATCTATTAAAAACTTGTCAAATTTGTTGCTTTGCACAGGAAATGGCTATGCTCTTTTGGTTTTTTACTGAATACTGTATTCGCGTGTGGAGCGCTGGTTGCCGATCACGCTATCAGACATGGCGGGGAAGACTACGGTTCATGCACCGGCCGTTCTGCCTTGTCGGTAAGTTTTCACA
Organism: Dicrocoelium dendriticum; assembly: GCA_944474145.2. Lineage (NCBI taxonomy): Eukaryota > Metazoa > Platyhelminthes > Trematoda > Plagiorchiida > Dicrocoeliidae > Dicrocoelium > Dicrocoelium dendriticum. The sequence goes on along the minus strand of OX104070.1, from coordinate 63,657,292 downwards.
ACAGTTTCAGCCATGTGATATTGTATGCATGCCATACCACAATGATCGTGAACATGTTGATTTGCAACCACTTCTGTTCTAACATTAGCTTTAATCACGCTTTTAACGACGTAAATTACTCGAAAATTATATTAATCTTGAGAATTGTCTACATGATCGATCTGAAGTTCATATGTTCATCTGCATTTATAGACAAATGAAACCAAATTTAAAACTGTTAAATTCCATTAAAAGTTATACGCGCACTTAACTACATCATAAAAATTATTAGTAAACCGTTTCATGCAGGGCAATCTGGCAGCAGTCTGTGAGCAAATCACTTTCCTCCTCTGACACGGAGGGACGCAGATGGCTGAACAGTTGTCTACCTGTGGCCCTGTCACGCAAGCAATTTTCAAACCAATGCACTACACAGTGAACCTTATCCTAAATACCCTGACTTTGATCATTTTAATTTGGAATTTATAATCATATCTATAATGCACCATTACAAGATATGAGAAGTATGTCACTACTGAAATATATACCGTAGTGCTATTACGAACAGTTGAAGCTGATAGTACTGTGGACTGCAAGAACTATTTATAATTAAAAAGCTTCATATTATATAAAGGAAAATATGCTAGTTACTCTGATTCCATTATCCTGAGAGTTACCAGATGTCTCTTTCCCGTGATACCAGTGATCGGTTGAGATTTAAATGAAACATTGTGCAAACCTCCGACTGCTTATTCATAGAAAGACAAGGTCTACTGATCAAAATGTACGGACGTGTAGACTAGCAAGCAGTTGAACGAATTAATAAACCGTAAATGAGTAAACGAAATGTAAAAATGCTGCAGGCATATGAAATTAAACCAACACGTTTATGGATTCACACAATTGCCTTGCTTTATATCGTTTTGTGGTAGCCCATGAATTGACACACAATGTCACCGGACACATGCAACTACGCGATTAAAGTACAAGGTGGGAAAATATTGGTTACAGGCTTTTAAATTACAATAAATGTAAACCCGTAAATAAAAAATTAGAAATATAAAGAATTATTTAAATAAATAAGTGACCATAATCTACTAGGCTGTGTCTGTTAAACGATAAAAAATGCTGACATACAATGCAACTGAGCTAAATACGCCAGATAAATGGGCCTCCAAACTCATATTCGTTCTGTTATATAAGTCTTAACAAAGTCTTAACAAAGTACAAGATTGACGACACCCAAATAAATGCCTGAAAGCCTTCCACAATAGAACTCCGCGTTTACTTACTTTGGATAATGCATGAATAAATATGTCAACCCAAGCAGATAAAACAATAATTTTACAACCATATTTTAGTATGGTTGTTGGATCCGGTATGGTTTCGTTTGAAGTTGCAATGTACCAGGGCCGTGAGAAGCGTTGCACAATATTACTACTATTATTACTATTATTTTAATCGTTAGTAACAAGTGGGAAACACCTCAGCTACTGTGCCGCAATACTTAATAGAAAAAAGTGAATAAAATGCAACAGGTGCAAGCCAGCTGAGCTACCGATAATGGATGGGCATTGTTCTAGAAATTACCATCCGGATACTATGCGGCAGCAAAAGCGATTTAATATTTAAAATTGTAAAAGGCTAAATAGTGAGATCGGGGTTGGAAGAGGAGGCTATGTGGGATGGGGTGGGACAAATATACTCAAAACACGAACGCCACCGAAGTCGGCTGCTAACCATATCAACAAGTGTATCCAGCCCAACGCGTTCATCGTTTTCGGACCCCAACCAGGGAGCCAGGGCGCTACAGCTGAGGACAGCTTAGAAGTGAGGACATTCATTCCTCTCGATCAAGTCATCTCTTGGTACCCTGTCCTCTTCTTTCATCCACACGTCGCGTAAACAACAAAGGTTGCGAGAGTCTGTGGGCTGGCATGCGTAACACGTAGCCGAGCCATCGGAGTTTGGTGCATGAAATAGCTGTGCTGAGCTGTTTCTGTTTTGTAAACAAGAAGTCGAACACGCTGGTTGCTTACTCGGTGTTCACATTAGACGTGAACTGAATTCCAAAGGTACAGGTAATCGAACAAAACTAGCCTCTTTTTGTCTGCTGATCTAAGGGGCCAGATTTCACAACCGTACCGCAGGTTCGAACATAACATTGCAATGAACTCTCTACTCTTCAGTGCTAGAGTGAAGCCGCGCCGGCACCATAAGTGGCGAAGGTTAGCAAAAACGCCTCGAGCTTTTGTTATTCCGCTCGTGGTCTGATCTTCAATCCCACGGGCGCTAATACAATTTCCCAGGTAGTTGACTTTTTGTACGACTTATATCTGATCCTTACCAAGGGTCAGCGCAGCAGGCGGTCCCCGCCAAGTTTGGAGGAACACTTTACACTTCGAGGGTGCGAAGCAAAGCCTGAAGTGACGGACAGCCAGCACTAATCTGTCCAGAGTTGTTTGGCAGGTTTGTGAACTGTCACAGATTAGGGCAATATCGCTTGTATACTCCAAGTCAAGAAGTCGTTCTGGGAGCAGGTCCACACCTTATAAATCATGTCTTGTGAACGAGCTTACCTTGACTTCTTCAATAACAAAGTTGAGGAGGAATGATGACAGCGAGTATCCCTGTCTCACGCCGCTGCAGTTATTAAAGGGCGATGACGGCTTGCCGTAAGCCATCACTATGCCCGAGCTACGCGCGTAAAATTCTCGGATGAAGGTTACATATTTCTCAGGTGCACCATTCCTGAGTAGACAGTCCCAAAGTGCACGTCTATCCATTAATTCGTATGCATCTTTGATATCGAGGAACACGACCACGGTGTGCCGCCTATATATGTGAAGGTGATCCAACTACTGACGCAAAGTAGAAATGTGGTCATTGCAGCTACGACCTGGATGAAACCAGGCTTGCCCTTAAAGAATATGGCTTTCACAAGTGCCAGTCAGTCTGGGAAGGATGACAGAGGCAAGCAATTTGGAGGCGATGGAGTTCATACTGATTCCTCTATGTTTGCCGCATGCCGATCATGAGCGTCCCTTGTACCTCCCGACTATGACGGAGCGGCTGCTGTCGGTTGGGACAGTTTCCTGCTCCCACAGTTTCACTAGTAACTCTTACAAAATTTCTACTGGAGCTGGTTCCCCGAATTTGAAGAGGGCTGGAATAAGATCATCTAGTCACGCGGCATTATTTAGCTCCAACAGCCCGACCACACGTTCGACTGCTGAGCGAGAGGGTGGGTCCAAATGGACAGCCCAGGGAGCAGTGGGATCAGTGGCCGGCAAGAAATCTAACAATTCCGACCCATTAGATTGACTTTTACAGCGTTCAGCCTAACACTTCACGCGTTTTGAAAAAGTTATGGATATGCTGTTCACTCTCGTCGCGTATAGTCTCATTAACACCAGGTCGGCTGCTGCCCATTTCCCGTATCAGCCGGAACAACTTGCCATGGTTGCCAAGGGCACGGGCCATTCCTATCTCTGAAGCAAGATGAGACCACCAGGATTCGCGATCTCTCTTCAGGCTAGCACGGAGTTTAGTCCGGAGGTCTTTACGAGTTTCCTAGTGTTCGCTTCCAGACGGAATATGCCGGCGATCATCGATAAGTTTCAGAGACTGCGAAGAGAACCAATGTCTTTACTGGCGATTAGACTTACCACATAAGGATTGACCTGCTGCTAGTAAAGTCTAGTGAATTTGAGACCAGTGAGCAATTGCATCAAATGGGCGCCTACATAACTCGCATGACAGATTACTTTGATAGGCATTCAGAATAGCTGGTTTCGCCAGTTGGCTGGTGTCAATGCGCTCACATCTTCGTCTTGGGCATCCGCCAAAAACATATCCGCAGGTCAGCACATACAAGTGCACGGTCTGTGTCCCCACATGGGATCCAAATCAAACGACAATTCTGGGCGCAGACTCTCCAGCGGTAAGCTATCGCAATGTGATCAATTTGCGCCCAAGACAGGTTCCAGGCTAGTGGGCGCCAAGTCACCCTCCGACAGGTGTGTCGGAAATTAGTGCTCGCAAGAAATAAGCGAGCATCTTCACACAAATGAAGTAACCAATCACTGTTTTCATTACGGAGCCTATGCTATGTTGGCCGACCAGTTGCAATTCATCAGTGTATAATTTTCTAATTTGAGCGTTCAGATCCCCCGTCAGCACAACAGTGTCCGAGCTTCTTCTGTGGCGAAGGAGCTGTGTCAGTTGGCGGTAGAATTCGTCTTTTACTGAATCATCGCTTGTTTGTGGGTGCATAGGCAGCGATGACGAAAAGACACCTGTTAGTCCCACGCGACTTCGAGGCTTTGAACGAGCCAGCCAATCGGACCGCACACAACCGGCTACTGACTGGAATCCAGTCAACCTTAGCAGCTTCAGCCCGGGGACTCAGGGCAATACCAACACCGACTTGGCCGGTGCTCGAAGCTGCATCGTTACCGGATAGGCGCAATGAGAAAGTGCTGCTAGTGTCACCTGAAGGGGATCGCAGGTTGAGTACAGAGCTCGATTCTTGCAGGCGGGTCTTCGATAAGCTGCAGATATCGATCGATAGGGTCTCTAATGTTCTGGCTAATATTGCCTGTTAACCGATCTGTAGCAGTGTGCGTACATTGAGGCACCTCAATCTGAAAGATGATCGGGGGATCCAAATGGAATCCGATGTACTGGGCTTGGCCGCTTGCTTGGACATGAGCTCGTCGACAGGGGCAGGAATGACCATCCACGTTCACATGTGAGTTGAAACTAAAAGGTGAATGCCTATCGGAGCAAGGTGAGTGAGGGTCAAGGATTGGGGGTTGAAAAGAGGAGGAATAAAAATGAAGCTGGAATGGGACGGTAGGAGCGAAAATGCTTAAGCGGGGGATAAGAATTTGGGTAGGCTTGAGCAGTAACATCCAAACCCCTATCAACCCCACTAGGTGCAGCAAATACTGCACCGTTGTTTGTCCTGTACGGTGGCCAGAGCATCAAGAAAGCACTTGAGGCTAAACTCATTGCGTTGCGCGGGCAGGATACTGTCAGGTTATCCACTCCTAGACAGGGGAACGTTAGGGTTCTCAACCAAAGCCTTTGGTTTAAAAATCTGACCGCAAAGCAGTGGGTTTGGCGATGGATGGATGGCTGCACATCGCGTGTTGCGGCATCGACGTTAAAATGTGCCATGAGCTTCAGCAGTCAACCAACGAGATTATAATCTCTCAGTGTGACATGTGCCAAATTGCATTGAGCGATATCCAACCATCTTCTGATTCCCCGACGCTCTCTCCACGTTCTTGCTCAGCTGAGGCTATGGTTTCCTCAGATGACGAGGTTGAGCCAAGCTATACAACTCTGTTTGATGCGAATGCTTTGCGACGTCGACCGACTTTTTTCCAACTCGGCTGCGACAGCATCAGATTGATGGACGAATCAGCGGGCTACAGACGAAGAGATACGCAACTGTAACGCGAGATGTATTACCACCAACTTCATTCGTTCCAAACACAACTGTGCACAAAATGACGGCCAAAAGACTCCGAGGTCTTCAACAGTATTGAAGCTTAATTCATCATAGCTATGGTATGATTTGTACAGAGAATTAGCTGGAAGATCTGATAAATATCAACGGCAGCACACAGCAAGCACCTAAACGGGAGTGAAACAAACGTCCCTCCCGTGAACAGACACTGAGCCTCCTTAATGCTCCAGAGTCCAATCAGGAGACACCAGTTGAAAGGAAACAGGAGTATCAAGTTTCCCTAAGGAGCACGGCCATTTCCCCCATTCGGTAGTTGGGAAAAAGGAATTAAAATACTCTTTATTTCGCCTTGGGAGAAAGCGAGAAGACACCACCAGGTTCTGTCCTCTCAAATTTGTCCGACACGATTCCGAAACATGCCTCCGTATCCTTGGACGAACTTCAAGTATTAGGGAAAAAATTTTGTGTTCTGAGCGATCTCTCTTTAGTAGGAAAACCCAAATTAAGGAACACAGCTAACGAACTATGAACCCCTAGACCAAATGGTGAAACCAATACGCTTGGATTTTCCGGTACTGCAGAAATTCCGGTGCTCCACTGGAATGCAGATTTTGTCCTCCCCAGGACCTAAAAGCAAGGACGAAGCATAGACCGTAGGTGACGGTTACGAATATTCGCAGCATTTGAAACAAATTTGACTGGGTACAAGCCTTATGTTTACAGCCTTTTCCGCATCTACTGACATTCAATGGGTCGCGGCTCACCAGATACCTCCGACTCCGAGATCTACATCATAGAATACCAACTTTTCCGAGCTGGCCGCACTGAACAAGGGCTGGTGATGGCGTAGTTCTGTACTGGAGAACGGATCTTAAAGTTTACCTCTTATAGGCCATCGAGGACACTGGTTTTGGTGTACAGCTGCTCTGGTGCCGGATCAATGATGGTTTTGTGTCCCCTATGATTGGGTTGGCCTACAAAGACTGTTGCTGTCATGGTATCTCCGTACTAGACTTTACCAAAACGCATGCAAACCGCGAAGATTGTCCTCTTGTGAGTACATTCAATGCCACGGATGTCAGCTGTGACTTGCTGTACTGCCACCTGCCTTCAGAGTCCTTTGACGCTAGCCTCCTTGAAATCATCCTCGAAATGGACGTCTATTAGTATATAACATCACTCACTCAGCTTCTTCCAGATCGTTCCTGCACATTCGTCATCTTGTGTCCATACCAGCTCTATGCGATGTCTTGGAATTGACCAGTATACAGCCCACTAGATAAAGCAATAACTGCAGCATCTTCTTATGTACTAAACGTCTAACTATACCAGTCCGGAGAGCATACTGTTGCAGCTTCTGGCACACCCACGTATTCGGGTTTAATAGCAGCAGAATGTGGGCTTGATTGGCATGATCCACTCGATGCGGCTTGGGACGACTTACTCTCGCAGTCAAGGCTACACATTTAGGAGTTCCTCGGATTTCACAGAAACAGGCCTCTCTCCATAAGTCCTCCCTGGATCGACCGAGAATTCAGAGCCAAAATGAAACAACAACTAAAAATATGGGACCAATTTAAACATCCCCGCTTGTAATCAGTCCACTCTAAATACTAAGCCGTCAGGAACTTTTGCTCGCTGCAGAAATGAGAAAACGTATGCACCGATATATGCTTGCTGTACTCCGGTTGTTAATGTATGGAACCAACTTCCGAAATCGATCGTTAATATGCTGTCAGAAACGAGTTTCCGACGTTTGTTAGACACCCAGCTACTGAGCACTCCAACAACTTGCGGGGTTGACACTATATAATCCGACTGCTGGGTACACTGTTCGGGTCGCGTTTGCTGTTGTCGTCGTCAGGCCAGTTTACTTCTTTCTTTACATCGATAGTGTCGCTTTTATCTTTGTTTTTGTGCGTAATTCAGTGTTATCCTGATATGCTTTAACAAAAGTACGTTTTTTTTTTAGTTCCTACGATTTTCTATTATCTTGATTCTGCCGTATTGATCGGTATTGGTTCATGAAACGGCTAAGCACACCATTTGTGGTAGCCGTTCTAAAGTGGTTGGTCATCGTGCAAATGCGCTTGCTTACAGTGTCCGCGACTGAAAATTCCATATTTCCTGTATGGGTTTATTGGGTAACCAATTCAAAGTTCTGCGTGTCGGCCAGCATGATTTTGTCCAAACATTGTGTAAAATATGTCATATTATAGTGCGATCAACTGCAGTCGAGAAAACTAGCGACTGAAACTAGTCGAAACTTGGTTAAATGCTGAGGTCACTATCCAGGAATTCCGGATCAGTGGCTACTTATACTTCCTGTGCGACAGATTATCATACAAGCGCGGTGGCGTGTTGTTTTCATTCAGTCTCCGCTGTGTGATAGACTGGTAAACACATACGGAAGCGAAGATGGTCTGTGCGAGCAGCTATAGTGCTCGGTCCGTTGAGAGAGGGTGAACTGCTTGTGGGTGCAGCTTATTGCAGCCCGTGAAGTCCATATCTGGATTGGTTGACGCATGTCAGAAACTGAATGTGTCGGCTCCGCTTCCTGCGTATAGGGGATTTTAACTTTCCTCGAATAAGTTGGCCTGTGGCCCAACTTCTCTCCGGGCACTGTGAAATCGAGGAGCAAATTGCGGAGAGAATATTTGAGCGTGGGACAGAAAAAACGACTGCCAACCAACACGCGTTACACCCCATTCCGCTCTAGCCTTCTTGGACATAGTAGTAACTATTTGAGAGCAACGTATATTTGATATTCAGTTACTGGAGCCTCTGGATGCTAACGACCATTAGATGGTCTTTTTAACCTAGCGCTTCCGCTGCCCTACTCGCGTCCACTAGAACCAACCTAGAATTATGAAAGACATATATCGATGGTCACAATCGAGGCACCAGTGAAGTGAACCAGTCACTACCGAAGGATTCATTTTTTGTAGCCTCTTTTTCTGCGATAAAATAGGGTGTGCAATCGTTGTGCGCTCGTTTCCTAATCCGCAAATATAGGAAAGCTGGACCATTGAAGCCAAACTAAATCGTAAAAGGTATAGCCAATTAGCTCGATGTCAACGCTTGTTATAGATGGAATTCTCCGTGTCTGGTTGTGTTGATGATTATGAGGCAAAGCAGCATCGGAATCTATGCAGCAGGGAAATAAACGAAAGCGTCAACAGTTCGAAGAGGAGCTCGCCGCCTCCGTAAAGTTGATCCCCAAGACAAGTTTCGCTTATGTGAAGCGTAACTTGTGGCCTTCTGGTGACCGAGCACTATTAAACAGCATGGATGAACAGAGTCTGACTTCCAGCACTGAACATAACTCTGCATTGGCGGCACACTTCTTCTCCGTATTTAATGGTGGGCATGCGCGTATGCGGAAATCGACGTGTGAAGTTCCAGCGAACCTCCACGGCCCGGATTGCAGTGTGGAAGATTTTCGCAGTCTATTTGCTAGTCTTGACGGCACAAGGCCTATCGGGCCCGACGGCCTCCATTCATTAACTCTACGGTCCCTATCGGCATCAATCTCGTCTGCTGTGGCTGATCTGTCCAACAGATTGTTGTCTGATGGTGAATTGTCTAGCGACTGGAAATACTCGATATTGAAGCCGATACCGAAGGGCGGTGACGCGAGTACAATTACGCTTATAGACCGAGTTGTCTGAACTCTCTTTTGGCGAGAGTGCTCTAGAATATTGTGAAAATGGTTCTTCTCCAGCTATTAAAGTCGGAAGATCTACAGCCCGCACAGCAAAGTTTCATGTAGGGCCGCTCCTGCATCCCTAACCGGCTGATGACGCGGCACGGATGGTTTCAGGCGTTGAACCAGGGGAAATCAGCAGATATTATCTACGTTTATTTCAGTAAAGCTTTCCATAATGTGAACCATCAGGCCCTGGTCCACTAGCTTGTGATGCGTGGTATTGGTGGCACACCGCACCAGTGAATAAGTGACTTCCCCCTTGGGAGAAAATTGCAGGTACAAGTGAAGGACCACCTAACGGAATGGTACTCGTCCGCTAGCGTCGAATTCCAAGGAACGCTACTGGAGGCCCGTATTATTCTTGATCTACATCATTGAAGTACCTTAGCCTCTTCGGTCGTCACACGTTATATTTGCAGACGGGCCAAAGCGCTGGATGGTTATTGATTCTCCAGAGGGCTGTGACGTCTTTCAGCAGGACTTCGACGGCCTGTCTCGGTGGTCTATAGAGGTTGAGCTGCCAATCGACCCGGTCAAATCGTCATTTATGAGTCTGGGGAAGGACAGTAATGGTCGTATGCACACCCTAACTGGACCACCACAGTATCCGACAAGCTTCGTAAAGGATCTAGGTGTACCGTCACATTGTAACATAAAATCCGTCGGTAACACTAACAGAGTGTACGCAAAAGGACTACGCCTGCTTTGGGCACTTAGACACAGCTTCTCCACTTGGTCTGAAGAGAGTTTCACTCTTTTGTTCTCTTCCATAATAAGGCCGGTGCTTGGGTACGGCTCACAGTCATATTGTCCCATCAAAATAGGTGAGACCAGAAAGGGTTCAGCGCGTAGCTACCCGGCTCATCCCAAGTTTACGGGTTACGTTGTACTGGGACCAATGTAGGAGACCAGGGATTTGTACACTATCATATCATCGGCCTTAAGTTGATCTCATAATGACGAACGGAATAAAGCACCTGGGTCAATTCCCCATGCTACGGCTGCTGCTGCAAGCTAGCGCACCAAGCAGCACACGCGACTACCGGTACAAACGGTGGTAAAAGATTCGGCGCGTAGCGCTCAATTTTTGTGCTTCCAGCTTCGAGTTGGGAAATATTAGAACAAGTTTTCTGAGACAACAGTAGAGTACAAAGCTGTGTCGAAGTTTAAGACATTCCTCGAAGCCCAGTTTGCAGAGGACAGGTATAGGGAGCTTTTCGAACTCCGACAATATATAGGATAGCTGTAATATGCAGTCACCGCGTAGGATCAACGAGGTGATTCCGTGCAGACGCCTGAGTTAACTATGGCGAAGCAACACAGTTTTATACCTTCTCGCTCTCAAATTTCAGTATTCACTATTCATCCTGAGCGAGGTTGCAACAAATACACTTGTAATCCTTGGAAACCCGGGAATACCAGGAGCTGACACAGGATCTTCCTTTTGCAGTATACTACTAAATGAACTCGGTGAACTCAATGAAAAGTAATATGTAGGGGCTTATCGCGTCAGACAGTTATAACAGGAGGAAAAAGTATGACACGGCCGTTTATCTTCTCAGGAATCGCTAGCCGTGATCCTTTTATCTGATCTTTGTCGGGCTCATACCCGTGACTCCACTTTTGCCAGTTCGTGGCTGAGACCACTGAGCTACGAACGACAGTAACGACCGTCGCAAATACCTTATTGGATGTGAAATATTATTGCTCACTCCACATTGGATTGCGCATTACTGCCATGCAGAGGCAGGATTGCCCACTTCACCAAGCGAAAACTTTCCAAAGCTAAGCGACCCTATACCACATTTAGGATCGTATGTTGGTATCCTTCTTCCGAAAATTTGGCCTTCCATATTATTTCTCTGTAAATATCAAAAATTATGTTTCATAATTGAATTCAAAATATTTGCTATAAAAATGCTTTTATCTACGTAATTTTGTGACTAAAATTTGTCGGTTCGACGTAAATTTTTAGGCAATACTTCTAGGGTAACCAACATATCAGCAATTGCTTGGTTGCACTTTTCTTACTATTTCTTTTATCCTCGTTGACAGTTGTAATTTGTGAAGCGAAATTTGTTTTTGGTTTGGCGCAAATCTCGGTCCAGTATATTTGTCAAGTAATTGCTATTTGTTACCGGTCTGTTTCATTTTTTCTTAACTCCCCTCACCCTTTGTTTACGACGACATTTTGCCCCATCTTTTTTGCAACTGCTTCAAAGAGTATTCCATCGTGAAATATTCCGTAATTATTTGACCCATCAAGGTTTTTCTTTAAAAATAAACGCCAACACTGGTTGCTTTGTCAATTAAATAATTGATGCCGTCTCTATTTTTTATTCATACTGGCAGATGTATACTAATGTTTTACTGTTGCAATGATTAGGTAGAATTTTTTTACTTGTTCCGGGGTGCTCTAACGGCCGCATAGATAATAAGTTGTACATTTATATTGTTTCTAAATGGCACTTCTTTTACGTAGTGAATGATTTTATGGCTCTAATTGTGAACTGATATGCAAGCATTTGAATTCATAAATCATACGATTGTATGCACACATGCTGTCGCTTTTATTCAAACGTAACCACTGTGGGGTTAAACACCATATTTATTTAACTTCTTGTTGCATTCTGGTTACGTGTCTAATAATTTAGATATATGTTTACTTCATGGTCTGAATGATACTGTTTACAAGTTGATTTCAGTTGTAAAAGAATAATAATGCTGCGAGCGATTGGTTCATTCCAATCCTCATCTTTTAAATGTTGAAATGTAGATGACAAAATTCTGTGCGAATTTGTCATTTTGTCGCAGTCATGTAATTACTTTTATTTGGCTTATGCGAATCTAAATATTCTTAATTTTATAATTGCTAACTTAATCCAGACGAAAACTTGATGATGTCCTCTGGTGGGCATAAAGTGCCTTGTATTTAGATCTTATACAACAATAACACACTTTTAAATTACCAGCGGTGCAAGTGTGCGAGGCATACATTTCATGAATATTTAGCTAAAACGTAGTGTGAGATATAACGACCATTCAGTGTGCATATCTTTGTAGATGTGAACGCACCTAAGAAACGTTGACAGCCCCTGGTCACTTGTTTCACAAAGTTAGGTTAATCGTGAAATCCTTTTTCTTATTTTGTGACTCGATGAAAGCATTAAAATGACTAATAAATTTTGTTTCGTCTAATTTTGGGCATGTCAGAAATGACATATTTACATCCAACTTACTTAGTAAAACACACATGCAGATTTTGATCTAAAACCTAAGATTTGTTTGTCGGTATGCAGTTGGCATTCACACAAAGTCAAATACACAGTTGTGTTTTGTGAAACTATTAAAGTCATTGGAGTTGTACTGATTTGGAAAAAATCTATTTATCGTGCTTATTTGAAGTTCTCGCAGAGATTGATGCATGCCATCCCGATTATAGTTTTTGTTAGGTAACAGTTCAGCCTATAAAGCTATTTTCAGAATATGAGTTCCCGACCATCATGCAAGCCGAACTGCGTCACGCGACGGCTGTGTGTCATATACCAGGTGTGGTTGAACATTCAGCTATAATACATGCTAGTTCTGGTGGGATAGAAAGGTGTCATTAGAAGCGAATAACAACAATGGAGGCAGTCTAATTGTGCTATCGTACGCTGCAAGATCACAATTGAAATTTTAAATCTACTTCACCAGGAAGTGATCTAGTAATGAAATTAAACTCATACAGAGCAAACTTGAAATGTGGAAATTGAGCTTTCCACCCAACAAGGAATAAAATCTGCATACAGTGATCGATTTCAAAAACAACATAAATGACTGCGCTTGATTTTGTGAATACATCATTTGCCAAAATTTATCATGGAGATCCTTAAAACACACAACAGCTCTTAAGTATATCATTGCTACATAAATTATGCAACCTTACCAATGACCGGAGGTTAAGCTCATTTTACGGTAGTAGTTGGCATTGATATAATTTAAGCTCCAGAAATAAGATACTTTACTGCTTGGTGTATTCAAAGACGCAAAATTACACATGAAAAACCGGTTCCGTTTGTCATATTGGGATTTCAGCATTGCTGAAGTAAGAGATGTGACAGCAGTTGAATAGTTTAAAGAAATAGCTTTATCTGAGATGGACAATGAGTCAATGATAATACAGAGAAGAGTCGATAGCTGAAGCGCTGACCGAGGAAATTGTAATTTTACTCAGCGTGGCTAAGCTATCCACACCAAGGCACATATGTTGTGTTCAAATTTGTAATGGTTCCTCAGCACAGTCATGGTAAAAAGCTGAATTCACAGACTGAAGTGATCACATCAAAAAATTTCCACTTACAAACCCAACTGCAGTAATGTGTCCAAAAAATAAACGTGTATTTGTTTATATTTAAAATTGGCCGTAATTCTCGATTCACAAGACATGCTGCAGCGACTTGGGCAGTTTTGGAACTACAACAGGATAATCGTTATGGTTTGTTTAAGGAATTCTGAGTCATCTTAAATTTATAAATGCTATTCTTGATCGTCTTTAAATATATCACGGTCTGTAAAATGGGACATCAAAGCATGTCCTCCGGTCATTGCTGCTGGCACACGCATGACAAATCTGAAACATCCACCGACACTGTACTGCGTTATACATTCTCTGCGGAATAATAAGAGGCTAAATTGATACTTTCTAATATGTAATGAGAATTAGTGTTGCTACAACATTGGCTTGTCGATGTATAACTTGGTCGATTTTTATGAAGCTCAAGGCTGTCTTTGAGAAGCAGCAAATTGTACGCTGCTTAAACTATGTATGATATGAGTCCGGAATTAGATGAGTAACGTAGCAGAATGGACGTTTAGTTCTTCCAAATCCGTTTAATGGTTTACAGTTTGGCAAACATGGCTAATTCCTCCACATCTCTCAGCAGCCATTTTTAACACAAAGAAACTGTTTACCCAACTGATTAATTCCCCATAATTGTTTTAGAATTGCGCAGTAAAAACATAACGAAATCGCGACTACTGCATTAAAAAATCTTACAATATGTAAGCACAGTCTATCCTAACATATATTAATTCAACGTAGATTAAAATGTTTTACAAATATGAATTATGGACACAGAAATGCAGATGACTTGTTACTTGTACACCCATGTGGTGAAAATAATATAAATTTTACTTAGGTTAGGATTTCTCAAAGTTAATTATGAGTTATGGGTTTTGTTGCGCACATTCCTACTTGCTGCAACAATGATTACTTGATCTATTGTTTTACTCGAAATATAAGCGGGATTATCGATAAATTGTCATTTTTTATATATCGGGCTTTTTCGGAAATTTTACAGTTTATCATTGGTCTATAAATATGTAGCATTAGTCTGTCCTTTTGAAAAATTTTGCAAGGTTCCGTACTCCAAGCATTCTCAGGAGGTTGCAATCAAGTTTATAGTATTCCTAGCGAGGAGATTATGTGACAAATCGTGCTGTATACTAATCGCTGTAAATACGTCGCAACATCTGTTGCAACTAAATTAAAGAAATCGAATAAATTATACTTGTTTGCAGCTAAAGCCTAGTGACCTTTTCCTACGTAATTGGCTCTGCTGAGTAGTGAAGCATATTTTCTTTACTATACAAAACTAACAAACATCTGAACCAATACTGAAGTTCTACATAGGTTTGGAAGCCTGCATGATTGTTTGTGGTATATTTTTCTGCGAAAACCGCTACCAATACTAATAGCGGAAAGCGATCATGAGAGGACAAAGCCATTTTATACATACACGTTATTTGCATTAACTGTCATTCGAACAAACCGAATTTTGCAAACACAAGATAAAGAATAAGAGGAGAAAAGCAAAAGGTGAGTTACCAAGTCTCTTCCATTAAGTGTAGGTTTATCTACCGCAGTATTTCCTATATTTCTAGTAAGCGAAATGTTGGGCTGATGAAGTTTAGTATCTCTAATAAGCCGAACAATATATTGTGAAATATGCGGTATACTTTGTCGTCAAGGCTTCATTTGGAACGCTTTTAGTTCAGGGTAGAACTAACTAGGGTTTAGGTAGCATTTCTCTCTAGAGATGCCGAAAGGCAAAATCGTATTTCGGTAATAAAGTGAGCTGTATTGCAGGGCAAGTCTAATGTAGCTCGCTTTCCGGATAATATGGTGTTTGAGTTGAAACCAATTGTGGCAGACGTTTATACGATTCACCAACATTAAGTGTGCCATGATCTATTCGTATAAGCTTATATTTACCGCTGTATATGCTTCAGGATTGCACACTTACTCGCTAGCAGAAGTGAATATGTACCCTTGCCCAAATGGCTGCCCTCGGTTTTAGAGCCTTAAGCACGGCAGGGTTATGTTTGCTCCCGGAAAATCAGGGTGGAATAGCATATCTCATGAAACTTCAAGTAGGCTCTCAGCAATTCTGGAAAGAATAAAAGTTTGAATTTCCCAAAAACTCTGTGGAATAGATAACTGCCCTGAGTGAATAGTATTGATGCACTTTCGGTTTGTTGCTTTCATGCCGCGTAGCCGTCTGCTAAACTATCTTGCGAGATATTGGCAACGTATGCAAATACTGGAAAACTACTGAGGTTTACCGGTAAGATCTTCATGAAAACAAGAAATAAAATTGGCCTTGTTATCATCCTTGGTTTCACCACACTAGACTTTGACTGGAACGGAAATAGGTATGTGGAAAATAACATTCAGGTAGCGTCTCATAAGGAATTTGTGTATCGACCAAATGCTGTCGTTGAGCGAAGGTTTATGAAACCATCCCAATTTGATCAAAAATCAAAGCATGGATCCAAAATCTACGGTGCTAAATTGCTCGTGTTTTGATGTCGACAGCAATTAGCGTTGGGTAGCATTCAAGCGGGTAAACCACACTGAATCCGACAACAGTGCATGTGACATTGTGTTGATGGACCACTACAGATACTCGTTCCTTATTGAAGATGGCAAACCACAATGTACAATGCAGGAATTTATCTCATGGTTAAACAGGAAGGATGGGACACAAGGGCTCGGGACAGCGTGGCCAAGGTCACACAGTGATCACTGAGTCCCGAGCAGTTGGACAGAGAAATGCGATAAACAAATACACACACACAAACACGTGCACCTGAAGTAGCGAGAGCCCATCAGTGCCAAAGGTTCCGTGGCAACAAATTGATTTGGAAACTGGCTGCGATGAACCTCAATTAAATATGAGAAAGCTTTTATTGGTCAGTGAATTTCATACAAATGGTGGACAAATGCAGACAGCTAATCAGGAGACGACAATTTGCGTAGTTGCAAAGTTACTTGTGAATATATGTTAGGATTATTTCAAATGAAAGTCCAGATTACACTACAAGTCTCTAGTCCAACTCAAGGCATTGTCACCAATGCCATAGCTTCGAATTGTTTGAACGAGAATGCGGTTCTTTAGGTTAAAACAAATTTCAGAAGCTTAGGTAAACCATATCGACCATGGCACAAAACTATTCTGTCCAGCTTGCTCTGACTAGCAGCAAGTTTGTAGTGTAAAACAGATTCGGTGTAATCCGTGCTGTATTTACTTTTTATATTGTTTTCTTCGTTATATGCCGTATGCGACTCTGAAATAATACTCGACATTGCTCTGTACAGCAACAAGAAGAACGTGGCTGAACATAGTTTAAAACCTGCAGGTATTTAACTCCTGTATCTGGGATTGAAGATTTCAAGTTATAAATAGTGGAAACGTGTACTTCCAAACACGTTTGAAAACTCGAGCTAACGGTTCGGCTATGCTATGACATCCACCTTTAATATCCTTGGTTATATGTCGCCCAAGTCACGAGGGCTGTGTAAAACAACGACGGTCTTCTCTACCTTACCGTCACTACATTGATATATGCTTGGCGTAACCCCCGGAGTGTTGTGAACTGTGTCAAAAGTGGCTGATTGATGGATCACGCTAACATTTATTGGTGAAACGTTGCTAAATTGCGTTGGCCGAGCCTTAGGAAGTTAGCGCCAGACCGACTACTGTAACTAGAACGGGTTCCGCAATTCAATATGCACTTTGTGGACGTTGGAGTGTTGCCTAATTTGAGAAAATTTATAAGCGCGCTAGGCTGAATCTCTTAAGATCATGAAGTTCCATACTAAATTCTTGAGAAAGACTTCGTTTGCTTCAAGAGGACGACTTTGATTTACGACGAATTTACCACTGCCCCGTTGAATTAGTTGATGAACGCTCTATGTGACATTCGTAGGCTGCACGGCTAAGAAAGACAAGATTGTCGCTCGAAAAAAACGTCTTAAAGTGTAACGATATGAGCTCATGGGTGTGCAAATTGATGATCATCACAAGAAGAGCGTGATTGTATAACCGTGTCAGGACCCAGCATCATACCAGAAGCTTGATGGTGAGCCATTTCCTAGGTGGCCATTTGAGAGCAGTAACCTCTTGCCATTTAAGACAACCTTGCGTCACAGGCGCACACATCAGTAATGGGAGTAAACAACTTGAATTTTTAGCTAATCGACAACACCACCATGCAGATCTAATCGGTAATAGTAGATTAACCACCTCACCTGCAGGGCTGATCGTTTCGTATGTGAATCATGCCAGGCAGAGCAATTATATCATCCGTGCTCTTGGAATTGCTCCATGTTGCAATTTACCAAAAATTGAAACACAGTGAGTGAGATTTGAAGAGTACAAAGCTTGATTTACTTACTGAGGAAATCGTGCTTTATTATATCAAAAGCACAATTGTAGACGCATATCCAAGATGAAATTTAAAGCCAACACTTGTGAGGTTGGTTGCTAGTGGTTATCTTGGATCTGATGACGAAAGCTCTCACGCCATTCCGGGTTTTTGCTTGAAGGGCTGAATATCATCAAGTATATGATAATGTAAACACCATTCAGCAGTCGAAATGTTTGGTTGCTTCCCAGTCAGGCACTGACTTTTGACGGATTCACACATTAACCTTGATTGTTAACTGTTATGCTACCATTTGTGGCCCATTGTCCACCGCCTTTATGCGTACTTCGGTTGGCAAAGGTGTATGTTTTACTACAGTTATGCCGTAGGTTTAGATTGCAATATTACCATCACTAATCTTATCTCGCATCCATTTTAATTAGATAATAGTGGCAATTTGTAGGCCGAACGGGCAAGTACGTTTACATTAGGCAGCACTTTTCCGATGAAGCATCAATCTTCCCCGCCGTATGCTTGCTTGTCTATATCGTGTAAACTATAATGCTGACCGACATCGTGAACACCGTCTGCTTGTATATCCCTTTTGCGCTTATCATCTGAATTTGTTTGATTTTCTGACTTTCACTCTAAGGAACATTTGGAAAATTCACACGGTGCGTAGAGCCGTTTAGAGACCACCGGATAACAGGTGAACATCCTATGTATCATTTCCTTACGCAAGCGTCACTTGGCGTAGTTTTGTATCACCGAAGTCTATCTAGTTTAAATGACGGACGAACTGTGCCATGCTATCTGGTTTAACCTTATATCTTGTTAGTTGTTTCATAGCGTCCCACTGTTTTCAGCCGCCTATCAGTTCGTATCTGAACAAATTTGCTTCGTATTTATGCAAATTCAAGCATATAATATACAGTAAATTACAGTGCTTTCTGCGCTTTCCTTCCTATGGAAGTGTGTAGTTGCATTCTTAGGCGGGATGGCAAAAGGCCTTCTTGCTCTGGCTGTAGAATTTACAGTGTAAATAATTTCCAGTAGGACAGCGTTTAACGCCAAAATGGATGACGCTTCTATCATGGGGTGATATAATGGTGCGCATAATGTTTCGGCCCGTTAGTATTAGATGTGCCTTAAGACATTAACGACGAAAGCAATGTGAATGCATGGTTAGAAGCAGCTCATATTATCAGAGTATTGGCCAGAAGGTTCTTAATAACTAACTCTCGATCACCGCCCTTAGGTCAGGCCTGTCTATAGTGCTATGTTGTATGCTTCGTTTTGAGTTTTGTTTCGTTTCGGTGTAGTAGAGCATTAATGACGGATTGCTTAACTTACTCTCTTAATTAACATGACGCATAGATGCATCATTACATCGCCATATGTTTTGAGTTGAAAAGCCGCAAAAGCTGTATAGAACAAGACAGAATTGATAATAACGCTGCTTTAATTGACCCTTGGTGACGTTCGGCAAGCGAAATAATGATAGGATGGATTTCACATTTTTACCCTGAAACTCCAGTCAGAACATTTTTAGAATAGCCTTCTACATCGCGATTAACGTTCACCAGTATTTCTGTAGGATTTACTTTCTGTGGACAGGTAATGTATACCATAGTGATCATACGTTTATTTGAGTCCTTTGAATGTTGTTTCCGCAGGAATAATGCAAATGGGTTAATGTTCTTGGAGTAAACAAAATGTGTTAAAAAATCCTTTGATTTAATACAGTTGCGCTTAAGAACACAAACTTTGGTTCACCAACGTATTACAAACTAGTTTGGATATCTAACGGCTAGGGAGGTTGATGTAACAGTCAGCTTTTGTCTCGCCAAGACAGGTTGCATCAATGTTTGTGACTGCGTAGAAACCGGTTGGACTATGGATCGGTGCGTGGATGTCAGATTTGACACAATGGATTAAGACCACCACATCGCAGATGCGAAATTGACTGGAAGAACCGCACAATTGTGAGATATGATAAGGCATTACTTGATGGACACAGTAGGCATGTCAGCTGGAATACAGGTCAACCTATGGATTTATAACTTTAAAGAAAGCATGCTGTGCGGAAAAGCTGAAATTAATCAGCTGAATAAATTGAGGAAGGGTATGCTTTTCGCTGCATAAAGGTTCACTGGTTAGTACAGGCAATGGAAGGCAAATGTATGTAATACGGTTGGTGTGCAATAAGACGGTACAGAATGTCACCAACTTGCAAAGTGTGATGTAAAATCGTTCAGTTTTAATTAATGTTTACTCGACACGGTCGTTTAGCAAAATTGAAGCGGTTTATTCAATTCAACCAGTTGACGGGCACCTGCTCTAGTAAGTGCATTTTGTCATCGCAAAATGACTATGCCTTTGTCTACCAATGGCATAGATCCTACAGATTTCACAAACACATTAAGAATAAGTGGCTAATAAGACCTTGGTAACAATGGGTTGTTTGCAGTTAAATGCTTACAGCTGAGCCAAGTATGACACAGTGTCTAGCATGAATGTTTGTGTAGTTGCACTTTCTCGTCTGTAGGCATGTTATGCTGCGGACAAATATTCCACAAGATCGTTATCACCATCAAGTGTATTTGGGCATTTGGTACTGACTCCCTTTGTTATTCGCTTAAAAACAGAAAATGGTAACACTTCTCTTAATCAGCAATACAATATACGAAGACCTAACGCCTTGATCTTAACGTCTAAAGTGACGGAGTGTACTTACTGACCCAGCCTTATAAAATATGTACTCATCATGTAACACATATTGATATACCATCCTGCCAAGAGACCATGGAAAAACATGCACTAATGCCAGTCGTGGTGTGATCTCTGGGCTAGTGAAGAAATGGTTGGCATTGACCTTAATACGAATGCTCATTACACCATTAACATTGTGACAACCGTTGGATTGCTTCCCATCCCGGCACACGACGTAACATCGAGTGAATGGAGCAAAGGTTTTTGAGAGATTGTGGAAAGACAAACACAACACGCACATTAAACAATGCAAGTTGTTCGTGAAATTTTACTGGGTTAACTGCAGTAGGTTTCAGGCAGCGGAGCGGGTAATCGCGAATGTCGGTTCGTTCCATTCGGATATCAATGAAATTTTAAGTAACGGGCTGTGCTGGATGTATATTTGAATCAACTCTGTGGATCTTTAAAGCGGAATGAGCTATGCATAGTTAAGCTATCCATAATGCTTTTTGGCATATTGGCACTATTGTACCATTTTGTTCAAAACAAGAAATATTGCATGAGACATAAGAGGATTCTTTATACTATATCAACCTATTGCTAAGTAGTAAGTAACAGCTAAGTTTTGTGTCTGTTTAGATGGAATAAACATGATATACACAAAAATACACATGTATACAATCACGTATCTATTCTTCACCACTTTTATTCTGTTGAAACTGCTGGCTGAAAACTTTATTTAATGTGTGAGTTAGTTACGGTTAACAAAATATCATAGCTAAGATACCTAACCTGCTCCAATACTGCGGATATACCATAAGCATATTTATGTGTACATTGCACTAATGTGGGACATGAAGCTGTTCAACATATAGTTGATTGTGCCGTCAGTTTTAAATAGAATCGCTAACTAGGGACCTCTACGCTCAGCCCGTGCACATAATAAACTTACCACTAGCAGTGGAAGGAGGCCTTCCCAAAATAAAGCCCTCAACTACCTAATGATATAGTTGAACTATTGTGTGGTGTAATGATTACTAGGCTTTATGTAGTCTCACGGACTTGTTACTTAACACAAATGAATTATTTGAAGTCACTTTAACAAGGATTAGGATTAATAAAAAATACAGTTTACAACGAAAGTGCATGATAAGCAACATACGCATATGCACACCAAGGTATGCTTTTTTGCAAAACTACCTATTTGTCAGAACTAATATGAAACCATGACAATGAAGGTAAGCACATGTACTTCATTAGCTAAAGCTAACACAGCAGACAGTATTAAACATTTAATATATAGTGAGTGATATGCTATAGGTACTCTGGAGTCAAGGGAGTCAGAATGCCACGGTATTTCTAGTATATACTTATTTGATTCTTCATTCATAGACATGGAAAAGCCAATGTCTTCCAAGTGTTTTGGTGACCATCAACTAATTGATAACAACGCTAAACGCAAGTTTCCATAGGCATGAGTGAATTAACATTTAGGCATCAGAGAGCATTTACTACTTGGGTCATTGTCCCTAATATGTCCTTCCAGCAAATCGATACCTCCGCTTTTAACTTTGCAACAGAAATAAAGTCCATTAAGTTCTAACGCATTGGAATCACATGCAAATAGTTCAGCTGCCGGAAAATGGCAGAAGGTATTACACCCCTCCTTATCTGTTCGCTAAATTAGATCAGAGGTCAGTGATTGTAGCCACGGCAACTTTTAATTTACCGCCGAGCCTAGATGCAGTGTTTACTTTGTTTCCATATACCCTCGGTAAGCGTATCCTAAGTGAGTCATAAGTGCTTCCCTCAGAGACATATCTTGGGGACGGACTGCGACGCAAGGATCATGCAGTTGACTGTGTACTCAAAAAATAACCTGAATGAAATGCTTGATCTTTTCCCCAAGGAATGGTTCACATGCCCGGTATTACAGCAACCAGGTTCAACTATATTTTCTACCCTGTACTTTTATGTGGCTAGGTTGCACGTGTTAGAAAATTGCATTGTACCCGTCAACAACACAACGGCCGCAAACGCTCAAATGAATAATAGAAATTTGCAAATGATAGCATACATGCGAAGTAACCAGTATCAGGATCACATAAACCAGTTCCGATTCTAGGCAGATTTGTAGTATTTTAGCAGTGTGACCAATCGGATTCTCAAAGCCTAACATACTAGTTGCTCAAACTGTTTGCCGTTGGCCAACGTCGCCACTGAATTTCTGTTTGTCGAAAATAAAGTTAATGTTTTGTAGCGCAAAATTGCCTTATAAGAAAATTTGATACAGATTATGGACTTTGTGTAACCAAACCGGATAAATGCTAAAACGAAAATAAAGTTTTAAGTAAGTGGTTATTAACCCCGGGTCCTGGTAGACGAGAGGCCACCATCAAGAACAGATAACCAGCCGTGAAAATGCTCGACCATTTTCCATTGCTGTTACGCCGCCCATTGTTTGTTTCCAATGGACATGATTTGTTCCCAGATGAAGAATGACCATGACCGATCCGCGATAGTTTGATGGCATATATATATATATATATCTCCGATTGAAACCATTGCAATATAATGGATAGTGAGGTAAAGGAGTTGGGACCCGTGTCTAAGGGAATTTATGTCTCTATGGGGTTAAGCCTGTGCTACGTATACTCGATAAGCCCACGTCAGTGAAATGTGAGTTCTGCACTATTTAGAATATACTCACTCGGTCACAGTTGTTACCATCTACCTCCCGTTGCCCAGTAGACTTAGCAATCATTGCGAGAACGCAAGTTTACGATTGTTAGCCATAAATTGGCCGACAGAATTGCCACGGCTGAAACACCTGAAAAGAATAAATTTTCCCCTATCTATTTAGGGGAAGCGCGATGTCTATCTAACTGTAAACTTCCGCGAAGAAATATTTCAAATACTCTATTTAGTTGCTTTAATCCTATATCTGTAAAATTGAATATGTGTGTCTCGTATACTTCTGCTTCCCCTCTAGCCAAATTATTAACAAATGTTATTTGCCATGTTATCAGAAGGATATCGTCAATATCTATTAATCAGATGCAACTAAACTGAGGATTACAGTATCTTCTGAAGATGCTGCTCAGAGACAGGCATATGTTATCATTTTTTGAGGAATGAATAATTTTGCATTATATTTCCTGCTAGTTTTCTTCAAAATAATTCCCTGACTTAAACTCTACAGGATTGTCTTTTCGCTGCAACAAACTGCAGACGAAGTATGTCTAAAAAATCAATAATTTGTCTACTTAATATCATTTATGAAAATTGTCCTTTTTCCTTCTTAGACGCAACGGTGATAATCGCTAGTGTAGTTGTACTCTCGATGGGAACGGATAGTCAACGGTTTGCTGCAAGTCCGCTCCGAGGCCTACGGTTTTTCCAGATTTTGAGAATGATTCGAATGGACCGTCGAGGTGGCTCGTGGAAACTCTTGGCTTCCGTCGTTTGGGCGCATCGTCAGGTAAGAAAACATGCTTACCATTACATTCGCCTCCAATAGCAAAATGGTGGGATGGGACATTCTTATCCACAGGACATTTTGGCAACAATGGATAAGCAAGCTGCACATATGCTGGTAGATTGGTAATTACGGATATATAATGACATTTATTGCTACAAACGGTTCTAGTAGAAGGTGGAATTTTCGGGTCCAATAACAGTTCCAACAGTAATAGTCACTAAGTTAAAACTACAAATGCTTACAACCAATATTCGTTTTTCCATAACATATTTCGAATTTGTTTTTGTGTGTGTTAATTTGATGCTTTATATCACCTGCTGTGGTAAATGTTGTTTGAAATTGACAGAGTTGCGTATAGGAAATGTGCATTCTTACTGGCAGTGTGTTTGCGCTTATTGTAATCAGTCTCTGCATTTTGCGCCGTCATTACAAAAGTGCACTGCAGGTTGCTACGTAAAGTGCACCTCGGTGCCATGAACCGTTGGGCTGTTGAGGTTGTATTACAAATGTGGATCTAAGTTATAGATCGGATTTCTTATCAAAATTTGAATATGTCTCGCTTGCAAAAGCCGTCTGTAGAGAATGACATGGAAACACCCTACACAGAAAAATGAAAATTTGGATAATTACCTTGACTCCTTTCATTCCGTCATTTTACTTAAATTTGCGAACACACTTTCTAAGAAGTCCGTTCCAAATAATAGACTATCTTCTGCCTGGTTTTGTTCTTACTAAGCATCTGCTTTGGAATAAAACCAGTTTGTGCCCAAGTTTGAGCAAGTGCGCTAATTGTGGTCATACACAGCTACGATTGCTTTCTTTGTACAGTGTTATTACTACATCACCTAACAAACTTCCGATTGGTTAAAGTGTAGTGCATTAAGCATCGGTCCATACTGAGCAAAAAATTAATGGGCTTGCGTAAACTAATCTGCATACTGAGAGTGCGTGTATTAAGGAAGTGGACGTGTTGTCCATTGATAATTAACTAGCACGTCACATGAAACAGAATCGGACCGTGCATACAGTCGTTGCAACTGTTAAGTACTAAGCAAAAACGATTTGTTTTTGTTCCTGTCAAACGTGATAATGTAGAACCCGCCGGCATTTAGATAACCAGCATATATACTTCTAGAATAAAAATAGGTTAAATTCCTGCTGAAAATGAAAATTTGGACATCATGCCACATTGATCAACAGACTAGTTATTTGAGGTGCATATTCATTTTGATAAAGGAAACCTTAGTTGTCAATCATTAACTACGCCACATTCCGTGTCTTTATAACAAATAAGCTATAATTGTCATGTCTTAATAAAGAATTGCATCAACACTATCTTGATAGTAGTCGGCCTCACACAAACAAAACTAAAGCCCGGAGTATGGTGTCTTGTTAAAAAATTTATGTTTATTTTAGCAGGGTCACACACATTTCGGTACCTAACTAACTACCCTACAACAAACAGATATATCAAGTGCGTACTTTCTGAAAACAAACTAATACCAAACCATTTGTTTGGTATTAATGTACTCATTTCGAATAAATTTAATACTTTTCGTCTGCACCGAGAAAACTGATTACTTAAATCGGTTAGTGATGTGAGCGATCTTTAATCGCACTTATTTCTTGTATGCAATAAATCAATATTACTTCACGCGGTTTTTAAGTGTGTCAGATGAACGCTACAAGTACTATCATGCCTACCGCCAAAGTAGTAGTAGGAATAGTTGTTTTGTTTAAAGTATGCTACTATGCTGCTCTTTTTAGAGACACGGAAGCCAGCATTACAATATGTTTTACCAGTGAAGGCTTCCATGAATGTATAGGACATATCTACTTATACTTATATCATTTAACAAACTATAGGAAACTATAGATAACGGGAGGGATGACGGCTGACTGCGATATTATTTATTGTTCAAGCTCATAACAATCTAGTAATTTGGAATCCAAAATAGGCGTGGAAATATTAAAACATAACAAAATTATGCAGTTGAAAAGTTTGGTATTATTATAAGTTTTCAACTTGTTTATTTATTAACTTACATATTATTATTCCTACTGAATACTATTAAAACCTGTGTTAAATTTCCACATTGGATAATGCAGCAAAGTTAAATTAAGTTTCCCAACTTTGATTAAAAAAGCTACATAAGCTGCAGTGATTTCTACTGAAATGCTTACCAGTACGTAAATACCTTAACAGAAATCATAACTAACAATTTTGTCTTTTTTCCTTACACGGTAACCGATGTTCCTAACATCGTCTACAGTTATTTAGAAATCTTCCGAGAGAGCTAGTTTAAATTTGCATGGCGTGTTTATACTACCTAACTAACTCATACTGACCCAGTTTCTAACTCGCTGTTTTGACGTTGTTCAGCATCGTTTAGATCTAATCGTGTGACAACCCAATCACGTTTTCTTGTACAATCATCAATGACACAGTTTTATTGCCGCTCTCTCACAACAATGAACTTCCAAGACATGCTGCGAGAAGCGTGAATAAAAAATTATAAACATTTCGCTCTAGAGGAATACAATTCAATCCAGCTTTCGTTCATGTACTGTAGGAAATGCATATTCCGAAGTGATATTGTCACTAGGACCGAAACTGTACAAGAAACTAAGAATAACTATGCATCCCTAATTACACCTTGTAGCTTCACTAATTCATTAAATGGTGTATTTGGTCGAATCTGAAGGCATGGAATAGTTCAAACAGAGTCGAGGGTTTATTGTTCGATGCCTGACTATAGCCCACTAAGCGAACTATCAAATTCCACGACTTGACATTTAGGATAATTTGCATTTGTACAAGTCCTCAAAGGGAATCAAGAAAGCAGCGGACGGGTGCAAAATGGTAGCAGAATAGTTTTTGTGCCTTATGTAAAATAAAACACAAAGGTGCTTCTTAGGTTGGACTTATAAGCCGAGCACACAGCATATTTTTGAGAACAGAAACACATAAAAATTTATTTCACAACTGCAAACGTGGAAAGGGTTAAATAGATAAAAATACGCACGAACCAACAAAATTTTGTGCAGATTCGTTCGAGATAACCAAAAGGTTAGATGAGCATGCTGTGTTTAGAATTCAAAAGGGCCGTAATTGATGTACCCGAGGATTATAGCGAAACAAACAGGAAAAGTTAGCAAGCTACGTACGGAGAAAGAGAGCAAACCGCTATATGTAACATACTGATGCAAAATAAAGATATTTGAGATAAGATGATGTAGTTTTATCTGGTAACTGCCAATATTATACATATGAGTCCCAGTTACTTTAGACATTGGTACGGTTGACGTAACCAATTGTAGTGTATTAAGTTAAGGATAACCAGAAAAAACTGCGGCCTAATCTATGGGGAAAAAGCTATGTTAATACGTGTGTTTATGGTGGACAAGCAACTTTAAAGAAAGACGGATGATGTCCCGATGTCACTGCTACGTAAACCAATTGTTCTAGGATGACACAGGTAAATGTCTTCAATAGCGTATTAAAAGCAGATGGTTTGGGAATGTGCAATCGATGCTAACGATTGATGACAATCTATGAGGAAAAAGGAACATGAACAGCTTGGAAAAAGGTTTACATAAATTAATTGATTAGGAATAAATCACATTTTAACCAATGCCTTGCGAGCAACCTTGAATTTTACGTCATGCACAGTTTTGCACACGACGAAATATAACATCTTGCGTTGCAGAACATTGAAAAAACGGGTCGGTTGAAAATAAGCTTTAACATGTTACACATGTTTTTGGTTGAAACAGATTAAATCTACTTCTTATAACTGAGTTGTATTTGTTTCAAAGAGTCTCGTTCTTCATCGTTCTCATCCTGTGCATAAAATGTACGTTTTCTCCCTATTCTTGTTAATTGTATTATGTGGCTCAACCATTTTACATCTTAAGTAACATGAGAACCTATTCAACGTAGGCGGTAACTATTAAGCTATACTTCCATCATAGTGAATCCAATGGCTAAACAGTGTTTTCATAGTTTAATAAAAATATCTTGCGATAGGTCAGCAAGAAATATGTGTCGCAAGCATGGGGCTGCGTTTACTTTTAACATAGTCAATTGTTAAAACCAAAATGTTAGCAAGTATAAATTTTTAACGACCAACTACCTGGCCGCACTCTTATGACTGTTATCTCATTCTTTTCCTTAAAAACCACCTTCTCGATGCAATACTTACTACGCATAGCCGGTACTTAATGACATCGTGACTCAAATATTGGCTAGGGCGTTTATTGAACGGTGCACCTGTGGCACACTGTTGCATCCGCGCTATTTCAATAATGTCATGGTCTGACAACATGCGCACCTTGAGTTTCTGTATGAAGACAAATCAATTTCAGCAGTTATATCTGCAAAGGCTCATCATAACATCAGCAATTGGAGGGATATAACCGTGGCAATGAAGGTATTGCCTATCATCCTGCATATCTAAAACATTGAACACCAGAAGTAAGCCCCGAACTCCTTAAAGATAAAGTAATCAACTATCCCGCGTCTAAGGCAAACTGCAAAGACTAATTTTGTGCAATCTGTAGTAAAGTTGTTATTAATGCCAATATATAGGGATCCAGCCTAAACAGCACAGTGAAGTTCATACCGTCCGCCACCAAAACGCAGTTCAACATGGCGAAGCAAACTAATGCAACTGACATGAGTTTGGTGACGCAGTGTGGATCCTGCTCTTGTTAGTTCATAGTTTTCAGGATTAGCCTTTGGCTTTTTATATTTCCCTGATGTCCGTTGGGGTTTGTCTACAAAAGCGCGAGACAGGAGAGTGCAATAAGTGAAAGATCGCAAGATCAATCTTTGCCCATGCAGTTACCGAAACTCGAACTTTCGGTAAGTCAAAAGCTGAATTTCGTGCTTTCGTGGAGTGACGCTACATAGGTGGAACAATTGCTCTCAGTGACGTGGCTGCCAACTCAACGTCAAGACAACCTTTATAAATCATGTAGTGCATCAGCAGATCACGGTGTTTTCGACTCCTGACACATGGTAGAAGGAATATTGGAAGTTAGCTGAAGTAAAGCTGAAAATTACTCTCAAGGAATTCGCCGGATGGCGGTCGAAGTCACACCACAGCTGACTAGGTGAAAGCAAAACCGGCAATAGAGTTTTGTGAAGCGCGCTAAAGCGGAAAGCATGGCTACTCCCTAACCACCTGTAGTGCAAACAAGTGGTCCGCCGCAAACCGAGGCTGGATGGTTTACTAGCTGCTGTCTTGTGCTCTTGCCCGCAATGCTCCCTCGAGGTAGGTCAGAAATTCATGCAAAAAGCAGCTAACAGTTTACCGTCATTGGTACCCATAGATTCGCTTGTGTATTCAGTTACGCGTTTGAAAAATATCTCCCGTTGATTTGCATTTACATCCAATCAAGGCGTCTTTGGGCAATTGGATTTTTTTGTGCCGTCAATATTCATTTGTAATGTAAAGTGACGACGAGTTCTCGTTTGCTGTCACGTCACCACCAACCATGAACTAAGAATGGAGGCTAATTAGTAATTCACCGCGGTGTTGAGTAACAAGTTGACCGCGTTATAGATCCATATGTTCAGGCTGTAGATTCGGTTTATTGTCGTCTACATCTAGGATAAGGTTATGTAGGTTTCGCAACCTGTGTATAGCGCGCACAAATGCAAAGTTGTAAATGGAACCGATACCATCTTCGAAAAGTTTGAAAATTTCGGCACCGTAATACTGCCACCTTTTTGGTAGTGCACTCTAGGTTGAGAGTAATAGACATTACAGCCTAATTTATTAGATAATTCCAGGCAAAACTTCATGAACAACTCGCATTTCGGGGCAGTAAAATCAGCGGCCGCCTGTAACATGCTTTTCAACAAATAGGAACACTACCCCTACATATTGAGTACAAATAATACTGCGGGCTGTGGTGATCATAAACCTTACCGATCCACTAGATGTGCTACGCAGAAAGATGGCACAGAAAAATCTCAAGCTCCAGCGAATCATGAAAATATATTTAATCTGCGGTAACCGGTTGGTGATGTTTAGAGGAAGTTTGTCAACCTTTCCAACAACCTGGTGGTTATCACATTTTAAACAAAGATCCATGGCTCGGAAACGCTGAAGCTATTCCTAAAGAGGGTGACTCGAAAATGCATGGCATTGAGGAAAGCAGCCTAACGAATCCACATTGCGTATCCATGGAACCGCACATGGGCTGTTTACACAACACAAAGGAAACACTGCGTCAGAGACTTACTTTGGGGTAAAGTATCACCAAGACCTTGTAATGAGATATTTCTTTAACTCTAATCTACTTTATTGACAAGAGAACAATATTAGTAAAGTCAGTCGCATACTTTCCGCGCTAGCTAGAGCATAAAGTATAACGCCAAGGAGAAAAGAAAAAGCCAACCTTCTTAAACAACAGTTCGGCCATACTTAGCATTCTTCTTACGTACCTAGGTTCTACCGTCCACACGGCTTAGCCACATATATGCAGAGGACACTAAGATAGCTTACAAATCTCGACGAGCTAAACCTTAAGCTATATTACTGCTCATACAGGAAGAACTATTTCCATTGAGAAATTCTGTGATACATGGACAATGAAGTTCTCGGCAAAAATTCCTAACATTGTGTTTCGCGGTTGTTTGTTACCCGAGGGATCATTTGCACTCAATGACGAACACCATTGTGTACGGCTGTCCACTTGCGACCTACAAAGCAGGTATTATTGCACTTGAAACTTTTCTGAACAAGTGGAATACCATTTGACCAGGGCCAGAAAATCAGCGGCTCTTATACCGTATAAGATCCACATAATCCAAGTCAGAGTACAAATCTTCTAAACCCTCACCCGTCCAATTTCGGAATATTGCAGTACCATTTGAGACAGTATGAGGAAATTTGACAGAAGATCCCTGAAACATAAACAGATCATTTAGTTAACGTCTGCTGGGCAAAACATCCACTAAGAATTATCGGAAGTGCTGCCAACAATTCCAGCTTGATCAGATTCGGCTACTAAGTTTGAGGTATAACCTGATGCTACTGTACCATATGATTCAGCAAAGCGGCTACTGCTGTTTGCCTTCCCTAAAACTACAGCATAGTTTGATAAGGAAGCTAAACAATAATGTGTTTACTCTGCCTGTACCCTGATGCAGGATACATTTTCGGTCCAACTTTTTCCTATTCACATTAGCTGTCCTGTGGAATAAGACCCCAGTCACAAACAGATCATGTGAGAGCAAAACGGCCTTTCGCGTTAAGCTCAAAAATTACCTAAATTTGAACACGATTAGGACTCTGTTCTCCTAGGAGAGTTCACTTGATGATTTGCTCCAAAAAGTTCCCAACAAATTCCGATGGGTGAAACAAAATAAAAGTTTGTTCACCCACTGTTGTACTAGTGCTGTTATTTTCCCCTAATCCATCTAGTGCACGTTGCATTGAAACACACCTGTGAATAAACAGATGTACTTGAAACTGCAAAGACAATGAAAATCACAAGATTGTTTACCACTCATGCATGAGTATGATGCATTCTATAAAATAAGATACGTGTAGAATTTGGACCCAGTAGGCTACTCGACGAGAAATATCCTTTTTATTAATAATATGCCAGATACGGCAAAAGGTGTACAGAAGCACTTGATGTCCTTTTGTGCATATAGCTCGCCTGATACTGGTGGCATTTCCCTAATGGCGTAGATGGCTGCAGTGAGTTTAGCTGAATAGTTATTCCATCGAATAATTCTTGATCTGAAGCAGGTTCCTAGTGTAAGCGTTATAATTTTTAAACTGTACGGGTCTAGCACACCGCGGGAAAACAAAAGACGGAGCGGGAACTGTTAGATGGTATAATTTATAAAAATAAAGTATGAGCAATCCTTTAACAGATTAACGATGCTCGCTCTTAAGCGGTGCCAAGTTTTCCAGTGCCGAACTTACAGATCTGCAGATGAACTCGAGCAAGGCAGCGCATAATTTGTAAGCAGCGGTTCAATCAAATCTAAAAACAAGAATGCTCAATTCTTTCCCGCATCCCCACGTTTAAGTAACATGATTATCTGGTTTGAAGCGATAATTAATATATTCCAAATTTGCACATTTTAGGAAACGAACTGATGGGAGCCATAGGGAAGATGCACTCGTTTTTGAAAATATCCAAGGTGAGGGCGAAAGCTACGAAGTTTGAGAGAGTTTTAGGGCTGGCAAACCCGAAAAGTAATTAATTTCGCTGACATTCCAAGCGGCTACATTGTGCATACAGTTTCACCGGGTTGGTTTTATGGCTGAATTTCAGCAAGTGACAGCATACGTGATTACGGTTACTCAATATTTGGCGGAATAATATGGCATCGTTGAGCAGCCTTCGGTAGCGACCACCGAAACTCCCAATAACATCAGCCTTCAATGATAGGACAGATTTCGCAGGCCATTCACATTCTTTGTGGCCCTGCGTTGGGGTTTCTTTAGCACTTCTACCTCGTGCATCAACCAAGATTGTCAAGCTTGGATGACGTATACAACGTGAGGGCGCACGTAAGAATTGTGCATCATAAGGATGATGGATGGTTCGAATCTGATTAATTTCCTCAGCAAGCCGACGAGCTGATTTGCATTCATCGCAGCTACTATTGACTGTTTTGAAGAGTTAAGACCATTTTGAATGAGTACACCAAGGTCTTGTTCTTGAAAATCGGTTTGCAATACATATAACCCAAGCCTATGCACCTAGTCATGTCTATGTCGCAATTGAACAGCGTGACATCTTTCCACATTGAACGGTAAGATATTCAAAACTGATAAGACTGAAATAGTATTGAAGCCACGCTGGAACTTTCGGTTGTCCTTCAGTTCCTTGATTGCTCGCCATACCGTGATGTCATCCGCAAAGATTTGGAAATTGGGGCAAATTTCCCTCCCCAGAACGTTTACAAATTCAAGAAACGACCTGACTCGAACACCAAAACCTGTGGTAAGCCGCACTCCACCTTAATTCTATCGGGCAGGGATTATTTTGCTCTCACTTTCAACCGACGTTTGTGGACAAAATCGCCTATCAAACGCAGCAGTGGGTCACTAATCCTACAGAGCCAAAGTTTATGGAAGAAAATATGATGGTCTAAGCGAGCCACTGCTTTTGAAAAATCCAAGTAAATGACCAACTCCTGCTCCACCATTAATTGATCCAGTCCAGCTGTTGCGTGCAACTAACACGTTCGTAATGTATAAACGCTTTTGTCGGAAGCCACGATGCTCTGGTGCTATCAGCTTGTAATTTTCCATACACTGCATAATTGCATCAGCAATGCTATACTACATAAGCTTGAAAAGCACAAGGAGTAACATTATGGTACGATAATTGGTTGGGCCAGTGCGGCTAACGCCCTTATGAATAGGAGTGACTACCGCACGCTTCCATATTATTGGAATATGGCTCTCCTCCATACAGCTCTGCTTGAATATATCCAGAGTTTTCGCCAGATCACTGACTGTTGGTTGTAAAGCCTTCGGTAGAATGTTATTGAAACAGTAGAGCTTTTGATATGCAGGGGCAACAGCTTCTTTGACATACTTTCTAAAGTAAAAGTAACATCGGATAAATTTAATGGTGGGACAATAGAAACAAGGATATCCTTTGGGCGTGTTAATAAATTGACTATTTATGAGTAATGGAACCGTAAGAGATAGGTTATTTCCGTTGCTGATTGCGTGCGCCCGTCAGTTCTGATCGATGCTGGAATTCCTCGTTGCAACATATGAAGGCTATTAACAGAATCTCTTCATTAACTTCTGCTTATGCCTCACATTTTCTTGGTAGATAAAACTCACACAGAAGTTACGCTGTACCACATATGCGGTCCAGGTTTCGGAATTCGGAGAGTCCTTATGGGCTCTCAATTCTATGTCCCTCAATGACATATATTTTTATGTTGTGCTGCTCAGAAATGACTTCCTTCTCCGTTGACGACGGAAGTATTTTTGCTCAGACGTGTGCGGTCCCAGAGTAGTGAATATCCATGTGAATGTGTCCCAGGCGATTCTTCAATTGCTCCCGTTAAGAAGGTTCAAGATACCACTTTAACAAGCGCGGGTAAGACGTTGTTTTGAATGGCCATATAAATTTTATCATCCGCTTCCTCAGGCTATTCCGCATAACCTACATAGATAAACAGAAGTGTCACGTGGTTAATACGATCCAGTGGTGTACCTGTAATTATTCCATCTACCATGAGTTTTTCCTTGGTAAGCACGGGATGACATATTGAAGGCTTGTTATCATTTCGAAATCTAATGGGAGAAGTCAAATGTTTGTACAGAGGGTAGCTGGAACTTATCGCTCATACACAGGCTTTGAACTGCATGCTGTCAGACGCCGCTGTTTCCAGATCGTGCTCATTAAATTTGCCTATGATGAGAATGTGTGTGTATGTCTTGCTTAAAGCAACATGAAGAACGTGGCTTAGTTTGGAGTACGTTTCACACGTAGAGGTCGGTGGACGGTAAATCCCAGCTATAAGACATGTGTCTTTGTTTGTAACGATAGCTGGTACCAAAACGAATCTGAGGGACGGACTTCTGGGTGGCCAATAACCACATCGGAAATTAGCCTTGTACCAGGTAAATGCGCCATCATCTCTTCCAGCTCTTTCATTCCGAAGCAGTGACATACCATATATATATAAGCCAGAGGCTTCTATCTCAAGTCTTAACCAGGTCTCAGTAAACATAATGAAATCCCGCGGTTGTGCCGCCTGACGTTCTCTAAGTTCGACCAACTTAATAAGAAGACCTTGGGCGTTAGCATACAGGCAGAAGTGTGTTTTAGTGTTAGACGTATGTGATTGGACAACAAATTCATTTTTATTTTTAAGCCAAACGTTCATCATTCGGCCGCTAATCGTTTTCTGCGTGGGTCATTGGTTCTTGAAATTCAGCCAACCTGCATGGATCATCTCAGATCGAGATGTTCCCTCGTGTGTCGCCCTGTCCCATCAGGTGGCGCTGATGCCTTGTTGTCTACAACTCTTCAGGATTTAGAGGCAAATATTTTACTGAGGTTGCATGTTCCAAGGAATTGCTGAAATCTAGTGAACATGCTCCTGACATCTTTGGCCTAATCTCAGTAGGCAACCTGGTGCCATGCTTCAATCAGCTATCTAATAGGAAGTCTGTCCTCCCATCAGAGTGTAACACGACTTCCAATAATTTGGACCGCAGCGCATGTAGTATGGAGATGAAGGAATTCTTGTTAGTGGTTCAACAATAACCTGATCCAGATAGGGTGCTTCGTAGATGGAACAACACTGCACTCGGTCATGTTTATGCGCTCCGTGCTCTCGAGATCCCAGTAGTTCAGGAACACCATGGACGAATACGGTTTTTTGCTTCCGTTCTTAGAGGAGCCGCCATGGTTTTCGTTTTACCTTGAAAGTCTTTTCTAAGGAATATCTGGTAGTATGCGTACGCCGCACGATGAGCTGCGCAGATGAACTGCTGAGAGTATGACTGTCTGCCTCTCCTCATTTGAATTCAAGGTTACTCGAATTCATCGGGTTTTGCCATAGTGCGCTGAATTTGGATGGCGCGTTACACGTCGTAGCCCAGTTGGTCAACCCGAATACCAAATGTATCACAGATGCAATGCCACCGATTTCAAACGTATAATAAGCTGCCCTTTATTTTGCCAGGTCTGGAATCCGGAACCTTAGTGCACATGACCGTTAATGCCGTGTGGTTCTGTTTAACCAATGTTGGTTTAGATTTTTTGGCTATTATCTTGGATTGTTTGGCGAGCACTAAAGAATGTTCTGAAAGTGGCGTCACATCACCCGTGGTTGGTCCAAAAAATGCATGTATGGATGTCTCTTAAGCCTTTTGTATCAAAGCGATCGATGCGTATGTTCTTTGGCTCTGGTCTGCCGGTGTCGGTATTGTGATCATCTCATGAAATATGGCGTCTAGGGATAAGTTAATAGCAGTCACGCTGGATGTGTTTTGCTTAATTAAACGGTTAGCAACTGTCGGAATAGGTAGCGGAGATGCCATCGGGATGTTAGCAAGTCTGACTATAGCCTTCGACTAACGGACAGAGCTGTGAGGGTTTTATTGTATAGAAAGGTCAGTGTTGTTAGCTTCTAATAGCAAAGCCCTGAAGCTCATATTCTGCCTGTCTTTTTCATTCAGATTTTTGCATTGTTTTTAAAGCAATATTATATATTTGACTATTGTGATTTCTCTGCATGGTTGGCAAAACCTGAGCGCATCATCAAGTTGATTTGTCTGTTGTATTGAAGTTGACTTAGACCAGCACAGTGGGTGTGGAGGGGAAGGCTGCAAAATTCACAAAATAATATCTCTCTTAACTGCTCGTATACACTCCGGCTTCCCACATTTGAGGGCCGTTGTTTAAAAAGAACACTGCCCTTGTCTTGTCACGAGAGGTAGAGGGCGAGTGACACACGTGTTCTTTGCCCCAGTCGCACTGTAAACCTTGTTTGCCCTAGACGAGTGTGCACGATGAGGGCACACGTACACGGAGTTTGGCTAGCTTATTGGTCCACACTGGTCCCTGTAAGACAAAGCCGTTGGAAGAGGCTTGTAGTGGGTGGCTGACAGCGGAAAGTGCCGACGATGGGCGAATGCAATTGAAACCACAGATTGAGTCGTAGGTTTGTTAGAAATGATCCTATGGATGTAATTCTAGGTCTACCAGATAGCGCGGAGAATACTTGATGCATCACAGTATCGTAACAGTAAAAAATGTTAAAAACACAAGAATGGCGCGTCTGGATAGGAGCATGAAGCACGCCAAAACAATTTGCATGGCCTAAATTAATTTCCTTAGGAAATACTTCGTAAATATACGCCCAATGAACACGGGGAGTTATGCCGTTTCGAATGAGTGTATGATGACTGCACTAGGTGAAGACGAAGACGTAAAAATCGGTGACAGCGGAGAGCATGTTTACTCTGCGACCAATTCATTATAAGCGAGCTGCGTGGAAATGGGGATCGTTAGTGTGTCTAATTAAATGGTGGAAAAGACTTAATGTAACTATGGAGTGAAATGAATGATTCACACTCAAGTTGGATGAACGGAAGTATCACAGCAGTGAAATTAGTGCGAACTCAGAAAATATGCTTTTAATGCTATCACTTCTGGTGATTGCCGAGTTCAAAGAGTCCATTTTCTCAAAGGCAGTCAAGGATACCTTGATAATTGCAAAATCATTCCCTTGAAGCGGCATGGAATTCTCCAGAATTGGCTACGCATTAAAACGCTTTTGATGTGCGGATCCTGTTGATACCGTAGTAGGAGCATATGTCATCTACCTAGATTTTTCAAAGGACGTTAACAATATGTCGCATCACCATCCACTTTGCAATAAAACTAAGTATGATATATGTGATCTCGTTCTAGGTTTCATGGGCATGTTTTATGTTTAACTGCTCACGAATGGGAAGATTTGGCATCATATAACCTGACGGAATTAAGTCCAGTCGGCGCAACTCAAGGTCTGGTACTCAGAGCACACGTTCCTTGTCATGATAGATGATCGTGCAAACTTGCTTTCTTCAGATACGCTAAAGTTCTGTTTGATTTAATGATACGGCCCGCTGCCACTACATTGGAGAACAACCGCAAATGCAAAGAGAGCACATAGTTGAACCTGGATTGGGACATCACAATGTCCATAGATAATATACTCGAGCTAACTGCCGCAAATTCACTCGAACTCACTACTACTCGCTAGGGCCACACATCTTACAGCGCGCATTCCATGAAAGCGATCTCGCTTTACTCGTGCAATTTGATGTTGGGAGTTAACGGCAGACCGAAAAGGAGCTAAACTGCTCAATTCAGCACTTATTCCTATTTTGTAAGGTAATAGGAATTTTCAACGCGTTAATCTTGAGGAAATAATTTGTGCGTAAGGAAGGCCACACATAACATTGCGGACATCAGCACAAGTGCGTTACAATCTGCATAATGCAGGTCGCCAGAGAATCAAAACATTTCTCATGCATTCCCTAACAACTAAGACAAAAGTTCTAAAAATTGACAGCAGTGATGACCGTCGTCTACGGGGATATTTCCATGTTGTGGATTGGTTTCTAAAACCAGCAACTGTACATTCTGCCATCGTACGAATTGCAATTAGTACGCGTTCGAATGCCGGCAAAATATGGTTACATTCCGAATGTCCCCGTCCTGGAGTTACTGCTAATGGCACATAATTAGTACCTCTACTTCACAATCGGACGTCACACTGCAAAATTTACATCAATTGTTGAAGCCTTGTTAGCATAGAATGATGGGATGTGTTCGGCATTTGCGATAAAATGTGTTAGACTACCTGTTTTACTGTATTCAGGGATACTTACAGCTGTGCTGCTACAAAATTTGATGATTCTCTAAATATGGGGAATGTGTTAGCGACTCCGTTTTTTATCTTGTAAGCATTATAACCTGTCTACCATTTTTATTAAGCTTTTACCTGTTACCTTTTTAGATCAATGCAACACCCAATATGTGTACTGAGTGTTTAGATTTCGTATTCTTGCAAAGCTAGTAATACGCAGCAAACCGCTCCGAGAAGCAATTTTGTAAATTATTATCAAATATGACTCAAAATTCTGGTACCCAAATTGCGGAAATTTAAAGCCATCATTCAGGTAAACTTACGTTGTCAAACAATGCTGTTTCCGTATGTCAAAACTATAGAGGGTTTAATGAGTTTATCAAAAACTTTGTGTTGTTTTAATAAAACTACATCGTTGTACCAATGGGAATCGGCCAAAAGATTTTCCACGTCGCATAGCCATTGAAAGACAAAATGATGGCGCATATTTAGCCAGAAAAATATGGAAAACTTGAATTTGAGGGATTAACATACACAATATGTTATCAGGGTAACACATAGTTCCAACCCCGTTTTAGGTAACTAGTGTTAAGGATGACTTAACAACTTTGCTACTATGAGACCTAATTGAACTACTTCACATTTTGCTGGCTTTGCACGCTTTGTAAACGCGGATAATATATATATATATATATGTTTTTATTTAGTTCTTTTGAGGGCGGTACTGATAAATAGAGTGCAACTAAACAGAAACAAGAGCCGACAATGTATGGAATTATGTGACGCAACTTTTTGTGACGTAACTTTTGTATCATTACATATAATCTTTTTACGGTTTTTCTGGGACCATGTTCTTTACTCCCTGCAAGCAATGGCAATTTTTACTATTGACAATCGTCCGTTATTTGTGCTTGCGCAACTACGATAGTGTGCAATTCCAGCTGACTTGACTCCAGATGCTTGCCAGATGTCGTTAATTGGTGTCCTGTTGCGAATCACTCGCGCTTCGTTTAAGACAGCCTTCAAACTGCCAGATGCACTCAAACATCAATGCACCCAGCAGTGCGATGCAAAACGGAAAAATGGACCAAAAATCGCACACAAAACCAAAGTCAATGCGCGACAAATGTGTCCGCAAACTATTGAACGCATTTCCAAAACTAACGTTTGTTGAAAGCTATTTTTGTTCTACTTAGGTATATAAATGTGGTATTGACAAATACCTTTCCTACAATTAAAATAATCATGCAATTATTGTAAGAATGCGTAATTCCGCGACTTATCATAAATAAGTGCGTCCGCATCGCCTGTCGAATATCCCAGAGGCAACTTACGTTCCATTTTATGTGGAATTCGTATATACCACTAAATGGGTTTAGTTATGTTCCTGGTCACTAATGAGTGGCGATTATGTTCCCAGTTCATATACGCTTGTTTATATACATCCTACAAAATATTTCCTTTGAGAGGCTCATTACAGATAACGATAAAGGAAAAGAACGTATGATTAATAGAGTTAGGTATAATGGGAATTCTTGGAATGAGCAGCTGTGCACACCAATAGTCGCCTATCCTGATCAAGGTAAGGCTGACTAAGTTAAAAACAAGCCAGGTAACACATAGGTACATTAGTGCTAATCTACACACGGCACAATATGGCTGTACACCGATATTTCAAGCAAAGCATAGTCCTGTGGAGACAAGGTTGAGAACGAAATGTCCGTGGTGATGTCATTAAAAATATAAAGTGATCTTAAGTACTTCGCCCCAAATATTGTCAACGTTAGACCAAAGCAACAAAATTAAATCCCATACATAATGTAAACTGCACAAAAACGGACTACTGATGCTGTGTTTTAATTACATTGCGTTTTGTTTACAGTATGGTGTTTACAGTGTTGTTCCATTGCAAAAAGTTAATTTACCTACCGCATTAAAAAACTTGGAATTGGTGTTTTAATGTTCACACCTATTGTCGATGTGAAAACCATTCTTAGATGCGGGCGACGACTGAATATAACACCTGCAATCAGGTGACAAAAAATGTAAATCGGCATATTTGCTGTGCAGTCCTTTCTGTTTAATTGAACCAAACAGAGATCCACGTCCGTTTGTGTCTGGAATGTTACTGCAGGCAGTGAAACAGCGACGACCAAAACTAAGTGTGTCGTTTCGATGTTTCCGGCGAACCGTTAATGGAAAATGCTTGTAGACTAGCATAACTGACGCTTGCTTCAATGGTAGTTAAAGTGAGCAGAGAATTCAGTTCAGTAAATGCTCTGTACGGATTGTGAGTTATTGATTAGTTTTCTAACGTATAACCACTAAAATAAATGAGCAGATTTCAGGTGAAGAGTACATAAGAAAAAAAGCGCAGCACCAGCCAACCGATGCTTCAGGAAATTGGTTAGTAAAACCCTTTTCTCTTGAAAGCAAACTTTTAAGTAAATAACTATTTGAAAGCTGATGGAAGATTGACCAATAAAGCTTAAGTGCTCCTTCAGTTTATAACCCTGGGTCTAAGAGTTTACAGTGCTCTGCCATACATATAACATCCTAATGGAAATTTTTCAGCAACTGTGGTTCAAGCGTTTTATTATCAGATGTATATGGATAAATTTAGACGTGCGTTGTGCTTTTCAGAATCTACATAAGTAATGATATAATGTGCTCACGGAAACCCTTTTAATTGCATATGCATTATTATTCATGTATGTGGACAGAGCTTAATGCGGCAATGAGTTCAAAAATATATTTGGCAAATCGCACAAAAAAAGTACGATTTCTGTAGGAAAACCTCTGGGATGGAAACGAAATTGTATATACTCTTGTGTTACTTGCTTTAAGTTCATTTTAAAAACGATAGGCCTAAAATATAATGCGACCACCAATTGTATAACTGCTTCGATCAAGTTGGAATCATGTCTAAGTTGCTAAAAGTTGATGTTCAAAGCAATAAACAATCTGAAGCAAAAATGAGCACTGCAGATTAAGCAAAACTATATTTCTTGATTATAAGATCATTATATGCCAGGAATTTTTGATATACTGACAAAAATTATATTGAAGACCAAAAACCCAACGTTTCGTTAGCATCGCTTTGTTGTCGGCTCTCGTTTGACAAAGGCCTGATCACTAGGTCTTATTGGTAGTTCTGTAGGTTTAAATTATTTATTATTATATATTATTGAGAGCCACTTAGAATCAATCATGTGGCAAGAATTAGCGAATTCCCCTTAATGCTTTTAATTATTTTAGTACAGCTGACGTGTTTTAAGGGTAAGGATTGGTTTGACGTAAACTCATAAAGTTGCATGAATGTAGCAGTGCTAACTTTGCCCCTCGGCATTGCATGTGACAGCTGTCAATACACAGGAGCAACCACCAATTTTCTAAATTCAGCAAGCCCGTTGAAATTGACTTGCTTGAATCTCGTTGAAGAAAAAGCACAAATTTCTTTGAACACTGATCATTATTGAAGTGTTTCGTTGATCTATATATCTTACTAACATAGACAAGGACGAATCAGCAATTAAAGTGTAACAGCTGCTCTAACATAGTAACAGAAGTAGGACAGCAAGCTGTCGTAAACATATATTGTTTTGTTAAACCGGGCACCATCGGATGTCATGCATCCCTAAACTTAGTAAAATTATGCAAGCGCCTTACGGCGTTCTGCAAGTGGACATTGTATTTCTTGTTATCTATTTTTGCTTCAATTCAGGAGCTGTTTACCACCGTGTACATTGGATTTCTAGTTCTTATATCCAGCTCCTTTGTGGTCTATTTACTGGAAAGGGACGTCAATGACAAAATCAAGTCCTACGCTGACGCACTATGGTGGGGCGTGGTAAGCGATTAGATCTCCTTGGTTTTATAAATGGTTTGGCTTCAGTTAAATTAGTGACGTCTGTTATATTAATCCATTCAGTAAAATTAATGTTCACCCAATAACATGGTTACGTTTTTCCGCTATAAATTGTAATTAATATAAGGTTTTCAGTCAATAAATTAACAAGCTTTAGGCTTTTCTTATTAAGTTAATGTAATCTTAAAATGTGCTATTTTCGGTATTTGCTATTTTCATCTGGCAACTGGTATACACCTGCGCCAATAAAGTAACAGCACCGGTTCATCGGTAGTTATAGCTCATCCTGTCTGCCTATGTGTGGGGACTGAACAGTTCCTACAGTTTTCTTCATTTAATCGGCATATTGTGGAAATTATTTCCAAAAATCCAATGTGGACCTTCTTGTTGATAGCTATGCATCTACCGCGTAGCTACACATTGAAAAATTATATTAGACCGCCCAAACATGTTCCGGTAACAGTAAAGTAGCAGGACAACAAATGATTCCAAGAACGAAGTGCATGATCCTCAATCCCACTGACAACTGAGCCCCGACCATGCTTAAACCGCGAATATTCTTAACACACGACATCCCGACAGTGCGGTGATTACGTAGTGGAACTAATGTACCTGAGTCAGCTTAGCTGAAGAGTGCATGGACATCGAAGGCTAACCGACCACGGCTATTGCTTAAAAAACAAACAGCTTAAATGTTTGGCACTGCAGAGTTTCTTCGTATCCCAACAACTCTATAGCAGAAGCGATACATCAAGATCTGTCATTGATTAGCTGTCATTCATGCGTCTACAGCAGCGATGTTTGGGTTCAGCGAAAAAATGCCACTGACACCAAACAAGGCTCCAGGTGTATGATATAACCCAGACTCCGTGGTTTCAACAGATTCGCTTACGCCATTCAATGCACAAAATTGCAGTGATTTAACGGTCAGAGATTTCTTAACATCACAATAAATGTGTCCAGTTGGGCATCTTGACGGTGTCTGGTACAGCATAAAAGTACACATAGGAGGTGTGTTGATATAGTTGAACATATAATCAAAATTGTAAAATTTAAAACAGACCCAAAGCAATCATTTCGGTAACTCACCGCCCAGCAACCATCATCGCTTAAACAAAGTTAAGGAGCACAAAGAAAAATGAAGTTAAAGTCTAATGGCAGTTCAACCAGGTGAACCTCAGATATATAACTAATGACAAAACTGAAATCCTCTAATTACAAACAAAACAAATGTATTCTTATGATTATTAAGTTCAAAAATTCCTCTGTAGGAAATATCATCAATATTAGTTTTACACACCAATTCACAAAGTGGAATGTATTAAGGAATATTTTGAGCTGGTAATTTAGGATTTTGCCCTTTGCTATTTTTAATAAAACAGAACATATTTTGTTATAAATTACAGTCAATTAGACCCGCTAACTGATAAATCGTCCCATTCTACAAAAATAATATAATTTTGGAAGCTTGCAGTTTATCGTTTTCAGAGTAATAAATACAGTATTTGGCTCCCACCAAAGTGTCCGATAAGATTTTAAGTAAATTATATACTAATATTACATTGTCTCTACCGATTCCATTCATAACATAAGCGGATATATTTCAAGGCCATTCGTCTATGCATTTTGTATTGTACTGAATTAATGACCATATACAATGTAACAGCGGTGCGTCTAGAGATAGTTTACCTGTGCTCATATAACAAATATGGTTTAATCAGCAATGCACACTTTAATCACTGTTCTTCTCACTATTCTCATAAGGTTACACTATGCACAGTTGGCTACGGTGACACAGTACCGAAAACGTGGATGGGAAAATTGGTTGCCGCATT
Organism: Dicrocoelium dendriticum; assembly: GCA_944474145.2. Taxonomy (NCBI): domain Eukaryota; kingdom Metazoa; phylum Platyhelminthes; class Trematoda; order Plagiorchiida; family Dicrocoeliidae; genus Dicrocoelium; species Dicrocoelium dendriticum. Next base: position 63,613,164 of record OX104070.1, on the reverse strand, counting down.
TTGCGCCGTGGCTGGTATCTCTTTCTTCGCCTTGCCAGCGGTGAGTTGTAACACTGCGTTAATGCTACAACAGCTACGGACTTCTACCGTATACTATTCGCATAGTGTAAACAATGATGTGTGGATTACTTAAACAACCAATCATGAACAATGGTTTATCACGGGAGTAAATGTTGTTGCTTTATATGTCCCTTAGGAAAGTAGGGAAAAAACATTATTAGCGAAATATATGTAAGCCTTAAGCTTATAACGAACAAATACGCCGCTGAATAACAGTAACGGCAAAAGGAAATCGAATGCAAACAACAGGACAACATTAGGGCACTTATAGTCAATGCACTCCATGATAACACTAAAAATTCACATATAATCAATCTTGTACTGCCTACTAAGGTCCATGTGACAATAAATCCGGTATGAAATATTTCGACTTATTGCAAAGTTGTATAGTATAGGCTACGTGGAGATATAGGCCAAAAGTGATTTTCCATCTTTTGTTGAAAATATCCTAGGTGAAGGATGAGACAACTAATTTTGTGAGAGAGTTCATTTGTTGGTACGCACAAAGAGCATAATACTTTCGTTATCATTTAGTTTCAGGCAGTTCCCTCTGACGTTGTTTTTATGGCTCAGATTCAACAAGCATCGGAATAGGTGATTCGATTCACACAATAATTGCTACAATAACATGAGATTGCCATAAAGATTTCGGTGGCACTCACTGAAAACTCTCAGTGAATTTGCCCAATGCTAGTAAGAAAAAGTACGTAGACTATTGACTTTTTTGTTTTCGTGCGTTATTGTATCTCTAGCTTCGCCAGATTGAGTTACAACTAAGGTTGCGAAGCTTGGATGGCGTATTCTATTTGAGGCCGCAAGTAAGAAGTCTGCATCATCAAGAAGATGTATGGGTCTAAATTGCAGAGTGTCTTCCGCAGCAGGTGGACGCGCTGGTTTCCCATTTTGCAGCTGCCACTGACTGCGTTGAGCACTTAAGACCAATTTGTATGAGCACACCAAAGTCACGTAGTTGGAAAATTTGTTTGCAATACAAGTGACCCGAGACAATCCACGTTATCAAGCCCATGACGAAGTTCAATAGTGCGACATTTCTTCGTTTTGAATAGTAAAGTATATTGAACCACCCAATTCGAAATCGTGATGTCGTCGCGCAGGACGTTTCCGTGGTCATCCGGTTCCATACACACTTGCCATATATTGATAAAATCTACGAAGAATATTAAATCGGACGAACTGTATATTACCGATTATAAGCCGGTCTATATATAAGCCGACTGTAGCAATTCAACATCATATTTGTCCAAATTCTTAAATCCCTGCATTAGCCAAACCACAATAATCAGCAAAAAACGAAATTTATTCTCCACGTTGCGACTTCACTACCTACTCTCAGTTGTGCGAGTGAAAGTGAAACTTGTTCTACTATTGGTCATTTGCGGTGACCTCAATATTATACTCGGGGTTAGCGGGGCATAGAGCCGTAAGAACAGACTTTCGCTGCTTCGGATAGTGTATTAACCGGACTACAAATCACTTGAAACAGGTAAGACAGCCGACAAAATATGGTAAGGTGAGATGGTGTCAAGAGGACGCCTTGAAACGAACTACCGTAGAGCAGTGGGTGATAGCGAAATTCACGGTCAGGGATGCGGGAAGGCGTTGTACCTTAAACTTACCGGATCGGCTGGCATGATATATTACTTAAGGGCTTTTTATTCACTACAGTTATTCGTTGCGAAAGTCAAATATGCAAAAAACAGAGAATATTTGACACAGAATTCATGTGTTTAGTTACAGGCGCTTAAAATCCCTGTTTCGAATAATGTCCGTCACTAGTGGGTGGTGCTAAGGGGAGATAATTGCAGTACTGGACAGTGAATTCCTGAGTGGCTTTTTCAAATGTTGTAGACTTTTTATAAGCCCAGCACCATTGCAGAAGCAAAACATTGTTTAAAAATCATCAACATATATGCGGTAATATACGGTACTTACCCAAGCTGAATAATTCGTGAGAAATATGAATAGACGAGGCGGATGTATAGTCTCTATGGTACACTGTGCTCCATCTCGGTTACTAAGGAATGAAATTTTCGTAATCACACCTCCAAACCATGTACCCAAAAAATTGCCGATGCAACTCAACATTATGTCACCAGTGCCATAGCTACGAAGTTCCTAGCAGAGAACTCGGTAGCCTAAGCGGGAAAATGCTTTTTCGAAGTCGAGGCAGATGACACTGCTCTGGTTTCATCATCCTCTGCTTCAGTCCAACTATTGCGTGCAATTAACAGGTTCGCATTTTCTGAGTAGTTTTGATGGAAGACATGTCGCTGCGTGGGTATTGTGCCTTAGTTTTCTCAAAACTGCATAAGTGCATCTACGGTGAATGATTCCTTTACTTTGCATAGCACAGAAAGCAGCGAAATCGGACCGCAATTGGTTGGGTCAGTGCGACTAGTTTTAAATAAGAGGGACGTCCCCACGCTTCCATACTACTGCAATTTAGTTCTCCTCTAGACGGCACGGATAGAAAATAGTCAGTTTTGCCGGAGCACTGTCCGTTGCTTGTAGAGCATTCAGCCGAATATTGTTGACACCGGGAAAGCAACGTTTAGGTAGAAACCAAAGATATTAGATCAGCTTATGAAGTAAAAGTGATATTGAATATATCTTACAGTTGAATAATAAAAACAGAGATAATCATTGTGTACATTATCCATATATTAATAATAGAACGGTGAGAGATCGGCTGCTCCCGTTACTGATCGCTTGCACCAGCCATTTGTGACCAGGACTAAAATACCGGGTTGCACCTTACGGATGTCATTGGCATAACCATAGATGAGTTCGCTGTTTTACGAAACCGATTAACTCCTGCTAATGCGTCACTTTGACTTCACGAATCAGTTTCACGCAACTTTTCGCTGATTCACGTTGGTTGTCCAAGTTTGAAATTCGGAGATTGCATGTGAGCTTTTAATACTCATTTTATCATGGACATGCACTTACTCCTTCTGCTCCTCAGAACTGACTTAATTTTGCCTCGCCGTTGAAAGTAGTTCTGTTCCGATGCGTGCGCTACCAGTGTGCTAAATGTCCTTGTGAGCCTATCCTACATGATTTAGAGGGTTATTTAGGTAAAAGCCCCGGGATATCTCCTTAACAAGCACGGACAACACGTTGTAGAATCTGACAGTGTACACGTTATTATCCTCTTCTCCAGGATATTGCGCATAATATATTTCCGAGGATAGATCAACAGGCACTGCGATCTAATGATATGTTAGTATCTATTCCGCTGACTATGTGTTCCTCGTTAATGATCACAAGATGATTTATCGATGTCCTGTTATCAGTTCGAAATCATGCGGGAGATATAACTTGGTGGTACCAAGGGTACCGGAAAAGTAGCTCTTGAAAACAGACTTTAAGCTGCGCGCAATCGATTGTCTCTACTTCAAGGTAGTGCACATTAAATTCCCATGCGATGCGAATGTGACTGGGTGACTTGCTCAATGCAAACTGAAGAGCGTGGTTCAGTTTGCAGTCGCTTTCAAACGGATACTTGATCAGAAATTGTTATATTGTAAATGGTAAACAGATTTCTCGTGCGAAATAGTATAGTATCAACCAGCACAATCTATCTGATAAACAGAAGTACTAAACAGGGATCCATGAATATATACATACGTTATGCGCATTTCGTTTTATTGATCACCATCTGATGGAAATTTTGGCGCTTGATAATGCTGACGCATTTTTAGTTGTTTCCTTCTATTGGTGGTTCCAACATAATCGATGGATTTTGTCGGTTTTATTGAGCATCGTCATAGAACAAAGCAATTAGTTTGGGGGCAGGGAGTCTCGTAGGCGGAGTACAGCGCAGCCGAAATGAATTCAACCTAATACTGAAGATAACAATGCAGTTGCGTACAAGTGCAAAATCTTACCCTAATGCTTTGTTCTGACTGTCATCCACTTTGCACTAACAATCTAGGATACACAAATGTTATAGTAAGTAGGGTTACTGAGAACTGTGCTCCGGCTACGGAAAACACCGAATCATCAGCAAGAAGATGGCGAAACATAAAATTATAACGATGGATATTAAACACTGTGTTTCATTCATACTTGGTTACACGGTTATGGAAATTCTTTAGACAGAACTTTAAAAATGGTATAACAATGATATTTCAATAAAGTGAAGCTGCGTGCTACTAATTATCTGATTGATGAATAATATCCAAATTTATTATAAACAAGAGCGAGAAAGTTCTTAGTTGGTTTATGCTGCGCTCCTCTTTTAAAACTGGTGACACACATAAAGTCAAGCCGTTGTGGTTAGAATTTAACTCAGCTGTAGTGTAGGGGCCCTCATCAAGTATCCAAGTTACCTTAAATTAGCACGGAAGAAGTAATCTGTAAAATGTTACACCCGGCAGAACTGTTGGGTTGCGATTAGTTATCTCCCAAGCCATCTGATTAGAGAGCGCTGGGAGCAGTGGCAGGAAATTCAGGAAGCTTAGTACAACGGTAGCACAAATACAGCAAGGGTAAAACACAGGCGACGGATGAAACAGTTACCAATGTAATGCAGAACAAAAGCGGTAGTGTCTCAAAGAGAAAGATACTGTAGTAAAAAATAATGACCGCTCGTGAGGACTTCAGGCAGTTCATAGTCGATCCGCATGCTCTTGCTTTATGATTACTAGTCGCATTGAGAGGATAAAAGGATATTTAGGCTGACGCGTATTGCAAGCGCCTACTCCGGAGTTATAAAGTCCACTTGGGCCATATTCTGTGCAACGGAACTTTGTACTGAGGAAATTAGGTAGCACAATTTATATTGCCTTAGTATGCTGTTTGCGACATTTTTAATTTCAATGTCAACACCAAATGGCAACCAAGCTACGTAATCCTCTGAATAAATTCCAAGTGACTGGACAACATTTAATTATCGCAAAATATCCGAATAACGTTGTAGACACAGTACTTAAGCCGTCGGTTAGATGAAGGAACACAATCTGTTACTTTTATAACAAAATGTCGCTATCTATTTGTGAGTGCGATTATTAAGGGATAATTTGACATTGGCGAATATGCTGTGAATTTCCCAATGTTTTCACCTATAAGTTTCAGTCAGCGAAAGCTTTTTATTATGCATTTACATTATTGACAATTTTTTGGGCTGCATGAAAGTAACCACATCACTGTGTTTCTATATCCGGTGATTATCAGTAGCTACCACAAAAGTTGATCCGTTTTAATTCTATCCTGCTACTTTTGATGAGGTCTGCTGCACGTCTGCGTTTAATAGACTGGAAGATTGCACGTCAATCAAGTACAGCAGCTAGGTTATTCTGTAGCTAAAATAATTGGCTACTTTTTCTTACAGTGCATACAAATATGTGGAATTAAAACTTTCAGTAGTCCATACTTTTCAGCAGGACATTATTATTAGAATAGGTTTAGCGATAGAAATAGCTGGCCAGAGACTACTGTTTGGAGGTGCGATGGAATGGTGTGTATACCAATTACAGTCGGTAATTTAGTGGCAGTATAAGCGTTAACTTTCAATTTAATAAAATAGAAAAAATAAGTTTTGCAAACTTCTTACTTCTTTTTGACTAAGCAGTATGTCTTCCCTGTTTTTTAAGCTAAACATGATGCCAGACAGCAAAACTTATGTAATACTCCACTCAAAATTTATTATTTTGACGTGTAAATGCAGACCTTTTAGCTTTTAAACCATTTGCGCATTATCTTGCAATCTTTCTTCAATTCACTCAGGGTATACTTGGCAGCGGCTTCGCTCTGAAAGTGCAGCAACATCAAAGGGAGAAACATCTGATTCGCCGTCGGATGCCCGCCGCAACTCTGATACAGTGCCTTTGGCGTTGCTACGCCGCCGACGTAAACTCAACCTCAGTGGCCACTTGGAAGATTCATACTCGACCTACGCGATCCATGGCTTCGTGAGCACACAGATAACGCTTCTGTAGCTAGACTAATGTACTTTGAGTATATAATGCTCTAATATAGAGCGGAAGTATACATGAAGCTAAGTAGTCTCTATGGAAAAGCTGAGACATTCCTTGCAGTTGGCCTTCGTAGCTTTCGACGCTAAATCATGCTCCGCATGTAGGAATGCTATTTATGGTAACGTAGCATCCAAACCTACATGCAGTGTGTGAAGAAGCGCGATACGTGAAAGCACGACGGAATTGGGACGGAATATAAGATACTTATTTTAAAATAAAATATGAAAACGGCGCATATCACTAATAGTCGGATGTTACTAACAAGTCATCAGCTAGGGATAACCCTTTTTGGTATTTCCATGTACGCTGTCTAGTGCGATCTTAGAGAAGAAATGCTCAGAGATGTTCAAACTTAGAGTCCCTGAACTTCCTCTTCTAAAATGAAACACAAATCCGAAGATTTATAAAAATGTATCAGATTTAACTTGTTGCAACACAATGAATTATCACAAGTAAAATCTGTTTTGCAACCGAAGCTTTTCTATTAATGCACCTAGGCAGACTTATTAAATTGCGCCCAGTTTGTAGCTTTTTACAAGCTAAAATGTTGCCGTCAATATTGAATTGGATCCATTTTATTAAAATCGCTTTTATTTATTCTTTAGCGATTCCTCTGAGAAAAGCATCAACCGACTTACCCGATTTGCAACGACAAGGAGGCTCGGTGTTTGCAGTGTGAACACGCCAATTATTGCAATTCAACGTGATTCAAGCGTTTCTAACCGTCCGACGCGCAGCTCCAGTCGAACAAGTGTTCTTGCAGACGCCGCTCTTACACAAAGGAACGCTTCATCTCGGTTTGTCAGGTACGTATCTGCAGAATAAAGAGAAATACAACAATATTATAAAAGTAGGACGGAAATTTTGCTCCTCAAGATTAAGCGTAATATGCTGCATTGTATTCGCATAACAAAACTGCTTTCCTTAAATAGAATCTATCCAGGAAACATCGAGGCGTTGTGTACGAAAGCCACACAACGAAAGGCCCACTAGGGATTTTATCAAATTTAGCGGAAATGGTTCGGCTATCTACCGGAAACAAATATGAATAAAAAAGGTGATAAGGTAGATGACGCTTTGTTTCCAAGCATTAGTTAATTACACTGAAATACAAAGAAATGAGATTGCACGTATCTAGCAGTACCAAGTGACCTGATTACGACTATGTATAACAAATGTCTCTGTCGAGTCGGGTTTACAATGTCGATTTCTCAGTTCAACTGTGCGGTGCGTTCCATGCATCGAATGCTCATCGGTGATTGGTCCATTAGCTCCCTTAGATTTTGCTAAAGAAGTCCTCTTGGCCATAGCATCCACATAATACTGAAAGCCGATTGATAGCTCTGTTTCATTAATTGATATGTTGGTCTTGGCTGAAACACGCTACTGTGTCAACGACCGAAATCATTGCTGTTACGTCTGGGAACCGTTTACTACAAAGTCGTGGTGTGGAGTAATTTCCTCCCTACTGAAATTTGCCTAAAAAGCATATTTCTGGATAAAACTAGGAGATCAGGAGAAGAAGTGAGTGCCGCATATTGTCTGTGTGTCATGCAACCTTCATCTGACTCAGTGGCTCTAGTGCAAAGGCAAGATGCCATTTGCAATCCCCATGGTGTGGGGCGGGCCGAAGGATCACATGACAGATTTCTGCTTCTGCCTAATCAGTGCCATTGGAATCTCCAACCGAAATAAGGACAATTATTAATACCTCCATCTTCCACCAGGTATTCGACCTATTCCTCATGATTGCACCTTACCCATTAAAGTACCTCCAGTGAACATGTCACTGCGATCAGTACTGGTTCTGTCTTGTCAAATTTACATGCTTCTAACATCTAGAAAACTTTGAGTATAATGTTGTCAAACCACATCATGTTGAACAGTCAGAGCTGAATGACTTGTTTGGTACATGAACCGATTTGCCTAAAGACGACGCTGAGTTGATGGCATCTCGGCCGCAGCAGTGGCAGTTAATTTCTGCAAACACCAATCTTAATCTATACAGAAAGCAAGGTGTTATATAACAAGCGAAAACTTTCGTTACTGTTCCGGATTGGAAGGGCTAAGGAATGAGACTGGGGTGAGACACCTCATCGATGAATGGCGTCTGTTCGTTGACTCAACCGAGAGTAGTCTTACGGACGTACTGATTCACAATGAGAACACTTACTTAACTGGACCTCTGTTGCACACGACCAATAAAAGAAGACTTAGCAAAGTACACAAGACATACGCGCTGTACTGAACTCCGATAAATACCTTTGCAACGTCTGTGCTGAATTAAAGTCGTTGACTCCTAGTGGGTATACAAGCAAGCTTCACAAATTATTGCAGTTCTTGTGCTTGTGTGACAGCGTAACAACTTAACAGTAATACACAACCAAAACGTGGCCAGAGTGGAGGGAGTATGCTTCAGGAACAATGAGGATAAAACATAAATCTCTTGGGAAACCCGAGCATACCTATGTACTAACCTGCACATCAAGCTTAGTTTGATAAAAATCGTCAAATATACAAAACAAGATGGTTTCTCGTTCCAGTAATTAAAAAGTGTTTCGGAATTTCAGAGATGCGAAGCTCATAGAAGGGATACATAATGGGCCGGATATCCACCGGATAATGACCGCCAGTGCTTTCGAATGCCAGTTGACTTTAATTGAGTTAGAAGCGTGGCGATTATTCAAGGCTGTATGCACAGGATTTGTGAGCAGAACAAATGCAGAAAACTACAAGGACATCACAAATTAGTCCATTGCTGTTGGTGCTTGGATATCACTGAAGATGCACTTTTGCATAATCACCTTGACTTTTTCCCTGAGAACTTAGGGTATTTTAAGCATTAATATGTTGGACGCGTTCACCGAAATTTCAGTCGTGGAGCAGCGCTACAGTAGCAAGTACACGCCCACTATGATGGATGACTTTTTTCTGGTTTCTGCAGCGTGATGGCGATGGATGATAAGACGGGCTCGGCGAATTCATCATGTGTCAGTAACAAGCTGCAGTCCGTAGTTAGCGGCATTTGTTTTAGTGAGGTTTTAAGCAGATTTACCACGTAGGTGCATTCCGAATATGTTGTGATTCAGTACATTTTATATAATTCATAGGACGTAGCCTTGAAAATACTGAAAATAATAATTAGCTTATAGAAATGTAACCTGACCAGCTAGGTAACATCAGAACACATTTCTATGATCCGTGGAGTGTATTGTGTAAAGTAGAAAGATTGGCATTTTAGTTGTAGAAAATAAATTCCTTTCTCTCGCACAGTGTTATTATTCGATGATTATGAAAGTCAACCGTGCGCATGTCGCTTTGAATACTGAGTTTGACTTTCGAGGCTATTATTCAAACTTTCCACGAGTATAGGGCGAATCAGCTGAAGTCTTTAATGTACACACGCTAGAGGAGCATAACAAAATTGCGAATGTAAAACCGAAATTTCCCTGATGCACACAAATGTCCGTTTCACCAAAAGACCCAGTCGCGGCTGGCAACACTTTTCACAACGGTTGATGTTTATGATGAGTTCATTGTAAGAAATATTGCATACGCTGTCACTTGAAACTCATCCGAACCTGGCGATTGTTTGATAATTTGTCACTCATTGCTTTGCTAAAATATGTGGTTTAAGGGCTGGGATTCGAGCCAGCATCCTAGCATCCATCGTAGGAGCCACATTCCCTTCAGCTCTGCCTGATGGATGCATATAAGTACAAGGCGAGCGGCGAACGGCGATTGAGTGATAGTGTGTATTTTACTTCTTCAGATACTGTCAGAGTAAAATAATTGTCTGAAATACCCTTCGAATCTCGTCGAAGCGCAGACTAAAATTGCGTGTGAAATTGCATGCACAATACAATAGTACTATCTCACTGTGCCAAGTGGTCGCAAAATACTGTCCTACTGCGTTATTCACCTCTAAAGCTTTGGCTTTATTCTCACAGAGACTTACTTGCCATCATTCGATTTGGCTCCACGAGCTCCTACTATCACTGCTCATCTATTGGTTCCAACATTCCCGGATCACCAGCAAACCGTTCTCTTGCAACTTCGAAGTCAACCGTATTTGAACCTTATCGGAGTATTTGTTTTTCCTCTAGTCTCACAAGAACACTTGTGGTCTTATTTTAAAGATCATTTTGAGAGTCACCCGATCAGCCTACTACTATTCCTTCAAGTCGCTGTGCAAAGCGATAGTCGTCAATTTGATCAGCTTTTGAAGCAACCACTCGCGTCATTAAACATTATTTTCTAGGTCACGTTGCTTTGCCTCAATTCCACATCGCATCGCTGCCTACCCACTTACCGGCTACATCAATAGCACGCACGTCGCCTATCTAACCTAAGGGACGTGTGACTCATCTGGCCACGACACGCCTGAACCCGCTGACCTCAAACCAGCGCCGACAGCCATGCAACGGTGCGTCAGTATCTCTATCCTCTTGCTACCCCTTAAAACAGCACGCCTACGGTGAACGTGTCTCGTCAGAGGAGCAAATGCGAATCATGTGCTAAAGTGGGAAAAAGTGGTCTGGTGTGTACCATGTGTTTGAACTCCTAGCACAATACCTGCCTTGGGAAGGGGTCGACGAAACCAAACACCGCAGAGGCGTTCTGGTTCTGCCAAGTATGCAAGTCTATTCCAATTGTTAGCTGTCTATCTGTGCGACTGAAGAGGTGCGATAGATTAACGGAAGCGGTCGAGCAACTGATAAGCGCCAGAGTTACACCCATGGGAGGATACGGACCTGCACTTGTGACTGAAAATAACACCCCGAATTCTCTAGTCAGACCGAAGAAGCGAGCCAGGAGTCCCAACCTAACCCCAACGACTCAGCCCATAGCAGTATCAACTCCATTCTTTCTCCCACCTACAAATAAAAACAATGCCTGCAGCGCGCCTGCCTCAACTTCTGTACTGTGTGCTGCCCCTAATGGTCTGTTCTTTACTCTCGAGACCGTAAACTACAGTCAACCAGCAATAGTGAACAACCCGGCAACGTACGCATCGGTTGCCGCCAAGCAAACACCGGAAATAGCACCGGTAGCCTTTGTTCCCGGACTAAAGAAACCTAAAGTGTGGCTGCATGGACGGCACACAACAATGCCGTTCACAAATTCAACAAAAACACCGGATACTCAGCCTCCAAATCCAAAACCAGTAGCCACCAGGCGCAACCATGGTACCCTAAACATTGTATGCCCAAATGTCCCCGATTCCAAATCCAATACAGTTAAGGGTAAGTTGACGGACGATTGAAATCAGTGGGTTTCTATCTGTACATCGATCGGTGTCCATACTAATCCTATGACATTAAAAATAATCTATCGCCACCCAAACGCGTTGCTATACGGCGAACCCCGGTTAATTCGGATAACACTAAACTCGATGGATGAGACTGGGGCCGTTCTGCTGTCTGCGAATCTCCTTCGCAATGACACAAGGGGAGTGCGCATACTACCCGAAATCCCGTGTAAAGAACTTTCAGTGGATTCCACTATAGAGGGAGGTACAGAAAACTTCAAGGTAAAAAACAGTCGTTGCTCAAGCTGTTCCCGAGCTTATTGATTCCTCTTCCGAAGATGCTCAGATGAACGACTGCGAGCAATGGCACTACATCCGGGAGGCTATTTCTCTCGAAAATGTCGTGGTCACCTCGCTGACAAGGATCCCCATATCACCAAACTATTATGGGTGTTGTCGCAGTCTGTTAAAACTTGTGTTAAAGTCAGAACTAACGGCACAAATTCTACTAAAGAACTGGACTAAATTCCGTTGCAGATTGCCAACAGAAATTCTTCTGAACCCAGCGGGAGCACCAGCACCTTTTAATGCCAACTCACTTGAGGCACAACTCTTAGGGAAAACGCCAACTGCAGGAACCGACTCGGGGACGGTTTCAACAGTAACCATATTATCCGGAGAGACACAGCAGAGCACGAGGAAACACCGAGATCTGGGGCATCTGATACTTCCTTATCTATCAAATACTTCCCGAGAGTATGCAACCCATCCAAAAAAATCATTAGTCGCCGACCCTTTATTGGTCGGCGTCAACTCATTTGCTTCATCCATGCAGTATAACACACATTTGGTCTCCGAGAAGCTCTCGCGCATGTACACAAATGCCCAAGTTCTACTAAGCTAATTAGCTAAATTAAGGCTTCGACACGCGTCAGCAGCTTGGGACCTCATCGCTATGAACGAAAAGTGGTTGCGCTGCTAGATAACGGATGCTGAAATCGAGCTAATGGGGATGTCCGTTTTTCGGAAGGATCAAACCAGCCAAGGTGGTGGGGCAGCCCTCTACTTTCGAAACAACACGTAATGCGAACCCATAAACGATACGAGAACCGACGTACCGGATGCCATTTGGTGTACTTTCCGGCTGAGAGGATCAACCTAGGCCTATTGGTTGTTGTTTACCGCCCACCATCGTCTACTCCTGAGATGGACTGCAATTTGATGGCTGCATTTAAGCAAGTGATAAATAGGACGTACATTCACATTCTAGTCACCGGTGACTTCAACTTACGTGCTCTCGAATCCTCAGCCAAACCAGGAGAGTACTTCAAAGCAGATTTGCAAGGTGTGGTTTCAGTTTACCCTCTTTATGTCCACATCAATAGGCCCACCAGATTCAGGGGAACTGATAGGCCATCCATATTAGACCGAATATTTACCAATGAAAAACTGATGGTCGAGAGTGTGATAACCGATACTAATTTGGGCCGCAGCGATCATACGACGCTAGTGTTTCATTACATGTGCTACGCAGAGTATCCTAAAGGGCATGCCGAGGAATATCCTTTAACCAACTATACCGGCCTGTCCGACCTCATTGATACAACCAGCCGGTCGTTCTTAGCTGAATTAACCCCTGAGATGGCCTGCAGATAATTTGTCAACATATTTACCAAGCTCGTGGCAAGGACACCTGAAACCAAACTCTGCCGGCCTAAAAGGATGAAGTCTTTCGTAAGGAGCAGGACATGTAAATGCGTGGCATTAAAGAACTTGGCATGGTACACCTACATAGCCTCCCCGAACGACCATACCTGGGATGTCTACACAATATCAAGGAACAACTTTGTCCTACTCGTTCGAGAGGATAAACTTAAGAACCAACAAGGTCTAGTAGAAAAGTGTTGCTCCAATCCCAAACTGCTTTACAGACACGTAAACAATTTTCGCCGTGTTAACCGCGGTATTCCTGCTCTTCACACAGCACGCGGGTTAGCCCAAACCCCACAAGAGGCGGCCAATATTTTTGGACAACCATTTGGCCGTAACTTTTAAAGCGCGCGATCATCATACATCCTGCCTAAGCAGATAACGCCGCCATTGGGGCTTTATCACATATCGTTCACCTCCGCAGCTGTACTGAAGAGGCTGATGTCTCTGCGCGAGTTCAGCTCCCCGGGTGCGGACGGCATTTGCCCGAAGGCGTTGAACATTGCTGCTATGAGATTGGCAGGATCACTAGCAAATTACTTTCAACGATGTATGAACGAGCTGCATGTCCCCACGATATGGAAGGACGGAATCATCACGCCTATCTACAAAACTGGCTGTCGTGCTGAACCAGCTAATTATCTCCCGATAACACTACTTCCTTTGATCTCCAAGGTTATGGAGTCCGTTGCAGCTAAGGCTTTAATTGGGTACCTGGAGAACAACAAATTTCTCTTTCCCGGAGCAGCATGGATTTTGCCAAAATCGCTCCTGTACTACTGATCTCTTGATTGCTCGTGCAAGCTGGACGGAATCTGTGGACGCTGGTATAGGAGTCGACGCGGCCTACTTGAATTTCGTAAAGGCATTCGACCGTATAGACCATCGCATTCTCCTCCACAAACTCCAGAAATATGATATCAGCGATCCTGTTCTGGGCTGAATAAGAGACTTTCTCGCTCAACTTCACCTGAATGTGAGGGTTCAAAGCAACCTGTCAGAATCCATCGAAGTTCAGTGCGGCGTGCCTCAAGACTCGGCACTTGGACCCCGCTTGTACCTGGTTTTCATAAATGATTTCGCAAGCGCGCTGTCTACTAACTGTTTACTATTTGCTGAGGACCTAATTGTATGGCGCACTATAGCTGCGGTGGAGGATCCCACAGTGTTACAGGAGGACCTGGACAAATCTTACACATTGTCCATCGAGAACATGCTGCATATCAACGTTACCAAGTGCACATTTCTCAGCATACGGTACAAGAGTATGCATACCTACCGCCTAGGACCGCAAATTCTACATCGGGCTTCTCACGAGTGCGATCTCGGAGTGATAGTCCAAGATGACCTCGGTTGTTTGAGGCAGACTTAAAAGGCAGCTAAGAAAGTGAACCAGTACCTCGGCCTTATTCGCAGAGCTTACGGGAAGTTTGACCTTTCAGTCTTTCCAAAAATGCTTAGTGCGTACGTGAGGCTTCACGCGGAATGCGCTAATCAAGCGTGGCAACTCTGGCTCAATCACCATCTCACCGTACTCGATATTGCACAACGTAGGGCAAGAAAGAGCGTCAGAGATTCGACCAGCATCCCCTACCCACTCAGGCTGAAGACACACAAAATATACAGTGGACCTTATCGGAGTCTAATGGGCGATCACGTAATGGTGTACCAGCTCCTGAGAAACCCCAACCACCCATGCCATTCCCTTCTAATACTCAGTCAAAACACCTCGCTAAGAGGTCACCAGATTAAGTTAGTCACGCAGTACAGCCGCCTGAAAACTATTTCTCCCTTCGAGTGGCACAGCCTTGGAACAACTTTTTGGAAGATGTAATTAATGCACTCACCCTATCCCTTTTCAAAAACGTCTTGACGATACTCTGTCACATTTACACTACGTGCTATAGCCCATGACCACCAGATGCTGGCACTAATGCACAACAGACAGTAGATAGTGCCATAACTCAACTCGAGAATGAGTCACTCCAAACCTCTTGCACTATATTTGATAAACTCTACTGCAATAGAAATTGGATTTCTGTATCATGTCGACCCAAGAGAGTTGCACACGAGTAAGCGTTGTCCTTGCTATATTTTTCATTTTTTCTCACCTATTATGTGATCAATAACCATTCCTTTTATTGCTTTGTGTGTGTACGTTCTCATTCCAAACTCCCTTTATACGACAGTGCAGGTACATCTGTAGTCGCCCGAATGGACGACTCCATTATCCCTAGCTCTATCATTTTGTCACGCTAAACACCCTACGGGACATGTTAAGACCCTGCTTTTTGCCCGTTATAAAGCATTGTTCCTTGATCATTGTACAACAGGCACGAATTCCCACAGAGTCATAATTATACTCCCTAGGCAAAAAAGTATGTAATAGTTAACAATCATGACTAAATGATAAGCGACATTATTTTTACATTAAACCGTTAAAAGTACATGTGCGAAAATGGATCTATCTGCCACCAAATACTTGGGTTGTGACCAGATCTCCGTGGAGTGATTATAATGCTTAGTAACACTGAACATTTTTCGTAGATTCTTCCGGTTTGACAACGATGTACAATTTGTATCCTTTTTCCTGTTATTTTCACCGCAACCGCATTGCTATCGATGCGCCGACGAATCGTATGTCTAAAATATTTCCATTTGTACTACATTCGCCAACGCATGTGAATGTTACCCGCATACTGCTTGCATATCTTGTTTGCAACACATGGGCATGTTTAGTGTTTCAACACTTAGAAGACTTAGTTCACTGGATTTAGGAAAACATAATCATGCTTGTGATCAGTTTACACAGTCTGACGGACTTACTATAAAACCACAAAATCAAAACAGCGGGTTGAAATTTAAGTTTCGTTCTTTGGCCTACGCAATGCGGTAGGTTACCTATATGTAAGAGAATAGCCGCGGTAATTTTTTAAAAGTTATCAGCAGTATTCGAAGACCGTAATAACTGACTCGCAAATAGGATAAATTTCTGAGCGGTCTAGATGACAAAATGTCCTCTAAATTTTGCGACACCTCGGTTGTTTAATGCTTTTCCGGGTTTAGCTCATCTCCTACCACCTGTATAAGTACAAGGTTAGATTTACCGATAATGGTCTGAGAGGGGAAATTGATCCCCCTGCGGCGGTTAAAAGTCCAAGTCCAACTTTACAACCTTAGCGCTTTGACCATCTAACATCAATGGACGTAAAACTAGTGTGTATACAGTCATTGTTTATTCTGTGCTTGTTACGCATTCAACGTCAGTGTTCCATAAATTGCATTTTTGTTTGTGATATATCCTTCAAGTATCATATCTGATGACAAAATTTCGAGCGAATAAGAAACTGTATGCTATTGACGAAAGCATTTTCGTCCCTCAAAAGCTTAGAAAACTGAATAAAAATGGCTGTAGTTTCAGTGATGCTAAATAGTGTCATCTTTAACATTACTCAAGAATTAGTCCATTGCGGATAGACACACTGACAGATATTCTCTACTGGCGCTACTCTGCTCAGTAAATTGTGTAAACGTTAAATTGTTATTCAGTAGCCTTATAATTTCTGAACATTCATTATGTATATCACACGTGTTTCCAGGATTAGATAGCAGGGCATATCGCAAGTGAAGTTATATATTCCCCTATAGCTACCATTACAATTGCCGTGGTTAAGTTAATATTTATGTAGTTTATTGGTATATGATCGATCATACTTGAGATTTCATTTTGGGAATATCCCAAATTCGCTAAAGACCCGAATTTTAAAACCATTATATTTTATTTTAAGAAACCGTGACTTTAAAAATCCTGAAAGTTAGAAAGTATACTTTTACTTACAGTTCGAATCGATTTCGGTAACACTGCGGAGTAGTTTCAGAAAACATATTAATTCGTTGCTTGCTGGTTACCTGAAAACGCTAGGTTTATAATTACTTATATATCCCATACTTTTTTGTCCATCCACATTGTATTTAGGCTCCGTTATATTTGCTTGTTCTAAACGTCTAGACGAACGCCTTCACCGAAGCATCGGAACGCCTAGAAAAAGTATAGCATGATCTAAACCAATGTGAATTCTTAGTCATCCACTAGTTATCTGCTTTAGTCCAACGAATTACTTAATTTCTAATGTTCAGAGTATGAATATTTTCCATTTTGCGTGTAGGAGTCATATGAATTTATCTTCATTGGACTCCGGTAATCACACGATTGCTCATCTTAGCAATCATGTGCTGGATTGTGGTAAGTCAGATTCGTTGTTGAATATTTTATCCTTGAGCAATGATTTTCAAAAATGTCCCTTTTTGTTTGTGATGACCTGCGTGAGTGGATTTAAGGGGAAAATGTATTTTAGGTGCAAGGTGTTCAGAAGCAGTTTGTATGACTATGAGTAAAACCGGCCAGTCGAATACCAGGATATGCTATCATCCTGTGCAATATTTTTTATATTAAAGTAAACAAACGCAAATTAATCACCAGCGGCAAGTGGTACGTCTACGCTGATCATTAAAATGATACTTTAAAATAGGAACATTAACGAATACTTTATAACAGGCAAAAGGCGTTGCTCGGTAGGTCCGTAGGACAACCGGAGTGGGAAGCATGAAATGACGGTTTTAAGTGGCAAACAAAGGGAATAAAATGGTTTGAACTGACGCACGTAGTAATTCACATGAACATATATGCTGGTCTCCTCAACATAGGTAACAGGTAGGTCTGGGGAGCACAATGTTTGCGTTAATACGGCACAGGATGAAAATACGAGCATAATTTTAAAGCGTTCTAAAACACTAATGTAAAATCGAAAGTAGCGTGAGAAGGAATTGCACTCCATGTTTTGGATAGCTGAAGGGAGAAAATGGTTTGTTGGCACTCAACTCGACTGTGGGGTGTGGCCAGTGTGAGCTGTTGGCCCTCCAGTTTGATACTGTGACTGGCTTGCAGCAGCTCGCAAAACGCGTGATTGGGCTCGTCAGAATTTTGTGCACCATAATAAAGTCTCTTCGCAGGCACCGGTATCCGACGGTGTACAAATATAGGACTTGCGATCTGTGCTATAAGACTAGGTGAAAATCGCAAATGATTCTCGTCACCCTACGTTGTGGCGCTTCTAGTACAACAGAATCGTGTTTGCGCTAAGTTCGACGGGCCTGGATCGCATACTCCACATGAAGCCTTACTAGGTGTTCAGCATTTATAAAAGGACTGATAGCTAGAACTTCCTGAACGCCCTTCTTAGCAAGCCAAAGTGCTGGCAGGTACTTTTCATTAATTATTTAGACTGTTCTGAGCAGTCAAGAACGTCCTGGATGATTAAATTGAAGTCAATTTTCCCTGTAGCATGTTGCATCTTTCCACTAATCCAGTTGAGCTTTGTGAGTACATTGCGTATGCTCCAAACTACGCACTTCGCCAAGTTACACTTGATCTAGTTTTCGGAGCGCCATAGTCCCTGTTGAAATCTCTTTGTAGGGCCGCGTGGTTACCCAGTGTTTTGATCTGATGCCAGATCTTATGGTTGTCTGCAAATATTAGGAAGACTGACTTGACCACCCTAGCAGGATCGACGCTGAATACTAGGAATAATCGTTGTCCTAGTACCGATGATTGCGGCACATCACACTGGGCTCCAAATAGGTCGGATATGACGCTGCGTACTCTGACGTGCAGTTGACATTGAATGAGAAAATTGATAATCCAACACAACACCGCGTCAGCGATTCCATAGTTTCAAAGTTTTTGGTGAAGAATTCGGTGATCAGTGCGATCGAATGCTGCAAGAACTTCCAAGTACATGACGTTGACTGCTTGTCTGGCGTCTAGTGAGTTTCTGGGGCTAGTAAGATGCTGTTGTGTCAATATGACGTTGTTATCTAGGTATCCCATGTGCGCTTCTGCGATTAGGTCATTTATAATTTGGATAACCGTAGTAGGATTGTAATTGGACGGTCGTTGCAGGGCTTCGCACCATTGTCACTCTCGAAAGTGGTTGTAAGTATTCCCTGTTTTTACATGCTCGGAACCAGCATTTCGTCATGGCTTAGTTGTAAGAATCAGGCAAACGGCTCGGTCAAGTTTAATGCAGCTATTTTTAATGGCTTTGGTCTAGTATTGTCCACATCAGGAGACCTGTACACGTGCCCGACAGTAGCCTTCTCGTAACATTTGCAGCTGTGGCCTAATCCTCGCGGGATGGATTGAGCGGTGTCATGAACTCGCAAGGTGATGATTCACATTGAAAATGCGGGTAAACTGTTGCCGAAATACCTTCGCCGTCCTTTATGTAGTGAGCGCCAAATTAGCTACTTCAGGTTGAATTACGACCTCACGCTGCGCTCTCCAGGGCTTGTTGACATGACTGCAGAGCAGCTCAGGATTAGTACTGAGTTTTGTTGCTTCTTCCTGCTGGTTTGTCTTCGTGGACTAGTTGACACAGTGAGTTTGCTAAGTTATATAGGCATCCTAGGCTTGCGCACGCAGACAGGCTTTATAAGCCGAATCCCTCATATGTATACGTTTTCGCTCCATCGCGACGATACTAGACCTTAAAGTAGTGCGATAGTTTGTCTGCTTCATTGATCGATTGAGCTGTGTTGGGTGGCTCTTATTGCACCTTCAGAGCCATTCATACCAGATTGGTCAATGGTTAGAGGCCAGACAAACTCAGTCTCCTAGTCCACCAGATTAGGGGTTGCAAAGTGGGTGGTTCCTTACTCCATAATACTAGCTCTCTATATTCCAGTGCCAAAACTCCGTTGCCTTGCGCTAAGGTTTTTTGAATCAAAGGCTTTGATTGAGGACTCTAATCGTTCTCTTTTCTAGGCCTGGACAACCTGATGGTATTCTGTCTACGCAAGACAACAGGACTCACATTTCTAAAAATCTCTTGATGCTCCGGCCGTCACAGAATATAATCAACCTCGCCCTTTTTGCAGCATCGAGCAGGGTGGATAGCGGTATGGTTGATACTGTTCAAGCCTTCCAGTCTTCTTTTCCCCTTCTTGCGCTTTTTCATCCTTTTCCTTCCGCTCCAACTTTACTTTTATCCCATTTTCAATCCCCACCTTGCTCCCATAGTCGCCAAAGGTTACTATCAACAAGCATGACTTCATGCGACAAAGCAAATTACTAAACTGGACGTTGAGTCTCTACATAGTCTCTGAAACTTATGGATGCTCGCCGACGCATTCCGGCTGGAAGCCAATACAATAAGTCTCGCAAAAATCTCAGCGCAAAACCGCGTGCTAGCCTAAAGAGAGACCGCGAAGCCTGGTGGTCTCATCATGCCTCGGAAATGGAAACAGCCGCTACCGTTTGAAATCATCGTAAGCTATTCCCTCTGATACGGGAAACAGGCTGCAGGAGACTTTGTGTTAGCGAGAACGAACGCAACGAGAATGGACAGAATGCTCAAATTGTGTCAAATTGCTTGGAGCGTTGGGCCGAACACTTTGCAAGTTAATTTAATTAACCTGAGTTATCGCTTTCTTCATCGGGAATTGAGCGTTTTTCTCCCTGGGCCGTCTTCTTGGATCCGCCCTCAAGCACAAAAGTCGAACAAGAGATCGGGCTGTTGAAATTGCATATATGCATCGAATTTCCCCAGCTTCCTACAAATTCGGCAGACAGTGCTATTGTAGATCATGTAGACGAGTTGCTAGTAAAAGTTGGAAACAGAAGACTCTCCCGACATAGTCCCAATTTTCATGGGAGGCTCCCGTTCGGAATGCGACAATCCTAGAGGGCCCGGTTCAATCTCAATTACCTCTAAATTGCTTGCGTTTGTCATTCTCTACCGACTGACAGGAAGTCGTGAAATCCAGAATCGTGAAAAGCAAGCCGGGTTTCTTTGAGGTCCGGTTTGCATCAACCACATCTTTACCCTGAGTCAAATTTTGGAGCACCGCCATGTTTATTGACGACTAAGCGGTGTCTTATGTCTTGACATAAAGGTGCCTTCGACTCAGTCGGTCGGCGTGCCTTTTGGGACTATCTACTAAGGAAAGGTGTGCCTGGTAAATATGTAAACGTTATCACAGCGCTGTAGGCGCATTGTTTGGGCAGAGTGAGGGTTTGTGGCAAACGGCCGCCACCCTTCAATATCACCAGCGGTGTGAGACAAGGTTGCCCGCTGTCATGTTTGCTATGTAAGTTCGCAGTTGACGAAGTCTTGTGATCAGCACTCGCTGGGAACGACCTAGAAGTCGTGGAGCTACTTCCTGGTGAGCGATTTCTTACTTGTAGTACGCGGATTACATTGCTCTAATCTGTGACAGCTCCCAAACATGCCAAGCAGCATTGGACCGATTAGCACTGGCTGTCTATCGTTTTGAGCTATGCCTTGTTCCATCGCAATGTAAATTCTTCCCCAAGGTTGGCAGCAATCCACCCCTGCGCTAACCCTTTGTGGTGATCAGCAAGAAGTCTCTCAGTAATTCAAGTACCTGAGCAGCCATGTTAGCGCCCGTGGGATCGAAGATGCGGTTACGAAACGTATAGCAAAAGCTCGAGGTGCATTTGCCAATCTCCGCGACTTGTGGCGCAGATGCAACATTACTATGGCCCGAAAGGGTAGAGGTTGTAAGGCAGCCTTTGGTTTAACACGCCTAAATGGTTATGAAACCCGGTCCATCAGGTCGACAGATATAAACAGTATCGTCACATTAGATAATCACTGCCTTCACAACATAGTTCCTGTCTGTTTGGGGCACCGCATGAGCATTGAGCGTGTTTGGCCTCGCGCATTTGGTGCAGGAAGAGCGAGTGAACAAATCAGCACCATTATATCACGCACCAGGCTCCGATGGATTGGTCGGGTGTTGCGCATGCGAGCACGTCAAATCCCGCGAGGTGTGTTGTTTGCGCGCCGGCGGTGCGCTTGGAAGAGGATGAGGGGAGGCCAAGCGATGACTTGGTCGAGAGGGATGAAAACCCACACTTCGAAACTGGCGTCGGTTGGTGCATCCCGACTGCCTGGCTGGGATCATCAAAACGATGAACACGTTTGGTTGGTCACCCTTGCTGATCTGGCTAGGAGCCGGCTCCAATGGCCTTTGTGATTTGCTTTCCTTTTCTATCCCCCTCCTTCTTAGCCTCTCCCTCTAATCACGAGATCGTTCGTTAGGCATACTATAACTCGATGGCTGTTATACTGTTCGCTGAGCTTGGGAATTTTGTTGCAAACGTTTGGTCACTAATCGAGGTAACATCATCAGTGCGTAGTTGAGTAGCGTGTAATAGCGTAGAGTAGCGTAGAGAAGCCTCAACGAGGCTTCATCGGTTACGGTCCCATTGATCAATTAGACCAAGGTACATTTCCATGAGATTGCGTGCAACAGATCAATCGCATAACTATTTTTAAATGACCTACCAATCATTATACATGAGTAAACTGGAAGACGCGACGTGTTCCTGAGGCGCGTCACTCAAGTACATCCGAGTATGAAACTCCGTCAATTTACTGAAAAAGACTAGTGCGTTGGAATACAAACAGGTGTGGGCTTCAAAGGTCAGTGGTTGGTCATCTCGATAATCATGAGATCGGTTGTAAGTAGTTTTGATTTGCTGAACGATAGTTGCTAGCACCGGGGTAACTCCGGTTTTGCAAGTAGAGTTATCGGCGTCAGTAGGTGACTGCAAACCTAGATATTCCTTAGCTGACGGAGGGTTTTGGCTGTATCCCCGTTCCCAGGGCATGCCGATGGGGTAGACTACAAAGTTAAGATGTTCAGCGCTGTCTCGTATAGATGTGGCTTGATACCCATCGAGTTTATGTGCATTTTGGACGCCAGCTTCTTGCGCAATTCGAGACACGTTTCCATCATCTTTTCCGCCATTGGTTTGTTCTGAACTGTTACGTTTTTACTCGTAAAGTACTCCCCTTGAAGTTAGGTTATAACTGTTGCCATTATCTCCAAGTTTGTCTATACTTAATTCTTATGCTCAAGGGTACCGAAGTACATCTCACTATTTAGGTTGATAGGTGAACATTTTAGCTATGTGGAGTTCACGACGAGATCATCGTTGCGTTTTCACATTATATTGTGCTTCTCAAGTGTGAAAGCAAAAACATATTTAATCCACACCTCTTTAATACAGACGTGGAGCCAACACAATATAGTACTCGGACCCTTACTGAATCAGAGAAGGCAGCAATTCGAGCGATACGTAAAATCAAGTACTTTGTGGCAAGGCGAAAATTTCGAGAGGCACTCCGCCCGTACGACGTAAAAGATGTGATTGAACAATACTCTGCTGGTCATCTGGATATGTTGGGCAGAATAAAAATATTACAAGCAAGGTAAGTGTCAACTTTTCATGGGGAAACTTTTGTGTAACAATGGATTATTGAAACAACACAGGAAATCGTACACAAAACATGCCACATGAGTACCCTAGGTGGAATGCATGCACACTTTACACTGAGACAAATTAACCGTGGACGATTTATTTGCGTCTTGTCATATTTCCGTGAGTGCTTATCACATATCATAACTAAATAATATAATGAACCGATGAGATAGTCTGTTACTCCATAATGGGAACGCAGGAATCTCGTCAGTTGGTGGAGCAGTACATGACTGCCAATATCCCATTATAAAGAATTTCGGTAACATTCCTACAGATTATATCGAGCTTACGGCTTCAGATATTAGACAGTTGCGTTCGTTTGCTATCAGCGTTTTATTGGGTACCGGCAAATGTGCTCAAGTTGCTTCATCAGCTGGTTCGTCAATATAGGTCATTCCCTCGGGAATGCTACATTGCAATGGAACATAGCAATGGAAAAAGAACTTACCGCTCTTTGTTCTCCGCTGTGGGTTTTGAGTGAGCAATATCTCGATGTGACCATTGTTAGTCTGACCTAACCGACCTGGTGCACAATTGGTCTCCTGTAAGGGTTCAACATTTGAGAGAAAATGGTAACGTTAAACTTCCTGAGCCATCCATGTAAGAGAAAACTGTCCGTACCAGACTTTTAACAACTTTACTTGCTTCTTTTCGTAACTGAGCACTTTAATCACAATAAGGTCAAACGCCTGTCAAACAACATGATAGTTGGAACACCGCTGTTGTCTAAGGGTAGCTTCACTTCTTGACTGAATCAATTTTTCTAAGACTTTAACACGCGCGGTCAAGTGCGATCATATCAGATTAATTCTTACCAACGACACGGGCTCCAATCATCTGCTCCGATGGAGTTAACTTCCATTCGAGTAACATGAGCCAGTTCAGAAACTAAGTCACTTTGAGTTTAGCCTCCATTGATCTGTGTTTATTTCAGTCAGCTTTGTAAAATTACTGCCTGGTGTGATTTAACCAAGTGAAAAACAATGCAATCCGATATGTGCCGGTGGAATGATGACGCATTTGTGTCACACTGTGTGCATACCTGTTGCACGGGATTTAGCTTTGACCATTCAAATGCCCTGACCATACCTCACTGCTGCAAGTTCCGATCATCGTAACTCCAAATCATCCAATGCATCCGCCTGCAAGCAGCTACAGTTCAGATATTCGAGGCGATTTCATGCATGAGGCGTTTAATGGAGACCAGAAAAATTTATGTTTCCAGTGTTGAATCTGGCTGAACAAAGTAATAGACTTCAATCGGATGGGGCAGTGAGTTCCGAACACGTCTGCAGCCTATGCCGGGGAAGATAATTATGGAAAAACGAGGACCTTATTCTTAAATTCTTACTATTGCAGTGGTGAAACAGAAGATTGAAATCCTAGACCAGGTGTACTCTACAACATATTTTCTAGCTCCGTGATCAGTCATTTCGATCAAACTACCTCGCGCACTCAGTGGTTTTGTAGTACGTGACCGGTAATTATAGGTGATATGCTAAGTCTACATTTCGCTATATGTCTGTTATCTCACGGACAGTAGAAATAAAGTTTAGCCAACAAGCTTGTTTTTAGTGCATCACCATGACAACATTATATCACAAACGTATGCCATGAATGTAAGCAATAGCTAGAAGTACTAATTCATTGACTTAGATGGTCTAATTGCTCAAGTTTGCTGACTGGTCCTAAAGAGAACAAAGGATATTGTATGGTAGGGTCCACACCATGTTTGATAGAATATCAGGTTGGATTGAATGCTTGGACAGCTTTCTCTGTGCGCAAACTTCATCGTCATGGAACAGTATTGTGATCACTTCGGCCTTTGCCAGTAAGCTGCATCCAACCGCTTTTATATGCTTTCTGGTTTAGGTGGTGTAAGAAATGGTACGTCCCATGCTATTTTACCTAGGCTTTGGAATCAACCAAATGTGTAGATATCATACTAATCACTGTCCTGGTCACTGCACTATAGAACCAAGCTGTACGTAGTTCATCCAACATCTCGGTGTTTTCTGGCGGTTCGTATACATAATGTTTGACACAAAGAAGCGAAAGCGTAAACACCGTATAAATACTTAAGCTTGGGATAGTTTCCACAATTTGCTGCTTCAGCATTGATGCCGTAATAAGTGTTAGCTGTAAGCTTGTTGTTGTAGTAGGTTTGCGAAGTGATCTGAGACAACCCCTAACCCGTTAACCACCAGATCACGACGGACATATTTTAGCACAACGGTGAATGACTGTTTGAACGGTCATTTTAAAGCACTCGTTTTGTGATTGGATTGCGATGTGAAATAATGTGTACTGTTAGTCCAATTGGACTGAACGTTGGTGAATTCCATCAATTTGACCGTAACAGATGAAGCAAGTATATTTTTTGTCTGGTGCCCGCCAGAAAACCGTACACTTCAAGACCAGTTTCGAAGTTATTTGATCCCGTCAGTTAGAGAAATCAGACGCACTGATTGTATTAATGAATGTTCACTTAAATGTAAACTTCGGTCTACTTCGATATTGCGCACCGTAATCTATTCACACAGCGAGTGCTTCACAAGGACCCTTCAATCAGTCAAGCGTTACGAGGCTTGACCCGGCGACTAATGGGGTAGATGTCACAACTAACATCTCAATGGTCCAAGATTCGAGGCATGCAATACCTACCTGATTAGATCAGATATATTAAAAACGGGCGGTGGAGTGCAGCGTTTTCGGTCGGGCAACTCCCATATTCAAGGATCTCAGATAGCCTTCTGGATGTTGGTAAAAGGTAAAGGTCATAACTCGGCTTCTTTTCTGCTGAAAACAATATGTCATTTGTTGCTCGAGGCTACATACTCTTCCGAGCGAAATTCTGTGAATAGAAATCTCTCCCGAACAGGCTTCGTACCAAGTTCAACAAGTCATGGAGCGTTTCTTTGCTGCCCAGTTTTCTTACCTTAATTCAACTAATTCCTCATTATCACTCCAAATCAGCAGGCTTAGGCCAGTCTGGCAAAGCACCAGACACCGGCGTTTCGACCTTCTGGGTCTCGTCAGTTGTGCGCCTCCCAGCTGACCCTTGCCGGGGTTCCGCTTCCGGCAGCAGCTAGTGCCTCTTCGCCATTGGTGACAGCCGCGGACCTGCGTACTTGACAGTTCACTTTGATATAGCCCGGCTCATCTTCCACTGCTATCCCAGTTACGAACTGTGCAGAGGACAATGGCTAGCCTAACGAGCTAGGACTTACCTTATTTGATAGGCATCAAACATGTCGCTTCTGACTCAGTGGAATAAAGCTGGTAAATTGAGTATTTTGCATGTTTCAAGCTGCCTTTCTGTGAAATATGTGTTGGGCTGACCGGTCCGATCTTCTTCACATTTGAAAGTCTAAGATTTCCATTGTCTTTGCACTCAGATTCCTTGTTGAAATTTGTGTGCTCTGGGGCGGATTTAATTTGTATCATTTGATCCCCTCAGCGATGCCAGATATATGGTCTACCAAACTTTTGCAGTAGATTGAGCTATTTATAACTTTGTACAAATGATTAGTTTGCAGATGTTAGTAATTGAACCAGGTATTAAAACTCAGTTACATTAAGCCTGCGTGAATCCATGCAAAAGTGATGTTGCTGCAGGCGTTTAGCTTGTCAGACATGGTCATGCAGCATGGCAAAATAAGTACAAAGCGATAGCACACTACCATCACCAGAATGTCTATGGTAAGCTCTGAATTTACAATTCCTGAATTTAGTGATTGATCATTTGTGGTTGAACACTGAATTGATTTCAATACTCTCCAACTCAGCCTTGCACTGCTGAGTTTCGGGAATCATCGTAGTCACTTGAGATGAGCAAAAACTTCAGCACGGTCGCATCATACGGTATTAATGAAAATGATATTTGGGACTTAATATTGCCAGTGCATATTGCTGAACGCTGTACGACTATCACAAGAAATGTGTCGTTGCGTTTTAAACGCAGTGACCTCAACTTGAGTTTGTAGCAAATCCTGGTCATGTACTGACGATACAAGTTGATGCTCTTGTACGGCATTACTATACATTCATTGGTAGAGAGAACCTCAAACGCTCTCTTTATCCCAAAGTTGATATCTGGATGTCCGAACGCACTTACGTCTCTATCATAGATCTTAGGTTCCCCGCGCATGCCGCTTGAAGAAGTCGACTTTTTGCAAGATTACTTGGGAGACCTTGTGCATCTGTGTGCATCTTGAAATGTTGTTATGTTTTCGGTATCTAATAAGAGGACGTGTTTTGCGCCTGTCGTTGAGTCGTCCGTCTGTAATCACTTTTTGGGTGGGACACGAACGAGAAGGTTTCCCGAACTAGCGATTCCTTAGAAGGCCGCCTCATCAGCTCTTTTTGATTATCCTACTTAGTGTGATCACAAGATTCGACGGCTTGTGGAGCAACGTTATCCGAGTCATTATCGTTATGCGACACAATCAAATATCTCCTTCAATTGTCTGCTTTGAAAACAGCAGCTTGAGCCGAAGTAGGGTTATTGGTTTACTACGAAATGTATGCAACGATTGCCGTGACATTCTTGATGTATATTTGGATTAAATCACCTTCTCCACTGTAGCTGTACTACAACCCTTGGTGAACTTGTTAGCCACAAGGTCGACTGTGTTAAAATACTGTCCAAAGGCTTGATCTCGAGAATAAAGTGTTAGTATCGTTGGCCATATTCCATTGTTTCGCGCTCGTAATATGCTGTAAACCAAAGTGTGTCATGCACACAGATTATTTGATTGCGAATTCCTTCCGGGCAACATCTAGAATGTGCTTTTCTGTTTACTTTGGTTTTACAAAATACCCGGGATAAGTGTACCGAACCGAAAGGATTCTAACATCGAGCTGTTAATGAAAGCACAGTGTCCCGTTAGACACCAGTATTCAATATATATGTATATATATATATGTATATATAAATTTATAATGTTCACTCTAGTGACATGAGTTTTTTGAAGTCATTGGCTCTCACCAGCTTTGCTATATTAGTCACAACATGCAAGAGCTTGCTGATAACGTTTAACGTTCTCCCATCATTCAGTAGCATACAAAATAAGAAATTTCGCACCATTGAATGAATATGCGTGTATATTTATGAATTTATACCGGACCGCTTTCATAATAACCTGAGAGTTGTGATTAGCGGCATTGATGGTAGATTGCAAGAAGCCCCCGGAACATGCCTATGCTTGTTTCCTACCTGGTTGAAGGAACTGGAGGCCTAGGTTGACTGACGTTCCTAGTTGAAAACCCGATCCAGCCACCAGTAATAAAAAGGTACTTTCAACATTTCAGGGATTTTCGCGAATAGACAAAACCATGTGTACAAAACCGCGACCTCACTGGCGGTTGCGCATTTGGACAACAACTGGTATCGATCCATTGTTTGCTTTTCGAAGACGAAAGAGACGTCTTTATTTGGATGCCATCCGCGTTAGGAAATGCTAACGAATCATGCTCTTCCCTTGTTCTTTAAACATAGTCACGTTGGATGTTGGCATTCATTAAACGATAAATAATTCATCTGAATTTCTGAGATAAGTTATTTAGCACAAGTAGTGAATTAAGCGCTTTCATAATGTTAAAAATAAGTGTCAAATTAGTGTTAAATGTCTTACCGCATCTCCTCACATTCTTTGGTGACAGGTTAACACAAAAAATAAAAGTTGCGGAAGGCATAAAAGTGTCGAATTGCTGTTTTACACCTTAGGTGCAAGATTCCAAACTCTATATAATTTGTATCTCGTACAACTTAGTCGCCGTTCCTATTGATGCATGTTTTCACACATCTAAACATTGGCTCTTGTCGATTCGTACACATCATACTTTGTGCCAGTGTCAGAGTGCTTGCATTCGGCCTAAGGTTTTTTGTCTATTTATATCTGCCTGTCCTTTTTGCACGATGATCTGGCTTGTCCTGAATAACATTTACCTGCAGCACCACTGCAGCGCGGCACTGGGTCCTGGACGTATAGATCAAGTGTAAGCACATCATCGCTAGACTAATGTCACAGTTAAAGTTAACGAGGTCACACCACTGCAGCTGGGTAAGCAATAAGCTAACATCCAATTGCTTCCTTAATTAGCCATCGATGGGCGCTCGTAAGCTACTTACAATGAGGGGAATAGTGTATCGAATGGACCAGGTTAACCAGCAAAACCTACGAGACAGTCGATCTGATGTGGACTGAATGACCTAAACTACTGGCAGCGCTGATCTCTCAAATAGATGGCGGTTGCTTACTGCTGTTTAAGCGCAGTAAGGTGGAAATGCGAATGGTGGAATGTCGTCGTTATGTATGGTACTGGTTGGACAAGGTACTAAAGAGTGTCGAACGAACAAGTTATCCTGTATTCCTCTGTTGCTTACCTTTCATCATTTGACATTTTTCACTGACGTAGTGATTTTTAAGAAGGTATTGCCAAAATATTCGAATTTTTCGAGGCAGCTAAACTTAATGTATTGTTCAGCAGTTTAGCAATGTGAGCTTTTGTTTCAGTGGGAAGGGTGCGGCCTACACAACCAAAATACTAAGTGTTATCATGGAATTTGTTCAACGGGTTCAAAATTTTGTAAGCGCACTTGCGCGAAATTGGAGTTAAAGGGATGTAGTTAAGCTATGTACGATAAATTACGATAAGCTCACACGGCTGATGATTAGAAAGAATTATGATAGCAAAAAGATATAAAGCAAATTCAACTTATTGTGTTAGTCATTACGATATAATTTTGATTAGTTCAAACTTTGACCATGAGAAATTAATTCAAAGTCAATGGGTTAATCCGTATGGCGAGTTTTGCCGTTGTTCTATCACACAGGTTCCTAAGGCCACCAAAATCTGTACTCAATTGTCACTTTAACTGTGTTATGCAATGCAAAGCGGTAAAACATAAACTTCGTTGCTTCCCTATGTCAACAGTACACAATCGAACTGGAGGCTTTGCCACATTTATGCGCACAGAATGCAACCTGGGTAAATGCCTATCCTAATGGAGTCCAGTAACAGCGTAAGACCGTAAAATCACGACAGGTTTCAGGTAGTAAACCACAGTGGCTTGCTAATATTTTGGCCCAAAGCAGAGTGAAATCAGAAATCCGACACGTACTAAATATTGGTTTGCTTAACAGCTTGTGATATCTAACGACTGGGACCCTCTGTTCTACAACAGCTGAGGTAAGCTAAGCTCTCTACCCGTTTTTACAAAGAGCTTAAGCATATAGCTGGTATGGAACCCGCGGTGTTAATTAGTACAGCTACTCAGTGGTTGAGGAGTAGCGGTCGACAATAACATCCCAAACGTCTCGGGTTTTATGCCTGCTCTCCAGCTGAAGAGATCGAATAAGAGCTCAAGAAAACATAAAATATAGTGTTTTCAGACTGGAGACCCACAATTTCTATCTGCTTCTGCTACAGTCCCAGTGAACAAATGACCAAGGCTACATTCAATGGGAATCATCCTTCATATTCTGATCGCATGTCGCAATCCATCAACACAACCTGTACTTGCAAATAACCCTCCAACCTCAAGAATATTATGAGTATAATAGTAAAGGTTAATTGATTACTTTCGTTTGTTACCGATTTTACATGCTTGGATTGTTTTTCGGATATAAGAATTAAAAACAGACTCATTCTGGGAAGTTAACACTGAGGATATTAGACTGCTGCATTTTTAAGTAAATCCCTAAATATAAAACAATAGAAATATCACATACACAATAACCCCGATGGTTTTCCACATCATACTTCTCCATACCCAAACAGACTGGACCAAATTCTTGGACGCCCCTGTGATAAAGACAAACATCCGGTTGAAGTTCATGTTCCCTTAGCGTCAAGAATCGTAAAAATTGAGCACAAGGTTCGTGTACCATTTGTTTTATTCCTTTGTCATTTGTGCAATTTTTATGCCGAATGTGAACCCTTCTATATTGACATTGACAACTTAACATAATACTATTTCTTGCAAGAAAATGATGATGTTGTAGGTTTGGTTGCCATGTAGTTGAAACACTGGTAAATAAAATAGCTACCATAGGACTGGTCACATTTAACAAACCAACATGATGATGTAGGAAAAATGGTCGGACGTCGCCTTTTCCACATGATAGAAATGGATACGTTTCAACAAAAAACGTAAGTACAATAATTCTCCATTTACTACCTGTTGCGATAGTTCACTTAAAAGTATCACTCCAAGGTAGCTTATAGAACTTATAAGATTGGAATCATAACAAAAAAATAACTGGAAGAAATGAAAAAATGTAAAGATGTATTTAAGTCTAAATGTTTATAGTCAAAAAGGTTATATAAACATAGCAACAGGTTACGTCTGGGTAACACGGACACAGGTTAGATGAATAAAAACGTAATGCAGCATCTAATTTTACTATGTGGCAAACTATGGACCGCTAAACGTTTATCTAAGTTAATTGAATGAAACTCCTTGGTTGCAGATGGATGTGCAGCTCAAAGTGGCAGTTAATCCTTCGCTACACGCTCTCAGACGCAAGATTTCGGTATTGTGCTCTATCGAAAAATTTCTTGCCATAGTATATTTGGAGAGAAATGTGACGTAAAGTAACCTCGGAAATAGATGACGAGACCGTTAAATGTAAATAAGAATGGAGCTGCCAAAAGTTGCTAATTAGAAATCCTCGGTAAATAAAATACAGGTTTGACCATCCCGATTAATACATAAAGTATGCTCTTGTAGGATGAATCTGTTAGAAAGCCCTTGGTTTTCCATACCAGACCTCGTTCGCAGCTAGGAAAATTCGCCTCGGTTTTGGCAAACGATTTTCATGGGTGTTCTTTTCATCTATGACATTGCAAGCTATGCCCTGAGTTTATCAATCCTGGATTCAATAAAAGTGAATAAAAAAGTCAAAACCGACCGTCTTTCGCAACTATTCAATCCATGTTACCGTCGTGTGTTAAAGCTTTTACCGTATCTCCAGACGTTTCCTAGAGTTTAAATTCCAACTTCATTAACGCCTATCCTGTTGCGATTGATAAGTCAGCAGCACAACCTCGAAAGCCGGTTTTTATTACCTGCTTGGAAGTGCAGCAAGTAATCCCACCTAAACAAGAGTGTATCCGGTCAGCCAAAAGGTTTCACTAACCTTCTTCAAAATATTAATTGAGTATGGGAAATCCGGATAATTCATACTAAATTAAAACACTGTTTCAAGCGAAGCAACTTTGGCACAATGCGCAGGGCAGGAATTTCAATCGAAATTTCTCCATTTCCTCTTGCGAAATTCTGCGAACAAAAGTACTCAGCATGTTTAGGTTGTAAGCGAAAAATCGTGGCTCTTGTCTAACAGCGACTGTGATGCTGTACTTGTGTCGACAAACGAATACGGTGCAAGGTATATTAAGATAACGCGATTCCACATGGCATTGGTGATAAAACACATCATTGTAGTACTCACGTGCACATCGCGTGCACGCTGTTACTTTGATTCCATTAACTACGGTTCGTTTACATCCACCACGGACCGGTGCTAGTTCGACGTGCATTTAGAATATTACACCCGCAGAGATACAAAATGCCTCAAAGCAGTCGTTCATGTCCGTTCTCTCCAAACTACATAATAGCAGCGCAAAGCGAATGAACATAAAGGTAAAAAAGGACCGAAATTATTATCCGCGATCGCACAAAGGGAGCGAGACAGTTAGTACGAGAAGTATTGTCCCCTTTTCCTCTGCTACAGGAGGACCAACCGTCACACATTCAAGTTAGAGGTGAACGCAATAAATAGCCAAACGTCTAATTGTACTTGCTGGTCCATCTCAAACTGTCCATCACCCGATCATATGGATGCGAACTACCGCAGTATTGGCCGTAGACATATGCACCTACGCACAGGTGTATTTGTCCGTCCCGTCCATCGTGAATACGCTGGACGGGCGCTGATGGTTGAGTTGAAATCAACTACACACGCCACAGGGCAAGTTTACCGACGGACAAATACCGTGTTTCGAGCTGGTTGGAACACATGCAGGCGTGCAAAATCAAGAGAAGAATGCATCATTACAGTGATACTGCGGTAAAATTGGAGTGGCTCTTAGACAGGCAAAGGAGTGTTCAGTAGTTGTTCAGTGTTATCCCAATAAAGGACAAAATGGTTATTGACCAAGCTTTTGTATACTGAAGGTTAGATTCCACCAACCCACCCTAGCAATATAGACATTCCTTGCAATTAAGCCTTTGCAAATGTGAAAGCTAACGTGTTGAAAGATGAGTCTTGAAAAGCTATGTCGCCTAGAGAATACTCGTTGCCGCATAACCAATTTTTCCCTCACAGTTTCAGTGCTCACTCTAACATGTTCACTGATGAGGCAATATTCTATTATAATGTAACTGAGAAGTTGCATTTCTCGGCAATATATAATCCTCGCGGATACTGCGATTCAAGTATTCCACAAAGCGCGAAGCTCATTGGCTCGTAAAACTAATTGACATATCGTGTGACCACAGCATACTCATGTGGGTTCTCACGCATAATGTTCATCACAGGCCAGTTAACTGTGGTGACTTTTCTGACATATTGCTGCAAATTCCGTTTATCACATACAAACTAATAGATAAACCACGTATTCACGGTCTGTATTCTTAGTGCAAGGTAGTTGGACCATCTTTCTTTCCCCTTTTTGTGACCAGTATTTTATTGCCTAGGAGCTGTCATCCTACGCCGGTGTCTGTACGCCTATGAACACGATAATAGACGAAGCGGCGTAGCCTATTCTCACCTCACCATCACGTTCACATTCATCTCCCATTCCTTAGGCATTTGGAACCAAGTTGCATAGAAATGGTCAGTCTAAGCGCTGTCGCATCCGCTTTGCTCGTTGAATGCATTCTGGCCCGACGCACTTTTGGCACAATTAGCGAAGGCACCAAATTAGTCTAGAAAACAGTGATAATGGTTAATACGTATATTACCAAAACAGCATAAAACGGTGATATATCCGTCAACAAAGAAGATGCTCAAAGTGCCCGCCGGTGTTCTGCTTGCAATACGGAAATGGCCAGAAGCAATAGGCTACAACTTTTTGCAAAGATTCCGTGTTGATGGCGTGACATTAGTTGACCATACTGCTTTTCAGTTCTTTCAGTGCAATATGGGTTTTCTTGTAAGCTCATCATTTCAAATGACCCGATAGGAAGAAATTTAAGTAACACACATCTTGTGACAGGCAGGCCAATCCTTTGGAACTCCGCGGTCGATCCACGGGTAACTGAAGATATCCTTAGGATAATGCAGTATCGTTTGGCGGTTGCGCCATATTGAATCTGTAAAGGCCGAAGTGTAGTGTCGAAGTAGCCAATGATAATCGGTGGCGAAAACTCTCAATATGTAGCTCTTACGTAATTTATTAGTGAAACCTCCCTTATCATGTGAGAACCATGAATGACTAAGGAATGGCAGTAATCATAATTGAGTTACTTGGCAAACACCAGGTTAACATCATATGGATAACGAAAGTACTTGACTCTGGCTGGCAAGAAGCGCCTAACGCAACCTACTGAGATTCAACGGTAACGTGCACCGCCGTCAAATTAACAGTAAACCTCAAAAGCGACGCTTGCACCCTGTCGGACAATTGAGCGATAGCGCGTTTCTCACGTACCCGTCCCGCTGTATTTTCTCGCAGTGTTCACTCTATCCAAAAGAAATATGCGCAGCATTACTTATTCCAGCAATGTATTAGTGTAATCAATTGCTGTGCATTATATACATATTTATATGAAGTGTGTTTTGAGAGCATAGAAATCAACAAAAAAGATTTCAAAAATGGCCACCGTCGTACGCTTGAAGCAGAGTATTAGCCCGATGCTATTAACTATCACTTTCTGCAAAGTGTCCACTGATGCCGCGCGACATTCGTTGACGATGCTTAGCTTAAGTTTCTTCGGGCTGCAGCTGTAGAATGTCACCGGACTGCACCATTTCTTTTTAAGAGAATGCTAACAAATGTGAACCGCCAGTTGTGATAAAAAATCGAGTTGTATGAAACATTATTGGAAAACAAATATGGAAGTATGAATATTCGGCCGGTTAACCCGGCCCGTGATTTATTAACAGGTCTAAAGCGTGGCCTATCGATACTTGGTATTTGATAAGCGGAATTTGCAGCAATATGTCAGAAAAGTCACCACAGTTAAATGGCCTGTGATGAACATTATGCGTGAGAACCCACATGAGTATGCTGTGGTCACACGATTTGTCAATTAGTCTTACGAGCCAATGAGCTTCGCGCTTTGTGGAATACTTGAATCGCAGTATCCGCGAGGATTATATATTGCCGAGAAATGCAGCTTCTCAGTTACAGTATAACGGAATATTGCCCCATCAGTGAACATGTTAGAGTGAGCACTGAAACTGTGAGGGAAAAATTGGTTATGCGGCAACGAGTAGTCTTTAGGCGGCATAACATTTCAAGACTTATTTTTCAACACGTTAGCTTTCACATTTGCAAAGGCTTAATTGCAAGGAATGTCTATATTGCTAAGGTGTGTTGCCTGTTTAAGAGCCACCCAAATTTTACCGCGGTATTTCGGTAATGATGCACTTTTCTCTTGATTTTGCACGCCTGCATGTGTTCCAACCAGCCCGATACACGGTATGTGTCCGTCGGTAAACTTGCCCTGTGGCGTGCGTAGTTTGTTTTCATTGAACAATGAACAATGATTTATTACCGTTAAAAAAGAATGTGCTTGAAAAGTCCCGCAGAATGTTTGGAGTAAACATTTAAAAGCTGCATTATCGTCGAATAATTAAATCGTTATTTCAAGCGTTCCCCGAATTAAATGAACTATTGCATAAATATAGCCTTATATATGAATGGGATTTGCGCAAGCAAAATATTAAATATGCTATTATTGTTTAGCAAGTGCGTGCGAACTAAAAAGGAAACAACAAATCTCACTCGTTTCTTTCTTCATTTGGCAGATATGAGAAGTTAATCCATTATAGCTACATCCAGGTTAATCACATGGACACTACTGCACGTACCCTCACCGCCACTCTGCGGAGAGGGTCGTTAAGCACATGGTTAGGTTCGCGTTGTTTCGTCCTCTAAGTGGAACGAACTATATCAAGTAATTCAAGTTTGTAAGCGTTTCATCAAGGCGTTTTTGGATTATCAATAATATAGTGGGAGAATATTTTGAGTCGGATGGGCATTCCAGGCACCGGACACACGGAGTGATAAAACGTTTCGTCGGAAAGCAAGTCGAGTGTAGTGCGTAGCCAGTTTGCGCTGATGACCTCTCAGGTTGGTATTTCGGCTCAGATGAAACAGATTGTGACAAGGGTGAGTTAGGTTCGTCAATATTAATTAAACCACGAAGAGATCTCCGCTCTGACACCGATATTCACCAATGTACAAACATAGGGACCGCAGTCTGTGTTGGCAGGAGAGTAAAAATATCCGCTAACGAGTTGGTCACTCTACATTGATTAGCTTTAATTATATTAACGTCGCGCATGCTCCAGTGACGCCAGGCTTGGATTAAATATTTCAATTGAGGCCTCACGTAGATGTTCAGCATTTGCAGCTAGATTGATGGCCCAAAATTGCCGAAAGCCCGCCGTAAGTGTCCTAGATGTTGATTGGCTATTTCTGATGTCTTCTCAGCATGTCTCAATCAACCAAGATCGTCCTGTACTATCACCCCGATGTCGTATTCTTGAGAAGAACGTTGTAACTGCTGGTCCCCAATTCGATATTCATAGATAAGCTGATGGCGTACGCTGCACTGGAGCCGCTTGTCGGACGACAACGTGCAAGCCGTGTAGAGATCGCTCAGCAATGCCATATGATAATCCGATGTCTTAATACCATGTCAAAGTTTGACATCCTCTAAAAATAGTATAAATTTCCACTGCAGTACACTGCCAAATTCGTTAATGAATGTGAGGAATAAACATGGCTCCACTATGCGTCAATTGGGTCGGAAATAGAGCTGCGGCTCTCACATTCAGCTGAGGTTGAGCGGGGAAGTTACCGATCCAACCGAGTATATTGTCACCGATTGCATAGCTTCGAAGCCTATAAAAGAGAGCGCGGTGGTCAAAACGATCGAAAGCTTTCGAGAAGTCCAGGCAACAGCCTTGACTCCGAGTCTGGCCTTAGCTCACTCTGTCCGGCTTGCTCTGGCTATAAGCAAGTTTTTAATACAGGATCGCTTTCACGGAATCCTTGTTGATGTGACATAAGGATGTTGTTGTTCGCAAGATATCGCATGAGTGCTTCTGAAATTATAGGTTACGTTACTTTAGATAAAACTGGGAAGAAAGTGAATAGACGGTATTTCGCGGGATCTGCGCGATTCCCACTGTTATAGATATGTGTGCTCATCCATGTTTTCTCATTTTGGGGACCTGCATTTTGTCGGGACTACATTGAAAGAACCGAGCTAATGGTTCGGCAAGGTTCATGGCTGCTATCTTCAAGGTCTTTGGTCTGATCTCGTCCACACCAAGTGAGCTGTGCACGAACAATGACATTAGCGTTTTCATCACATTGGCTACCGTAAACCTTACATGGTTTTAACCTGGTGGCAATAGAAGCTGTGTAAATAGCGGATGAAATAATGATTCACTCCGAAAAGTATAGATGAAGTGTCTGCGAAGCACGTTGGATGCATCTTTTGTGGGTAGCAAAAGACCATCTGTTGCACGTACAACCGTGATCCCGCGCTGCACTCTGCGGAGTTGTTGACGTGTCTACAGCAACTTGGGATTTGTACTGAATTTCGCCGCTAAGTTCTGTTGATGCTGGAGTGTGTCTTCGCAGATCAACTTGACGCAGTGGTTTCGTTGAGTTGTGTAAAAATCCCAGTCAGATTGCTTGGACAGGTGTCGTAAACACACCAGACTGAGTCCCTTAAGGCCATTCATTTTCTAGTACGGCTCCTCAGGAACGAATTCACTTGCTTGGGGCAAAGGACTTTGCTATCTGACGCATTTGCCAGGAGCTCATTGAATTGGGTGACGAACGACATCCAGACGACAATGGGCGGCTTCTCGGCTAGGAAGGACCAGTCGGTTTCTTGAACGAAGTTGGACAGTTTATCATAATGTGTAACGACATAGGTTTCCACCTCATTCTCACTGATGTACTCCGCGTACCAGATGTAACCAAAGAGCAACATCGCGGGATTGTTACGGCCAAGTGGTGCATCCATTTTCGCGGCATCAATCATCAGCGCCCATCCAGCGTTTTCACGATGAACGAGACTGGCAAATTCACCTGTACCGAGGTGCCCGGCCGTTACTCCGGTGGTTCACACCCATGTGATCGGGTGATAGATATTTTGAGTTAAACCAACTGGTACTATTTGACAGTTGACAATTTATTGCGTTCATCTCTCACTTGAATGTGTGACCGTTGTTAACTCTGTAACAAAGTACAAAGGGATTATACTTTTGGAGTAATTGTACTGCATGGTTGCTTTACGAAATCCCTATACCCATTATTTTTGCACCCACTTATGTATGCTTTATGTTATACATGAAAAGTATTTCGGTGCATATATTTATACATTATCTACTTGCTTGAAATTTTGTGTCATTTAAAATTCCTGCGCATATCAATATCTTAGATGATAAATTTTTGACTATAGTCTACGACGCTAGGCAGACGATTCAAAAAAGTTAGTTTCTTCAGTTCAGCATTTTACACTACTGTTGTATAGCCTGTTTCGTCGGGTTCACTTGGAATGATCAGTTCCCTTCTCTTTCTTTCTCTGTTTAGTACATAATCATCAAACTTTCAGTGTGTTGCCGGGGCAATAAGTTTAGCATATTTTTATGTCTAAGCCTGATTAGATTGCGCGTCCATCATTATGAAAAATTGCTAGAAATGCTTGCTTGTTAAAATTCGTGGGGAATATATGGGAAAATCTGGATCACAATGCCTTTTGCAGCCCATTGGTCCTTAAGCTACTGGAGATCCCATGCATAATTCACATGAAATCATATGATTGCAATTACGCGAAGAACATTCTTTTCGATAAATCTCCTCAGCTATTTACAATTACAGGGCAAAATTATAAAACCGTTGGGCTAATGAAAGCTTTGTCTAAATCAGAAAGAACAGCTGAGGCCATTGCAATTAGGGTTTTGGAACCAGAACTGTGCAAACAACAGGCAATGGTGCAAACCTTGGACCTACCGTGGGCATGAATATATTACAGAGAGAGATCCGCACCTCAAACATGTCAGGCGGCCAGCGTTTGACACCGCTTATCTGCCTGCCCCTTGCCTATTGCGTGTGTTTTGTACGAGCGGCGTACTTCGACTGACTAAGACATTGATCAATGACCAGCCAAGCCAAGCCAATACATTGTGTGAATTTCGTAATTCTTTCCAATTTAGACCTAGCTTTCATTAGCCAATCGGTTTTCTAATTTTGCTTATAATTGTGAATGCCTAATGTGATTTATCGAAAAGTATGTTCTTCGATCAATTGCTATATTCCGATATTGAAGATGACTGAATTCGCGATTCAAATTGCTCAGACCGACCAATTTAATAGTCGGTCAGGTATGACGATAAAAATTTAACTAAACCGTATCTTATTTGATCGTCACTACACGAAATACTTGCTTGCTGATGTGTTCACCAATATAGTAATCGACAAAACACAGGACTTAAAGATAATCGTCGGCATCTTCCCGATAAGACCAAATGTTACAACCTTGACAGAAATGAAAGATAAATCTAAATCAAGGCTTCTTCGAAACCAAGCATTTAGAATTTTGCCAGCTATGACGTTCATGTATACATAACTTGTGTGCTATAATTTTTATTGAAAGATGCAGCCCCATGTCCATTTGAGATGACAGCAAATCCGTCGATTAATTTCAAAGGTAATACGCCTTAACGATACCAGTTCTGTCAGCAATGGCGCTACTTACATCGTAGCCGCATATTTGTGTTTTTTTTAATTATGTACACACGCTTTTTTAATTTATACAGCTGACATCCATTGAAGCAAAATTAAATATGCTGGTCAGTTTGCATACAAGTAGCCAATACCCGCTGGTCGGGAATTCCGCCAAATCCGAAGGGTCTCCAAATTGCCACAGATCACCTTCCGACACTCGATTGCAGAAAACATCTAAACTCATGGAACCTATTTGTGAAAACACCGGACGCTCGGATGTTTCCAAACGTCTTTCCAACGCAGGACTACATTGCAGTTCCCTAAATACAGATATAACTTCTGGAATTATGCAAACTGGAAGCATTCAACTAGTTCAGGGAGTAACTTCAAGACCGGATGCAATCAAGCCTGTTGAGCAACCAGAGTATAT
This sequence comes from Dicrocoelium dendriticum, assembly GCA_944474145.2. Taxonomy (NCBI): domain Eukaryota; kingdom Metazoa; phylum Platyhelminthes; class Trematoda; order Plagiorchiida; family Dicrocoeliidae; genus Dicrocoelium; species Dicrocoelium dendriticum. The sequence goes on along the minus strand of OX104070.1, from coordinate 63,572,434 downwards.
GAAAGAATTATATGGTGCTCATTCGAGAGAATCTGTAAATAAATCCATTGCGGGTGAAATTTACTCACACAGCTATATAAACAAGGAGACCAAAGATTCAGTGGATCTGTCTTGTTCAACTGATGTTTTCTTGCACGACACAGAAATATCATCGGACTCCGAAGGTTTCACGACACACGCGTCCCAAACATCAGCAAGGGTACACTTTGTATTAAATTCAGAATCCTCTTCTGAACCTAGATTAACTAACGTGGAGGAGCTGAGTCCTTAGTCTTTCATTTGAGTATAACCTATTTCTGATATATGTTTTGATGCGTTTAAACGCCATTCACACTTTTTACAGTCTTTCTAATGTATTTATATTCACACAGTGCAATCACTGAGATAAAAATCTTCACAGAAAGCCTCAGCAACCGGGTCTCAACTGATTCAAAGGAATACCTAAATCTCTTCTGTTGGAGTGAATACTGTGGAGACAAATGAAAGCACGATTCCGAGTTTTGCCACTGCGCTGCTCCTGACCTCTTTTATTTGTTCAGTCATCCCGATTGCAAATATCTAGAGAATATAAATTATATGTGGCTCGTAGAAATCACCAAGATAATGATTAGTCTTTAGAGATTGACCATGGGATTTGCCGTCCGTGTATGTTTGGTTAAGGTATTCTGCGCAATACCTAAATCGGTCACGCCGTATAGAATCATTCATTTCCTTGTGCAGCAGCTGAGACCTTTGAAGCAGCATCACTGAAGCTAACAGTGAAACGGACCGCAACATCCAAATGAATAATGCATCGTTTACTCAAATGGAGAGACTGCAAGATAGTAACTGTTTAGAGTCAAGTCAATTCAAGGCCGAATGTGTATTAATTGATACAAATCGACGAATGTGCAGGCGTGACATGTACAGTTTCATCGGTGATTGAAAAGGACTATTCTTCCAATTAAAAAATAGCATAGCCATTCTTAAAAAGATCATAAGCTCGAAAATATTGAGAAGAGCTCCCAATTATTTGTCTACGCAAGCTTTACGGTCTAACAACATTGCACGCTGTAAGGAATGAACTAGCAAATGTCGTCTACTGATGGTGCGCATATAATATCATACCTTCTTACGGCATGAATTCGGAGGCCTGGTGACTTAATGCACTTATAAGATGGCGCACGTTGGTGGGTGTTTGATAGAATGTCAAAAATCAAGGATATCCATTTCCAGTTACACTAATATAAAAGCATAATTTGTCGCATATATATTTTGATATGCACTTCAATAGCCTACAAGGGTTTTCATTTGGCCAGTGCATTCATGTGTTTAGATATATGGAGTATTTTCAAACAAATACTTGCAATTACCTGCTACTAACTAGGGGACAGTATGGTGTTAGTTTGAGAATCCAATATAAAGTTAGAAAATATCAGAGGCTGGATTACTTACGTGGGGTAGTAAAAAACAAGTAGGTTCAGCTAATCTCAACGACGAAAACCAAATAAGAACACCAAACAGCAATGAACAATCAGCGCTTTTAGGATACTTACATTCAGTGTCAAAATCAGCTACCTATTCGTTGTTCGACGGAAATTCGGAAAATAAAAATGGCTTATTGAATACCGCAGCTCACATAATTGCCAAGTTCATATGAAGTCAAGGTTGGATCAATGTACCCAAATCTTTTCATTCATACTAATAGCTGCAAATAGACTATAGTTTTACCATTACCTTGTCAAAATGTATAAGTAGCAGCGGAGAAAATTTACAGACAGCCTCCCCAAAATTGCTCTCGTATCGAAAGCAATGCCGGCCTACGGTTGAAGGGAATCATCTGGAATTGTATAGAGTTGATGGAATAGCGTTATTCTAATGCGTTCCTTTAACTGGTCTAAGGGTATGTGGTTGCAAATAACGATGCAATTTGTACGCAATATATCGATGTACTTTTTCGCAAATTCGATGAAGAAAAACGGTTTCAACAATCTCGGAAATAATTTAACATAAGTGGACAAAATATCCCTACGTAACTTATATATCCACGGTATTTGGCGCAAAATTATGTTCAAGAAAGACCGCAATGACCGAGCTAAATGCTTCATTAAGTTAGTCAACTGAGTTAATCGGACACTAGTAATATTTTATCAAGTACTTGTCTCCCATAGGCAAACTATCGACTCTTAATACTTAAGTACAATGCAACGGGGCAAATATCGGAGATATATGCGTGCCGTTTAAGATGGTTAGAGCAATAAAGGAGATACTTAAGACCACACGGAAGGTAACCAAGAATTCAACGTCATTTCTAACTAAAGCAGTGATCACATTTATGTAATATGCTGTGTAACGATGGCAAAATCAAACAGAATTCGTTCATTCCGGTAAACTTTGCAAATAAATCTGAGGCGTATAATTAATGGGCTTAATTCAGTTTTTCAATGGAAACCCGAATGACCTGTTTTGCTTAATGCAAAATGACGAGACCGATGTGAGTTTATGGTGTTGTGCAATCAGAATGGGTACATTACTGCTGCGTAACATACAACAAACAAATAAAAATAATAATACAAGTGCCGTAAAACAGTTGAAAAAAAGATACAGTGAATATATCAATCTTACTAGTAAAAGATTACTTTGGTACTTATTTAATGAATTTCCTATGAGGACGAAAGTTGGGTAGGTGCGAATTGGCCAAAGAGTCACAAGCCTGCTTGTGGGCAAATATTCAATGAACAAACCACCATGAACAAGGATTTATGCCGAGTAAAATAAAGTAGTTGCTTGACAAGTGCCGCAGAATGATAAGGTGAAACTACGAAATCAAAAAACTGATTTAGGTATATGTTAGATAATATAATATCCAGAGTTGGTTAACATCATTATTTATAAACCAAGTTTTCTTCATGCCGACATAATACAGAATTCACAGGCTGTAGGTTAACTTTGGAATGACGCTGCAGCTGAGGAGACAGAGAGTTCTACTCTCAGCAGTTCATCTTCGCAGCTCATCGAGCTGAATACGCATACTGCCAGATATTCCTTAGAAAGGACTATCAAGGTAAAACGAAAACCATGGGGGCTTCTCTAAGAAAGGAAGCAAAAAATGGTGTTTTTTCTTGGGGTTCCTAAACTACTGGGCTCTCATGAGCACGAAGCGCAAAAACATGACCGAGAGCAGTGGTGCTCCATTTGCGAAGCACTCAACCTGGATCATGTTATTGTTGAACCACTAACAAGAATTCCTTCATCTCCATACTACATGGGCTGCGGTCCAAAAATATTGAAAGCCGTGCTACACTCCGATGGAATGACAGAATTCCCATTAGATAGCGGGTTGAATCATCGCACCAGGTTGCCTACCGAGGTTAGGCCAATGATTACTGGCGCATGGCCACAAGTTTTCAGCAATTCCTTGGAACATGCAACCTCAGTAAAATATATTCGACTCCAAATCCTGCAGAGTTGTAGACAATAAGGCATTAGCGACACCAGACGGGACAGGGGAACACACGAGAGAACATCTCGATTTGGGATGCTCCATGCAGCCTGGCTGCATTTCAAAAACCAATGACCCACGCGAAAAACGATTAGCGGCCGACTGAGGAACGGTTAACTTAAAACTAAACATGAATTTGTTGTCCAATTACACACTTCTAACATCAAAGCAATATTCTGTTTGTACACTACTGCCCAAGGTCTTCTTAGTAAGTTGACTAAACTTAGAGATTTCCTGGCAGCACAACCGCGGGATCTCATTGTGTTTACGGAGACCTGGTTAAGCCTTGAGATAGCAGATTCTGAAGTCAGTTTACCTGGTATGTCACTGCTTCGGAATGAAAGATCTGGAAGAGATGATGGCGTATTTACCTAGTACAAGGCTAATTTCCGATGTGAGCTTATTGGCCACCCAGAAGTCCTTCCCTCAGATTTGTTTGGGTACCAGCTATCAGTACAGAACAAAGACACATGTCTTATAGCTGGGATTTACCGTTTACCGAGCTCTACGTGTGAAATGGACTCAAAAGTAAATCACGTACTTCAGGCTGCTTTGAGCAAGACATACAGTCACATTCTCATCATAGGCGACCTTAATGTGCACGAGCTGGAAATGGCGGCGTCCGACAGCATGCAGTTCAAAGCCTGTTTATTAACGATAATTTCCAGCTACCCTCTGTACAACCACGTGACCTCACCCACCAGCTTTCGAACTGTTAACAAGCCGTCGATACTTGGTCTTGTGCTTACCAACGAAGAACCCAAATAGACGAAATAATTACAAGCACACCACTGGGACGCCGTGACCATTTGAAACTTTTGTTTATCTATGTATGTTACGCAAAATATCCTGAGGAAGAGGATGATAACGTTTATACGGCCACGCACTACAAGGTGTTATCCGCGATTGTTAAGGTGTCTTGGACCTTCTTAACGTAAAGCTCTCCAGAAATCGCCTTGGAAACTTTCACATGAACTTTTACCACACCGGTAACGCACGCGTCTAAACAGAACTGTTTTCATCGCGAATGTTATTTCTGAGGATCAGAACATGCAAACGCATGTACTTGAGGCACGTAGCATGGAGAGCTCATAAGAATTCCCCGAATTCCGAAACCCGGGCTGTCTATGTGGCACAGCGTAACTTGTGTATGAGTTTGATCCACGAGGACAATGTGAGGCATAAACAGAAGTTACTAAAGAGATCTGTTAATAGCCTTCGTAAGGTGAAACGCGGAATTCAAGTACTGATCACGACCGACGGATGCACGGGATCATCAACGGAAGCAGCCGATCTCTTACGGTTCCATTACTCACAAACATCCCAGAAATTACCGGGCCCAACGTATATCAATGTTTCTATTGTCCCACCATCAGCATCATCTAATATTACTTTTACCGCAAAATGTGCGTCAAAGTAACTGTTGTCCCTGCATATCCAAAACTATCCTGGTGTCGATAACATTCTATCGGAGACTTTAGAGACAGTAGCCAGTGATCTGGCGGAACTTCTGGCTATATTCCTGTAGCACTGTATGGAGGAGAACCATATTCCAACAATATGAAATCGTGGGGTAATCACTCCACAACATAAGAGAGTAAGCCGCACTGACCCAATCAATTACCGTCCTATAATGCTACTCTCTATGCTTTTCAAGTTTATGTCGTCTATCATTGCGAATGCAACCAAGCAGTATCTGGAAAATTGCAAGCTGATAGCACCAGAGCATCATGGCTACCAACAAAACGCTCAAATACTAACAATTTGTTAATTGAAAGCAACAGTTGGGCTGAAGCAATTGATGCTGGAGCAGGAGTTGATGTCATTTACTTGGATTTCTCAAAAGCGTTTGGTCGCTTAGAAAATCAAATACTCCTTCATGTAGTTTAACTCTATAGCGTTCGTGACACACTGCTGCGTTACATGGGCAATTTCGTGCACAAACGTCGATTGGAATCGAGAGCAAAAGAACACTTATCCGACACAATTGAGGTGGATGTGGCGTACTACAAATTTCATTGCTCGAGCCCCGTCGATTCTTGACTTCTATAAACGATCTGGCGAGTTGAGCTAGTTCCGATTTCCAAATCTTCGCGGATGATAGCAGGTTATGGCGAGCGACTAAAGAACGAAACAACCATGGAAAGCTCCAGTGTGACATCAACACGATTTCAGCCTGGTCAGTTTTGAATATCTTACTGTTTAATGTGGAAAAATATCACGCTTTTCCATTGCGCCATATAAATGACCAGGTGTATAGGCTTGGGTTATATGTATTGCAAATCGATCCCTAAGAACGCGGCCTTGGTATGTTCATCCAAATTGACCTTAACTCTTCCAAACAGTCAGTAGTAGCTGGGAAGAGAGCAAATCAGTACTTCGGCTTACTGAGGAAATTATTCAGATTCGACCCATCAATCTTCCTTATGATGCACAATTCTTACGTGCGCCCTCACGTTGCATATGCCATCCAAGCTTGGAAATCTTGGTTGAAGCGCGAGTTAGAAATGCTATAGAAACCCCAAAACAGGGCCACAAAGAACGTGAAGGGCCTGTGAAATTTGTCCTACCATCAAAGGCTGAAGTCATTGGGAATTTTCAGTGGTGGCTACCGAATGTTGCGTGGCGATCATATATTATTCTACCAAATATTGTGTGACCGTAATCACGTATGCTGTCACTTGTTGAAACTCAGCCATAACACCAATCTCAAGAATAACCTTCTGAAATTTTATACACAGTACGGTTGCCTGGAATGCCGAAGAAATTATTTTTTTCTTCGGGTTTGCCAACCCTGGAACTCTCACCCAAACTTCATTGCTTCCTCCCTCACAATGGATATTTTCGATAATTATTGGATGTTTCCCTTGGTCCCCATCAGTTCGTTTCCTAAAGTTTGCCAATTTGGAACATATTAATTATTCCTCCAAAGCGGCTTATCATGTTAAGTAAACTTGGGGATGTGGGAAAGAAGTAAGTATTCTTGTTTTTACTTTTCACATGTAATACATCAAATATAACCGTCCCATCTTGCCACCTCGTGCACATTCATTTCCCATGTACACTACTATGGTTCAACAGCGTAACTGTTAGCTAAACGCTCGAACAGACAATTCCCCTATGGTTTGACAATTGTAGTTTTACCCACACCATCCTGCGGGACTTGTCAAGCAACTGCTTTTTTGCCTGACATAAATCATTTTTTAGAATGAATCAAGGGAGACAGAATCTGAGTAAAGAATTCTTTTCGATAATTCTCATCGGACTCAAACATTAGATGATGAGGAGAAAGTGCTAAATGTGCCGGATTTGGCTGCGTATTGAGCAGAATGTCTAATTTTGCGGGTGCAAATCAATGAGAATTACCGAAAAGAAATCTTTACTCATATTCTGCCTCCCTTGCTTCCTTCTTAGAAATGAGAATTTTTGGATTGCTGAGGATCAGCATTACCCGTGATTCAGCCAAATAATTTTTTATAGTTCAGTGAGATAAATGCTTGGGCAACCCGTCAAAGTATTTGAATTGCATTAACAATAAACTTCTAGCAAACAAAGGGAAGAAATAATACCACCAGCTAATTTCACCAACTCGTGGCAAGCATTGAAATCGGCCGTCGTCCTTTTCACTGAACATAGTTGTTACGTTATATCACTACAGATATGACAGTTCATTCCGAATAGTCTGATTGCTCCATTGTCCAAACTAGATTCAAGACACCTGAGAACCTCCCACTTTTTCCGCATTTTGAATACAAAGGTTGAGATACTGCACACGATTAATCTGTTCTTCATAATGATGCAAAAACGGTGGTGCTGGTCGTCATTGTTCAACCGTTGCTTTGGAAAGCGGAAACATTTAATCCTATGACGACAGCGCACCTTTTTCGTTTTGTATGTTCATTTGCAAAATATTGCATTTTAATGTTGCAAATTAATTCCATCTGATGGGGATTATAAAAATGCAGGAAATGAAACGGTTTGTCTACATAAAGCTTAGCTCGATTTGAAGTCATATACTTTCATGAATACAACTATCGATTTGTGGGAGACGGATAAAGATCACAAGCGAAAGATGGATAAGGACAGTCTGCGGCCTTCTGTGAATATTCCTTTCACATTGAGTGAGCACGATCAATCATTGACTTCAGGATGAATCACTGAGTCCTAGAAGCTCAAGTTCTTACCAGTGATGTAACGTTAGTCACATTCAGTTATAAATTTCCGGTAACTCGCCGCTTTATTAGATGAAAACGATGTCGATGTCCTTGCATGTGTTCTGCTCCAATCAACAGAGTTTTAGTCAATCGCACTCGTTTATGCAAATAGATGTGCAGCTTGGTTTGGGAAGGTTACGTTCTATGATTTTGAGTGATTGAAGCGTCTTTGTTCTATTTAAACAAGATGGCTTCGTAGGGTTTTACAAACAGAAAACCAAATTAGGAAACATTATGTTGGCTGAATAGCATGTTGACGAAAGTTTGAAGTCTCGGTAAGCGGCGATGAGCCTCTGCCGCAAAAGTTGGTGGTCTAAATCGGTTGGTTGATATAATGCTCTGATAAAATCTAGGAAAACTTGTATTCCAGATGGGAGTACATTTTGCAGCAGATTTTCACAATTAACATAGCCAAACGATTTACCCCCAAATGAGGTAGACATGTACTAATACGTTATTAACG
>OX104070.1:63543726-63563777 GCA_944474145.2 Dicrocoelium dendriticum | reverse complement strand
AACGAAACACCGAAGAGGGGCACAGCAAGCAAGACCGCCTAAACACAATCTTCATACATGGCGTGCCAGAACATCCTTCTAATGATGTTCAAGAGACCGGAAAGCACGATTTAGAACAGTGTCGGTTCATTCGTGAAACAAATTCTTTGGATAATATTGTGGCACTATCGCTCACCAGGATACCTCTCTCACCAAATTGTAAAGGATGCGGCCTTAGAATCCTAAAACTTGTGGTTCAGTCAGAGCAACAAGCAAAGGATGTTTTGGATCGATGACGGAGAATTCGGAAATAACTTCCTTCCGAAATTCGGTTAAAGGACGCAAACACTTTGCACAGCTCAAATATTAAAGCAACTGAAGCAGCAAGCCTACCGACGAATGTACAAAAGCGTAAATTGACTGCTGCTTTACTTGACTCTGACGTAGGTCTAAACGAATGTTGGGACGCACCTTGACCGAATCATGTTGCAAACAAGGTATCATTGCCCTATCAAAAGTCGGGTAACTGCCGACCTCCCATCGGTCGGAATTCTCCCACGCGTCACCGCTTCACCCCTCTGTGGGCTCCTAGATACCGAGAAACTGGTCTGCCTGTATACGAATGCTCAGGGTCTTTCTAACAAACTGGCTGAACTGAAAGATCGCCAAGCTTCCGGGTTATATGATGTCATTGGTACGACCGAGACGTGGTTACACACGGGAATGACGGACGCTGAAGTTTCGCTACCCGGCATGTCGCTGATCCGGAACGACAGGCTCACAAAAGGAGGGGCAATCCAGTATTACCGAAACGACTTACAGTGCGAAGCCGTGGGGGAGTCAAACTCGCAGTTCTCCGACTCTCTTTGGTGCCGGTTGCAGTTAAAAGACAGGGATGCTAGACTTATTGTCTTGGTGTAACGAGCCCCTAACTCTATACCCGAAACCGGCTACCACCTAGCGACTGCTTTAAGGTGCAGTTTACAACAAAAGTACACTCACATTCTTAACATGGGTGATTTCAACGTACATTGTTTAGAAACCCATGCCACCATCGGAGAACAATTCAAAACCGATCTACAAGATCTAGTAACTACTGTGCCTCTTTACAATCACATCACTTTGCCCACTCGGTTCAGAACAGGTAACAGGCCATCTGTGCTGGATCTTGTGCTTACCAACGAGGAGCAAATGATTGATGCGTTGGTTTTAGACTGCCCGTTGGGTCGCAGTGATCACGCAGTCATCAGTTTCAACTTCGTCTGCTATGCAGAATATCGGAATGATAGCGATGATACTGTGTGAACCATCACAAGGTACGACCGAATCGCCCATCTAGTCAGCGCCACAACATGGTCTTTCCTCGAAGAAGAACCCCCGGAAGCCGCCTGGCTCGAGTTCGTCAACACAATCAGTCAGCTGATTGCACAGGCTTCCGAGATAAAAGCTTGCAATAAGTGTAAATCCGTTTCTTTCGTTAGGAGCAGAACCCGAAAATGGATGACAGTACGCAACGCAGCATGGCGAGTGTACAGAGAAGCTCCAGCACCAGAAACTTGGGACAACTACGTAGCCCAACGAAACCACTGCACTCAACTGTTAAGATAAGACAAAGCCTCCTATCAGCAGAACATCGCAAAAACCTTCAGAGCTAACCACAAGCTACTGTACAAGCACGTTAATAGCCTACGAAAGATGAGGCAAGGATTTCCTCCACTCAAGACGGCTGATGGCCCAACAACAACATCTATGGAAGCTACAAACGCGCTACAGATGCAATACGCCCCCACGTTTCAAAGAGTCTTGCCACCAAGCGATCCACCAAGCTTTGTATTCTGCTCACCAGGACTAACCCACATCAATTTTACCGCAGAAGCTGTATTGCAAATGCTGACTTCTCTACGCAAACACAGCTCGCCAGGTGTCGACACCATTCGTCCTGAGGCATTGGGAGCATCAGCAAACCAACTGGAAGGAACTTTAGCTCAGTATTTCAGCACTGCTTAGACCAGAACCAAGCTCCCGCCATGTAGAAGCTTGGAATAATAAGCCCGATTCACAAAGGTGGAAGCAGATCTGATCCCTCCAACTACCGCCCAGTAACCCTTCTTCCTATACTCTCCAAGGTCATGGAATCCATAGTTGCCGATGCACTGGTGTGCTATCTGGAAAACTGCAATCGCATCACTCCTGAACAGCACGGTTTCCGTCGACAGCGGTCATATACAACTAATTTACTAATTGCGCCCGGTAGTTGGACCGAGGCAGCCGACGCTGGAGAAGGTGTTGATGTGATCTACCTGGATTTTTCCAAGGCTTTCGATCGCCTAGACCATCGGATACTACTATCCAAGCTGCAGCATTACGGGATCGGCGACCCTCTTTTAAGCTGGATCGCCAACTTTCCATTTCAAAGGCAATTAGTGGTCAGAGTTCGGAGCTCTTTATCGGACCCCATACAAGTCGAGTGTGGTGTGCCGCAAGGCTCGGTTCTAGATCCACGTTTGTTTTTGGTGTTTATTAATGACCTTGCACAGGGAATCGCTTCAAACTTCCTAATGTTTGCCGACGATATCAAGATCTGGCGCAGGATCCAGGCGAACACCGACCAACATGTGCTCCAAAGTGATTTAGATACAGTGTATCAATGGTCGATCCAAAACTTATTGCATGTCAACGTCAGTAAATGCAAGGTGCTTTCCATCCGACATCAAAGCAGCTACTCATACCGACTCGGAACGAATATGCTACAACAATCAACTCTCGAACGTGACTTGAGTGTCCTGGTTCAAGATGATTTGGGTTGCTCCAGGCAATCCGAAAAGGCCACGAAGACCGGGAACCAACACGTCGGACTGTTGAGGCGGGCGTTTGGACAAATAAACGGCTCCATTTTTCGACAAATGCTCAGTGCGTATGTTCGCCCCCATGTCGAATATGCAATTCAAGCCTGGCATCCATGGCTGAAACACGACCTTAATGCACTGGAGCAGCCACAACGCCGGGCATCTAAGAACGTGATTGGAATGCGCAATCGGTCCTACCAGGAGAGGCTGCGACGACTAGGATTGTTCAGTGGAAGCAGTGCAGACTACGAGGCGACCTGATTAGGGTATACTTGATTCTGCGAGACTCACATCATGTGTGCCACGCTTTATTGCAACTCAGCAGCAATACAAACCTGAGGGGCCACTCATTAAAACTCGCAGAACAATACAGTCGTCTGGAGTGCCGCAGAAATTTCTTTTCCATCCGTGTCTGTCACCCGTGGAATGCTCTCCCAGAACCGGTCGTCTCTGCACCGACACTAACAATATTTAAAAGACGGTTGGACGATGCACTCATCCACTTACACTTTGTTACTTAACACTATGTCTCCATCCTATACCTGGAGTTTACCCTAGAATTATTTGTTGTTAACTGTGGGTGTTGTGAATCTAAGAGGATCGCAGGACTGCAGCGAAGCAAACGATAAGTCCTTATTTTCGGATTTAAAGTATTAACTATTTTACTATCCTTTTCATCATAATTGTTATGTGGATATCCCCACCAACTATCCAACGGGGCTTGTAAAACAACGCTTCTTAACCCGTATAAATTCATGGTTCATTTTTCATTGTTTTGGGGATGACGAACTTTGTGTAGGAACCAAATGATTTGAACTTTTCTGGTGACGATAAACCAACCAACTATTCAACCATCCACGCTGATGTCCCATACCTTGATATACGTAGTGGTTACTCCACCCGGCAAAGTTAACTGGTCCAAAAATGCACCTTGCAAACATTGTCTAAAACATGCACCTGTATCTCGCTGATTGCAAGTGTGTTTGAACACACGATCTGTGTTTACACCTGTGTTCCAAAAACAGTCGGCAAGGCCAGTGTGATTTTCACTCACACATCTCCGTCCTTATAGATCTAGGACGCCCTGTGCGCCCATCGCACCTAAACCGTCAAACTCCAAGTAAAGAAAACCACTGCCGAGCTTACTATCTTTTCGAGAATATTAACCAAAGTACCCCAACCGCTAGATATTGGTGTCAACAGGGCGTTCAAATTTACATTACGAGCCACGTGAAAGCATGGGATGACAGAAAGTGAGCATACATTTACCAAGACAGGGCGACAACGCCGGACCAGTTACGCCAATATTTGCCAACGTATCATCGATACCTGGGCCAAGGGATCGGTCTCAATGGTCGTCCGAGCTTTCACGAAAACCGGAATCATCAATGAACAGCCAAGAAACAGCAGCGAGACTGACTCAGATGAGGACGAGAGCGATCCGGGCTGAACCGTTTAACGGATTGGTAGAAGAGGAATGGTTGAAGAAGTGAGTGTATTTTTTGGCATTTTATGTGTGCTACAAGTGAACAATATTGACAGTTATTGTAAATGAGTTGAATTAATTCTGACCTAACCGACTATTTTGCTTCGTTTTATGCGCCTTATAATTCGGTGTAACTAGTACATGAAATTAGATCCGTTCACCGATGCTGCTTCTTATAATCCAACAAATATGATATTACTTTTAGTAGATGGCAGGCTTGAGAAAATAAACATGTGATATTGAAGTTATATTTGGCCAAATGAGGAAACAGTGTTGCATTATTTTGACTGTAGCCATGGTTTTCGCACTGCACCCCAATACAACTACCTATATATATATATATGTATATATATATATCATCGTCATGATAAGGCGTGAAAGGTTAACAATCGACTACTTAGACTTCGAGAACATTAACCGACTGTTACAAAAAAAGAATCTAGAGATTCCTTCGTCATGACGCGCCAAATTTATATTATTGATTTATAACTTATAAATATCCATATCAACAACATTTAATGATGTCAAATCAAGTAAACTCAAGGCATTAGGCTGGTTGTGTGGAAAATTACACAAGAGATATTAAACAATGCGATATTTAGTGCTACGCAGAGATTTTGTTAGTGGGTTGGGCCATGTCACACCATATGTTGCACTAAAACACTTAATGCGAACCTAAAACTTTTACGGAATCCAACAGTTTCCGAACATTAGTCATAACAATTTTGGAGTAGTTTATACCTAAAGTGATGTTTCAGTGCTGTCAGTTTCCGTAAACCATCATTACGAAACACAATCGCAATTTTATATACTGAACCTTGCAAAGAATAAGCATCATCTGGTGTAGATTGATCAGGCAACGACTAACAAACGCGATAATATTACAAGGTGGTATTGCTAAATAAATTAAATATGTATCGGACTTTTGCTTTTCATTTGATAAAATAAGTTTAAATGTCTACTGTGCTAACCTTAAAAGCAAATATACCGATAGAAATTTTTCTGTAACAATATAAATTCTTTATTTAAAGTGGCAACATATAAAGCGCAAAGAAGTAGGGTTATATCGACACAACTTCCAGTTGATAAACGTGATTCTGTTTACAATAAAAGGACTTTCGAATATGACCTATGAATGAGCGGTTACCAGAATTGACGTTAACACTAATTTGGTGCTAACGGCTTAATTGTCGTCATTATGTATGCGCTGACCCTATCTCAAATTACATAACTTGTAAATCTTATCATACTATTAAGAGTGTTTTAATAAGTTTGTGCCTGGCAGCTTAACTATGCAGTGCACATTTAGATGAATTAAAATTACGGCTATAACTAACATCTTTAAGCTGAGATTAATTAATTAAATCCGTATCGAGTATGCGCGATTGCCTCTCAGTTTGCAGCGATATACCCAGACATGGTACAAAAGTAATCAATACCAGGTGGTCAATGACAGATAAAGAGAGAGAGAAATAAACATTTGCCTAATGCTTCCACAGGATTCGACGCAACCTAATAAACGAAGATTGTAGAATTTATATGTGCGCTTTCTTCAAGTATGGTTACATAGCATGGATTAACGACCGTTTTAAGGAGCATACTTAACAAACTACTAGCATCAATAGACCTGTGTTTTAATCAAAGAAAGCTACTTTTCCGTACCAATATGGGACGTTACTATATTCTAAGGCCTCGTCTTCATTGATATTTCTAAACTGCGATTTAATTTAACTCAAATTACGAAACAGTACAGGGGACTAGCAGTTATTCTGGACTCAGTAAGTAACATGGATGACCAATTGTTAATCGTGTGAAGCAGATAAAATCCCAATACTTCATGTGTCTTATCAGTAGGTTGCTAGGGATTCCAAAACAGGCTTACAAGGCACTACTAACTGACTCACCAAGCAGTCGTCCACTAACTTGTGCAAAATTGGTTACTTGAAGTTAGCCAGTCTATAATCGTCTACTTCCCAAAAACATTGGTGCAGAGCTGCGGGTTTCGGTTTCATGAAGTCCGCATGCGTCATGCGTGGCAGATCACATTGTGGGGGCATTGCGGCATCTGATCAAACAATTTGACACAGACAGGTCGTTTGCTAATACGAAGCACGCTCATGCTGTACAGCCGAGCTAAATAAGCGAACACAAGGTTCTTCCATAGCACCGGCCACAGAGTCAAACTCCATGAGTCATTCACTGTCCTGATAAGCAAAACCTGCCCTATAAATATGTTCAAGCTACTACATTTTCATGCTAAAAACAGCCACTATGGTGAGTGTAGAACCAGTTGACTGTCAATAGTGGAACAATGAAAAAATGGTACATTACGGGCAAAATAACATGATACTTAGCAAGTCCCTAATGATGGCCAGAACGAGAACCAAAGCGTAGTAAAAATAAAACAAAAGGAAAATCTTTTTGGTCGACTCACCACAGTGTTAACACAAAGGCACGTAGAAAGGGCGAAACACAGTCATGTAGGTTAATTCTGGTTGCACAAGGTTCTTCTCATTATATCCTCTGTTCAGTCACACAAGGTGTATCTCGTAATCTAGTCGGATAAGGGCAACCTCAAGACGTTTTCTAAACACATGTAAAATGGGGGCGGAAGCAACGTAATTTGGCTGGCGCAAATGAAGAGATTACAAGTTCCGACGACCTTCTGGCAGACTGTTGCGTGGTTAACTTTAACTGGTGACTCAGTTGTATAAGTGGCGACAGACATGGTTGGTGTTCTTTAGTATCTGGAAGGCCATTATAAAATCACCACGTAGTCACCAGTAGCGCCCTCTATAATTTTAGGGTCTTCAGAGTTGGTAAGGAAGATTGAATCGCCATTTGACGTGCTTCGTAGCTACTCGCTGTGGAGTTTCGAGCTCTTCAGGCTCTTGCTTGTGCAAGGCCTGCCAGGCCTGGATTGCGTATTCCACATGAAGTCGCACGTAGGTGTTAAGTAACTGCGAACATACAGAGGGACCAAACGGCCCGAATGCCGTCCACGGCATGTCAGCCCCTTGGTTTCCAGTCTTTGATGTTTTCTCAGATTGTTCTGAGCAGCCCAAGACTAGTGCCCTAAGGCCGCGCTTCTGGGTGACTGCTTGCATCTTAGCACTATCAACGAACAGCAAGAAATCTAAGGCAAGCAAAAGCATCATCTCTTTCTTGAACGCGAAAAACGGACGCGGCCTCAGAACTAATCCTTGTGGAACTCCATCTTTGGCATAAGCCGGTTCGGACAGCGCACTTCAAACTCTGACCTGTAGTTGTCGAGGTTGTAGGAAATTCCAGATCCACCCAAGGACTGTTTCATCAACTCCATGGAGATTAATGCGGATAAAATGTCAAGGATTGAGAAGTCTTTCAACGTGGTTTGCCTGAAGTATGTAAGTTTAGAAATGTAGCCGTGAAGCGAAAGTTGCATATATGGACTCACGTTAACTTAAGTCCGTTTGCTGCTAATCCAGATGAGCTCGTGAACACAAGATCACTCTGCGTCTTATCGTCGCGCGATACATAGTATATAAATCAAGTAGTGCAATTGGTGTAAAGCAAAATCGAGTCGATTTTAAATGAGGAAAGTAAACGCAAAAATGAGAAGTTGTAAGGGCGTTCCACGATTGACAAGTCGCAAGGGAAAAATAATTAGGAGGCATTTATTCGACCGATTTGCATGGTCAGTTTTAGTTCATGACTGCTCAATTTCGCCTTGCTGCTGTTTCAGGAGGTGCTTGCAAGCTTTACATTAGAATTTCCAGATTGAGTGCGCCAGAATGAGGCCACCGCTTAGACGGTGATAAATTCCGTTCTTCAAAGCTGATATGGCAAGTGGGAAATCCATCCACATCTTGGCTGCGCTTCGTCGTGAGGGCTTCAGTGCAACCAGATAACCTTCTATCTAGGGTTACCAAGTTTGCAACTAGTACTCTACATGCGACCTCTCATGTGTGCTGAGCGTTCACGAAATTGTGGATATGTCTTACCTCCCGAACTCTGCTGTATGAGAGTAAAATTTTGATTCGCCGTTTTGGACGCCTTCAAGGACCAGCTAACATCCAAGGTCGTCTTACATTACCACACTAAAGTCGCATTCCTGTAAGGTAATCTTCAAGATTTGGTTTCCAGGCATGTGTGCCTTCGTAGGCTTGTAGCAAACATGTATAGTTTTGCACCTGTCCGCGCTGAGCGGAAGTATATTTGTCTTTGCCCATTTAAAACCCGGTCTATGTCGAGTTTCGGTAGAACAATTTTTTCTGACTACCTATTGCACGTCATATCTTGATGTTAACGAAATAAACAGGAAATTCGACTCGATAACACGCGCAAGGTAAATCGCAAAGAACAAGGGTACGTTTGACTCTAGAAACGATTCTTGTTGAACAATGCCGCCCACCTTAATCTGATTGAACAATGAGCCCCGAAACCCAGAACCGCAACCGCTACTGAAGCAGGAAATTTCCAACACACTCAAGGACACCGTTCCCAATTTCGTCCATTCCTAGCTTTTAAAGAAGAATCCGTTGATCTAAGCTGTCAATGCCTTTATAATGGTTACAACCATTATATCGGTTCTGACACCGAGTTCCTCTTTGTCGGTTAAACTATTACTCGCAATAAGTAGTTTGGTAGTAAGTGACCGATGTTGACGGAAGCTTCGCGGCTCCGGCGCCATGTAGTTAGACCTTCCTAGATCACCCGTTAAAGCCACGGTCATGATCGACACCATCACTTCTGTGAGCACTGGAAAATAATTATTGAGAGACCGTTGGTGGGTTCCGAATGCTTATTATCCTTGCATTGTTACTCTACTTCCACATGTTGGGAACCCGGCAGTTATTATAAGTATCTATGAAACAGTCAAGTGAATAGCTCGGCTATCTTCGCAGTTGCCACTTGCAGTGCTTTCGAGTAAATGTTATTAATATCAAGGAAACTATGGGTTTGCAACGATAGTAGGGGCTTCAAAACAATCGCTGAACTAAACGTCACGTTGTCAAATACTGGCGCCTGGGAAAATGGGACAGGCTTGTGACAAACGTTACTGGCGAGTCCGAATATTGGGCATATGGTAACCGAAGGAGGTTGGCTAAATCCTCGGCATTTTAGGTACATTCCTTTTCTGAGTTGAATGGGGGAGCAGCATGCCTTAAATTCCGGAGGCTGTTTACATGCTTGTATAGAAGCTTGCTGCAACACACTTGTCCGTGAGGAAAAGTGTAGCACAGTTACCTCACTGCACATAGGTTCACTCGGTATGCACGCCACGCTGCGTTCCTTACCCCTATGCGTTTTCGGGTTCTGCTCCGAATGATTGATGGACCTGTTGCAAAATGAAGATGTATGTTTTTCGATGCGGATGCGATCAAATCGCTGAACGTGTCAGTAAATTCCACCAAGACATCATCATCATTCATGATTATACACGTCAGCCAGAGGTGGGAAACACCTCAGCTACTGTGCTGCAATACATAAACGAAAAGGAAAATAAATACAACAGTTGCATGCCATCTGAGCTACCAGCAACCGATAGGCATCGTTCCCGTAAGCTATAACCCGGCTACTAGGCGAAAAGAAAAATTATTATGTTTTACGTGGTGGTATTGGCAATAGTAATTCCGTTGGAAGCGAGCGGTGTTGCAATGGAAGTTGCCTCCGTCATATGGGCAGCAACAACGGACGCGTAAGTTGTCGGCCCTCCCACACTCTTTAGTGTGGCAGGTGATTCTGTTGAAGAATGTGTGGCTAACGCATCTTTATGAACGGCCGATAGTTTCGGGGCGGCTTAGTCTGGATCGTTAATCTTGCACTATGCTGAATTAGAGCTTAATGTTAAGTATCGGTTTCGAGGCATTGCTTTGTCTAGCACATGTGGGACATCTTTCACGGCTGCTGTCTGCTCTACAATCTTTGTCAGCTTATCACGCTTCTGTGTTGACACAGTTATACATCTGACCAGTGGAAGAGACGTGCAGTCTGTGCAGAACCAGAGAGAATCAGACATATAATTAGGCGTTCTTAGCTGGCTGAGACTAAACCGAGCACATTGAGAATGAAGACACTTGCAGCAATTTTTGCATTCTATTTCAAATCGCACAAGTTTTAAACCGTTGTCTATGCCAAAACTAACGTTTATTTCGGAATCTTTTGGCTTAGCTTTCCGTGGGTAACCAGAACGAGCCACTATGACTGTCAGATCTGTTAAAGCCGTTCGTTACGAGGTCTGCACTGGTATGCTGAATCCAAACGCCGTCGATCAAGTTGGTGGCCTGGCAGATACCTGTTCGATGGCTGTAGAACAAATCCAAGATGGCGGACACAGATGGCATTTGGGCCAATCAGTGAGATCTCCGACAGTAGCCGGAGAATATGCACCAAATTCGCACAGATGGAAAAATACACCAAAAGCAAATTAAGGGTGCAAATTCCCACAGAAAGTACTCGGATAACACAGTAGTGCCAAAGGAAAAGTAGAATCCGGCACGGTAAAGCAACAATCCGCGGAGTCCGTGGGTATACCCAGTCAAGGGATGCCAACTCTGAGTGCCATTTTAGAAACTCAAAGAAAAAGATAATCTGTAACAGAAATAATTTAAATGTTTTCACATGCCTTATCTGTGCCCTCAGTGGCTACTTCTCCAAAATTCAACTTATGTTAAATGTGGCTATTTTGCTTGAATTTCAGAAATCCCTTTTTTTTAAAACTACGGCTTGTAAGTGAAACAAACTATGCGTGATTTTCGGCAAACATTTGGTATATCGATAGGTAACTGGAGATAGCGAATAACTGATGTGAGAGTTGTATTGTTCAAAGGAAACATTTTGAGAAAGTGCATTCAAAATTATCACAACACAACTCCTACACACATTTGAAGCATTACTTGCTTATGTGCAATGCAAACATTCAACTAATTAAAATTGCAAACAGTAATCTCAACGCATTCTGTGATTCACTCCTGAAATTGGATCAAATCGCAATTGCTTATTTCAGCAACCACCAAGCAATACCCCGTGTTGCATTTTCCTGCATTACAACGAACTACAAGTTCAAAGCTGGAAAAGATGCATCAATTTTGCAGGGAGTTAGATTTTCGAAATGGCACTACGTTGATATTCCGATCCTTCAGAATTCTTTCAATGGGCCTACTACATTTTCTTTGAATACATTTGCCATCCGCAACCCTTACGACTCGCCATTTTTGGTTAGAAACAGTGAACCACTAGGGTGAATATTCTCGGCCGTAACCACGTGATTTGATGTCACACGGTACGACTCTCACCACCCTATGCCCCGGGCAATTCTAACAGCAACACTCAGTTGAATACCAGCTATACTATTTTCTGTACTTACTCAGCATAGATGTTGGGCATGTACCGTAAGTCTGACAGACAAAGGCCAAGGAGTGTAATCGGGAAATGTAGGGCTGTTATAGACTCACCATGGCGAGTTTGTAGTGAAAGCCGGTCATTTACGA
This sequence comes from Dicrocoelium dendriticum, assembly GCA_944474145.2. Lineage (NCBI taxonomy): Eukaryota > Metazoa > Platyhelminthes > Trematoda > Plagiorchiida > Dicrocoeliidae > Dicrocoelium > Dicrocoelium dendriticum. The sequence goes on along the minus strand of OX104070.1, from coordinate 63,551,994 downwards.
TAGTTGTTCCCGCCATCCAGTAGTCATTCAGTGTTTAGTAGAAGTGCACAAGCGGACGTACTGTATATGATGGGCGTGTGCAGGCCTTTGAATATTTCTCTAAGCTTAGATGTGAGGATTTGGCATGTTCGGCATAGCAGCAGTTTAGCTGCATGTATGCGTCAAGCTGATTTAGAGACAGCTCGGTAGCTACATTAGCCTAGTTGGTCGTGAAGCCAGATGAAGACAGACAGCCATGGTACGCTGTCCAGTGACATTTGGCTGCCAGCTCTGAGTGTAGGAGGTCATGGCCAAACTTAGGCACTGGAAAGATAGATGGCCATCGGTGTGTCTCACTGGTTGAAGCAGAACATCTATGAAATGTGCCAGCAGGAGCGAAGCCCCATGTTACCGAGCGAAGTCGACGTAGGCAAAGTGAAACGCATGTGTGCACGCCACAACACTACGTGGACGTGCATTACCTGTGACTATCGGCCGGTTAAATGCAGCGATTTTCACCGCTCCTGATTTGCTTACAAACAAAAGTACCTTAGTTCCCACTAGCAATTAGGAAAGCATATAAAGAATGCGAAATTTGTGGGACGCATGTATCTCATATCATCTTTTCAGCATCACCAAAAATAACTGTGGGTTTGACCAAATAAGCTTATTGTTCAAATTGATTGACAAAAACTCAAGGGTGCGTTTGTATCAGAGGAGTGTGAAGGTATTGAACTGCAAGTACCTACCTGACCATGTTGACTTATTGTAGACGGTTTTTTTAATGAGTCCTTCATTCTTGCGACTGATACGTATATCCACTTTTGCAGACCGTTTTTTTGTTCTACTTAACAAGTGATCCACAATTCTGCAGATGTGTAAGTAAGGTGTTTCTAAGTACCAGACCAACATTTTACACTCCCAACAGTTGTTGTACGTCAAGTTGGCTATTTCCGTAGGTATATCCATTTCCACCACACGCCACAACTACTACAACGTGACAATGTTGAGTGTCCATTTTACCTTAAGTATACTCACAGGCCTCCAGCTTGCTCGATATGTAAACACCTAATAGTCCGCGTCAATAAATAAGTTTCGTATCAGTGTTCGTTACCCTTATTCACGCTTCCATCGCTTCACGGAAGCTGTCATACTTATCCGGATAAGTTCAGCGATGTGTGTTTCAAAAAATTACTGCTATCATGTTCTAAGTTAAGTTTCTGTCGACCAACTAGGGCTTATGTGACCACACACAAAATTAGGCATTTGTGAAAAAGTTATTAATTTTGCCTGAAAAGGGACGCGAAAAGCATGAAAAATCAACTGTTGCATTCTTAATGTGCATTACAAACTCACAGAAGCTCAGTGAATCAAGGCAAACAAACAATTACAAGACTACGGATTAGAATGTGTCATAATTGACCAGGGTTGTTTCTAGGTTAAATTCCCAGTACAATCCATTGGGATTAAACCCATTCCCATTTCACTTAGTTTAATATTATCCATCGATACCTGCATCAAATAAAACCTATTGCTGACTTGAATTTAAGCGCTCTCACTCGAATTCTCCACTTGAATGGTCGCTTTCATCAAATTAACAAAATAGTTTTTCAATGATTACTTGGCAATTAAGTGGATCGCATACTTTTTGTATGCAAATTACTTTCGTTTACCCGGCTTGCTCACTGTCGGATGTTTATTCAGGCACCGTTTTCAGATGTGTACTGAAATAATTTAATTTCTATCAATGCTCTTAAATAAGTTATCCAAAGAGGATTTGTTTAAAGTTTATGGCTGTTTTCACACCCAAAATTTATCCTATCGCGTTTCCTTTAATTTAAAGCAAACGCGCCTCAATTCCTTGTATTGAATCGTGTAAAACGCCTCCTTTTTATTTTACTATAAATACCCCGAATAGAAACATTTAACTTGATTCAACTGATTTTGTTTTCCATCCAATTTACTCTGACTGACTAGATTGCTCCAAATAATTTGAGAACTAAAATGTCTCATTCTCCAACTCCTGTGATCCTGTCGTTTAGACACAACCAATAGTAGTCAATTTCCCAGGGATCGGAAATGTATTACTCCTAAATATAATGCAACTGAATCATAAAGTGATATTTATTGAAATGAGCACCTGTGATTTGCACGTAGAAAAATAGTATTCGTTATTTTAATCGTGATGTAGCGTTTAGCGAGAAAATCGATCCGACGACACGTGCCCAATCGTTAATGAAGATCACTAATAACTGCGCCAGCAACTTTAGTGTTAGTGCAACATCACACTTTTTTTCACTTGCGCAGAAAATTTATGCCCCAATTGTAACGCCTACAACCGACGCTGAAGAAGGACTTTGCTGAGCCATTCGAGAACGAAGTTTGAAATTCCATTGTTTTGCAGCTTATGAAAAAGATCGCCGCTATCCAGGCGATAGTAAGCTTTGGGAATCCATACGCAGGTTTATGGTATCGTAAGATACAATAGAAGTCCACCTAGTTCAGACCGGTCGGATTTGGAATAGACTTGGCTCAAACCCAGAGCTGGCGCCAGCGCGATGGTCAATGCACTGTGAGTCAACGTGGAAATAGTAATACCCAATTCGAAATAGCGCGAACCTAGATGGTACATTAAAACAATACAATAAGATATCATCCAAGTACCATCACCAAAAGATGGCACCGGTTTCCGCTCCAATCAGTAGTTTAGTAGAACCAGACTGATTTTGACGAATGACATGTTACTCCGGTACTGGGATGTTTAGACTTTCCAGATTGTTCATTCTTGTCTCAGCAATGATCGCTCTTGCCATTCTGGACAGCATCGGAAAGTGAATAACTAGGTGATAACTAACAGATTCCAAACAGTTAATACACTTAAAACGCAAGGTAATGGTAATCTGCTTACAAATGTTAGCAGCTGCTGTTCATCTTAGCACTTTGGAACAATCAGGATAATGGTTCGGCTAGCGTCACAGCTGCAAAAGCAGTTTCTAATGAACGTTATCAAATCCTGGAGGGATATAAGTGCGTAATTAGGGCAGCTTAGTCAATACAAACGTGGAAGTAAAAATGACGTCCGTCGGTCCCAGCGCTTCGAGTTCTGTCGGTTGAATCCAGGAAAACTATTACTTCTCTTACGATCTATTCTGGAGTTAGTCTCTGCACAAAGGTTTCTCTTCGTGCATCACTTGCTGTTACAGCTCCTTCCTTGAATCAGATGAGGTTGCACTTAAAAAATGGATGTTCAATTGCATTATATATGCACATGTTACAATCGTTTCTCAGTTTCTCATTTCTTAATTTTGTAATTCGTCAGATTGCCAGATAGAATGGACCGGTGCTCTTGAATGTTAACGTGATGGGAGCGAAATTATGCTTACACCAGTATTAAATCAAGTCAATGGGAATATGAAGCGAATGCATAATTTTAGATGATAAGTCTAGAGGATTATTGCAACGACTTAATAAAGATTACATAGCTTCACTTGATACAACTAATCGTCTAATATATTATTGTTTCCTTCGACAGCCATATGACATCCACCCTTTGTGCTCGCCTGATATACTATCGGCCGATTTGAGATTGGTCACTCAAGAAAAGTACGCAATTAGGGGCTTGCACGGTAAGAATCATATATAGAGATCTGTCGAGAAGTATGATTTCTTTGAGAAAAAACGCAATCCCTCTATAGATATATTTTACTGAGAAAACACATAATATCTCTGCTGGAACAATTTTAGACATGGGAAACCGGTGCTCGGTAGGGAGGCGTGTGAGCATCAAAGTCGATTTCCGACCGGAGCGGTTAGTCTTTAATGTACGCGTGTGCCAGTGACTCGCAGTTCAGTCAGTCACATCAGAACACGCTTGCTACGGTCGAAAATATGCATTTCCAACGGCATTCCAATATTACCGACGCAGTGAAGAAAAATTGTATGGCAAAGCACAAAATACCTCCGGTCGTCACTCGAGCAATACGTCGTGCATGCGACTGACGTCTATATGAGATAATGAATAGTCGCGACAGGTACGGTCAGGCGGTATGATAATACCAGCGATTGTGAGAGCATGGATCCAGGGTAGAGAATGAACATCATATCATCCCGTGTGTGACCTTGTAACGTGGATCACCTTGATCGTTCTATGCATTATATGGGGGAAAGCTTTGACCTTTAACGCGATTAACCTTCTGCATACATCCTATTTGTCGGGATTATCTTCCCATTTCGCTTTAATTCGCATAGGAATTTTGACTGGTTCACTCGATATGACGAAGATTTGGAGTCAAAAGCGCACCCTTGTCCACAAACTATACCAACCGGTCGTTTTCAAACCCATCTGAAAACATGAGTTCTTTATCGGTTCTAATCATTTGTGGCGTGTGGGATTTTTAATTTAGTCTTCCTTTCGACTTTTTGTTGTTATTTTTCCAACTAATCATAGTAGTCGATTCAACTGGCTGTTTATGATAATCAAGTAATCTTGAAATCACTAGTTTCGTATTTATCTTTAATGTTCTTTTTATGGCACGCTATATGAAACACATTTTATACATGTATACGTGATGAACAAAGCTTTACTATAAGTTGCTCTCTTATAAATTGGAAATAACGAAATCAACGGAAAGATAAATAATTTCATCTAATTCCTATTCATCACGCTTAAATGAAGGCGCTCAAATATAATACTGCACATTCTGCAGTTAAAACTTGAAAATGAAACCATTTTTCTTCGTGAACTGAAATGCGAGTCAGCAACTGCATGCCAGTTTCTCCCAAATAAGCCGAAGTGTAATTGGAAACGTTGTAAACGCCCCTATATAAAGCAGCACAGTTGTCTTAAACTGTGCTAAAATGCCGGAAAATTGAGTACCAATCAGCTACAGTGTTGCGCTATTAAGCACAAAGTAACAAAGCACACATTGACGACGGACCCATTATCGTATCAGCACTGACCATCATGGTGGAAACAATGCAGGGAAAGGAAGAGACAGAGCAGATAAATAATGTACCGATGACCTATCACATGATATCAAGCAGCAACGGTGATTAACCTTCAGACGCAATAAACTAAATCCCGGGTGCTTCAGGTTACATGACATTGGGCTTTGTTCATCTATTTGAATAATCGAAAGCTACCAGTGGAAAGCCATATCTCCTTGGTTTCAATCCATCATTAAAGATGAAACATCCTATGTAATAGTTTAGACAGCGCGATGTCAGATAAATAAATATTTGAGCATTTAGAAGGAAATACTTCAAGCTGGTTTCGTCATGAAATCTGCCTTAGTGTTTGCATAGGTACATGCCTATAAATACTGGGAAACAAAAAGAGCTTCACCACACTTGAGCCCCAAGAAAACTTAGATGAAATATACACCTACTGCATGATTTACGAAAAATTGCTGGTTTCAACTAGTTGTGTTAACTGTCATGGACTAAGTCAGCAGAGGAGAGGGTAGCCCCGCACCAAGCGAGGAGATTACCAAAATTAAGCCGCCAAGTAATTTATGGTATTATAAGCAGTTTGGTCTGCATACCGATTACAGAAGAGTAGTAAGGGGAGACGAATGGTATGGGTAGAAATTAGTCACATATCGACTCGATCAGACAGCCGCAGCACGCCCAGAATAGCACTGTACGCGCGCTTCATCCTTTCGGGAATCGGCAGCAGAGCGCATTCCATCGGAAAACGGTAGGACTCGAACCCGCAATTTGACTGTTGCCAGTCCGTGGCGTGTGGCGGCTGTCTGAGTGAGTCTACATGTGACGAATTGTTAACAATACCATTCAACTCATCCTACTAAACTTTTGTAATCGGTACGCAGACGAAACAGCTTATAATGCCGCAAGTTACTTGGCGGCTTATGTTTGGTAAGCACGTCGCTTGGTGAGGGCGCTACCCTGTCCTCTGCACGGCCGTAACGTGTAAATCAGTGGATAGTGATCGGCGCTATATCACATCTTATATCGTATTGTAACTTAATAATATAATTTAAGTTTTTCTAGGTTACTATTTTACATTGCTATACGCGGGCATGTCGGAAGTAATTACTTGTATTTTTTCACTGACTAATCAGCTTGGGAACACTATTCTATAATATCAACTTGATGACAATCTTTCGCAACGCATCTAGGCTCACGAAGCGAGCCGAAGTTCTTATGGGATGGCTTGGTACAGTTTAGGAATGCAGTGGTTAGAAATACAACCGCGATTCTGTCGGTCAGTGGAGTAGCGACTACTTTTTCCGGCCATTGTGGTAGTAAACATTTCTCCTGATTGAGAGCAAATTAGACTCATGAAGACAACTTTGTCGGCTCCGGGGGAAGTGCACTTAATTTTCGACGAAATGGATGATCGTTCGGGACACTGGGTGGTGGCGGTGATAAAGTTGAACTTAATGGGACAAGTGTGGTGGAAGGTTGAGAGGAACGCCTGCAAAGTACGCCACGTATTGCAAAGTGCTGTTGGTCAAACAGAGTTAAATTAAAATATTAAACGTTCAAATTAACTGATAGGTGGTCGACTATACTTCTACCGCCTATAGCGACCAAATTAAGCAGAAACAGTAGAAATGAATGCTGAACTCCTGCTAAGCAGCTTTGCTGATCTGTAAAATTTTAAATATTGGGAGGTACTCGTTGATTTTTGCAATGACTACTTTAACGTTGCATGGCTGGACAATATTTCATCTAAAATCTAAGGGGCATAAATAACCTGAATGTAACCTGGATGTCTGCGTGCCGGATGTCATTCATGCGGGCAGGTTTCGTATCCTCGGTACAGTGTTTCTTGTAATCGCTCCGGCGGTACAAATACTAAAACTGATACGATACGGAGAAGATTGCTACGTCCCGTGCACAAGGATGACATTCAATACTTAAACATTTAAAAGTGTTAAACTCTTGAATCTATCCAAGAACGCTGCTCCTCATTCGAACATCATTCATGCAACTTAGTTTAAGTTAGGATAGAGCACCAAGGCATAGGTTTTCGCAATAATGCTTACCAAATTTATTTAAGTGCCAGTTTTCTTTCATTTCTTGCTCGTGGAACATTAGCAAACTCTCGTTGTTTACCTCGCTTTCATGAACTATGAAGACTCACAAAGAATAATCCTCTAAGGTCCCTCATATTCGGATGTATGTGGTCTCAATGGACTTTAAATAGCCACTTAGGTCATATCCTTTACCATTATACGTAAATCGATTGTAGAACACTTTTAAGTTTGAATGTCCACCGTTCTCCAATCTACCGGGCGCATTCCAACATTCATGAGGCAGGGGAATTGTTCACTACCATCCAGATATTTTGCCCTTTGTATTGCAAAATCTACGGTAATAAAACTGCCCCTCTCTGTCACATGCCGCCCGGAACGAACCGCTTCCCCTGCCCCCTTGCTGCGCCTGTGCCATAGGTTTAGAAATGTCACGAATTTGTCGTTAAACAGAACGCTCAATGCTCTTGTTATTTACGACGAGTGCGTTATTTGTTTAATCGAAATTGAGCTTTGTTGAAAGTTGCTCAGCCGCGCACTCTGTAATGAAACATCTCATACCAAGTACCTTACCCTTATTCTGACTTTATTTTACTCTTTCCACGACGGCACCAACATTGAAACCACACGTTTCCGTTGTTGACATGTCAAAGAAATCCCTTCAAACACAATGTCGGTAGTAAGCTAATAGAAAAGAGACATGGTTATATGAATTTGTTGAGAGACTTACTTTGTAAAAACGTAAGGTTAACTGTATGAAGTAGGACAGAGCCGAATGCAACCAGCTCACTAAACAATGTCCTTTCCCGCTATTTTCGGAGTGGGAGAATGGAAAAGGAAAGTAAAGATTTCGAAAGTATTAAAGAACCGCAACACGTTTAAGACAAAAAGGCACGCAAAATATGTTCCATTTTTATGCAGGGACACAAAGCAATGAAGCAGAAAAATAAGTTCACTAATAGACATCAGAGTCGCCTTTAAACGGCCAAAATATAACAAAGTAATAACAGTTTAAAGGATGCGTAGTAGCGAAGAAATAGTAGAACACGCGGAATTGAGGCAGACTGATGTCGTTATGGTGTAGGTGATAGAAACATTTCACTATATTCACTGCAACATTTTTCTTAAGGTCAGCATGGAGAAACATAGGGGAATAAAGGGATTGGTAACAAAACAGTTGTTAAAATAACTTCAGACTACATGGATATATGAAATGTCTGTTGATAGAAAAATTTTTACATTTGCGATTGGTGTGCTGGAAGCGAGTTAAAGACGGCAAACTCAGATA